>CM038680.1:584621845-585370800 GCA_021605205.1 Aegilops longissima
TTGTGAAGTTTGTAAACATGATTGGGTTTCTTAGGATTGACAAAGCCGGGAGGTTGCTTAACATAAACTTCCTCCTCTATTTCACCATTTAGAAAAGCACTTTTAATGTCCATTTGGTACAAGGTGATATCATGATGATTAGCATAGGCAAGTAAGATGCGAATGGACTCAAGTCTAGCAACGGGGGCGTAAGTCTCACCATAGTCCATACCTTCGACTTGTGTGTAGCCTTGGGCGATTTAGACGTGCTTTGTTGCGAACTACTTGTCCATCTTCATCTTGCTTGTTGCGAAACACCCATTTGGTACAGATGATGTTGTGGTTGTTGTCGGGCTTCTCAACCAATGTCCAAACTTGGTTCCTCTCAAAGTTGTGTAGCTCTTCATGCATATCATTTATCCAATCCGGATCTTCCAATGCTTCTTCGACCTTCATAGGTTCAATGCTAGAGATGAAAGAATAGTTTTCACAAAAGTTAGCTAAACGAGTTTTAGAGCGAGTGATTCTCCCGGTTTGAATATCATTGTAGATTTGCTCGACGGGATGGTCTTTAGCAATTCTTGCTCGAACTCGTGAAAGCTTTTGCTTGGGTCTTCGTTGAACATCTTCTTCATCTTGTTCTTCTTCTTGGCCTTCTTCATTGTTGGCGTTGTCGTTCTCTTGTCGTGGTGGAGAAGGAGGTCATTGACGTTCATCTTGATGCACTTCCTCGTTTTCTTCATCTTGGTGTGTCCCACTTGTGGATGCTTCCATGTCAACTCTTGGTTCACCTTGTCGTGAAGTAGAAGCTTCCACTTGGACGGACGAGGTACTCTCCTTCACCTCCGTTGGACGGACCTTGCCAATAGACAAGTCTTGGATTGCTTCTGAAGGATCTTTGTCTCCTACATCAATTGGCAATTGCTCTACTTACGAGCCGTTAGATTTATCAAACTTCCCATCTACCGTCTCTTCAACCTTTCGGGTGAAATTGTTGTAGACACGGTAAGTGTGAGAGTTTGAGCCATAACCTATTAGGAAACCTTCATGAGACTTAGGAGCAAATTTAGAACGACGATGCTTATCAAGAATGTAGCACTTTGAGCGAATACTCGAAAGTATCCAACTTGGGGTTTGTTACGGTGAGGAGCTCAGATGCCGTCTTGCCAAGTAGCTTGTGAAGATACAAGCGATTTGTTGCATGACAAGTCGTCTCAACCGCTTCGCCCAAAAGTGCTTGGCGTCTTGTACTCATCAAGCATCGTTCTCGCCATTTTGATGAGCTGCCCGGTTCTTCCTCTCAACAACTCCATTTTGTTGAGGTGTGTACGTAGTCGAGAACTCGTGTGAAATCCTTCTTTGTCAAGAAAGGTGTCCACATTTATGTTCTTGAACTCCGTTCCGTTGTCGCTGTGAACCTTCTTGATCTTCACTTCAAATTTATTTTGGGCCTTTCTAGCGAAGTTTTTGAAGATCTATTGGACCTGCGATTTATCATCAAGAAAGAACACCCACGTAAATCTTGAAAAATCATCAACTATAACTAAACCAAAAGAATTTCCACCGAGACTCTTGTAGGAGTTGGGACCAAAGAGATCCATGTGAAGTAGCTCGAGTGGCCTCTTTGTGGTCATGATGTTCTTCACGGATGCCTCCTCCAACCTGTTTACACGCTTGACAAGCACCGCAAAGTCTATCCTTATCAAATATGACATCGTTAACTCCAAGGATATGATTCCCTTTAATAAGCTTGTCAAGGTTTCTCATGCCAACGTGACCTAATCGTCTATGCCATAACCAACCTTTTGAGGATTTAGCAATGAAGCAAGTTTTAGGTTGAGCCTTTTAGTGAAATCAACAATGTATAGATCACCTCTCGATACCGGTAAAGACCATTTTATGATTGTCTCGACGGAACACTTGGCAATCAATTTCGATAAATAGGACATTGAAACCGAAATCAGCAAGTCTAGATCTTGAAAGTAAGTTGTAGCCAAGAGATTCAATGAGCATGACATTCTGAATGGAGCTATCATGTGAGATGGCCACCTTACCGAGACCAACCACCTTACCCTTTGAGTTGTCACCGAAGGTGACATACTTTCGAGGACTATCATTATCAGCAAGCTCACGAAACATGTCTTTATCTCTGGTCATGTGATCGGTACATCCACTATCAAGAACCCATTCCTTTCCTCCTGACACATATCCCCGAAGATTTGCCATAAGACCAAAGTGCCTCATTGCATCATCAAGATCGAAGTCACTATCATCATCCTCATCATAGTATCCATGTTCAACATCGTCATGTGGTGGATCAATGTAACATCCCAAATTTTCAATTTGGAATGTTATACATAGAGCATCATTGCATATCATATTTTTCATTGCATTTTCTTTGCATTTTGCTCGATCCTAGAAATTCTACACAACTCAAGGACCCACGGGGAGAGTTGGGGATTTTCGTTATTTTCATATTTGAGTTTTCTCAAATTTTGAAAATAGGATCGTTGATTTTAATTATTTTATCTTCAATTATTTCTATTACAAAAATATGAGAGAGGAATAAAATGACTTTCCCAAAATAAAGAAATAATGAAGATTTAATAATAAAATCAAATAAGATTTTATTTTGGAGTTTTTCGCTTTTTATTTGAATTTAGGAAAATGCATTTTTCAAAATTGCATTTAGGCCCCAAATAAATGTTCATTAAATCCGGCTTGATTTTAGAAGCCGGGGAAAATTTATTTCGGGATTTTTGGAGTCCGTTTGGTACTTCTTTTGATTTTTTTCTGCACGTAATGTCTTATTTATAAAAAAACGCGCACCGCCTTTCGGGACTCCGCTCGGGGGCGCTATATAAATAGCGGCCGCCCCGAGCCGCCTCAGCCCACCCGAGCCCGCCCGAAAGCCTAGCCGCCGCCGCCGGGCCGAAAGCATACGCGCCGAGGTTCGCCGTCGCCTTGATTTCCGTGCGCGCTTTTTTTTAAAAAAAAAACCGATCGGTTTTCTTCGGGTTTTTTTTCTGGTTTTTTCGGTTTTTTTATTTTTTTTCTTTTTCCGTTCGAATCTGTTCGTCGTTTTTTTCTTTTTCTCAGATTTAATCCGCGATTTTTCTGATCGCGATTCCAGATCCGATTTTCGTTTTAGTATAACTTTTGCTCGTTTATCGAATCAGCGATTCAAGCGCTGGAGTTTAAATCTCAAACCCTCTTTCCGAATAATCTATTTAAACAAGTTTTTGCATCTGTAAAATTTGACCTAGATCCAGATTAGTAAAACGAAGCTGTTTTCTTCCGCCGTTTGACTTTCGTTGCTTCGTTTGATTTGAATCTTTTTGCAAACCGGAGTTCTTAAGTTGAACTATCTGGTTAGATCTATTTGAGTATTACCTGTGCATTAGATGAGTATTTATTGTATGCTTGTTTGTTTGTCTGCGATAGATTACCCGGAGTGCGCCGCCTGTTATTTCGAGTCTCTAGGTTTCGCGGATTATCAGCAAGGCAAGTAACACTTTGATCATACTTTTCTCATACCCAGTTTTTATGCATTACATATATCCTCAAACACTTGCATGATTAGGATTTAATTAAATTGTGGGATGGGAAGTAGATGAGGTAGTACCTATTACCTGTTTTATTATCAAACCTTTGGGAGTTACTTCTACGTTTGCTTATCATGCTATGCTATGCTAGTAGACGTGGATTGGGTGAGTGTATCCATGACAGATGTGAGATTGTTATTTAATGGTTTATTTAAGGTGGCAACTTAAACACATTTCCGGGTGGATTGAGGTACCTGGTTTCTATCAGGACTTGCATGTATTTCTTCGGACCGCCACCTAGGCTCAAAGGGATCATGAGATTATTCAAACTAGAAACTTCCGTGTGCAGCCACAAGCCATTATGGGCTCTGGCGTAGTTGACTAAGTTGTGCGAACTCTTACGGGTAGACTAGCAGATGTAGGGGAAAGTAGGTGTATCGGTCTACCCACAAGTAAGGTGCTAGTGCTTCTGAAAGACTATGTCTCGGTCATCCGTTTCTCAAACACCATGTAGTGCGAGAAATCAAACGGAGGCGATCGAGTCTTGTGGGGAAAAGTGCGCAAACCTCTGCAGAGTGTATAAACTAATCATGGTTAGCCGTGTCCCCGGTTATGGACATCTTGAGTATCTAGTACCGGATATCATGTGAATCTCATCATGTTACTTCTAATTAATATTGTTGGGTTTGTTAATGAGTACATTTAATTGGGATTGAGAATCTGTCAACCATTCTCAATGTTTCACAACCACCATGATAGTTAAATAAATTTATTCCTTTGCGAAGAGGGAAAATTGGCTTTATGCAAAAGCTGTAAACATAGAGCTTTCCACCAGCCATATATGCATGTAGTATAGGCTTATCATTCCATTATTCTCTATGTGTTACATTGCCAAGATATTCCATGTCTTGACCTTTGGGCTGCAACGTTTCATGTTGCCGACTTTTCGGATGACGAGTAAGGTGCTTAGGTCGTGGTTCTATACTCAGTGATGCCGTTGGAGTTGATGGACTCGCTTATTCTTCCAAGCCTTCCGCTGTTATCATTATTAGATGGCCGTAAGCCATATTTATTTTATTAAGTTCTCTTTTGAGACATTCGATTGTAATAAGTGTGTGATTGCTACTCTGTTATAAATCCTTCGAGTACTGTGTGGTGTCAAGATTATCGATCCAGGATGACACCGAGCACGAGATCGATTGTTTGAGGTCTGGTCGCTACAGAGATGGTATCAGAGCACACACTGACTGTAGGGCACGCCCATTAAGCTAAAGCCCTAGATCACTACTCTCTCTTCTCATTTCTGACTCCTCATCTTTTCTACTCTTTTAGGATGACGGAAGCGAGGATCAAGTTCACCCAGCCGGATGAGGATACACCTTTTGGACGACACCTGAAGGAAGTCACTAAGTACCTAAACATTGGATTACCAAGCTTCACCGGGACTTACAATTCCACTTTACCCGAAGAGGAGCGCTGGAAGATTCAAGCTCAAGTTCCCGGAAGGACGTTTGCGCCAATCACGGAGCCCATAGAGAGTGTTTTCAATGCACCAACCTGGAGTCTGGGAAAGAGCATGGCAGCTCACATAACCATGGGACGCATTGGATAAGTTTACAAAGAAGACCTCAAGGATACAATCTACCAGATTTGCGGGCGCCGAGATGAACAATGGGAGATAGTTGGCACTAAGAAGGATAGATCCATTGCAGCTTTCATCCAGGAGTTAAACCAGCACATTCGACGTCAGGAGAACCAGACAAAGCAGACATGATGGAGTTGAAGACAGCAAAAGCCAAGATTATCGAACTAGAAGGAGGCTCAAGGCCACTCGCAAGGACTACATGGAGGAGATTGTAGCTCTAGTGGGACAAAACGACGATCTTAAGGAAAAGATTGAAGAACTCATGGGAAATTCAGCACCCGGAGGAGAAGATGAAGATAGCACCTGTCCAGAGAACTACATCATCATCGGCGACACCGATTCCGATCCTAGTGATGATGATTACGAAGATGAAGCCGAGCAGATATCATGGAGTCTTCATCGAGCAGTTTTCTAGTTGACCACCATAACAGTAGTAGATTACCCCCATGTTATTTTAGTTTTAGTTTCAGCACTTTGTGACGATAGATAGACCGTTGTATGCCCTTGTTTGAATTGATTGGAGTGATATTGTGTGATTTGTATCATGTGCATATGGGTAGTGTTTCTCTCTAGACCTCATTCTATTCTAAATTCTCGTCTTTTCTTAAAACCCTCAGATGCCTCCGAGACGCGACCCCGGATTTGTCTTTCCGCCAGAGATCACTCAGTTGATTCAGCAGCAGAATGCCTTGATTCAAACATTGGTACAGAACCAAGGCAACAACAACAACAAAAACAACAACAACAACAACAACAACCCACCACCACCACTTATTGACCATCTGACCCGTTTCTTAAGGCTGAATCCGCCGGTGTTTTCCAGTAGCACCGAGCCGATTGTTGCAGATGATTGGCTCCATAAGATAGGGAGGGAGTTGACCACTGCAGGATGTATAGATGGAGAAAGGGTGAAATTTGCCGCACATCAGCTTGAAGGACCCGCAGCAGCATGGTGGGAGAATTTTTCAGCCACTTACCCGAAGAGACACCGCCACATGGGATCGGTTTCAAGAAGCTTTCCAGATGCCCATGTTTCAGCAGGAGCTATGGCCATGAAGAAGCATGAGTTTCGCAACTTACGCCAAGGAGGACGGACGGTTGGCAAGATGTAGATGATTTGAGAAGCTAGCACGTTATGCACCGGATGACATTGCTGATGATGCAGCTAAGCGGAGAAGTTTCTAGAAGGATGAATGATGAGTGAGCATGCGTTGATGGTAGCCACCTTCAATAACTACCAGGAGTTAGTAGATCGTGCGCTTATGATTGAAGGGAAGCAAGCAGCAGATTGAAAATCGCAAGAGGAAGTATGGACAGGGAAGAATAACTCTGGAGCTCAGCAGAAACTCCGTTTTACCCGAAGCCGGAGGACAATTTCAGCATACCCATGGAGGAGGTAGCTCGACAACCATAATGGCACCAAGAATGGGAACGGAATGGAGGAAGCAATGGACGAACCGCACCAACCCGTCAACACCATCCAAGGTAGACTCGAGCCACATCACTTGCTTTAAGTGCCGCAAGACTGGACATTATGCAAACGAATGTCCAGAAAGCCAGAATGGAAATGGCAATGGAAGCTCAGGAAAGAAGCCGAACCCTTTCAACAAAGGACAAGTGAACCACGTTACCGTGGAGGAGGTTGAAGCTCGGCCGGATGCGATGAATAGGTAAGTTTTTGGTTAAGTCATTTACTGCAGTTGTTCTTTTTGATACTGGTGCATCGCATTCATTCATATCAAGGGGATTTGTGGATAAGTTTAGCCTGCCTACTAAAACTCTTAAGACACCCATGCTAGTAAGCTCACCGGGAGCGGAGTATATGGCCAGTCAAGGATGTTTTCAAGTGCCATTAAGTATAGGGAGGCATATTTTCCCAACGGATTTAATTATATTGGAATCCCAAGGTTTGGATGTAATTCTTTGTATGGATTGGCTGTCGAAGTATGGAGGGAACATAGATTGCGCCAGTAAGTCAATTTTTCTTACCACACCAGAAGGGAGGAAAATCAAGTATGTATCACGGCACGAGCCGAGGAGAACACATGTAAATTCCTTATCAGGAGTTGTGCAGGAGGAAGTACCAGTGGTAAGGGATTACCCGGACGTGTTTCCGGAAGAGTTGCTAGGCATGCCACCGGATAGAGACGTTGAGTTTCTGATTGAACTACTGCCAGGCACTGGGCCGATATCTAAGAGACCATATAGGATGCCAGCCCAAGATTTGGAGGAAATTAAGAAGCAAATTAAGGAGTTATTGGATAAAGGTTTTATTCGCCCAAGTTCTTCGCCTTGGGGATCACCAAGATTTAGTGGAGAAGAAGGATGGATCCTTAAGAATGGTTGTTGATTATCGAGGATTGAATGAAGTGACCATTAAGAACAAATACCCGTTATCGATGATCAATGACTTGTTTGACCAATTGCAAGGAGCTAAGGTGTTTTCAAAGATCGATTTGCGATCGTGGTACCATCATTGAAGATTCGAGAGAAGGATATACCTAAGACAACTTTTACCACTGTGCACGGGCTGTATGAGTACAACCGTTATGTCATTTGGTCCGACTAATGCACCGCCTATTTTATGAACATGATGAACAAAGTGTTTATGGAGTTTTTGGATAAGTTCGTTGTGGTGTTCATTGATGATATTTTGGTTTACTCGAAGAATGAAGAGGAACATAAGGAGCATTTGCGTTTGGTACTCGAGAAGCTCAGAGAACACCAGTTATATGCCAAGTTCAGCAAGTGTGAGTTTTGGTTGAAGGAAGTTGGATTTCTTGGACATGTTATATACGTAGAAGGTATAGCAGTAGACCCCACTAAAGTTGTCACTGTAACAAACTGGAAAGCACCAACAACAGTTGGAGAGATCCGGAGTTTCCTTGGACTAGCAGGATATTACCGGAGATTCATTGAGAATTTCTCAAGGATTGCGAAGCCTATGACGGAATTGTTGAAGAAGGATACCAAGTTCATTTGGACCGAGGAGTGTGAAGCTAGTTTCCAAGAGTCGAAGAAACGTTTGGTTACCTCACCAGTGTTAATTCTGCCAGATTAGACCAAGGATTACGAGGTATATTGCGACGCTTCACGTCGAGGACTTGGAGCAGTGCTTATGCAGGAGGGGAGAGTTGTTTCGTATGCTTCACGACAGCTTAAGCCTCATGAGCTAAACTATGCCACGCATGATTTGGAGTTAGCAGCCGTAGTGCATGCGTTGAACACATGGAGACATTTCCTCATTGGAAATCATTGTGAGGTGTATACGGATCACAAGAGTTTGAAGTACATTTTCACGCAGAAGGAGCTGAATCTCAGGCAAAGGAGATGGTTGGAACTCATCAAAGATTATGATATGAGATTGCATTATCACCCGGAAAGGCTAACGTTGTAGCGAGGCGCGTTGAGCCGTAAGAGTCACGCCAACACACTAATGACGGAGAAATACCAAAGGAGTTAGCCAAGGATCTTCGAGAGCTATGTTTGGAAATAGTTCGAGAGGCTATGTAGCAGCATTGGAGATTCATCAACTTTGATGGACAAGATCGGGAAGCTCAAGGCGATAAAGAGATTGCCTCTATAAATGAGAGAATGAGCGAAGGAAAGGCTAAAGGATTTCGTGAGGATGAGCACGATACCCTATGGTTCGAGGACCGTGTTTATGTGACCAATGACCCGGAGATCAGGAAGTTGATTCTACAAGAGGCACATGATTCACCATATTCGATTTACCCAGGAAATACCAAGATGTATTTGGATTTGAAGAATACTTTCTGGTGGACCGGAATGAAGAAGGATATTGCAGAGTACGTAGCAGTTTGTGATGTATGTCAGAGGGTGAAGGCAGAACATCAGAAGCCAGCAGGATTGTTACAGCCATTGCCTATACCCGAATGGAAGTGGGATAAACTAGGAATGGATTTCATCATGGGATTGCCCAGGACTCGTTCAGGCTATGACTTGATTTGGGTTGTAGTCGACCGTTTGACGAAGGTAGCTCATTTCATTCCAGTAAAGACTACCTATAGCAGTGCCAAATTGGCTAAGATATACATGACCAGGATTGTATGCTTGCATGGAGTTCCGAGGAGTATCGTATCAAATAGAGGAACCCAATTTACCTCAACGTTTTGGAAGCAGTTGCATGAAACTTTGGGAACCAGGCTGGAGTTTAGCACAGCTTTCCATCCACAGACAGATGGACAAACCGAGAGAGTCAACCAGATTTTGGAGGATATGCTTAGAGCTTGTGCTTTGGATTATGGATCAAGTTGGGATGACAATTTGCCGTATGCGGAGTTTTCTTATAACAACAGTTACCAAACCAGTCTGAAGATGGCACCTTTCGAAGCCTTGTATGGAAGAAGGTGCAGGACCCCGTTGTTGTGGGATGAAGTTGGAGACCGCCAGTTGTTTGGACCAGATTTGATTAAGGAGTCCGAGCAGAAAGTAAAGTTGATTCGCGATAGGCTCAAGGTAGCCCACCAAGATGTAAGAGTTATGCGATTCAAAACGCAAGGAGCGAATCTGAAGTCGGAGCGAGTTTATCTTCGAGTATCGCCGCTTCGAGGAGTTAAGCGGTTTGGAGTTAAAGGAAAGTTAGCACCTCGATTTGTAGGACCTTATCGTGTTTTGGAACGTATGGGAGAAGTTGCGTACAAGTTGGAATTACCCGAAGGATTGTCAGGAGTTCATGATGTGTTTCATGTTTCTCAGTTGAAGAAGTGCCACGCAGAGATGGCCGATATAGCGCTGAGAGACACCGTGCCACTGGAAGCAATTCAGTTGAATGATGATTTAACCTATGACGAGAAACCAGTTAAGATTTTGGAGTATGCCAGTAGAGTCACCCGCAGCAAGGACATTAAGTTTTGCAAGGTTCAGTGGAGCCACCACACAGAGGATGAAGCCACCTGGGAGCGAGAGGAAGATTTGCTTAAAGACCACCCTCGCCTATTTTCTACCCAACCCGAATCTCGAGGGCGAGATTCATCTTAAGGGGGTATTTTTGTAACATCCCAAATTTTCAATTTGGAATGTTATACATAGAGCATCATTGCATATCATATTTTTCATTGCATTTTCTTTGTATTTTGCTCGATCCTAGAAATTCTACACAACTCAAGGACCCACAGGAGAGTTGGGGATTTTCGTTATTTTCATATTTGAGTTTTCTCAAATTTTGAAAATAGGATCGTTGATTTTAATTATTTTATCTTCAATTATTTCTATTACAAAAATATGAGAGAGCGAATAAAATGACTTTCCAAAATAAAGAAATAATGAAGATTTAATAATAAAATCAAATAAGATTTTATTTTGGAGTTTTTCGCCTTTTATTTGAATTTAGGAAAATGCGTTTTCAAAATTGCATTTAGGCCCCAAATAAATGTTCATTAAATCCAGATTGATTTTAGAAGTCGGGAAAATTTATTTGGGATTTTGGAGTCATTTGGTACTTCTTTTGATTTTTTTTCACGCGTAATGTTTTATTAAAAAACGCACCGCCTTTCGGGCCGCACTCGCGGGACTCCGCCGGGCGCTTATATAAATAGCGGCCGCCCGAGCCGCCTCAGCCCACCCGAGCCCGCCTGAACCCTACCCTAGCCGCCGCCATGCCAGCCAGAGCAAATACCGAGGTTCGCCGTCGCCTCGATTTCTGTGCCGGTTTTTTTAAAAGAAAAAACCGATCGGTTTTCTTCGGGTTTTTTTCGTTTTTTTCGGTTTTTTTATTTTATTTATTTTTTTTCTTTTTCGGTTCGAATCTGTTCGTCATTTTTTCTTTTTCTCGGATTTAATCCGCGATTTTTCTGATCGCGATTCCAGATCCGATTTTCGTTTTAGTATAACTTTTCACTCGTTTATCGGAATCAGGCGATTCAAGCGCCTGGAGTTTCGTCTTGAAACCCTCTTTCCGAATAATCTATTTAAACAAGTTTTTGCATCTGTAAAATTTGACCTAGATCCAGATTAGTAAAACGAAGTTGTTTTCTTCCGCCGTTTGACTTTCGTTGCTTCGTTTGATTTGAATCTTTTTGCAAACCGGAGTTCTTAAGTTGAACTATCTGGTTAGATCTATTTGAGTTTTACCTGTGCATTAGATGAGTATTTATTGTATGCTTGTTTGTTTGTCTGCGATAGATTACGAGTGCGCCACTTTGTTACTTGAGTCTCTAGGTTTCATGGATCATCGCAAGGCAAGTAACACTTTGATCATACTTTTCTCATACCCAGTTTTTATGCATTAGATCTATCCTCAAACACTTGCATGATTAGGATCTAATTAAATTGTGGGATGGGAAGTAGATGAGGTAGTACCTATTACATTTTATTATCAAACCTTTGGGAGTTACTTCTCGTTTGCTTATCATGCTATGCTATGCTAGTAGACGTGGATTGGGTGAGTGTATCCATGACAGATGTGAGATTGTTATTTAATGGTTTATTTAAGGTGGCAACTTAAACACACATCCGGGTGGATTGAGGCACTGGTTTCTATCAGACTTGCTCAGTATTTCTTGGACCGCCACCCGTGCTCAAAGGGATCATGAGATTATTCAAACTAGAAACTTCCGTGTGCAGCCACAAGCCATTATGGGCTCTGGCGTAGTTGACTAAGTTGTGCGAACTCTTACGGGTAAACTAGCAGATGTAGGGGAAAGTAGGTGTACCGGTCTACCCACAAGTATGGTGCTAGTGCTTCTGAAAGACTATGTCTCGGTCATCCGTTTCTCAAACACCATGTAGTGCGAGAAATCAAACGGAGGCGATCGAGTCTTGTGGGGAAAAGTGCGCAAACCTCTGCAGAGTGTATAAACTAATCATGGTTAGCCGTGTCCCCGGTTATGGACATCTTGAGTATCTAGTACCTGGATATCATGTGAATCTCATCATGTTACTTCTAATTAATATTGTTGGGTTTGTTAGTGAGTACTTTTAATTGGGATTGAGAATGCTGTCAACCATTCTCAATGTTTCACAACCACCATGATAGTTAAATAAATTTATTCCTTTGCAGTAGGGAAAAATTGGCTTTATGCAAAACTGTAACCATAGAGCTTTCCACAAGCCATATATGCATGTAGTATAGGCTTATCATTCCATTATTCTCTATGTTTTACATTGCCAGCATATTCCATGTGCTGACCCATTTTCGGGCTGCAATGTTTCATGTTGCCGACTTTTCAGACGACGAGTAAGGTGCTTAGGTCGTGGTTCTATACTCAGTGATGCCGTTGGAGTTGATGGACTCGCTTATTCTTCCAAGCCTTCCGCTGTTATCATTATTAGATGGCCTTAAGCCATATTTATTTTATTAAGTTATCTCTTGAGACATTCGATTGTAATAAGTATGTGATTGCTACTCTATTATAAATCCTTGAGTAATGTGTGGTGTCAAGACATTCGATCCGGGATGACATCGAGCACGAGATCGATCGTTCGAGGTCTGGTCGCTACAATCAAGTCCTAGAGAGGGTAATTAATTAGAGTGAGTTTGACAATGATCTTGCTTATGAATTCTTATAGCTTCAGAAATAACATCACTAATAATTCCAACATCTCCTTTGGCACGCATAAGGTCGGTAAGTTCAAATAGACGATCACCAAACATAGGATCACTAGTATTCATCTTACTCAAGGCAATAGACTTATAGAGAATTTCATCTAGATTTTCCAAGGAATAATTTGGAAAGCGTTCCTCAAGAAATTTCCATATAGTGTAGGCACACTCAAGAGTAGGCAGGATTCTAATTAAGTTTCTAGGCAAGCCTCTAGTGATAAGATTAACAGTTCTAAGATTCCTAGTCATGTCAATAGATTCATCAAGGGTAGGATGCATAGGATCAACATGAGGTGCACAAGGGCTAGCAATGTACTTGTTCAAATGATATTGATTGAAAATTACAAGCATCTCATTTTTCCACTCATGAAAATACTCTCCATCAAGAATAGGCACTCTATGACTAAGACTCCCCGAAGTAGACTCATCCATCATCCTCAAGTGGTGATTAAACCAAGGCAATGGAGACCAAAGCTCCATTACCACTTGTAGGATCTTGCGAAGAGGTTTCTAGAGGGGGGGTGATTAGACACTAAGTACCAAAGTTACAGTTTTTAACCTTATTAAAGTTTAAGTGGAGTTTAGGCACAAGTTTACCTTTTTCAACACATAACAAGCAGGCATGCAGAGAGTATATGAGCAGCGGAAAGTAAAGCATGCAACTTGCAAGAAAGTAAAGGGAAGGGTTTGGAGGATTCAAACGCAATTGGAGACACGGATGTTTTTGTCGTGGTTCCGATGGGTGGTGCTATCGTACATCCACGTTGATGGAGACTTCAACCCACGAAGGGTAACGGTTGCGCGAGTCCATGGAGGGCTCCACCCACGAAGGGTCCACGAAGAAGCAACCTTGTCTATCCCACCATGGCCGTCGCCCATGAAGGACTTGCCTCACTAGCGGCAGATCTTCACGAAGTAGGCGATCTCCTTGCCCTTACAAACTCCTTGGTTCAACTCCACAATCTTGTCGGAGGCTCCCAAGTGACACCTAGCCAATCTAGGAGACACCACTCTCCAAGAAGTAACAAATGGTGCGTTGATGATGAACTCCTTGCTCTTGTGCTTCAAATGATAGTCTCCCCAACACTCAACTCTCTCTCATAGGATTTGGATCTGGTGGAAAGAGGGTTTGAGTGGAAAGCAACTTGGGGAAGGCTAGAGATCAAGATTCATATGGTAGGAATGGAATATCTTGGCCTCAACACATGAGTAGGTAATTCTTTCTCAGAAATGGTAAGTTGGAAGTGTAGGTTCAGTCTGATGGCTCTCTCCACGAATGAAGAGGAGGTGGAGGGGTATATATAGCCTCCACACAAAATCTAACCGTTACACACAATTTGCCAAACTCGGTGGGACCGAATTGAGAAACTCGGTCGGACCGATTCAGCAAATCTAGTGACCGTTAGGATTTTCGGTGGGACCGAAATGCAACTCGGCAGGACCGATATGGTTAGGGTTAGGGCATAACGTAATCTCGGTGAGACCGATTACACAAACTCGGTGAGACCGATTTTGGTAATTAGCTAACCAGCGAGTTGGTCAGGCAAACTCGGTTGGACCGATTACTCAAACTCGGTGGGACCGATTTTGATAATGAGTCAACCAGAAAGTTTGCATTGTAATCTCGGTAGTACCGATTGCTCAAAATTGGTGAGACCAATTTTGATAATGGACATACATAGAGAGATTACAATCCCATCTCGGTGAGACCGAGATCCCTATCGGTGAGACCGATTTGCCTAGGGTTTGTGGCAGTGGCTAAGACATCCAAACTCGGTGGCGCGGATAGGAAGAATCGGTGGGGCGAGTTTGACTTTAGGTTTTAGGACATATGTGTGGAAGTGGGAAAGTAGTTGAGGGTATTTGGAGCATATCACTAAGCACTTGAAGCAAGAGGCTCATTAAGCAACACCTCATCCCTCCTTGATAGTATTGGCTTTTCCTATAGACTCAATGTGATCTTGGATCACTAAAATGTAAAATGAAGAGTCTTGAGCTTGAAGCTTGAGCCAATCCTTTGTCCTTAGCATCTTGAAGGAGTTCCCACATCCTTTAGTCCATGCCACTCCACTGTTGAACTTATCTGAAACATACTAGATAAAAGTGTTAGTCCAACAAGAGATATGTTGACATTAATTACCAAAACCACCTAGGGAGCACTTGTGCTTTCATCATCTAAAGATTTTCCCTCAACTAAACTAGTGGGGGTTTCAGCACGAGCACAAAGGGATCGAAGATGATCCAAGTAAAAAGCTTCAGGAGTGTGATAGATTTTGAGATGTTCTTCAACCACTGGTTCAGAGGGTACAACTAATTTTTTGGTATTTTATGTTTCCTACCCATAGCTAAAGATAGAAAACAACTTAGAACAGCAAATAAAATTACTTAGTGATAAAGCAAACAAGCACACACGAGAATATTCACCCCACGCTATGACTCACGCAACGGCGCTTTAAAAGGTCTTGATGACCCGCAAGTATACGGGATAGTTGTAGCCTCTTTCGATAAGTAAGAGTGTCGAACCCAACGAGGAGCTAAAGGTAGAACAAATACTCTCTCAAGTCCTATCGGCCACTGATACGACTCTACGCACGCTTGACGTTTGCTTTACCTAGAACAAGTATGAAACTAGAAGTAATTTGTAGGTGTTGTTGGATAGGTTTGCAAGAAAGTAAAGAACGCGTAAATAAAAACTAGGGGATGTTTAGATAAAGATGCAATAAAGTAAATATAGCGAGGGTGGAAAAGTGGTGATAGGGGTTGTGGAATTGTCCCTAAGCAACTGACTACGTTACTAGACCGATAATCACTATTGCAATTCTATTTGAGGGAGAGGCATAAGCTAACATATCATCCCTTACTTGGAATTCTATGCACTTATGATTGGAACTCTAGCAAGCATCCACAACTACTAAAGATTCATTAAGGTAAAACCCAACCATAGCATTAAAGCATCAAGTCCCCTTTTTTCCCATATGCAAACAACCTACTTACTCGGGTTTGTGTTTCAGTCACTCACGCAACCCACCATAAGCAAATCATAAACATTTTCCAAACCCTACAGCGGGAATCCCTCACGCTTGCGCGACACGGAGGGCACAATAGGACAGCACCAATAATAAAACATGCAACTCAAACCAATCAAAGCAATTCATCAATCACCGATAGGACAACGGAAATCTACTCGGACATCATAGGATGGCAACACATCATTGGATAATAATATGAAGCATAAAGCACCATGTTCAAGTAGAGGGTACAGCGGGTTGCGGGAGAGTGGACCGCTGGATATAGATGGGGGAAGGTGATGGAGATGTTGGTGAAGATGATGGAGGTATTGGTGAAGATCGCGGTGATGACGATGGCCCCCGGCGGTGTTCCGGCGCCACCGGAAGCAAGGGGGGGAGAGCCCCCCTTCTTCTTCTTCCTTGACCTTCTCCCTAGATGGGAGAAGGGTTTCCCCTCTGGTCCATGGCTCCCATGGCTTGGGAGGGGCGAGAGCCCCTCCGAGATTGGATCTATCTCTCTGTTTCTGCGTTCTGTAATTCTGCCCTGGCACCGTTTCCTTTATATCTGGAGATCCGTAACTCCGATTGGATTGGAACCTTCGCCTAGATCGTTTTCCAAAAATTAGCTTTCTTGTGGCCAAACAAGGGCATCAACCGCCTTACAGGTGGCCCACGAGAGTGGGGGCCGCGCCCTCTTTAAGTGGGAATGGGCCCCTATCTCGTGGCCACCTCGGGCATCGTCTCACGTTGATTCTTCCTCCCAAAAATCACAAATATTCCAAAATAATTCTCCGTCTGTTTTTATCCCGTTTGGACTCCGTTTGATATTGGGTTTCTGCGAAACAAAAACATGCAATGACGAGGAACGGCACTGGGCAATTGGATCAATATGTTAGTCCCAAAAATAGTATAAAAAATTGCCAAAAGTATATAAAAGTTGTAGAATATTGGCATGGAACAATCAAAAATTATAGATACGACGGAGACGTATCACCGATCATCACCAAACTTTAAGCGTGCGGACCCTACGGGTTCGAGAACTATGTAGACATGACCGAGACACGTCTCCGGTCAATAACCAATAGCGGAACCTAGATGCTCATATTGGCTCCCACATATTCTACGAAGATCTTTATAGGTCAAACCGCATAACAACATACGTTGTTCCCTTTGTCATCGGTATGTTACTTGCCCGAGATTCGATCATCGGTATCTCAATACCTAGTTCAATCTCGTTACCGGCAAGTCTCTTTACTCATTTTGTAATACATCATATCGCAACTAACTCATTAGTTACAATGCTTGCAAGGCTTGTAGTGATGTGCATTACCGAGAGGGCCCAGAGATACCTCTCCGACAATCGGAGTGACAAATCCTAATCTCGAAATACGCCAACTCAACAGGTACCTTCGGAGACACCTGTAGAGCACCTTTATAATCACCCAGTTACGTTGTGACGTTTGGTAGCACACAAAGTGTTCCTCCGGTAAACGGGAGTTGCATAATCTCATAGTCATGGGAACATGTATAAGTCATGAAGAAAGCAATAGCAACATACTAAACGATCAAGTGCTAAGCTAACGGAATGGGTCAAGTCAATCACATCATTCTCCTAATGATGTGATCCCGTTAATCAAATGACAACGCATGTCCATGGCTAGGAAACTCAACCATCTTCGGTTAACGAGCTAGTCAAGTAGAGGCATACTAGTGACACTATGTTTGTCTATGTATTCACACATGTATTATGTTTTCGGTTAATACAATTCTAGCATGAATAATAAACATTTATCATGACATGTGGAAATAAATAATAACTTTATTATTGCCTCTAGGGCATATCTCCTTCAGTCCATGTGTAGTGTCTTGTGGTGTTGATGACACTTATGTTTGTAGGACATGACCACACAAGAGTTTAGTCAGGCCATTGTGCTGTCCGAGAGCCAGTTCTCGTCCTCCTACGTCGAGGACTCCCAACCTCCTCTGGAATAGATGCCTCTTGATTCAGAGGTTTTCGAGGTGCCACATACGGTTCCTCCATTTATGCTGGCTCAGCCCAATGTTGTTGCTCATGCTGCTACTCTAAAGGCAGCAGCAAAGGAGAAGAAGGATGGCAGACGGAACAACATGAAATGGCAGTCGTTCCTCTTCACTTTTGTGCTTAACAAGATGTGTGGGATCATAGCTAGTGGGGTGAGGACTGACAAGGGCTTCAGGGAGGTGCACTTGAACCTTGTTGTACAGCAGGTGTTCGACTTCTGTGGACAGGAGGTCACCTCGACCTAGGTGTACAACCACCTGAGGAAGTGGAGAGCGAGGTGGATCGCGGCGTCCAAGCACAGAGACCTCAGTGGTGCTTCATGGGATGAGAACACCTGCTCGATCATTCTGGAGGCAGAGCACTACCAAGGCCACGTCGCGGTTAGCTCACAAACCATGCCATTCTAATAAACCAGCAGTTCAAGCCTATGAACCATTGCCATACTAACTAACCTCTCTGCCCCGTTTCCTCTTAGGCTCACCCCAAGAACGCAGAGTTCCTCAACACCCCTATCCAGAACTACCACCAGAAGCAGCAGATTTTCTCCTTCGGGCTGGCAACCGGCAAGCATGCCATGGGCTCTGGTCAGCCGCTAGGCTCGCCGATGTCGGAGTATCCAGACACCCAGGAGTCAGACACCATCAACATTGATGCTCCTGAGAAGGATGGTGATCACGTTCCTATGCTCGATAGGAAGAGAAAGCGGGCGGGCTTCATGGAGGAGGAGCTGAGCGTCTTCAACGGCATGATTGAGGCAGTGAAGGAGGTGGCCACCGCCATCAGGAAGAGCAAGAGTGTGGACGTCCATCCTCAGCTATACAACGTCGTCATGGAGCAGATTGGCTTCAGCCTAGAGGCTCTCATGGTGGCTCTCACCACTATTTGGACAACAAAGCCTGTGGTGTTGGGTTTGTTGCCATGGGAGCAGCCCATGTGGTGCTCGGCCGAGGACTGGCTGGGCAAGCACTACTACTAGTGCTGCTTCTGCTGGTGGCGGCGGCGTGCATGATCCTCGATGGCGATGGCGACAAGGACGACGACGATGATGACGTATATTTTGTGTAGTTAGAGCTTGAAAACAATCTTATATTGTGTATATTTTGGTGAGGTGGTATATACTAACCCCTCACAGTGATCCTTGCGGTGCTCACAAAATTGCGGTGGTAGGATGACACCCTCTTTTGGATGTGGTGGTAGGATGACACCAAAGTAGTGCTAAGTTGAACTTGCTATGATCATGCATGCTTAGTAATGCTCTTCTGCTCCATTGCTTGCTCCTACAGTTCTTCATTGCTTGTTGTTTGTGTGTTCCAATGCTTGTTGCTTGAACTTATTGCTCGTTTGCACTGCCAGGGCAAGTGGTATGTGGTGTTCGAAGGTAGGGTTCCAGGGATTTACAGTTCATGGGAAGCTTGCAACCAACAGGTTTCAGGGTACAACAACAGCTACCACAGATGAGGGTTTAAGACTAAGCAGGCGGCAGAAGATGCTTATTCCAAGTATGTGCGAGAGCATTCGTGCAACAAGGTTGAGGTTGGCAAGAAGGTGGATGAACCGTTAGGGCTGAAGAACTTCATCATCTTCGTCCAGTTCATCGTCATAGTAGTGCTATGGCGTTGGTGTGCTCGATGTGATCGTGTCTAAGGTGTAGCAGTATTGGTAAGCTCACCAGTAGGGTACAAGGTGAGCACAACTCTATGCTCGTATGTAACCAAACAACATGCACCCATGTGAGCACATACAATGCGAGTAACCAAACGCGGTGCGTAGAGGCATCGTTACGATGCAGGGAGAGGACATGCAGGCAATCAAACTAAGCAGTGGCGGAGCTATGTAGAAGCCTGGGGGTGCTATGGCCCCCCCAACTTTGGACCAAACTGTGAACAATTTTTTTGTGGGAGGGCTTAGATGAGATTTTTTCTAGCATTTTATACCCTCAAACACCCATGTTTTTGTTGGAAATATGCCCTAGAGGCAATAATAAAAGGATTATTATTATATTTCCTTGTTCATGATAATTGTCTTTTATTCATGCTATAATTGTATTATTCGGAAATCCTAATACACGTGTGAATACATAGACCACAATATGTCCCTAGTGAGCCTCTAGTTGACTAGCTCGTTGATCAATAGATAGTCATGGTTTCCTGACTATGGACATTGGATGTCATTGATAACGGGATCACATCATTAGGAGAATGATGTGATGGACAAGACCCAATCCTAAGCGTAGCACAAGATCGTGTAGTTCGTTTTGCTAGAGCTTTTCCAATGTCAAGTATCTTTTCCTTAGACCATGAGATCGTGTAACTCCCGGATACCGTAGGAGTGCTTTGGGTGTACCAAACGTCACAACGTAATTGGGTGACTATAAAGGCACACTACGGTATCTCCGAAAGTGTCATTGGGTTGACACGGATCGAGATGGATTTGTCACTCCGACACGGAGAGGTATCACTGGGCCCACTCGGTAGTGCATCATCATAATGAGCTCAAAGTGACCAAGTGTCCGGTCACGGATCATGCATTACTGACGAGTAAAGTGACTTGCCGTAACGAGATTGAACGAGGTATTGGGATACCGACGATCGAATCTCGGGCAAGTAACATACCGTCTGACAAAGGGAATAGTATACGGGGTTGCTTGAATCCTCGACATCGTGGTTCATCCGATGAGATCATCGAGGAGTATGTGGGAGCCAACATGGGTATCCAGATCCCGCTGTTGATTATTGACCGGAGAGTCATCTCGGTCATGTCTGCATGTCTCCCGAACCCGTAGGGTCTACACACTTAAGGTTCGGTGACGCTAGGGTTATTAGGAAGACTTGTATGTGATTACCGAATGTTGTTCAGAGTCCCGGATGAGATCCGGGACGTCACAAGGAGTTCCGGAATGGTCCGGAGGTGAAGATTTATATATGGGAAGTTGTCATACGGACACCGGAAAGTTTCGGGGGCATATCGGTATTGTACTGGGGCCACCGGAGAGGTTCCGGGTCCACCGAGGGGCCACCTCTCGGAGGGCCTCATGGGCCACAAGGGGGGAACCAGCCCTGGAGGGCTGGGCGCCCCTGGGCCCATGCGCCTAGGGTTGGGGGAACCCCAGTGGGCGCCCTTGCTTGGGGGGCAAGCCCCCTCCGCCGCCGCCCCCTCTAGATCTCATCTAGAGGGGCCGCCCCCTGCCCTTCCCCTATAAATAGAGGGGTGAGGGAGGCTGCAACACACATCAAGGCGCAACCCTCCCTCCCCAACACCTCTCCTCCTCCGCGTGTGCTTGGCGAAGCCTGTCGAGTATCGCCTCTCCACCATCATCACGCCGTCGTCTGCTGCTGGAGCCTTCTTCCTCAACCTCTCCTTTCCCTTGCTGGATCAAGAAGGAGGAGACGTCGTCTGCTCCGCACGTGTGTTGAACGCGGAGGTGTCTGTCCGATTCGCACTTGGTCATCGGTGATTTGAATCGAGCAGTACGACTCCATCATCACATTTCCTTGAACGCTTCCGCACGCGATCTACAAGTGGTATGTAGATGCAATCTCTCTCCCATGACTCCTTGCTTAGATGAACTCATAGATGGATCTTGGTGAAACCGTAGGAAATTTTTTAATTTTCTGCAACGTTCCCCAACAGTTTTAGCCTTGCCCCCCAAAGAGTTGTTACCTAGCTCATACTTTGAAACTAAGTGCAGATTTTGGTTTTTGTCCTGCATTTGCTCAGCCATGCCCAACCGGGACAAGTATGCAAATGGGCAAAAAATGATGCAGGTAACCAAACACACCCTATGTCTCGCCAGGCCACAGGCTCTTTTTCTGTTCTATATTTTTTGCTTTATTTTTGTACTTTTGTTTATACTTTAAAATATTATAAATATAAATATTGCAAGAAACACTCTACAAAGAATATTCGAAAAATGTTGCACAAGTATTTGAAAAACTTTGAACAAGTATTTGAAAATGTTGAATATGTATTTGAAAAATGTTGAACAAGTATTTGAAAATGGTGAATGAGTATTAGAAAAATGCTGAACAAGTATTTGAAAATATTGAATATGTATTTGAAATTTTTGAAAAGTATTTGGGAAATATAGAATGGGTATTTGAAAATGTTGAACAAGTATTTGAAAATGTTGAATATGTATTTGAAAATGTTGAACAAGTATTCATAAAATGTTGAATGAGTATTTGAAAAACGTTGAATATGTATTTGAATTTTTTTAAGTGTTTGGAAAATGTCGGACAAGCATTCGGACAATGTTGAACGTGTATAGAAAAATTGTTGATCATGTATTGGAAAAATGATGAATTTTTTGATCATGTATATAAAAATGTTAATCATGCATTTAAAAATTGAACAAGTATTTGAAAAATACTAATCAAGCATTTGGTAAATGTTAAATGTGCATAGAAAAATATTGACCATGTATTAAAAATTTATGATTAAATTTGATCATGTATATAAAATGTTAATCAAGTATTTGAAAAATGTTGAACAAGTGTTTGAAAAATGTTAATGAAGCATTTGGAAAATGTTAAATATGTATAGAAAAATATTAATAATGTTTTTAAAAGTTAATATTTTTCTATGAAAACTAGAAAAATCTTGACCATGTATTAAAAAATCTTAATCCTGTATTTAAAAAATGTTAAAACTGTGTATAGAAAAATGTATAATTTGTATTGGAAAAATGTTAGACATGTATTAGAAAATTGTTGTTGATATATAGAAAAAATGTAGAATTATAACCAAAAAAACAAATAAAACCAAAATAGAAACAAAATTAAAAAGAAAATAAAAATAAAATAAAATTGAGGAGAAAATGCAAAAAGAATGCAAAAAACGAAGAGGAAAAAAATAAATGAAACGAATATAACAAATAAAAATCAAAGAAAACCGGCTCGAATAGCCTCAAGGACGATGCGCCCCTAGTTCTAATAGCGAAGGGGACTTGGGCAGAGTGGTTATCGCAGTGAGGGATCTCCCTGGAGACCAGGGATTGATCCTGACTTCTCACTTTTCTTGTGCTCTTTTTATGTAATATGTGCGCTTGAATGGCTGGCTCAATACGATGCGAGGGGGAAAAAAGCTTCAGCGAGAGCTGCTACTGTCTCGCTTAACGCGAGACATAGTGCTCGCGACGAACCACCGCTGATGATCTGTCGTGAGCTCTGGGCCGAGGAGGCCTATAATGAAGCCCAGAGATAGACACAGAGGCCGTTGAACTTGAGGCTCTATTTCCATCAAGGGGCTGGATTTAGGCCTCACTTGCATAAAAAGAAACTTCAACAAAACTAGCCTCTCTGTTTCAGTTTATAAAGTGTACATGCATTTTGAACATTAATTTTGACCACTACTGTAACCAACAAACCACAAGCCACATGTCGCACTCAAACAAAAGGAAGTCAAACCCTGTTGGACGGTTAAAAGGACAGTGATATACCCAGCCCATCAAGATTTAAGTCTTAGAACTAGAACATGAAGGCGCGCGTTGCCGCGCCCGTCCATTTTTGTTAATGAACCGTCGAAAGGGAAATTCAACTGAGAATAATGAATAACTAATAATCAATAAGTCAGTAGCTGCGGTTGGGGCAACTTAGCGAAAGTTCCATCTCAACATTGAAACTAACGACCCCGAATCAACAACCACAAAGTTTTGAAAAAGTTATGATGTGCATTGAAGAGTGGTGCATTCGGTGCGTCCGGCCTCAGTTTATATATTCGAAACCTCAGACAAATCTAAAAACAAAATTTGCATGGTGATAATCATCTATCTACCATGATTCATGTTTAATAATTTAAATTTGAAAATTATACCAAGGAAAAAAATCTCTATATGAACAGTCGTTAATTACCAATGGGTCATGAATTCGCGTTAGTTCATCAACACTAAATTCGTCAGTTTGCTTTTCAGGTTGTGTTTTGAATTTAGATTTGCAGAACATCGAATAGAGGGTGTTCCTATGCGGAAACGCTCCTTCGCGAGCGAGCGTCGCAACGAGCGATCTCGTTTCCTCGCACTGTCGGAAGCCGACGGCAGATGGGCCCACCCACGAAGACGCATCAGCCCACATGTGCGCTGGACCCTCCTACTCTCTCTCTCCTGTAAAACTTAATCTCACCGGCCCCCTGATTTCAATGGGTGGGGCCCGGGGTGGGGCCCAGATTTGCTTTAAACAATAGCCCAAGACTTGCTAAAACGGGCAAGTGTGGCCTGTCGGAATTCGCGTGTTGCAGCGCGCGCGCGAGATAGACTCCCTCGTTCCTATGTACTCTATATTTTTTTTTTAGTTTGTAGTATATAAACTCCCATATCGCCGGACACATTCTCACATCACCGAGTACTAACGAATTACCAGAGTATGCAGGGCCAGGATATGGCGACATATGCGGGAATTAGCGGGCCACTAAAGTGAGTGCACCAGCCCAACACATAATTCTGGCCCGATCAACAATAGCAGGCCTAGATAGTTCCCTGGAGCAGCGGCCCAAGAGATAAACAAAGACGTTCACGAGAACGTACGATGGATGGATCGGACGGTTAGCTACGACAAAGCGCTGTGAGGGCTCCTAGGTGGCTCCATTTTACTGTTTCTCAATTGAAGCTGGTGCTCACATTTTTCTGGATTTATTTCAAGCCTTCCGGTGACGAGTGCTCAGTGGAATGAGTCGTTCCTGTCAACTACAAAGACATCAATGGTGACTTTCTCAACCACAAGATGACGTGTCGGCCCAGTCTCTTGAATGTGCTCATAGAAGTAGGGTGTGCATTCATAGGGAGGAATGTATGCGCGTACGTATGAGTGTCCGCGTCTGTAAAGATATATTCAAAGATATAAAAATAGAAACATTACACGATGTAGATACGGGTGGGCTTTGGCTTGGGTATGTGATTACTGTACCCGCCCCATACCCTATCCATTGTCATCCTTAATACCTAAAAAATGCCATCCTTAATGGAGTACAAATACTGAAACCACTTACATTAAAAAATGCCATCCTTAATGGAGTACAAATACTGAAACCACTTACATGAATTTTCCATCCAAAATAATATTACATTTGTTACATTTTACAACAAAGACTCGTGAATAATATAGCCTAACACTATGCTCCATTCAGCAGTTCCCAAATGGCAATGTTATTTACATGTAATTGTGTCGTCAGACAACAGGAAGTCACATTAGTTTTCTCTCGATGGCATCACCAAAAGTCAAAATAATGAAATCAGATGGATTTTACTCTACAGCGCAGCTCGATCAGAGGACCGAAAACACATTTCAGTATCAGCCATTCCATCAGAGCCTACAAGCAATAGCTTGTCAGGATAGGCTTCGATACGCCCGAATGCACTGGTGCCAGGAGGACACTCCAGCGCAGCCTCGAGGGTGCGATGGTGCACGCCATGGGAGTCCACTGAGTAGCCGCCCTTGTGGTCGTGCCCGGCAAAACAGGCCCTAACACAGTTGTACCGTCGAACAATAGCCATCACCTCATCATAGTTCCACATAAGAGCTGCTGGGTACACTGCGCCAGGGTCCATTGGGAGATGACTGCATAGGATGACGTTCTGCCGACGGTCCGATGCATCCTGGAGGACATCGTTGAGCCAGGACAGCTGCTCCTTGCCAACTGCACCATTGAACTTCACAAACCGCCTGTCGACGCCAAAAAGACCGTCAGGGCTGTTCTTGTCGGTGTTTGGGTTCTTTTCATCGAGGAGCTTCAATGCTGCTGCAGTCACAGGATGATCGTGAGGCCAGCCAAGTGCGCTGAAATCATAAGCATCCAGAACAACAAATCTGTACTCAGTACATGGTGAGAAGTCATAATACGCGCGATCAGAATCCGTCGGCATCTTCAATAATGCCACCAGCTTGCTCCGAGGAAGGTTGTAGAGGCAATGGTTGCCAAACATGTGGTAGGTCGGGCCATCAAACTTGTCAAACTCGTCAATGACCTTCTGCACCGCCCACAACGACTTGTCCTTTGGGCAGAATCCGTCGATGGTGTCTCCAAAGTTGATGGAGAACTTGATATCGCCTTGCTTGTTCCATGTGCTGACAGCTCTTTCAAGGACGCTGATGCTGTGCCGGTAGTAGCGTGGGACACCGAGGAAGGAGCGGCCGTCTGGGATATCGGCATACTGTACATCAGCAATGACGCCAAATGTGAACAAGGGCTTCTTGGCAGGTGCATGGGCTAGTCCGTTTGCGGCAGCCATCACAAGAACTTCAGGGTCACCAGTCCCTCGGAAGGCAAAAGTAGATTCTGGAATAGAATGCGGTGCCCCCTGCTAGAACCTGGAATGTAAGCCAAGAAATATTTGCTCAGAATTTGGGTGAATCAGTATATAATCATTTTGTCACATTAAACAGTATATATAAAGTAACGGAGCGCAATGCATATCAGCATCATATATAGCAGTAAAAGTCTCTGCGTGCTACACATTTCACCACGAAGTAACTTTAATAGACTCTCAACTCTTTCTGTACATGTGCCCAACTAAAACAAGCACTTTGTGAATTGTGATTTACTGCTAATAAAATCTACTAGCTATCTACCGACCCGAGAACTGTTGATAAAACCGCTCCTGAGATTCATACGAAGCGGGGAGACGCGGCCGGGCTGCCTGCCTGTAATCGGAGCCTATGAACTGAAACAGAGCGACCGACAGATTGTAACGACCAAACGATCCCAAGAGGAAGGAAACCGGGGAGGATGGATTACCGGCGGAGCGACAGAGGCGGCGAGGTGGGCTGCGGCGGACTCCGGTGGGATCTCCCGCGCGCTGGGTTGGCAGATCCCGGATCGGACGGTGGAGTCTTAAAGCAGCGAGCAGCCGGGAGGGGGAGGAGTTTGGATCTTGACGGAAGCCTCTCTGTCCTCCTCTGCTCTTCTTCTCCGGCTCGGGAGAGGCAAAGACGGGGGAACCGAGTCGGACCACCACCGGCCGGTCGTTAGCCCTGGGCCGAAGAGGCCCGTAACAAAGCCCAAAACTGCAAGGGGTTTAATTTGAGGACTCGTTTTTTTTATCTCGATTTATTTATTTTTTTAATTTTAAAACGAAATTTATTTATTTTTTAGAAAATAGATATATAAAATTAAAAATAAACACATATGTTGTTCAACATTACATTGCAGTTTGTGGAGATAGTCGCTAGCCACTGCTAAATGGATTTCTCTTTTGCCATAGAGGAACCCAAAATGGCAAGTTGGAGGTTTTGAAGATGTCAATAGGGTAGATTTAAGCCATGTTTGCATCCAGGAAAATACAACAAAACTTGGTTTATATAGGAAGCAAGGACACATGGCAAGTTGAATACAAATTGAAACTACAAAAATAAGCAGTTGGTATAATGGCAAAGATTACATTTTTATGAATATTGTGAATCATATATGCTTAAGTAGTTACGAGATGTCGAGAGTGGATTTTTGGAGCCCGGGTGTATTGGAGGACCTTATTTTAAATACTTTAAAATAACATTTAAAGTTTCAAAAAAATCCAAAAATAATTCTGTGTGATCATATGGATGTATATTACACATGTGTATGTAATTTTTGGTGATGAAATAAGTAAACATGTGAGCTATACAAAAATGATAAAATGATGAAATAAGTAAATTTTTGGTGACTTCCAAATAGTGAATAATGCATGCACTGTTCATCTTTCCAAAATCACAATTTTATCATTTTTGTGTAACTCTCATGGTTACTTATTTCAGCATCAAAATTTGCACATATGTAATATACATCCATATAAACATGTTGATTTGTTTTCAGAATATTTTGAAACTTCAGAATAGCATTTTGGCACTATTCAAAATATAGGTCTCCAATGCACCGGTCCTCCAAAGTCACTTTTTGCGAGATGTCGGGCTTCCCTCTGGTCTCAATGTGACTTCTTTGATCTTTTCTTGACACACATATCACATTTACATGCGATTGAAATCGTCTCTAAACATACTCCTGTGGCTAGAATCAAAGTAAAATACATAAATATGTTGATCAACATTACATTGCGGTTTGCGGAGATAGTCGGTAGCCACTGCTAAACAAATTTCTCTTTTGCCATAGAGCAACGTCCAAAATGGCAAGTTGGGGGTTTTCAATATGTCAATGGGGTAGATTTAAGCCACGCTTGCATCCAGGAAAATACAACAAAACTTGGTTTATATAGGAAGCAAGGACACACTAGTTCTGATGGCAAGTTGAATACAAATTGAAACTACAAAAATAAGCACTTGGTATAATGGCGAAGGATTACATTTTTGTGAATATTGTGAATCATACTCCATCCGTTCCTTTATCTGAGGTGCATTATTTTCAGCTCGGTGAACAAAGCAGTAATTTTTGGAGCATCTGGGACAAAAGCTATTGTGAAATCCCTTTAGGTCCGAAGAGCTTCCAACTAGATGGTGTTGTAACTTGCATGTATCACTTACAAGTTCTATTAATATATTTGTTTTTTTTTCACACATGGGATGATGAGTGAGCAGTTGTCATGAGATAAGGGTAGGGGCGTGGCCTCGTCACTCTTGTGTTTATGAGAACTAGCAAAAGAGTCCATGTGTTGTAACGGTAGAAAAAAAATAACACACATCCTTAACCCAATAATCATGACTCAAGATCCCAATAGGCATGCGTCCTTTACTTTACCAGAGCATCACATTTGTGTTGTCGCTTATCCTCCTTCTTACCCTCACCGGCGATGGCCTCAGTAGTCACACAACCAGAATATGTTTGAATATGGTCAATCCTAAGGCATCTCTCTCTCTCTCTCTCTCTCTCTCTCTCTCTCTCTCTCTCTCTCTCTCTCTCTCTCTCTCTCTCTCTCTCTCTCTCTCTCTCTCTCTCGGAATAAGATGAGAACTTTGTTGTTTTTCAGAGGTGTGCATGCTTGATTATCTATGTTTTGTTTCGTTTCAATCTGATTTTAGTGAGGTGTTTCTTTGCAATTTGGATTCTCGCCGGTACAAAAGAAAAATTGATTTTGTGTTATAGATTAAGTTTGCACCATAAATAATAATATTTAAAAGGTAAAATAACATCATATTCAGATTCTACACATATTTCTAATCAAATTTCATATATAACATGTTGAAATCAAAGTTAAGGTTAAAGGATATGGATAATTTAGAAAAATATTTGCTTTAGAATGACTGTGGATTGATTAACCCAAAAATCAGAGGGCTTTATGTTTAAATGCAAAAGGATAAATTGATTCCTTTGACGTAAATATGGATCGTGGGTTAATTACCTGAAAAGACAGGGGGTTTTCTAAAAAACAAAAAAAAGGTTCAGACGTGACTCAAATATGTATTGGAGGTTAATTCACATAAAAGGCAGGGGTTTTCTATAGAAATACATGACGGATGGGCAGAAGCACTAATAACTTTATTAGTGTTTATGATGATTAAAATGATACGAAGTCACCAAGTGATAAAGTCAGTAGCATAGCCACATAGCATCTAACTTGCAGAAAACATCTCCAACAGCTGCCAAAAAACAAAAATGTGCTGAAATTTGTTTTGGGCTCGCCTAAAATGCGGCAGGACTCATGTATATATGCGGCAGACAAAGACTGTCCAAAAACTCATTTCACCCCGCGTCGCGCGGTCGCGCGGAGGCCTCCTCCCGCAACCAAATCTTGTCGCCGTCGCCCGACCTCCCCAACGACCGGATCTGCCATCTCCCGAGGCCAATCAGCCGCTCATCCGCCACCCGCCGCAAACTCCATCGCCCCATCCACCGCCACCTCTGGCTGCTGCACCTCGTCCGTGACGCCATCGCCCCGCTGCTCTGCCTCGTCCGCCATGCCGGCGAGTCCATCTTCAAGGGGGTTTGGCCGCGGCCTTCTGGCCGGTTCGGCGTCGAGTTCCAGCACGCCGGCCGGCATGTTTTTAGTTGAATGTTGGGTTGAAAAAATAAATAGAAGTGTTCATGTTTCGGTGGCCTATTTTAGGGCAGAGACGCAATATTTTGGTGCCCAAAGAATGCACAGTTTGCTGTCCTAAAATTTACTCCTCTCTCTTTCCGCTGCCCTATTTGCAGGCTTGCGGCTGTTGGAGGTTCTCTCATAGCGAGTAGCTATGTGCGGGTAGTCGCCACTCTTGTGTCCATCGTGATTACGACGACATGCGAGTAGTCACCACGTGATAAGGGCGGAGCGGAGCCTTGCAGGTCAGGCTACGTACACGATGCCGAAATGATCACATTCCCATGATATGATTGATTTATGGTTTTATACAAATTGCGATATGATGAAACGATCCAATCGCCTATGAATGCATTCATCGAGCGAGTCATGTGCTTCTAGAGACTCTGGAGGCGTACGCGGCGCCGCGGACGAGGCCGTGTGGCATGCATGCGCGCCTCTCATTCTTCCCGGCTTTGTTTATTGGCGGGAGGATGATCACTCCAGCACAGTGACGCCCATACGTGCACGCAACACCTCCGCGTAGCGTCGGTGCAGGACGATACGAACACCGTCGCTATAAATAAACCGTCCAACCTGCATACCAATTCGCAGCATCTCAACAACGATACACGAGCACACCGCCAGTTCATCTTGTAGCACATCGATCAGAGTAAAGTGCGTGTTAATCAAGGATAATGGACGCGACCGACAAGGCGGCCGGGCACGGCGGCGCCACCGGCCCCGCGGGGAACCACGGCGGGGCTCCTGCCGGTGCTGGTGCCGGGGGCGTGCAGCAGCTCCAGGCGACGAAGGACGACCGCAAGACCGACGGCGGTCTGGGCCGTTCCGGCGGGCCCACGGGGAACCACGGCGGTGCTCCTGCCGGCGGCGCGGCCGCCACCGGTGAGAAGAAGGGCGTCGTGGACAATATCAAGGAGAAGCTTCCCGGCGCCGGCGGGCAGCAGTGAGCGTCGACCGTCGAGCCACTGAGCTACACGTACCACACAGCCTCTCGCACTACGACGTGTAAAAAGCTCAGCTTACGCTGTTACAAATAAATAACGAGCTGTGTATGTATGCATGTGCTGATGTACTTGTCTTCCCTCGGAATAAAAACACTTGTGTTTTGTAAGAATTTGAACGGGAAATATATTTTCATCCGTGTACAGGGTTGATTTTCATGTTTTTGCGCTTTTTCCCACTGCTTCTGCGTTCGAGCTTCGACTACGTGTCCTATACATATATGTTTACTCTCAAAAAGAAGAAAAAGAAGAGTCATGCGCAGAGCTAGTAAATAAAATCCTACACAGAAACTGGGTTGACCTCCCAATGAATGCATGGTTAGTTACATAATACTACTCCCCCTCTCTCTTTCGTAATGTAAGACGTTTTTAACACTACACTAGTACCAAAAAAACATCTTATATTATGAGACATAGTGAGTATTTTCATTTCATTGGACTTGAACTTATATAACAAGAACAAAATATATTAATGTTCATAGGTTGTTTTCTCCGTAGAATTGGAAACACAAGAGAAACGGTTGGGGGCATAACCCGAAATGCAAAACCCAAGCCATCGCCCATCGGGCAATCCACCCATCGCATCGCCGACCTTCCCTCTCCTTCGTCGGCCTCGACAATGTCGGGGAGAGGCTATGTTGCGGATCCGATGATAGTAGTAGATTGGGATTCTTCCTTGTAGTTAGGGTTGCTGAGTCGCAGGCGCTTTGACCATGGCTATGGTGGCGGCGACACTCAATGTCCTGGTCCGGGCAAGCAAGGCAGGGCGATGTTCCAGAGCCAGAATAATGTCATTCCTTCCTTATCCTCGCACCAGTGGTGCGTTTAGCGCCGTCGGAGGGTGCGTGAAGGTGCGTCTCGAACCTGGATCCAAACATATACACATTTTCACAAGTTCATAATATTGCAAACATATAAAGGACCAAAATAAATTAATGTAGTTCTTAGATGAAGGATACGCTGCAAGCATGGCTTTGATTTGATCATTGTAAACGCCGAGCATGTTGACCGAGATGTTGTATGTGATAGTCTCTCTCCCCTCTCCTCTGCAGCATGGCTGCCGGATGCTTTCTGCGCCAACTCATTTGCTCTTCAGTTTCATGTCCGGATGTACAAGCAATACTGCAATACATTTATCAAGATAAATATTAAGTTGAGTAAATGCATCGTTTTTTAATCGAAGGATAGATGTAAATGCATTGACCGTCCCAGATAATATCTCTTGGATTCGGAATGTTGGCAGCACTAGCTTAGCCATTTAAAAGACATTATTTATCTATCTAAATTGAGAAAAGTGTATTTTTTGTCCGTCAATTTTCGACGAAGTCTGAATTTAGTCCCTCAACTACAAAATCGGACATTTTACACCCTCAACTCTTGAAACCAGACAAGTTTTATTCCTCGAGCAGTATCATGCTAACTCAACGTGGTTTTTACCAGTCCAAAGTGACATGTGGCCAAACTTTTAGGTACAAAGAGGAAAAGAAAACCAAAACACACGTAGCGCTCATGTGAACTCCATTGAGGCAAAACATCGAACAGGTGGTGTGCGTGCGCTTGCATGGGCATGCTGCTCTCCTGACCATAATGATGGATCTCCTCCGACACCTCCAGCTTCCCCCACACGCATCGGTGTGGCCAGTAAGGCCGTCGTCGTCCTCACGCAGGCAAGCTCGGTGTCAACGGCGCGGGCGGCACGTTTGGGGGCACGCACCAGAGCTGCCTTGCGGAGGTCGTCAGGGACCAATGCCACTCCGCCCCGAGGCTTCCACGCCCACGTCCTTCGCCGGAGGCTTCCACGCCCACATTCTCCTCATACTGCTCCACGCACTGGAACTGCTCGACAAAATGCCGAGCTGAGTTAGAACGAGAAGGAAGAAGAAGACCCATCGGGATTGCCACGTGGACACAAACCCGGTCAAAACCACGCCATGTCATTTAGAAACCGCTCGCAATCGGGAGAGGGACTTAGCTTGTCTGATTTCAAGAGTTGGAGATGCAAGTTATCCTGTTTTGTAGTTGAGGGATCAAATCAAGACTTCGTCAAGAATTGAGGGACGAAAAATATATTTATCTCATCTAAATTCTCTTACAATACAAATAACTCATCAGAATGTGCCAACCAACAATATAGAGACAACATTGATAACAAGTTATGAGCTTTGATCTACAAAGATTGCATGGAGATAGAGTTGACGGAGATGGTTTTATGGCACCAATTATATGTCCTCAAGAGTTCATAGTATATGATGAACTTAGCATCCCTATTTCCACATTTCTGTCAACCTTTTCCTTTCTCGCTCTATTTTTGGAGACGTATTTTCTCATGAAAGGTGGAGGGTCGATTTCCGTTTCAGCATCACTTGATTGCACTTGTAGAGTGTGCACGATAAGATGTGGATCACTAGTGGCGGAGCTTCATGTTAGAGATATGAGACACAATCGAACACGATGAAGAACGAAAACAAGCAAGGGACACGAGATTTTAACGTGAAAACCCCTCTCCAACACGAATGGTAAAAAACCACGGGCGCCAGGCAGACAAACTTCACTATATCATTCGTGGATTTTCAACTGATCAACTATCCTATGCAGCGGCTTACAAGAGGCATACATATATATAACACGGTGACCTACCCCCCCCCTCGCCCCTGCCGCCACATGGCCCACATGGGACAAGCCCAAGCCTATCGGCGCTCCGCTTACTCAGAAGTTAGTCTTTCTCTTTATACTTGCCGGCTTACAAGAGGCAAAAGTTATATCGGACGCGAGGGCAGAGGCCGAACCGTTGGGCACGAAGGAAGGAGGAAGAGAGGAAGAAGATAAACACTGATCTGTTTCTGGCCATTGGATGAAGATCTAGCGGTCAAAAGAATGACCTGCGCAAAAGATGTTTTCAGGTAACTGGATAATAGGCGCTCCAATAGAACACAGATTTTTCCACGTTACAACCCACGTGTACTGCTACTATTCATGCATATGAGTGCGTCCATAGAGGAGTCATGCCCTTCCAGAGAGTGCGAACCCCTACGTGCCGCCGCCGACTAGGCCGTGTGGCTTTGTTTATTGGCGGGATAACCACTTCACGCACTTGTACCGGTGTCAATGTGCTTCTCGAAGTCGAACACCTGGACCATTCTGAGACCTATAAATAACCACCTGCAGTCGCACTTGGCTGCATCGCAACTCGCAGCAGTTCAACACTTACACAGCCATACACATCTCCTGTAGATCGACCGGTGTACGTAAGTCGCGGCAATGGAGTACCAGGGGCAGACCGGCCAGGCCACCGACAAGGTGGAGGAGTACGGCCAGCCCGTGGCCGGGCACGGCGGCGCCACCGGCGGCCCCACGGGGACGCACGGCGCCGCCGCCGCCGCGGGCACCGGGCAGCTCCAGCCGACCAGGGACGACCACAAGACCGACGGCGTCCTGCGCCGCTCCGGCAGCTCCAGCTCCAGCTCGGTGAGCTCTCAGGGACAGATCTGCATGTCGCTATATACATCGAGTCATTCGATCGGTCATCTTAACCTTGTGCTTCTTGTTGTGTTAAAATTGTAGTCTGAGGACGACGGCGTTGGCGGGAGGAGGAAGAAAGGGATGAAGGAGAAGATCAAGGAGAAGCTCCCCGGCGGAGCCCACAAGGACGCCACCGGGCAGCAGCACACGCCGGCGGCCGGCGAGTACGCCGGCACCGGCACCGGCACGCACGGCGCGGAGGCCACCGGCGAGAAGAAGGGTGTCATGGAGAAGATCAAGGAGAAGCTTCCCGGCGGACAGCACTGAGCTAAGCTAGGCACCCAGCGATCGACCTGTGCTGTGTCTGTGTTCGGCCAGAGCTCGGTAGCATGCGTGCGTACTTCTGCATGCGTTCCTACGGGATAAATAATGGGCGCCGATCGTGGTGCCGGAGTATATATGTTGTGTGTGTGTGACGTATTTGTGGACCTCGTGTACATGTATTTGTATCTCCATCGTAATAAAGCGCTCGTTTATATTTGTGTTTTGTAGTCCCGATCGATGCAAAGGCCAATGTAAACTTCAATCGGTCGAATGCGGTTTTGGTCTAACGAGAAAAATAATAATATAATATCATACGGACCTAGCGCAAGAAGCATAGTTCGATAACCCCTTCCGGTAGGAGCATGTCGTGCATTTGAACATAGTGTCCCATATATAGCATTGCTGATCGTCCTTCCCATCCCACCGATAGTAGTCGTGGTGTATGCATAATAGGAACACCTTGAACATATGGTTAATTTTAAGACGATGAGTTCGTCCATCACATGACTCACTATCATTCAACTGCGCTTGTGAAAGAAGTGTTTAACAAAACATCAAAAATTAATCTCATTGAGATAGACGTGAGTGCCGTCATGCGTGAGCTACTCCCTCCAAACAGTGAAAGGAGAAGGAAAAAAATATAGGTTTGTTTCATCCTATTACTCATTGGCTAGCCCACATAATCTTTTTGACTACAAATAAATCCATTCTCAGCGATAGTACGAAATAACTTCACATGATCTTTATGACTAAAAAAAATGGACCGCTGTAGATAGAGGGGGAAGGTGATGGAGATGTTGGTGAAGATGACGGAGGTGTCGGTGAAGATCGCGATGATGATGATGACCCCCGGCGGCGTTCCGGCGCCACCGGAAGCGAGGGGGGAGAGCCCCCCTCCTTCTTCTTCTTCCTTGACCTTCTCCCTAGATGGGAGAAGGGTTTCCCCTCTGGTCCATGGTCTCCATGGTGTGGGAGGGGCGAGAGCCCCTTCAAGACTGGATCTGTCTCTCTCTGTTTCTGCGTTTTGCTTGGCTGCCCTTTCACCGTTTCGTATATATATGGAGATCCGTAACTCTGATTGGACTGAAATCTTCGCCATTATTTTTTTAAAAAAATTAGCTTTCTTGCGGCCGAAGAAGGGCATCAACCGCCTTACGGGTGGCCCATGAGGGTCAGGGGCGCGCCCTCTGCCTCGTGGCCACCTCGGGCACCGTCTCGCGTTGATTCTTATTCCCATATTCTCCAAATATTCCAAAAATATTCTCCGTCCGTTTTTATCCCGTTTGGATTCCGTTTGATATGGGGTTTCTACGAAACATAAAACATGCAACAAACAGGAACTGGCACTAAGCACTGGATCAATATGTTAGTCCCAAAACTAGTATAAAAAGTTGCCAAAAGTATATGAAAGTTGTATAATATTGGCATGGAACAATCAAAAAATTATAGATACGACGGAGATGTATCAACCGCCTCCGGGCTCCGAAACGTAGGGCTATTACTTCCTCCGCGAAGGGCCTGAACTCGTAAAACTCGTGTGTACAACTTCGCCATAGCTAGGATCCTGCCTCCTCATACTTACCCCCCATTATACTGTCAGTCTTAGAACCACGACACCCTTCATTTGAAGTTGGGGCAACACCAAATCCCAATCCGAGCAAGAAGAAAATGAAGCCAAAGACAGCAAAGGCAAGAGGTTTGGCATTTCTCAACTTTTGAGGATATATTATTGGTTAAATCTTGATTGGCCAAAATAATGGTTCCCATATGCAGCACGGAGCAAAGGGAGAATAAGTATTGGGAAAAGATTTGGAAGAAGTACCATGAACAAAAGCAATATGCGGAGCCGCATCCTATCGTCACGAACCGCAAAGTGGCATCTCTCCAGCATCGCTGGGGATCATTCGAGAGGAAGTAAACAAGTACGTCGGCTACTATTCACAAGTGTTTGGCTGCCCTGAAATTGGGATGGGAGTGGCAACTCACTATGATAAATTACTTATTGTTATCGTTTCCATATGTTTGTTTTTCTTACATTCTTATTGTCATACATATTTTGTTTGCTAGACGGTGGTGCCGGCCACTATGTATCAAAACACGGAGAAGAGTACATTTGGTTTTAGACATTGTTGGGTGATATTGAATGGCAATCAAAGTGGACACAATTTGTGGCCGATGTCAAGGCCGACAAGAAGAGGAATGATTGCTCAAGCTCCCACCAATCAATTAGGGTAGACGAAGAAGAGGAAGATGTTGTAGGGGAGAATGAAAGAGCCACCGTGCCAAAATATAACCTGCAAATGATGATAAACAAGTGGGGGAAGGCGTGCCCCTCCCGTGACACCACGGCTACAAAAATGTTCTCCACATGGATGGGCATTTTTCTGTTAGAGAGAACAAGAGGAAAGGTACAAGCTCATGTTGGATGCGCAATAGGAATGAATTGATACTGTAAGAAGGCGGACAAGAAGCTGCAAATCAAGTTGAAGAAGAAAGAGATGCCGATACGATGGGAGCTTGAAAAGGCTAAGACTTTTGGATAGATTAAACATGAGAAGGAGAGGTTACAAATCGCACGAGACGCAGAGGATGCCAAGATAATGTTGACAAACGAAAGCCTCTTGGATGAGCATGCAAAGAAGTGGCTTGTGGAGATGAAGATAGAGATCATCGAACGTAAAACGTACAAGGCGGCGAGGGCGACTGTGGCCGTTGCGGAAGAGGAGACAAGGATGCAAACGGAGCAGGATACAAAGATGGCCATGGAGCAAACGGCGTGGATGGCATCCGGCGAATGATCCGACCAGCGAGTGATCCGTCACGTCCGGACTTCGATTTCATTTTGGTATGATTGTTGAACTATGATTTATTTTGTTTTGTCGTATTTGTTTCAAGCTATTGAATTGTGATGAATGTGCATGGATTACATTTGAAGAGTGTGAATATGCGAGTTGCCAAATAATGGGTCATCTGTCGCTGCTTGTGGACATATCTAAATATGCCCGTGAATGTGTAGGGGTCGAATTTGTCAAGTCCAGTTTAGATGCTCTCAGCACCCTTTATATCGTTTGGTCATTTTGTGTGTTTGTAACTTTATTATTTCAAGTTGGACTCATGTCTTGATCCTTCGTTTTAATAGTTAACTAATCCAACACTACATTTACTTACGAGCACCAGGACTTAAATCCTGATGAACTAATGATATCACTGTTTATATAACCATTTCAACCACAGATTAGCTTGTCACGCATAATGTACTCCTTCTGTAACATTTTTGTATTAGTTTACGGATGAAGTACCTAACATGTATATGTATTCATGTATGAATGCGTCGATGGACTAGTCAGGTAGTCATGCCCTTCGAGAAAGTCCGAAGGCGTACGTGGCGCCGCAGACGATGCCGCGTGGCATGCAGCCGTACCGCCGGCTTTGTTTATTGGCAGAAGGATAGCCAGTCCACCATACGTGCACGCACACGTACTCCTTCCACCTGCAAAGCCATCGCATCTCGAACTCGAACACCTATATAACCTTATAAATAACCATCCACCTTTGCACTTCTTTCCATCGCAGTTCGCAACAGTTCAACACACTTGCACAACGACACGTATCACCTCTAGATCGATCACCGTTCGTACCACCGCAATGGAGTACCAGGGGCAGCACGGCCACGCCACCGACAAGGTGGAGGAGTACGGCCAGCCCGTGGCCGGGCACGGCGGTTTCACCGGCGGGCCCACGGGGACGCACGGTACCGGCGGCGCGCAGCTCCAGGCGACGCGGGACGACCGCAAGACAGACGGCGTTCTGCGCCGCTCCGGCAGCTCCAGTTCCAGCTCGGTAAGCTCCCAGGCAGATCTATCGCTGCATATATTGTGTTCTGTCGCTCCAGGCTCCACTCCATCATCTTAACTTGTTGTGCTTGTGTACGCATGTAGTCCGAGGACGACGGCGTGGGCGGCAGGAGGAAGAAGGGGGTGAAGGAGAAGATCAAGGAGAAGCTCCCCGGCGGAGCCCACAAGGACGCCACCGCCGGGCAGCAGCACACGGCGGTGGCGGGCGAGTACGCGGGCACGCACGGCACCGAGGCCACCGGCGAGAAGAAGGGCGTCATGGACAAGATCAAGGAGAAGCTTCCCGGCGGACAGCACTGAGCCAGCTATGTGTGTCTTCTCCATGTTCCGTCAAAGCTCGGCTAGCATCTGCAGCCATGCGTTACTACGGATGAATAATGGACTCGGATATGTCTTGTGTGTACGATCGCGTCCCTGTGGCGCATTTGTGTATTTGTATGGTATGATGATGTGTGTACATCGTCGTAATAAAAACGTTTGTGTATATTTGTGTTTTTGTGGTATATAAGCTATGTGCATAGGACTTTGACACTGGCACGAACAACTAACTCGGGCTAGGTAGGCAAGATTATACTAACAGTGCGTCAGGCAGCTCCGCGACGATGGCACAATCGCAGCTGCATCGAGGGCTCTTCTTGCCGTGCTGGAAGAGACGGTGTTGTGTGCCGAAGCCCGGGGCCTGTCACCGGGGATTTCAGCGTCTCCGTGTCCCGCCACCGCCACGACGTGGAAGCGGACAAAGTTGGCGGCGTCTTGTAGGCGGCGAGAGATCTGGCCGAGCAGGTCCGGCGGGAGAGTCTGGCCCACGAGCGGGAAGGTCGCACGAGCTTGTCCATAGTCATTGCCGGAGTCGGACGGATAAAAGAAAATAAGGACCAATAAAAGAAGTCACCAACCAGCCAAAATACAAGCCCTACGATCACATAAAATAGAAGGAAACCCTACGATCGATCGCACGTTGCCCGACAACCGCCGGCGGCCCATCCATCGATGACGATGGGGCGTCGCCGCCGCAACGTGGAGATCCCCAGCGAGATCCTACACGACATCCTGATGAAGCTGACGACCAGGGACGTGGCCCGGTCCTGCTGCATCTCCAGGCAGTGGCGCGCCGCCGTCGGCGACCCCTCCTTCCGCAGCGCCCACGCCAACGCCACGGCCATGGCCGGCCACGCCGCGCCGCCCGCGGAGGTCCTGCTCGTCTCCAAGACGTGCGAGCCCGGCCTGGGCGACGAGGTGAGCGTCTCCAGCATGTCCTCGGGCAAGGACCTGCGCTCCTTCGCCGTCCCCGGCGGCTACGACCTCGCCAACGTCTGCAACGGCCTCCTCTGCTACGTGCACCGCGCCGGCGGCCCCGAGGCGCCGGCGGTGGTGTGCAACCCGGCCACCGGCGAGACGCTGGCGCTGCCCAAGCCGCCCCCGCTCGCCGCCAAGGGCAGGAAGCACCTCTTCGCCCTGGGATTCAGCCCGCCCACCAACCAGTACAAGCTGTTCAGGTTCTCGCCCTTCTCCATGGACGTGTACACCTTAGGCGACACCGCCGGCTGGCGGCAGCATTTGCGCAGCTCGTCGTCTTGTCCAACCCAGACCACGGCCTGGGCGCCATTGCTGATCGACGGCAAGCTATATATGCCGACGAATTGCTGGAAGCGGGTGCTGGTGGTCGATGTGGTCACCGAGACGTGCCGCTCGTACGGTCTCCCCGAGGTAAAGACTTTTGATGGCGTGCCGCTAGTGGGTGCCTTTGAGCTCGAAGGCCGGCTGTGCCTCGCCATTCACAAAATCATCCATGACCTTCCCCGGTGCCTCAACCTTTGGGTCATGTCGCCACCACCGGAGGACGGCAACGAACCGCCGGAGGACGGCAACGAACCGCCGCTCTGGGAACCGGGACACAGGTTTTGCATCGACGAATTCTACGCCACGAAGCCTTGGAGCGCATGGGCCGATGATGGCGGCGAGATGCTATGCTACATGCACGGCAACACCTTGCACAAGTACGACAAGAGAGGACGCCCACCGAAAAGTGAACAGCTCCGGCTCCCAGAGATACCATCAGCATGGAGATCTTCGAAATGCCGCTGGAGCATCCATGGGGGTTACCATCTCACCCTGCTCTCTCCTCTTACCTTTGCGTTGCCGCCTTCCAATGACAAACACCAATTCAAGCACGCCCTCTCACGTGTACTGTACGACGCCATCCGCGGTGAGGAAAGCTGAGGAATATATATGAAACTTAGCTGACAAAAGTTGTACTCGTCATTTCGTGAAGAAAGTTCAGTCACAACTTTGCTTGTACGTACTTGACAAAGTTAGTGTCTGCTTATGGTGATAAACGATAGGACTACTACAGCAACAAAAGAAAAACAAGAAGAAGAGAGGATAAACCAAGCATGTCTGCTTTTTTTCATTACTCTATGACCTGAACCATATTTGGAATATGATTTATCATACGTGCAATTTGTGAACGAAAGTGAATTTCGTGATATGTGAAATACAATTTGTGGTATGTGAAACATGCATGTGAGGCTAGTGTATGTGTATGATTCAGACATTTCTATGATCCAGTTTATGAAATATGTGAAAATGTTCAAATTTCAGCCTTTTGAAATCTGGAAAATAGTTCGGAAGCTATTAATTACAAATATCAAAATATGTGAAAATGCAAAAAAATCAGTTTATAAAAATAGTTGGGATATGTATTGAAGTTGTGATTTGTGAAATAGGAGTAGTTCCTAATGTTTAGTTAATGAAATTGATTTTTTGGAAATTTGCGGGTTTTAAATAGTTGCTATGACTTTTAAGTAATATGAAATATTTCAAGAATAATTGAAATATATAAAAAATGGTTGAAAACAATTTATTGAAATGATGAAATGGTTGAAATCAGACTTTCTATTTTTTGGAAATGCTATCCGACGAACGTCATATATCTGGCATTTCCCAGCGAACGCATCGGCTATCGTTCAATCTTCTGGCATGAATCGCGGCGCAAGGATGGGGCCACCCGCGGCCTCCTTAAGGAATGACACTGCGTTTACCACTTGGCCCAAAATTGTCTTGTGAACAACGCAGTAAAAGTTGCTATATATACTTTGAAGGTTGTTTTAAATTCGGTTTGAATTAAAATAACCAAAAATCACGTTATTTTTTCATTTTTGAAAGAACAAAACCCTGTTTCTTTTTTCTATTAAAACCATGACCTTTTTGTCTTCCAAAACATGGCATTTTTACTCCACATGTCATTTTTATTAAGAGCATGACATTTTAATAATTAATAACATGAAATTTTTTATTAATAAGTGGATAACACTTTTATTATTATGAACTTTCCATTTTAATAATTAATACATGAAATTTAATACATGAAATTTTATAACCCGACAAAAATGTGGCATTTTATTAATAAGAGGATGGTCGTTTTATTATTAAGAGCATTGAATTTTAATAGGCAATAACACGTAGTATTTATTGTTAAGAGAATGTTGTTCTTATTATTAAGAACATGCCATTTTATTATTAAGAGGATGCCATTTATAATTTTTTATGGCATGGCAATTTTTTGCGTTTTGACCATGGCAATTCCTGTTTTATATATATATTTTTGGAAACAAAAGTATAGAATCTAATTTGGGCTTATGGAGATAAACTATTTTTATCTAGAGGATGTCGATTTTTATTTTTAGCATGAGAAATATTTTTTTTCTAGATCACACGAACTTCTTTTCTTTTGATCATACTCATTGTAAATTTATAAATTAGATAAATGGTATTTTTATAGAGTAGCATGACATTTTCATAATTCAGACCATGGCAATTAGAGTCCTTTTTTTTGTTGATGGCATTTTCCAAAAAAAAAAGTTAACTAGGCACCCACCAAAATGTTCACTGGACCCTAATTGCATTTTTTCAATATTTTATATCTTCATATAAAGGAAGCATATTTTCGGTTCTTCACCCTCGGCCGTCGAGAATCTCAACAACTCCAGAAATGGCAGCTCACGGCGGTGTGTGGGGTGGTTCGGTTCCCCAGTGACCCGTTTGTAATTCTTCTTCTGTGTGGGGTGCTCTGTATCACTCGTCTGATTTAATATAGGTCCGAGGTCCTTTCGCAAAAAAAAAGAGGCCAAAATTCTTCGGAGCAACTGGGCAAGAGGATGGAGAGAAACCCATTGGAATTATCAGAGAAAACAAAAAAAAAGCACATTTTTCTCTTCAGTCGTAGCGTTGTTGAAGTACTATTTGCCTGTTTTTCCATGCTCTTCCGGGGAGAAACATGGTGGGCGATGGCTACACACCTTTCCAATTAGCCAGCACCACCCATCCTTTCTTCCTCCTCGAGAAATATCAGCGCCCGGGCCCACTGTCATCCGCAGCAGTTCCGTGCGAGGGTTATTTAACTGACGTGTAGAAAAAGCGAGCAAGAAATTTACATTCTTCTCCTACCCCCCCTCCTCCGGCGATGGTCGCCGGTCTCCTACTCGGCGACGCCGCCGCGGCACCGCGGGCCCGCATAGCCGTCTGCCGGCCGCGCCTGCACCTCTGCGGCTGGGCCCCGAGGCCCCACCACGGCTGCCGCCTCTCCCGCGGCCGGGGCCGCGCGCCGGCCAGGTTCGCCGCGTCCGCGTCGGGCGGCGGGCGGGGCGGATGGGACGAGCCGTCGGAGGAGGAGAAGCGGAGGGAGAGGGAGGCGGAGATGGCGCGGCGGCTCAAGGAGGCGGAGGAGATGGACGAGCTGGAGCGCACCGCCGAGGAGCTGCAGAGCCGGGCCGCCCCCGACGACGAGTCCGAGGAGGAGAAGCGCGAGCGCGTCCGCCGCGAGCTTCAGAAGGTCCCCAATCCGTCTACTTCACAGCCACGACTTCATACCACCACCGCCGCGTTGTCGATTGCAGATTGCCTAGTAGCACCGCAGCACATGTACACAACCACACTGACATAGTGACGCTGCAGAACCAAATTAGCAAGAAGAGGGGAGATTAGAATTAGATTGAACCAAGCTACAGACCACTAGCTAGTTTACTGCTTATAATTTGTTATCATCCCATTTGTACCTACATTGTTCTAGAATTGGATACTTGCAGAACTTGGGGAAGGAGGCTGATCATACCGGGGTGTGTTTGCATTGCAGGTGGCCAAGGAGCAGGCCGAGAGGAGGGCGACGGGGAAGCAGATGTTCGATCTGGGGCAAAGGGCGTATGGGAAAGGGATGTATGGCCGCTCCATCGAGTTCTTGGAGGCCGCACTCACCATAATACGCCCCTCGTCGCTCCTCGGCGGTGAGGTAGTATCTATTTTGGACATGTCATGCTATTGCTATGAGATCCATGCGTATGAGGTTTCCTGTAGTCTGCTCACTGGTATGCTGAAGGACTCTGCATATAAGCCCGTGCTAGAAAGAAAAAGAATATTGATGCTCGTGCTAAGTGACTCACTACTTATTAGCTACGCCGGTGTCTTGTGTCACCTATGTTATAGTAGTACATAGTGGAGTGACATCAGATGTATGTGGTGTCAGTCAGCCTTAGCTGAATCCCGCTAAATGGTCGTTTAAGTGAGTTAATGAAGGATGAAACCAACACCACATATGCAGAACAAGAAGGATAGCTAGAGCCAGCGAGAACCAAAATATTTCTTCCAGAGCACTCGCCCCGAGGTTCATGGCTCCCTCATTGATTCTTAGAAATTTTCGCAAGCCACTACATATAGCTATCCCTTCCTTGTATGAATCCTTCAAAAACCATGGACAGAAGTCTGCACATCTGATTGCTAACTTTTCCAAACTGTTATTTACAAGAATAAAGTGATGGGAGTAAACATTTAAATCGATGAGGATGACTAAATTAATCCTGAGCATAGAAGTTATTTACTTTGTGGGAGACTGGGAACTACTCCCTCCGTTCCTAAATATAAGTCTTTTTCGACATTTCAAATGGACTACAACATATGGATGTATGTAGACATATTTTAGAGTGTAGATTCACCCATTTTGCTCCGTATGTAGTCACTTGTTGGAATCTCTAAAAAGACTTATATTTGGGAACGGAGGGAGTAGAAAGCTTCACACAACTGGAATTATGTTGGAGTTCCTTTTTTGTTTTGTGGGCATGGATACCGAAAGCAAATGCTCCTGGTGCTCGGTATAGTTTACAGGCAGTTCGAATGCACTGCAGGTAAGAATGCAATAAATGGACTTAGTGGCAGTTGGCACACGTCATTGTTAGCTTGTTATCACAACCTTAGCTGCATCTCAACCTACGAGAAAGACTGGCATTTTGCATTGAGAATTGAAATTATTCTTCGTGTGCATATATTAGATCAAGCTAGCATCATCCTGTATGATCAACATATGAGCAGCCTGTGTCACCCGGTCCAGTTCACTGATTTCAATGAACCTTGATCATGGCTGTAAACTATGATGAAAGATCCTGTATAGGTGCCTTAGTGACATCTACTGCCTGCCCTCACTTCCAGATTCAAATTTGGCTTGCAATGGCATACGATGCCAATAGGCGACACAAGGAATCCATAGCATTGTACAAAGAATTGGAGAATACACATCCAATGATTAGCATCAGGAGACAAGCAGCTGAATTCCGGTACATTGCTGAGGCGCCCAAGTTGAAGATCTCCAACGATGAGGTGGTCACGATACCGCAAATTGGATCAAGCTGGGACTGGTTAGTTATCTGTCTGACACCTTACTATTTTCTCTCTCACCATCTCTGTGCCTGACAGCTACTTTGGTTTCTCTCTGCATGTGGGCGTTGTTTGAGTTAAGTGACACCTTCAAGCAAAACATTAAATAAATAAAATGGACTATTCTTGGCTGTCAACATTTGCGTAAAGGAGGATTTTTTATTTTCTGTCACATATCTGCTTTAGCGGCTAGTATATGAAGTATTAAAACGCTGCTGAACTGTACTTATTTTATACTGTATACTGGTTGTTTTTTGCTATGCTACCACATATGACATTGTGTAACTAAATACTCCCTCCGTTCCTAAATATTAGTCTTTCTAGAGATTTCAACAAGTGACTACATACGGAGCAAAATGAGTGAATCTACACTCTAAACTATGTCTATATACATCCGTATGTGGTAGCCCATTTGAACAGAGGGAGTAGTTTTTTGGTTGAATAATTTTGGCTACTGAGCATAAGCAAATGTCTGTTAATTTTGATTGACCTCATTTTCTAGCTAATTATACATCCTGGATTTAGTTTCCTTTTCTACTCTTGGTTTGAACACTTTAACTGAAGTCAGAACTATGACATACAACACCATGTGAGTAGGCAACAATGTCTGCACTCTGCAAGAGATTTTCCATGTTCATATACTGCTAGTTACAGCTTACATAGAAATATCATACTCTTCCATTTCATGCAAGGGAAACTATCTGTCAATTCGTTCTTCTGGATTAAACATTCTAACTTGCCGCGTGTTGTTGCATTAATCAGGTACGCTGGGACATGGAGTGACAAGATCCCAGAGCAAGAGGACAAGAAAAGAAAGATGGTGGCCGCCGCGAGCCAACCGGAGCCTTCGACGAACGTCTTCGGCAACCTGTTCCTCCTGCGGCCACCAGGCGAGTGGAAGAAGAGTGCCTGGGCGATCGTCACCCTGTGGGCTGTGCTGATCGGGACAGCGTTCTATCTGCAGAGATGAACAACTCCTGCAAGTCCTGAGAGACCACTGACACTCTCATCCTCCATGGCCGCGCGCGCAGATAACAGGGAGATTGCAGCAAGGGATGTCCTGAGCCTGCATCGGCACCGCCGAGGGCGAAGGCGAATTGCATTTGTTATTTTAGGTGTGCTATCCAGGGAAGCTATACATTTCCTTCAGAAAAAAAAGAAAGAAAAGAGGAAAGCTACACATATCCCCCTGTGTACTGGCATAGCCCAGATAATATTGTTTCCCCACTGAATGTAAATACCAACTAGAGATGTAATGTAACAAAAAATGCTTATTTGGTCCTGTATGCGTTTAGAAAACTCGGCTGTGAATATAATGTGAAGGAAACGTTCTTCCGTGCTTGTGGTAAGAGATAATTGAGTTCAATGTCACTAAAAAAAGCATAGAGATAGCAGATATAAATAGAAAATAATAATCTATTGTGACACAGTGAAGCCTACGGCCACTTGTATGCCACCAGCTCTTTGATTTTCGTGATGGAGCCGAGCTATATCTTGTTTCCTCGCTCTCGATAACAAAGTTATCTCTGGGGTATTTCATGAAGATGCTGGTTTTTTTTTTGTTTAGCTATATGATTTTCTATGTATTCTCCTCTGCCCTCGTGCTTAATGCGGTGAAGCATTCAATTTTTTTGTCTGTAAGAATGCTCCCCATGCTTAACCTGAACCAAACCATGCATGTCTTGTAACAGATCGTGTATTTTCTTTCTTGAGAGGACGAAGGATGGAAGGTGGCTGTTGTGCCTGTTGACTGTTCTGCCTGTTCTCTCTGAAAAATGAAAATAGAAAAAGGACAAGGAAAGAGAGAGAGAGAGAAGCAGCCCATTTTGGGCAGCAGGTGGGCCTGGCCCTGGAATGGAATAGTCCGGCCCAGGGACGGTGGCTAGGCGACCGAGGCGTCAGACGACACGACCCACCACCCCCGGGACCAGCGCCCGCAAGACCCACCACCCCCCCTCTTCTCTCGCTGTCGCTCCCCTCCGCTTCGGTTTGCTCTCCCTTCCCACCCTTGAACCCCCGCTTGCCACTTCTCCCCTTCCTCTTCTCTAGGGTTTAGCGGCCGAGCTCGCTCACTTGCTACTCCGGCAGCGCTTCGGGCGGGCGGGCGGGCGATGGCCGCGCGGCCGGCCGTCGCGGCGGCGGCGGCGGTGGCGCTGGTGGTGACCGCCTCCGCGCTGCTGTGCGCCTCGGCGGCAGCGGCGGGCGGGCCCCACATGGCGGACCTCAGCGTGCTCCTGCCCCCGCGCATGACCAGGCCCGTCGAGTACCGCCTCGTCGGCGGGGACGGCTGCTTCACCTGGTACGCGCGCGCGCGCTCACACGCTTCGGTTACTCCTTCTCCTCGCTCTTGTCCGCGGAGCGGCGCGCCTCGCCGCTGCCTCTGTTACGCGGCGCGAATCCGTGGCGCTGTGTGGTTACTGGCCGTGCCGCGGCCTGCGACTAGGGTGGTTCATGTCGCGTGATTTGTTTAGTGCGCTCGCTTGCATGTTGGGGTTTGTATCGATGCCAGTCCTGGTGGTGATGCAGTCATGCAGTAGCAGCAGCATTGCTCGGTTTAGCTTGAGGTTTGAAGCTCTAGTGTGCTTCGAATGAATGGTTTCGTTATTAGTCTCTTAATCGACAAGTTAACTGGACTATTTTGCTGTATTTCCGTCATACACCTTTGATTTATTTAGTGACTGCAGACTGGGAAGATGCCATGTGTACCTTAATTCTCAATTTAGTAGCTGTCTTCCGTCATTCACCTTTGATCCATCGAAGTTGCTCAAATTTGAGGTGGTCTACACCGTTTGAAGCTCCTGTATCGCGTGCACTTGAATCTGGATGTTCTAAGATTCTGTAGCCAGTTGTAGAATGATACTTCATGATTTGAGAATGTTTTTGGACCATTCTCCAATCCCTTAGATGGACATTGGGGTAGTGTTTCAGTGTACATTTTGACGAGGTTAACATTACAGGTCATTGGATCATCATGATATTATATCAGTTAAGCCAGAGTACAACGACAGCAGCAGATGCTCGACAAGCGCTCGTTTGGCATCAATCGCCCCTTACAGCGGCCGCAAGGAGACCTCTGTCTATGCCACTGATATTATTAGTGGAATCACGATACACTGCAAAGTTTTCGTCGACAAAATCTCTCGGATCAGGATTTTCCATCATTCTGTTAAAATCGATCTGGATGAAGTCGCCACATTGCGTGTTCATGCCTTTGATGACGAAGGTTATTCTTCATATACTCTCTCCATACTTTTAACAGAACAATAATCATGCTTCACTCTTGTAACAGAAAGAGCCATTGCCCTGTTCATGCTTTGTTGAAAGTACTTTATAAACTGTGATACTGCTTTTGCTGTTTTGCATTAGTCTTGCACGTTGCCAATGGGGCATCCATGTTCTTATTGTTTGCTGGATCATTCCAAATTCCAAATATTCATGAAGTCTGTTCCATGCGATTAATAAGCACCATTGTATATTATAGTATATGAGTTTTTGGTTATTTAGTTTTGGTAAGCACAACCTAGAATTCTTTAGACTGATGAGGCCCCCTCTGTGGTTGAGTTTCTCCTGACACTGGTTCTTGACTGTTACTGCTTCTTTTCCTTGGTCTAAAAGCGTGCTAGTGGAATAATTAATTGCATAGTTCCATTAGCCATTTTCTCCATCTGGTTACTTTTTATAATAGTATTTCAATACTGGGTTGTATAGCTTAATTTTTTCATTTTGATTCAGAAAATGTGTTCTCGACATTGGTGGGATTGCAGTTTATGTGGCAGCTTACCCCGACGACGCTTGATAACAGTAACCATCATCTTGCTCATATTCCACTGAAAGAAACACATTTAAGTGACTGCAGTGGTTTTTGTGTTGAGATGAATGCGCGGTTTGAGCTTGAAGATAGGGTATGTCGCTAGCAAACATTTACACACTATCTTGTTTTCACTTTAGCTCTAGCAAACATTCAGTTCCATATAAAAATATATGTTATGAATTCTGTTGTAATACTTCTGGCAGGATCTTGGTTCTGATTTCTTTGTCGTGAAGGGTGTTGGGATTGGCCAAGAGGTCGTTAGTGCTCAGTTATTTGAACCACAATTTGAGCATGTGAGTGACACGATCACTTTAACTGTCGCTGAAGCTATGTCGCTAGAGCCCCCATCACCCGTCCTTGTAACTCTTGGTGTCTCGGTGAATTTCAAACTCAAGATTTTTCGACAAAAGATTGCCCAAGGTACTCTCTAAATGTTGATTTCGTTGCCACAAGATATCTAATTATCTATTGAAGCATACCAACCAGTTTGATTTTATTCAGAAAGTGGAGTGTGGTGTCATGTGATATATTAAGTGTACCTTAACCAGTTTCAGTTTAATCAGAAAGTAAACTGTGGTGCCATGTCATATATGAAAACACATCAGAAGAGGACCACACTTAAAAGTTATGCTGCCATGGCAGATAAACGATTTACATACAACAGAACCTTTATTCAATGGAAAACAAAGAAACTGGTTTAGATGCTTGCACTGAAATCCCCATTTTTAAATGCTGCACTTTGGTTTAGTGGCATGTTCCTTTAGTATAATTTTTAGAAAATTTCTGCTAAAACTTTTTTATTGAATATCTGCTAATGAAAGCTAACAGGTCTTCTCCCTTTTTGTTAGTGGTTAATCTACCATCACAATACCATCTTTGGCATGTGAAGAACTCTTCGGTGGCCCAAGTGGATAGTTCCTTGGGTGTTGTACATACTTTGAGTCTGGGATTTACTGATGTCGTTGTTGAAGACACAAGAGTTTCTGGCCACCAACAAGTATCATCTCTACGTGTTGTTATTCCACGGACACTCTTCCTCTATCTAGTTCCTGTTATGGATGATTCTGGTCATTTTCATGGGATAACAAGTATTCCATCCTCAGAAGTGTGGTATGTTTTTCCTGGTCAAAAGTACATGGTTCTCGCGAAAGCTTTCGCAGAGGGATTTGATGCTAGAGAGATATTTATTACAGAGGTACTATTCGTCTGATCTTATGCATTTGATTACTTGGTCTCTTTGTTGGTTACTTACTATTAGACACACGAATAATGCACAGATGATCATTAAATGTAAATGAAAGATCTTGCGTAATACTTGCAATGTTTAGTTTACTATGGCCAAAATATTTGGCAAAAAAAATATAACATTGACCAACAGGTACTAGCACCTGTTGGCAGGCCTTGAACACCTGTGGGCACCAGTGTCTCTAGTTAACCAAGCGAGCTCGGTTCTGCAAAGCTGCATTTACATGATTCCGTTCTGTGAAGTAATTGGGTGACTGGCCATGCACAGAAAATTAACATGAACACCACAATTTTAAATCATGCGTGAAGTACTCTGTTTTACTGATTAATATGAATATGAATTTATCAATACATCAGCAAGCCACAAGTGCCAGCCTCTGGAATTTTAGATGTATTTTTCATAATAAGTTCACTCCTGTGGTTCGTGCAGATAAATGCAGTCATGCATGCTTGTGTCAGCAGAACTGAATATTCACATCAAATATTTTGCATGCATGTGCATGCTTTTATCCGCCCTTGTACATGAAGTTAGCGCAATGTTATGCATAATAGATGAATGTATGGAGAAGGAACACCACGTCCTTTATGTTGAGAAAATGAACCTGAACAGCTATAATGATTTTACCATTTGAGCACTTTGGTTATGGATTTGATGTTCTGGCCATATACTACATGCAATCTTATTTTGTTCATTTAATACCCTTGTTTTTTGTTGGCAGGAAAACAATCTTAGATTGGAGAGCAGCACAGTGGAACTATGGAACTTATCGCAGGTTCCAGATAACTCTTTAGGTTCCTATGAAGTGCAAACTTCTAGATTGCTATTCCCCATTTCTCAGGGAGAAGGATATTTAGTTGCTGCCTTAACCTACAAAGCAGAGGCATCTGGATCAGCAAAGGTACATTTCCTGCATATTCATGTTATTTCTAGCTTTCTTCTCGGGGTGGTTCTAACTTGTATTGTATGCAAAGAACATTAAATTGGTATTGGCAGTTCATAATTAAGCCATAAAGGTTTCTGATTGCTGGATCGACACATTCCATTCTAGGTTCTCAAGCTGCTGCAAAAAGTTAATGTATGCAGTAAAGTGAAGGCAACCTGGGATGAGGGAACAGATAACTCCAATATTATTCACCTACCCTGGGTTCCTGGAGTTTATCAGGAAGTCGATCTGACGGCAGTTGGAGGTATGATTGTCGTGATATCTTCAGTCTTAACCCACTTTTGGTTCGTAAATGGATTTGACTGTTATTCTTTTTGTACTCAACTGAAGGTTGTGGTAAGACGCCGGAGGACTACAAGTTATTTTCGTCTGATGAAAGTGTTGTTTCTGTGTCTGATCCCCATACTGTGCGTGCTAAAAAGCCTGGTCAAGCTGTCATCAAAGTAGTTTCTACCTTTGATTTCCTGAATTTTGATGAGGTATGTGAATATATAATATCCTTCTTATATTGTTATTCTGATCTCTCATAAACTGCTGGTTTTTTACTCTTATCTGCTTTAAACATGTAAAGGTCACTCGCTAGGACATCTAATTATTTCATTCTGCACTAGTACTAAAGCTTGGGATCTGCGAGATCTATATTTTGTGTTGAACTATTGTACTTTGAACTAAGACTGCTTTGCCTACTTTTCTCTTCTGTTATTTATAATACAAAATGCCATCTTAATAGCAAAAATACATTAAAATAATGACTTATTAATAGAATGGGAATTGTTGGCTTGTTGTTTCTGTGCAAACAAACACCTGTAGCCAGCAAAAGCCATAAAACTAAAATCTTACTGCTGTGTGTATAGTTACTGTAAAAACATTATGTAGGGAATGTGTATTGTTCCTACTGTGTAATACTTTAGTCAAATAATATATGCATTGTTTCTCTTCCACTATTTTCGCCTGTAGACTTTTCCTTTTGTGTAGCAAAAAACTTCAAATTAGAGGGCACACCTAATAAGGGCTCCTTTGGTTCAAAGGAAAAATGGATGAAAAACGTAGGAATAGGAAATATTCCTATGGTGATACTATTCATGCCTTTGGTTCAAAGGAATGGGATAAAGGAAAAAATTAAGGAAATTTCCCTCTGATCTCAGTGTCAAAGGAAAAATGTTGGAGGTCCTTTTCAAATACCTATGCATGAAGAACGAGACTAAGATTCTTAGTGGCATAATAACATTCTAACTATATATTTTCATGTGGTTTGACTTTGATTTGACCGTGTTTATTAGGATTCCTGTGTCTTTCCAATTTCTGTAAACCAAACACCAAAGTTTATAGAATTCCTTTGTTTACCAGTCCTCTGCTTTGCACATGCATTCCTATCATATTCTGTGTTTTTCCTATTCCTGTGTTTTTAGTATCCAGCGAACCAAATTATTTAGTAGTCTATGCATCTTCTTAAAGATGCAAAAAAGTACTAACCAGCTGCCTGATGTATCTTTTCCATCTAACACCTATTTGCACTAGCTCATGCACAAGCACACCACGCTCGCATATGCTATTCGTGTATGCAACTATGCATGCAGCCATGTGGTCCAATCACTTAAGCATGCCCTCTGGTCGGTACTTTTAACTGTGTTGTAAGTTGATTGCGTAGGGTCTGTTTCTTTCTTTCTTTTCTTTTATGAGTGAACTTTCTTCTGTACGGCCTTAGTACTCCACCTACATGTTTTCATTCGTCTTTCATTTAAGCAAGTTGCCAAGTCAGTTTTTTCAGCTCATTATGTTTGCTTCATAACGCAGGTCATTATTGAAGTATCCTCTCCTTCAGCACTGGCCATATTGCCAATCTTTCCTGTGGAGGTGGCTGTTGGAACACAACTTCATGCTGCCGTGACATTTAAAACATCTAATGGTGATTAACATGATATAGGCTGGCTATTTTGTGATCTGAATACAGTGTTATCTATTTCTAATAGCTGTTCATAATGTTTCTCTTTGCAGGACACCCGTACTCGAGATGTGATTATTTTAATGCTTTTATAAGGTGGAGTCTACTATCTGAGAATCAAACTTTTGAAGTTGTTGATGCATCTGAGGCTTTGACTGTTGAGGCCTTAAAGCATCATAGTGGTTCTTCGGCACAATATGGCAATCCTTGTGCCTGGATATCTCTAAATGCATCTGCTGCTGGTCGAGCCACAATAGTTGCGACGTTTTCCTCTGAGTCCGATTCCTATTTTGAGACTTTTAATGAGCCTATTTTTCTGAAGGCCACATCAAAAGTATCTGCATATTATCCTCTTCTGGTACTCCAAGCAGGAAATGGAAACCAGTTTGGTGGTTACTGGGTTGACTTATCTAGATTACAGAGTGGAATTCAGAATATGGGTAACAACTCTCCCATGGAGCTGTACTTGGTTCCTGGATCAACCATGGATGTATTTCTCTTTGGAGGGCCTGAACAGTGGGACAAAGTGGTTGATTTTGTCGAAACTGTTGATGTTGTTGGCGCACTAGAAAATTATATCATTGGCTCTACTGCTGTGCAAAAAATATCTAGTGGACTATACCGAGTTTCTTGCCAAAGCAAAGGGATCTTTGTAAGCACTTTCAATACTGATATCAGTTGATTCAATTCTAATGCATTGCGTCCTTAATCCTTGCTGAATACATTCAATTTATCATATTTTTTCTGTAGAAACTGTTGTTTTCACGTGGAAACATGATTGGGAAGGATCATCCTGTGCCTGCTGTTGCCAAATCAGAGCTATCAATTGTTTGTGACTTACCATCAGCAGTAACATTGATTGCAAATGAAAATGGTATGATCATGCTCTTTTCATTGATAATCCAATATGATTCATAAATTACAGTATGCCTTTGATAAATACCTTTTACAGTCTCATTCTGTAAAGCTTAGATGTGCCACTTGTCCATTTTTGACACTTCGACAGAAAACCGGCTTGATATTTTGGAAGCGGCAAGTAAAGCTGACCGTAGCCCCAATAGGCTGCAAGTATCTCCTGTTGTAATCTCAAATGGAAGAAGCATACGTCTAGCTGCTGCTGGTGTACATCAAAATGGAAGATTTTTTGCCAATTCGTCCTCTCTTTGCTTGAGATGGGAAGTCACTGAATGTGAGGGACTTGCTTACTTGGATCAAAACGAAGATGCTGAAATGTTAGAACAGTCATCTTGGGAGAGGTTTCTTGTCCTACAGAATTCGACGGGAATGGTTAGTATGGCTTGCAGTCCACACCAACTGCTTTGAATGTTGAATTTCACATCAAATGGATACTTGTCCTTAGCACTCATATTTTGTTGATGCAATCCACTTCTATATATGAGCAATGGTACAGTAGTTTGCAGAATGTTGAGGATCTAATTAAGAATAGTATGTCCTCCTGTGGTTTAAAATTCTGATGCATAATTTATCCTTTTTCAATATTTGAACTTCCAGTGCACTGCCCGTGCTACAGTCATTGGCTTTTCTTCCAGAATTGCTAGCAAAACCCGTGAAGGACACATGTTTCTTCCAAGCGAACATGACAATCTCACAGATGCTATTCAGTTGCAGGTAAATCATACTAGATTTCTTTTGGGGTTGATTATGTCCTTGATTTTGCTATAACACGTTTATCTACTCATTTTTGGTTTACCCAGATTGTTTCTTCGTTAAGAGTCACTCCAGCGTATGTCTTGTTAGTTTCCCATCGTGAAGCACAGGTATGTATTGGCAACTCTGAATTCTCTGCATCATAGAATAATTTATCATTTTTCTTTTTTTACTTGCGCTCTGATGTATTTGTGCTACAGGAAACCTTAGCTGTCAGTGGTGGCACATGCTTTCTAGATGCCTCTACCAATGACACACATGTGGTCCAAATAGTTCAACATCCAGGGAAGGCCCTATGTTCCCAGTTGATTCTTGGTGCTAGAGGCTTGGGCAGTGCTGTCGTGACAATTCAGGACATTGGCCTTTCTCCTAGAGTATCGACTAGTTCTCTGGTATATTCCTTTGCCACTGTGTCCCTGATTTTCTCAGTATTTCGTTTTGCTTATGAGTTATGTCAACTAAGTGTTCTTTATTGCTTGCCATGTTTGACCCGTTATGCCTATCGCACTCCCATTTAGCCATTTAGCATATTTCTTGAGATGATAAAACTTGTAGTATACACCTGTCATCATTAATGGCCACACTAACTCTCGTCAAGTTATTTCGCAGCAATACAGGCGTATTAATCTTTGTTTCTGCCCACTATTTGTCAAAATGACAACTCCTTGCATGTTGTATATGCTATTGCAGGTTAGAGTTGCAAATGTTGACTGGATTCAGATATTGTCAGAAGAGCACATCAGCATTATGGTACAGTGATATGCTTTCATTGTTGCAAATTTGTTTTCTCCAGATGCTAAACCTTTGGGGTATCCATTGACACCTTGCTTTATTTCTAGGAAGGAACCACAAAAGATTTTCAAATTTCAGCTGGGACCCAAGATGGACAAGTCTTCGGAGATTCTCAGGTATGCTAGTGCCACTATGCACAATTTCCCTCCATTGATTGTATTTGTTGGTGTTAATTCTTCTCTCTTTGCACTGGCAAGCTTCTGTTCAATCAACTATACCAGATCTAATATCGTTAAATCAAGTTATTTTTTTGGTCCAATCCACGTTTTTATAATCCTTCTATCTTTCCAAAACTTTGTAGCATCTCAACTGAATGCATTTTTCTGCCCCCTGTTGGCCCTCGATGCATTTGGTTGTTACAGAAATATGCTGCTACCATCTGGGAGTAATGCCACCTCCTTGTTTCACCTTAATATGCTGCCAAATGTACACTGTTGCTGTTTCTTGGACTGGTCAATTGTGGTCTGGATTCAAATATCACTTAACTGTGCATTCATTTTCAATGCCCAGCATGCATGAAAATTGGTCAGTACAAGCTGTACATGTATTAAGTTATTAAGTTCATCACAGAGTACAGTGCTGCACAGTATAGGGACACAAAATATGTGAATCTCAGAGTAAGAACTAATGCTGGATCTAGGGTTGCTAGGTACCCTCTGGGGGTAGAAAATGATCTCTTGGTATTTATTACTGTCACATCTTTCCGTTTACCAATTTCTTTCTTTGCAGTACAAGTACATGGGAATTGAGGTACATCTTGGTGATGAAATTCTGGATCATGTTAATCCAAGCAAGTCGCTGGATGGACCAAAATTTTCAATTAAAGCTGCAAAAACTGGGACAACGTCTCTTTATGTAAGTTAACAATCAATATATTGTTGGTTTGAGATGCTTATTGTCTGGCAGCCCTCATTATGTCTCCAATCTTCAGGTTAGTACTAAGCAACGCTCTGGGCAAAGAGTTTTGAGTCAGGTTATAAATGTGGAAGTGTACAAACCACTGCGAATACATCCTGAGTACATCTACCTCACACCGGGTGCCTCCTTTGTGGTAATCATTATCTTCACCCCTAAAATTAATGTCGCCTTTCAATACGGGCCCTATACTGCTACCATTTCTAGTTGTCATCACTATCATTTGGTTGTACGTATGTAAAGAACAAATGGCTTCTGAGTACTTCTTCTTTCCTCTAGCTCTCTGTTAAAGGTGGTCCGAAGATTGGAGTTTCCGTTGAGTACACAAGTCTGAACGTGGGAACGTTGGAAGTTCAAAGTGCTACTGGAAAGCTGTCTGCAAAGACTGTAGGAAACTCTGTAAGTCATAGCCTGAGTCATCTTTTACTGCATTACATGCATGTGCCTTTATTTTGTCATTGTAAAAACTTACATTATAATATTTTGGTCATACATATTTAGCACCTTGCTTTTGAAGCGTCTATTCTATTTGAAGCTTGAAGCATGCAATTTTCATTAAGTTCTGGGTTTATATTAGTTACTGACCTAGTGCACCATTAGACTGTACGTGCAGCTGTTTTGGCAAATGGAGGCACCGTCATTTGTGAAGCTTTTGGAAGAGTTGAAGTGGGTATCCCAGTGGCTATGGCATTGAGTACTCAAAGTGACCGTCTTTGTGTTGGCTGTAGCATGCCAATCTACCCTTCCGTGCCTAAGGTATGTTTAGTCCATGTTTGTTTTCACACAAATGTTTTTACTTTTATCTTACGTCACATATGCTGCCCAGGGGGATCCATTTTCCTTCTATGAAACTTGTCAAAGTTACACTTGGATGATAGCAGATCAGAAGGTCAGAATACTCTTTACTCTTTATTCCCATTGTATCCCATGCACTGACAAACTATTGTACCTTAGGTTGTGACATTCCAATCGGCTAGATCTTGGCAAAACGGACTTGATCAAGCTCTTTATTCAGAAGGAAAAACCTATCCATGGTTATCCAATGGAAGTAGCAATGCTTTTATCAATCATGTGATTGGAAGGTACTGCTTGGATAATAATATACCTTGGTCCCTGGACTGCTTATGTGGAGTGTGTAGAATGCTCTAACCTTCCTAAACCTGATGGACTTTTGGTTCTGTAGCTTCATATCATATCAAAGGGAAATTAGTCATCCTTCTAAAAAAAAGATATCATGCCAATTTTCAAAGTTGTAGATTGTCAACAACTTTTTTAAAACATATTGTACAAGTGTTTCCATTTACGCTTCATTTTTACAATTAAAATGTCTTGGTTGGAACACATAAAAGAATGCTCTCACATATTATATCGAATAACAAGTGAGCCCTGATGTCTGGTTTTTGTTGTTACAGATCTGCAGGGAAAACCAAGATATCCATTTCAGTTACTTGTGATTTCTCGCTACATGGCAGTTCTGGATCTGTATCTTATGATGCCTCCAAGACAATCCTGGTCGTACCAGATCCTCCCCTTGCACGTGGACTTCCTATAACATGGCTATTACCACCTTTTTATACCACCACAGACCTTTTACCTAGATCCGTTAATTCATTTGGAGAACCAGACTCAAATGGCCTGGATACTACTATTGGATATTCTCTGTTAAGGAGCAGTGGTAGAAGTGACCCTGCTATGCAGAATGCTAACGCTATTGATGGAAGTAAAATTAGGACTGGAGAAAGCAATGCAATTGATTGTATTCAGGCAAAAGATCACTCAACTGGCAGAACAGAAATAGCATCATGCCTACGAGTTGCTGAGGTCAGAAAGACTTGTATTGGTTTGTTTAGTCTTAAGTTATGTACGACTAGATATTCCTACCAAGATGTCTATTTTGGAATTATTGCTGTTTTCATTATTCGTTTGAATCATCACTTATTCAATACCTTCCTTGGTACGATTGAAGCCATAGATGCCACCTCTTATGATTGAGAAACAGGAAATTCCTACTTGCCCTGTTATGAGATTAGGGGCTAGTTTGTCAATTCATATTGCTTTGTTGTGCTTCCCTCATCCATGGATTAGTCTATCTGAACATGTCAAAACAAAAGAGCTTCCTGAAAGCTAGTGCAATGCCGAAGGAAGCCCATAGCTAGATCACACCCAAGGAATTCTCCTTTCTAGTTTGTAACTATTATTATGTGCTAGGTGTTCTAACTACTGCTGATACCATGTGATTAACAATTGCCTTTTTCTACATCTCTATGCATTTTAGTCACAATTGTCTTCGTGCTGATGCTGTGATCATTATTGTTCAGGTTGCACAAGTACGGGTAGCTGCTTCAGAATCATCAATCCAGACAGCCTATCTTTCTGTAAATGATAAAGTTGAACTGGATGTAAAATATGCTGATGAATTAGGTAACACATTTACCAGTATCGAATGCTTAATCAATTCTTTGACTCATTTCTAATCTTCCTGCCTTCCACCAGGTTATACCTTTAGTGAAGCACTTGGAGTAGCACCTGTGAAGATTGAGACAAACTATCCTGATGTTTTGTCAATTGTCATGCCCAGAGATGTCAATGGTACATATGGCGCACATCAACGTTTTGTGCTACAGGTATGCGTTGCTTCCCGAAACCCAAGCTTTAAGTTTTTCTTATATATTGTGTGTGCGTGCGCGTGTGTGGGTGGGGGTGTGTTGTGTGTGTGCAAGGGGGTTAAGAATTTCCTATAGACACAAGGCAACACATCCAGATTGAAGTTTTAGGTTGGGAATACCACTTCTACATCTTACTCTTCAACATCACAAAAAAGGAAGAAAAACCTGCACAACCTATAAGGGTTTATTACTTGGAAGCTTGGTTCTGCTAATTTTAGTGGTGACAAGAATATGAGTTTGTTGATCATATTTCTCATTAGTATTCTGTGCAAACTGCTACATATTTTGTTCTTTTTTGAAGGCGAGAAGCCATGGGACAGCTCTTGTAAGGTTGCACATCAACCATCCTTCCAGAAAATCAGATTTCATAATGGTACGATTCTTTTTGCCATTCTAGAATCTTTTCTTCCTATGTTTGATATGTTACAGACACATAGCTATTTAAACTTGTACAAAAGGTGGGTTATTCTGCTATTCTAACTTACATGGCATAATTATGTAAACTGATTGCTTGTATCTCCCAAGCTCTTAAAATAGTACGTTTCAGGATAAGTGCCCTTTGAGGAAATCAAGAGAATTAATGCAAATATGCAATATTCCAGCTCTCTACCCTTACTTTAATGCATTTGTCTGCATGCTGGGGTGAAATAGATGGAGTAATTGGCAGTGCCACTGAACTGGCAAAACAAATACTCCTACTAAACAAAGATGCAGTTTTTGATGGTTTCCTTTGATTGGATGTACGTATTGAAGTGCTGACATGTACTGACTAACACTTGTTTTTTAACTCTCAGGTATCTGTTGGTGCGCGAATGTATCCTAGAGACGTGGTGATTCATTCTGGCCAACACCTGAACTTTACTATTATCGGGGACCGTATGTTCACCGAAACCATTTTCCTACCAGTAGTTGTTGCGATTATCTTTTAGTATTGTATCAGATATTATCTCTGGTCACATCATTTCGTAGTGCTTAACCTTATTTGTGCACTTTGCTTGTTGCATGTTGCATTCTAAGTTAGCACCATGCAGTGAATTGCATTCTAGTTAGCACCATGCAGTGATTTTTTCTATACATGATTCATAAAGCAAAAGACCTTGCTAGAGAAAGGGAGCAAAATATGTTTAGTTTAATATCCTGCATGTAGACAGTTGGTAGTGATGTTCCGAGTTTGTCAATTTTTCTTGTTTTCATAACAATGGCCTATTGTTGTTGTAGGCATGGATGCGCGTGGACCTGGCCAGTGGTTAAGTACCAATGAAAAAGTTATGCATGTTAATCAAATAACTGGTGAAGCACATGCATGTGGCGAAGGTATAGCAGAAGGTATGGAAGTAAAAAACCTATATTTGCTTAGTAGAATGCATTGTTGAACTTCGACACAGTTCATTCCTAGTACTTTGGGTTTTGATAAGCTCTTTCCTATACAGTGATTTTCAAAGGCCCAAATCTGAAGTTGCGAACAACTGTCAATGTGCTCAAGGTGAACCAGATAGTTGTTGATGCTCCTCCGGAGATTCTGACGAATGCTGCTGCCCCACCTGATGGATACAAGTTCTCTGTGAAATTAAGGTCTGTAGTGCTCATATCATCATACTCCTTCGGTCCTTCCACATGTGTTGATTAATATCTAGTCAAATTCAAAGTCACTACTGGGTAGATGGTCCTGGTGTTTATACTTGCATCGTAAATTAGATATGATCTTATGTTAGAATGATGTAACGATGGATGGGTTATCATAGGTTTGTGGTGCACCATAAGCATATCAAACTGACATTCTGTATTCCAGAATTTTAATATTATGAAAACGGGCCCTGAGGTCACAATGCTGCTTTTGATGCTGCCTGCAATTATCGATGCATAGGTCATACTCAACAAATATAATTATCGCTACATTAGAGAGTGAGAGGGCAGAGAAGCATATAGTTGTAATGAAACTAGGCCAGTACTCCTGTGTTAGATAATAGTCTTTATAAACAATATAATCACTGTTAGTACCTCCAGTCTAAAAGGAATGCAGTAAACTTTGCTGTTTACATTTTGATACTCTTGGATTTACTTGTGGTCCATGGAGATTAACCTTTTATTCCCTTGTTGAAAGAAGTGATTCAGCCGGGCATAGCACAGAGTCCTCTGTGAATCAGATAAATGCCCCATTTGACTGCAAGGTCGAACCTTCTTTTGTTGGGTAAGTTTCCCATAATAGCCATTCGACCACCTGTGCCTCGTTATTTTTTTCAGAGATACATGGAAGTCTCACTATTTTCCCTCCTTAGGTTTGTTGAGCCATGGAGTGACCGTGCTGGAAAGAAATCCTACTGTGTATTTCATCCGTACTCGCCTGCACAGCTGTTGCCTGTTAAGTCGAACCCAAAAGACGGAATTTTACACATTTCAGTTCGTGCAAATCTAAAAGAAGATTCAATGGTGACCGGATCTGCACATGCACTGTTTGTCAAAGGGTTTTACATTAAAGAACCTGGAATGGTAGCCGCCCTCTCCCAACCTCTCACACAAGCTCGTCTGTCTATTCCAACTGACCCTTAGTTCTATCTCATGCAGTTAAACTTGACTCCAAGCTGCAACCATAGCATCATCACTATTGGCGGGAACACTGGTATTACAAAGCCTATTATTTCTGCGAACTTACCTTTGGCTGTGTTTGTTTCTAAAGCTCGAGTTGTATTCCTGCCCCAGATGTTGAGTTATTTTGGAGTGCTAAAGATTTAATGTCGGTCAGTCTTGTTGATACAAATGAGAACATTGGTGGTCCTAGTCAAGTTGTTTACCGGGTGAGCCACAGATGACAAATCATCATTTTTTTTTGTATCAATGTTTAAATGCTGTAAACAAATTCTGACTGCCATCCTTTTCCAGGTTGAAGCACTCAAAAGGCAACCTTTTGCTGACAAGGTCACTATAATTCTTCCAGCCACTGGTATGCCATTCTATCTTCTTCGCCATGTCCTTGTAACAAGCTGACTGGCTATCTGAAAATAGCACCTCTTGGTCTGATGTGCATCGTTACTGACCTAAAAAAAATGTGTCGTTCTGATTCTTGAACCTTGTTGATTGGCAAAACTTATTTCCATACCAAGTCCACATAATATTTGGATGAAAACTCCCCCTAATAGTATATTTTTATGATTTGAGTTGAGTTTTTGCTGACCTACAGGAATTGTTCCGTGATGATTTACTCGATTCAATTGTTTTCCCCTTGTGCAGGCCAGACTGAAGAATTAGAAGTTAACTATGTTACAGGAGACAGAACAGAGCCATCGTCGTCGTCAGGCTTAACCACATTTGGTCTTATCCTCACATGCATCATCGTGCCAGCAGGTACACTCTGGGTCATAATGAAGCTGCTGGAGAAACCGGCCCGACAGGCACCACCACGGCACGCGCCGGCACCAGCAGCGGGGCCTGCCGCTGCGCCTGACCCTGCCTCCCCGGCTATCGGCGAGTTCTCTCCTCGCACGCCCCAGCCTTTCATGGAGTACGTGAGGAAGACCGTTGACGACACGCCTTACTACAAGCGTGACGCGAGGAGGCGATTCAACCCTCAAAATACGTACTGAGCGCATGTAAACTGGGCAGTAGAGTCGCTTCTGCCGTGTTTCCCCCCAGTGTATGATTTAGACGGGTAGGCCTTGTAATCTCTGTACTGTAAAATTCGTGTATCGTCGGTACTACGCTGTCAATTTTCAAGTCGTGGCGGCATTTGTACGAGCAATGGTTGGTTATGTTTTTGCTGAGAAAGCTATAGAGCTAGTTAGATCACTCAACCGATGGCAGTTCCTCTTTGAAATAGCTTTGTAATTGTAAGAACCTGGGAGCTCTGGATGTAAATGGAGTGTCTCTTCCACCTCTCTTCTAAGCACAACCCAGCCCTGTTTTATCTAACTTTGAAACCTGCTCAATTAGGTCGAGAAGCCATTAATGTGTTAGCGCTCAATTTGGTCGATTACATGATTTTTTTCCCCTCTTTGTTACATGCTGTGTATTTTCAGATATGTATATACTCAACTACTCGTCCTATCTCCGTAAGGCTGTTTTTGAAAAGTGCGGTACAAGGTTCTGAAACGTGTGCAGTAAAATGCGTGACAAAGCAGGCTATTTTTCAACCACAATCGTTGACATCACTAGTCATTATCTTGATATAATAGATCTTACATCAAGAATGATTTTCCAACCGAGTAAAATGCATAAAACCACCACTTTACGTGCGTTCACCTTAGTACAAAAACCGAAGGAGTTGAATTCAACCGAGTAAAATGCATAAAACCACCACTTTAATGTCATACCTCTCTCTCAAAGAACTATCAGTTTACGAAACATGACACTTTGCACCGCACCACAGATCAATCGCGTGCTGGCCAATAGCGATGACGGCGCCGCGCTAGCAACCGCTAGAGGCCAACAATTAGAGGAACGGTCATATATCACGTAAAAGAGATAGCTTCACTATAAGAAAAAGAAGTAAAAGAGACAACGTTTGAGATTACTAGCATTTCTCCACCATACATAAACGAACAGAACCCTGGCAAGCGTCACACGTATGGCCCTAAGCAAGTCTGACCTGACATTTTAATTGGCAAGTTTAGTTTCCTGATAATAGCAACTTTAGTTGTGAAACATGAAAACTTTCTGTTTGAATGACAAGTTTCAGTTATTTTTGTGGTTTCTTTTTTTTATGGCAATTTTAGTTGTAAAAACATTAGGTTGGTGTTACTTTGTGCCACACCTGTGGCACTTATCATTTGGGAAAGAATAAATGAATAGGAAAACCGAGAAAAGAAAACAAGTACCCAAGTATAAACAAATGCAAGAAAAATCAGCTGCTAGCTAGAAAACCTAACTCCATATTCGATCAATCCGTGTGTGACCTTTCACATACATACCTCCTCCGTCTCAAAATATAATTTTTTTTTCATTTTTATGGTTTGAATTGCAAAAATGTCTTATTTTTTTAGACAGAGATGGTACATAACATGTCAGCATACACATAAACGTCGGCCCGGTCAACATGCATGTAGCTCGAACAAGGGCCAGGCCTCACCAAGATAGGTCAATCAGACAACGAACAAGAAAAGAGATTCCTACGTGCACAGGAGGTCCTGTGCCTTCATCCGCTATTGCTTCCCTTGGAGATCCGAGTGCATGCAAACGCCTTCCCTGTATGCGTGTATCATACTTACATGATTGTATAGTCATTCTTTTCCCATGCATGCTGACCAGTTTTTGTGCAGGCAGCTTTGGCAAAGATCTAGAGGCAAATAACATAGACCACTCTACCATGCAACGCACCACACACCCATGACAGATTTTCCAGTACGAGTGGAATTGTATTTTTTAATGAGAGAATTTATTTTCCTTACGTTAAATCATTGTTTTGAAAATGAGTGGAATATGTTTTTTAAATGGATGAAACCAGATTTTCAAATGATAAACTTTGTGCTTTGAAATGATGAGTGAAATAAGTCTTCCGAAACAAGTGAAACATGTTTTCTGAAATTGGTGAAATCAGTTTTTTTGTGCACGAGTGAACTTTTTTTATAATGAGTGAAAAAGTTTTTCTGAATGAGAGAAATTATTTTTCTGAAGTTAAATCATTGTTTTGAAATGATTGGATTTTTCTTTTGAAATGGATGAAACCAGGTTTTGAAATGAGTAAACTTTGTGTTTTGAAATGATGAGTGAAATAAGTCTTCAGGAACAAGAGAAATATGTTTTTCTTGAAATGAGTGATATCAGTTTTTTCAAATGAGTAAATTCGGTGTTTTGAAATGATGACTGAAATAAGTCTTCTGAAATGAGTGAAATCTGTTTTTCTATTTGACTGAAATCAGTTGTTTGAAATGAGTGAAAGCATTTTTCTGAATTGTGTGCAATGAGTGAAATCTGTTTTTCTATGTGGAATTGGTATTTTGAATTAAATGAAATCAATGATTTGGAAAAATATTGAATTACGTTATTTGAAATGGGTGAAATATGTTGTTTCAAACAAGTGAAATCATTCTTTTTTGAAAATGGTTGAAATTATTTATTTGAATTGAGTGAAATAAGTAGTCTTCTAAAATAAGTGAAATCAGCATTTTGAAATGAGTGAAATCAGCGTTTGGAATATATATCAGCACCCAGTTTTGGAGATACGAGTGAAATCTGTTTTTTAGAAATGAGTGAAATATGTTTCATGAATTTAAAAATCATCTAAAATTTATCAGATTTGATCTTGTTTCAAAGATCTTGACATCAGAAATCCAAATATGTAGAAAGATTCAAAAATAGATTTTTTATAAGGTACAAATGAATAAATATCTAACATGAAAAACAAAGCACTAGCTTTTCTATGGGTGGAAAGAGAATCATGTGTTCATGCTGTCAATCTCACGTTCTCTCTCAGGCCTAAAGCTGACACATCTGAGCACCCTTCGTATGCGTATCTGATTGAATGTCTTATGTATTCTACGTACGGTAGATGAATGCACGTGGTGTCCCGTGCACGGGAGATTTTTCGCTTTGGACAACGAACGTGCTATATGCTCCTAGCGCACATCGCAGGCGGCCGCCGCCTTGTTGTCGTCGCCGACCCGCCGCGCCCCGCACCACACCGCCCTCCCGTCCGCCGTCCAGAGCGACACGTCGAACACTCGTACGCCTCGCGCGACGGCCTCGCCGGTGGCATTGCTCCCCCGCGCGGTGACCCTCGTCCATCGCGGCATCCGCGGCGGCCTCCACCACTCGACGCAGACCTCCTCCCGGCCGGCGACCAGCGCGCGCCCGAGCGGCACGCCACCATATCCCACCGCCACCGCCGTGCCGCTTTCCAGGCACCTCCCGCCGCTCGTGAGGAGCGGGCCCGGCAGCGCCACGCCGAGGGAGAGGACGAACGACGCCGACGTCTCGCTGATGTCGGCGGCAAGGACCGCTGCGTAGTACCTGGGCGGCGGCCGGTGGTGGCTCTCGTCTAGCAGCCACACGGTGCCGGCGACGACGGCAACCATGGCGATGAGCACCATGGAGGCGCAGACGTAAACGCAGGGATGCCGCCACGGCATGGATGGGCTGTGTCTCCTCGATCTAGAGAAGTCGATGGAAGTTCTTATTTTTGGTTCAGTTTGTTCGTAGCTAGGGTAGATGTACGTATGCATGGGCATGGCGTACATATGAATCGCTCAGATCGGCCCTAAAAAACAAAAAATATCATCGCTCACATCGATTGCTTTCCAAATTACAAGGCAATTGCTGAATGCAACGCATGCTTAAGGAAATTGCTCTGTGTCGGCCACACGCGACGTGGCTGCCAATCTACCTATTTCCATTTTTCTTTTACCTTCTTGCCAATCGAATTCATGCTAACTTAAAGAAAAATAGTTTGGTACAGTAGAAAACCTGAAATGGGCCGGCCCACACACGTTATTTCCTCAGCAATTTCACGTATTGAACTTAAAATTGTCTAAAAAAAACGTAAACTTATCACGTTTGCCATGATGGAAATGGTGTTTACCTCGGATCATCGATGGTAACTTTCAAAGCCCTGGCTTGCAAAGAAGCGCTTGCGCTGGTACCTGTTGCTTAGATGGGACCTTATCTTCTCAGATTATGCTACAGTTATAAGAGCATGGCCAACGCGCCACTCTGGACGGCTGCCCCAACGCTCGACGTCATTTTAAACTGTCCACGTAGACACAACCAGTAGCTTGTAGATCAAAGCGTGATCCTGCAGAGGAAGCAGCCTCCTAGCTGACAAAAGTAAGAGAGAGATGGCAAAAGCGAGAGATGGGGTGATCTAGCTCTTCATTGTGCATGTGAAGTAAGGTAAACAAGTAAGGCTGTATACGTCATACATGGGTCTGATGGGGCAGCTCCATGGGTTGAGTGTTTGAGAAACTAAATGATACCCCATCTATCTTTACTTAGGTGGAAGAGGTGAGGCATCAGTTAGGTGATGCTTCCTTTGTACATGCCTTAAAGGACCTTTCTGACAACTCAGGTGACGTCTATGGAGCGATCATACATGAAATCAATGCTCGAGTGGCATGTTTGGCTCGTGGAGATTGTAGCAATTCCTATGAACCTTATTAAGCAATAGAAAACAATGTTGTTCCGTAAAAAAAATGTATTGAATGTCAAAAGGGAATGCCACACATGGGAGGCGGCTAGAGCCACACGGCTGCACCCAAAGATCAAATACTTTTGAGTGTCCACACGCTAAAGTAATGGCCACGTAGGGATCCAGGGTGTACCCAAAAGATAACCATCCAAAATATTGAAATATTTGTTTGACTAAAGACACAGTCATTCTGACAATTCTAAATTGCCTATAATAAGCACAAATGTGGCATATTTTTGGAAACATGTTGCAATTTCGAATTAAGCCCCTCTATCTTGGGAATAATCGTGCTTGAAATGACATCCAACACTTTGACTATTAATTGTGTTGCGGTTGTGTACGTGATCCCATACTTAGCAACTCCTGCAGGCTTGTGCTGTGCATGCTTGCCTTACATGTGGTAGTTAGTTGCTACTCAGTTAGTTAATCAATATCAAATCATAAGGTGCGGATGCACCATTGCTGAGCCATATGTTGCAGCACTCCTTCGGATTCAGATTACTTGTCGCTGAAATGGATGTATCTAGATGTATTTCAGTGCTAACTAGATACATCCGTTTGAGAGTGACCATTAATATGGATCGGTGGGAGTTTTTTTTTTTTTTGAAGTGCGATGCCATTCGGTATCCAGTTTTGAATTGGTGCACGAATCACGCATGTCGAAAGTAATTAAGAACAGCTTAAGCTAGTTTTGTTGAACCCGGCCACCAACTCGCATGATTTAGTCCAAGGGCAAGAATAGACTAACGCGGGCGACTGGAGCAGAAGCCGGTGACAAGCTGTTCTCTACTATTGTGAAGACAGGAAGGCAGAGTTACTGAGAAGAGGTTGGTGAGACAAACAACGAACGAGCAGGTCGTGTGTTGTTAGTTGAGATACAGTTGTTGCGTCTGAAAACGAGCAACGGTTGTGCATGTGGCAGTTCGACTGCAAACTTTTTTTTTAGGGTAGTTGACTGCAACTTTATTTGTACCACCCTATGTTCTTGCGTCACGTTACCTACCAACAATTTGCAACGGAGAAGAGAAACGCAGACAGACAATTACACACGTCACACACTAAACCTTGGCATTGTCATGGCCGGGCTAGCTTGCAAAATGCCAACCCTGGCCTGGCCCGAGGCCCGAAATAAATGGCTACTTACTCCCTCCGTCTTTGAAAGAGTGCACTTTCAACTTTGTTAGAGGGTAAAACTATCTTAAAGCTTGACCGAGTTTGCGCAAAAATATATCAGTGTTTGTGAAACCAAATAGGTATATGATGAAAATATATTTTATCATGAATCTAATGCTACTAATTTGAAGGCATGACTGTTGATGTGTTATTGTATAAATACGGTGAAACATATAATTTTTTAACTTTCCAACAAAGTTGAAAGAACACTCTTTTAAGGACGGAGGGAGTATGTGGGTGTGCTCCGAGCTAAAAGCTTCCAGAGAAGGTGTGGTATGGGGAAGGGAATTTCTAAACAATCTTATTCTTGCATAATATACTCCATCCGTCCCAAAATAAGTGACTCAACTTTGTACGGAGGGAGTATGTAAGAAGTCAGGTTCAAAATAAATGACTACCTCCCTATTAGAACAAAATAGATAAATTATTTTTGGAATTAAATCAGGTGATACTATACCTATTTTCATATAAAATCCTCAAAATATGCCCCTGAGGGCTTTCATCCAAGCTATGGGCTTAAAAGTGAGGCCCGAGCCTGGCCTGAACAACGGGCTTTCGGGCTGAACCCACTGCCCATGGTCAGGTTGAACACCTATGATTGGTTGGGCCAAGGTGAAACAACCGACCTCGACTCCTTTCATACAATGGTCTATTCATGTTTGTGCTTGCAGATAAGCATCTTAGACAAGGAGATGTTGGTTTTGACTTTCGATTAGTTTCATCCAAAAGACCAGAAATGATGTGCATGAGCATAATGATTAATTCGTCTATTCCTCTCAATTAACGTGTTGACAATGAATTCAAGGTGGAGGGCGCACAAGGAAAAATTTATCCTAAGAGACGAAAGAATACTAGAGGAATAATACAAGGTCTAACATGATAAATTAACAAGCATTTTACTCTTGCACATTGCACATTGGTCGAGTGAATGGTCGTCGTTGTTTTTCTCTTACTTCACCTCGCAGGTGCCCAATACTCATCGTCGATATCAATATCATAGTATTATCCAATTGTTAGAAAATAATAGTATCCAATTGCCTAGCTAGTAGTGCATGGGGTTGTTGTCAAGGGGAAAAAGTATGAGATCATCCTTATAACATTTTCTAAGCGTTTGGCACGAAACATGAGATGGGCCAACATTCCATGACAATTTCTTTCGACTCATAATATTTCCTACCTTGAAATGCTAAGGAGAAGAAGAGGATTGAGTCAAAATAAAAAGCTATTTTGGAGTTTTATCAACAATTTGCTTGTGTAGGCGGGGACCTGGTATTTTCGGAGTCCTTATGCGAGGAATTTTTATTTTCAAAATAGGAAGGGTGAGATAGAATTCGAGCACTATAGGGGGGACGATTACCATATACTCCCTCCGTTCCTTTATCTAAGGTGTATTATTTTCGGCACGGTGACCAAGGCACATAATTATGTGTTAGGACGAAATTACCCTTGGCAAATTTATTGGTTAGTGGCAAGTAAATCAGTTAGTCAAGGAAAGTAAGAGATACATGCAATTGACATAGAGATAGTTTCCTTCTTTTTCTACAAGGAGAGATACAGATAATCAGGAGAGAGATACTTTCCTTTTTCTGGAGGGCTAAGAAGGGAATTATGAGGAATAATAAGAAATGCACCTTACATTTTGGAATTTTATCAAAAACAAATACACCTTATATAAAGGAACGGAGGGAGTATAACATAAAACTTCTCCCCCAATTCTGTTTAGTCGAGCTTCTCGACCTGTCATTATCCCTCGAGAAGTAGAAAGAATAGCAATTCTCATTCCACCCAAAATTTTAGGAATTCCTTGAGAAGTTAAGGGCTACTTCAACGTAAGCGACTTTACCGTTATGAAACTAACATGGTATGTGGTTATCAACAGAAATTGAAGGATCATCCTACAGTGTAAGCCAAACAATTAAGATATTTCCAGTTTTTATGGAGGCCCTAGAGTTGTCTAAATGATTCGGCACTAAATGAGATGACCCGGCGTTTCAGAACCAGATGCCATTTGATTTAGAGGCTTTTTAATTCACGAGATCCTTGAAATCAGGAACAAAGCTACAAAAAATTATTGCCTTCCACTAATGAACGGTGCTAACCAAATATTTTGTTAATTGGGTTCAACTCAAACTGACCCTGATTTTTTTACGTGCGCGTATGTAAGCGTCTGCGATTGAATTCAAAGAAACTGTAAATACCATCTCAGCTGTGACCAAAGGGCGTAGAATGCCAACATGACAAATGTAAATACAAAAAGGCCCGGAATGACAACGTGACAGATATAATAAGTAGAGAAAGGCCTATGTTGGAGTATTTTGAAATTTTTGTTAATGGTTTTCCTATGTTGCCATCCTTTTTCTTATCCTTGAATTTAGTCACATGTGGGTCTAGATACGTATAGATAAGGCGTGGTTATCCAGGAGAGATATTTATGATATTTATTTTCTTGCCAAAAAGAAGAAGAAAAACGTGCCAGAAAAAAAGAAAAAGGAAAACGCATGTGTTTTTTCACCACGGCCGGAGCGCAGATGCCAAGGGGAAATGGAAACGGGGCACGGCTCCCTCCACGACGGACGGCGAGCCCCCACCAACCCCTCCTTCCCCATAAAAACGGCGCCTTTTTTCTCTCACACGGTCACACCAGCCAGCCGGTCAGCTTGGAGGCCAGCATCACCGCCTGCCCCACCCACGAGCGCCACCTACCACCCACCCTCCACCGCCACCGCCCAGAGAAAGCAGATCGACGGCCGGCGGCGAGCTCGGTAGGTGGCTAAGGCAGCGGCCATGGAGGCCGCCGCGGCCATCCGGAGCGCGGCCGCGCCGCGGATGCGCGTCGCGGGGAGGAGCAGCAGGGGATCCGGCGCCGCGGCGGCGCGCGCGACCCCGGCCAGCCGCAGCGACTGGCAGACGGCCTGCGCCATCCTCTCCAGCACCAACGACACCCCCTCCCCGCCGGCGCCGAAGGTGAACGGCCAGAACAGCAACAACAAGCTAGCCGCGCCGGCCATCCCCGGCCCCGAGGACGCCGTCTCCGGCCTGGATCTGGTGCCGGCCGCGGGCGCGGGGAACCTGCCGCGCCCGCTCAGCATCAGCGACCTGTCCCCGGCGCCGCTGCACGGCGCGCAGCTCCGGGTGGCGTACCAGGGCGTGCCGGGCGCCTACAGCGAGGCGGCGGCCGGGAAGGCGTACCCGGGGTGCGAGGCCATCCCGTGCGACCAGTTCGAGGTGGCGTTCCAGGCGGTGGAGCTGTGGATCGCCGACCGCGCGGTGCTCCCCGTGGAGAACTCCCTGGGCGGCAGCATCCACCGCAACTACGACCTGCTCCTCCGGCACCGGCTCCACATCGTGGGCGAGGTGCAGCTCCCCGTCCACCACTGCCTGCTGGCGCTGCCGGGGGTCCGGCGGGAGCTGCTGGCCCGGGTGATCTCGCACCCGCAGGCGCTGGCGCAGTGCGAGCACACGCTGACGCGCATGGGCCTCAACGTGGCCCGCGAGGCCTTCGACGACACGGCGGGCGCCGCGGAGCACATCGCGGCGCACGCGCTCCGCGACACGGCGGCCATCGCGTCGGCGCGCGCGGCGGAGCTGTACGGGCTCCAGGTGCTGGCGGACGGCGTGCAGGACGACGCCGGGAACGTGACCCGGTTCGTGATGCTGGCGCGGGAGCCCATCATCCCGCGGACGGACCGGCCGTTCAAGACGAGCATCGTGCTGGCGCACGACCGGGAGGGCACCTCGGTGCTGTTCAAGGTGCTGTCGGCGTTCGCGTTCCGGGACATCAGCCTGACCAAGATCGAGAGCCGGCCGCACCGGCACCGGCCCATCCGGCTGGTGGACGACGCCAACATCGGCACCGCCAAGCACTTCGAGTACATGTTCTACATCGACTTCCAGGCGTCCATGGCCGACGTGCGCGCCCAGAACGCGCTGGCCGAGATCCAGGAGTTCACCTCCTTCCTCAGGGTGCTCGGCAGCTACCCCATGGACATGACGCCCTGGGACGCCGCGCCCTCGCCCTCCTCCGCCTCCGATCAACAGCAGCGCGGCTAGATGCATAGCCAGCTACCTCCATGTTACTATACATTACAGTCAATTGAATCAATATGCGCAAGAGATTTTCGTCTGTTAATTTTGCTCTCCCACCCATTGGGCCGAATTCTTTGTGAACAAACTCGTTGAGAAAAACGAATGAATCAATCATTGGTGCCATGCCAAGAGTGAGGGTCTTGGAGTTGGGCAGCTCGAAATGGGTGGCATGCATTTGGATTGTTCTTCCATTTGCAGCAATTCCTTTTTGGTGAAAGTGAAATGAATGAAGCCAACCAAAAACGAAGAACAGCATCTTGCTCCACGATGTCGGTAGTCGTCGGAAGTCAGAAGCATGATTGGCTGGCTGGGTGTGTGATTTGTCCAGGAGAAGTAACCCAACTCCAAGTGTCCATGCAAGTACTGTTCTTTGATTTCTGCTGCAACTTTGGTACTACTTTCGTCCGGGTTTATTAGTCCCTTGTATTCTGGTCAAACTTTGACCTTCGATTTAACTACCGAAACATAAGTTATATACCATAAAGATAGTATCATTGGAAAACTATTTCGAATATGGATCCAACAATATGTCACATGCAAATTATATTTTATCAGTTAAATCTATGGTTAAAATTGGACACAAAATACAAAGGGAACTAACAAACTAGGACGGAGGTAGCAGGTGCTGAGAAGGAGTGCGACTGTCCCTGTGATGAAAGACAGAGATTGCCATTGAAATGTTGTAGTGATAATCTATTATACAAACAAACTGCCAGTGAAACGCTGTAGTGATAATCTGTTGTACAAACAAACGCATCTTCATTTTAGTTGTGATGCGGGATCAAACGATGACAGTTTTAGAAGAAAAATGTCCTTAGGAGAAACTGTCATGCTGTTCTGAATAAACTGCCAACTCTCATACAACCTAAAACCACTATCTATACGTTCGCAAATGCCAACCCCTCCTAGCGGACGTTCACCAGCTAAGAGGGTCCAAAAGGTAAACAAAGGATGGGGACCACCTGTCATCCCACCATCTTATTTCCCATCTCTTATCCTTATGAAGGAAATATGCCCTAGAGGCAATAATAAAGTTATTATTTATTTCCTTATATCATGATAAATGTTTATTATTCATGCTAGAATTGTATTAACCGGAAACATAATACATGTGTGAATACATAGACAAACAGATAGTCACTAGTATGCCTCTACTAGACTAGCTCATTAATCAAAGATGGTTATGTTTCCTAACCATAGACATGAGTTGTCATTTGATTAACGAGATCACATCATTAGGAGAATGATGTGATTGACTTGACCCATTCCGTTAGCTTAGCACTTGATCGTTTAGTATGTTGCTTATGCTTTCTTCATGACTTATACAAAGTTCACGAAACTATGAGATTATGCAACTCCGTTTACGGAGGAACACTTTGTGTGCTACCAAAGCGTCACAGCGTAAGCGGGTGATTATAAAGGTACTCTCTGGTGTCTCCAAAAGTATATGTTGAGTTGGCATGAATCGAGATTAGGTTTTGTCACTCCGATTGTCGGAGAGGTATCTCTGGGCCTTCTCGGTAATACACATCACATAAGCCTTGCAAGCATAGCAACTAATGAGTTAGTTGTGAGATGATGTATTACTGAACGAGTAAAGAGACTTACGTAGCGAGATTGAACTAGGTATTGGATACCGACGATCGAATCTCGGGTAAGTAACATACCGATGACAAAAGGAACAACGTATATCGTTATGCGGTTTGACCGATAAAGATCTTCGTAGAATATGTAGGAACCAATATGGGCATCCGAGGTTCCGCTATTGGTTATTGACCGAGAATGGTTCTAGGTCATGTCTACATAGTTCTCGAACCCGTAGGGTCCGCACGCTTAACGTTTCGATGACAGTTCATTATGAGTTTATAAGTATTGATGTACGAAGGTTGTTGAGTCCGGATGTGATCACGGACATGACGAGGAGTCTCGAAATGGTCGAGACATAAAGATTGATATATTGGAAGCCTATGTTTGGACTTGGAAGGTTCGGATGAAAGCAGAAGTTACCGGAACAGGAGGTTACGGAACCCCGGGGTCAATGGGCCTTGATGGGCCATAGGGAGAAGAGGAAGGGCCGGCCGGGGCAGGCCGCGTGCCCCTCCCCTCTAGTCCGAATAGGACAAGGAGAGGCGCGCCTTCCTCTTCCCTCCTCCAATCTAATCCAACTAGGAGAGGGGGAGTCCTACTCGGTGGGAGTAGGACTCCTCGGCAGCGCCTCCCCTAGGGCTGGCCGCACCCCTTGCTCCTTTATATCACAGGCGGGGGCACCCATGACACACAAGTTGATCTACGGATCGTTCCTTAGCCGTGTGCGGTGCCCCTCCACCATATTCCACTTCGGTCATATCGTCGCGGAGCTTAAGCGAAGCCCTGCGCCGGAGAAGTCATATCGTCGCGGAGCTTAGGCGAAGCCCTGCGTCGGTGGAGCATCATCATCGTCCACCACGCCGTCGGTTGTGGAACTCATCCCCGACACTTTCTTTGGATCGAGTCAGGGATCGTCATCGAGCTGAGCGTGTGCGAACTTCGGAGGTGCCGTACGTTCGGTGCTTGGATCGGTCGGATCGTGAAGGCGTCGACTACATCAACAGCGTTGTTATAACGCTTCCGCTTTCGGTCTCGAGGGTACATGGACGGACCTCTCCCTCTCGTTGCTATGCCATCACCATGGTCTTGCGTGTGCGTGGGAAAATTGTTGAAATTACTCGTTCCCCAACGGTGGTATCGAGCCTGGTTTTATGCGTTGATGTCATATGCACGAGTAGAACACAAGTGAGTTGTGGGCGATATAAGTCATCTTGCTTACCAAAGCATGTCATACTTTGGTTCAGCGGTATTGTGAGATGAAGCGGCCGGACCGACATTACGCGACGCTACGCGAGACTGGTTTCACCGCTTGAGCACTAGTTGCTTAAAGGTGACCGGCGGTGTCTGTCTCTCTCACTTTAGTTGAACCGAGTGTGGCTACGCCGGTCCTTGCGAAGGTTAAAACAGCACCAACTTGACAAACTATCGTTGTGGTTTTGATGCGTAGGTAAGAACGGTTCTTGCTCAGCCCGTAGCAGCCACGTAAAACTTGCAACAACAAAGTAGAGGGCGTCTAACTTGTTTTTGCAGGGCATGTTGTGATGTGATGTGGTCAAGGCGTGATGCTATATTTTATTGTATGAGATGATCATGTTTTGTAACCGAGTTATCGGCAATGGCGAGAGCCATATGGTTGTCGCTTTATTGTATGAAATGCAAGCGCCATGTAATTGCTTTACTTTATCACTAAGCGATAGCGATAGTCGTAGAAGCAATAGTTGGCGAGGCGACAACGATGCTACGATGGAGATCAAGGTGTCGCGCGGTGGCGATGGTGATCATGGCGGTGCGGAGATGGAATCACAAGCACAAGATGATGATGACCATATCATATCACTTATATTGATTGCATGTGATGTTTATCCTTTATGCATCTTATCTTGCTTTGATTGGCGGTAGCATTATAAGATGATCTCTCACTAAAATTATCAAGAAGTGTTCTCCACGAGTATGCACCGTTGCTAAAGTTCAGTAGTACCCGGACACCACGTGATGATCGGGTGTGATAAGTTCTCGTCCATCTACAACGGGTGCAAGCCAGTTTTGCACACGAGAATACTCGAGTTAAACTTGACGAGCCTAGCATATGCAGATATGGCCTCGGAACACGGAGACCGAAAGGTCGGCGTGAATCATATAGTAGATATGATCAACATAGTGATGTTCACCATTGAAAACTACTCCATCTCACGTGATGATCGGTTATGGTTTAGTTGATTTGGATCACGTAATCACTTAGATGACTAGAGAGATATCTGTCTAAGTGGGAGTTTTTAATATGATTAATTGAACTTAAATTCATCATGAACTTAGTACTGATAGTATTTTGCTTGTCTATGTTTCTTTGTAGATAGATGGCTCGTCTTTGTTGTTCCGTTGAATTTTAATGCGTTCCTTGAGAAAGCAAAGTTGAAAGATGATGGTAGCAATTACGGACTGGGTCCGTAACTTGAGGATTATCCTCATTGCTGCACGTAAGAATTACGTCCTAGAAGCACCGCTGGGTGCGAACTTCGCAGAGAACAACGCCGAAGTTGTGAGCGTCTGGCGAGCAAAGTGATGACTACTCTATAGTTCGGTGTGCCATGCTTTACGGCTTAGAACCGGGTCTTCAACGGCGTTTTGAGCGTCATGGAGCATATGAGATGTTCCAGGAGTTGAAGTTAATATTTCAAGCAAATGCGGATTGAGAGATATGAAGTCTCCAATAAGTTCTATAGCTGCAAGATGGAGGAGAATAGTTACATCGGTGAGCACATACTCAAAATGTGCGGGTATAATAATCACTTAATTCAGCTGGGAGTTAATCTTCCGGATGATAGTGTCATTGATGAAATTCTCCAATCACGCCACCAAGCTATAAGAGCTTCGTGATGAACTATAATATGCAAGGGATGACTAAGACAATTCTGAGCTCTTCGCAATGCTAAAAGCAGCGGAGGTAGAAATCAAGAAAGAGCATCAAGTGTTGATGGTCAACAAGACCACTAGTTTCAAGAAAAGGGCAAAGTGAAGAAGAAGGAAACTTCAAAAGAACAGCAAGAAAGTTGCTGCTCAAGAGAAGAAACCCAAGTCTGGACCTAAGCACGGCGAGTGTTTTCTGCAAGCGATGGACCTTTGAAGCGGAACTGCCCCAAGTATTTGGCGGATAAGAAGGATGGCAAGGTGAACAAAGGTATATGTGATATACATGTTATTGATGTGTACCTTACTAGAGCTCGTAGTAGCACTGGTATTTGATCTGGTTACATTGCTAATATTTGCAACTCGAAGCAGGGACTATGGAATAGACGAGCAGCGCAAAGGGCGAGGTGACGATCTGGCGTGGGAAATGGTTCCAAAGTCAATGTGATCGCGATCGGCACGCTACCTCTACATCTACCTTGGGATTAGTTTTAGACCTAAATAATTGTTATTTGGTGCGGCGTTGAGCATGAACATTATATCTGGATCTTGTTTGATGCGAGACGGTTATTCATTTAAATCGAGAGAATAATGGTTGTTCTATTTATATGAGTAATATCTTTTATGGTCATGCACCCTTGAAGAATGGTCTATTCTTGTTGAATCTCGGCGGTAGTGATACACATATTCATAATGTCGAAGCCAAAAGATGCTGAGTTGATAATGATAGTGCAACTTATTTGTGTAATTGCCGTTTAGGTCATATCGATGTAAAACGCATGAAGAAACTCCATCTGGATGGACTTTTGGAATCACTTGATTATGAATCACTTGGTACTTGCGAACCGTGCCTCATGGGCAAGATGACTAAAACACCGTTCTCGGTTGTATGGAGAGAGCAACAGACTTATTGGAAATCATACATACAGATGTATGTGGTCCAATGAATGTTGAAGCTCGTGGCGGATATCGTTATTTTCTCAGCTTCACGGATGATTTAAGCAGATCTGGGTATATCTACTTGATGAAGCATAAATCTGAAACATTTGAAAAGTTCAAAGAATTTCAGAGTGAAGTTGAAAATCATCGTAACAAGAAAATAAAGTTTCTACGATCTGATCGTGGAGGAGAATATTTGAGTTCTGAGTTTGGTCTACATTTAAAGCAATGCGGAATAGTTTAGCAACTCACGCCACCGGGAACACCACAGCGTAATGGTGTGTCGAGCGTAGAATGTCGTGCTTTACTAGATATGGTGCGATCTATGATGTCTATTTCGATTTACCGCTATCGTTTTGGGGTTATGCTTTAGAGGCGGCGCATTCACGTTAAATAGGACACCGTCAAAATCCGTTGAGACGACACCTTATGAACTATGGTTTAGCAAGAAACCAAAGTTGTCGTTTCTGAAAGTTTGGGGTTGCGATGCTTATGTGAAAAAACTTCAACCTGATAAGCTTGAACCCAAATCGGAAAAATGTGTCTTCATAGGATACCCAAAGGAGACAATTGGGTATACCTTCTATCACAGATCCGAAGGCAAGACATTCGTTGCTAAGAATGGATCCTTTCTAGAGAAGGAGTTTCTCTCGAAAGAAGTGAGTGGGAGGAAAGTGGAACTTGATGAGGTAATAGTACCAGCTCCCTTATTGGAAAGTAGTTCATCACAGAAATCGGTTTCTGTGACACCTGCACCAATTAGCGAGGAAGATAATGATAATGATCATGAAACTTCAGATCAAGTTGTCTTTGAACCGTAGATCAACAGAATAAAATCCGCACCAGAGTGGTGCGGTAATCCTATTCGGAAGTCATGCTACTAGATCATGGTGAACCTACGAACTATGAAGAAGCGATGGTGAGCCCAGATTCCATAAAATGGCTTGAAGCCATGAAATCTGAGATGGGATCCGTGTATGAGAATAAAGTATGGACTTTGGTTGACTTGCCCGATGATCGGCAAGCCATTGAGAATAAATGGATCTTTAAGAAGAAGATAGACGCTGATGGTAACATAACTGTCTATAAAGCTCGACTTGTTGCAAAAGGTTTTCGACAAGTTCAAGGGGTTGACTACGATGAGACTTTCTCACCCGTGCGATGCTTAAGTCTGTCGAATCATGTTAGCAATTGCTGCACTTTATGATTATGAAATTTGGCAAATGGATGTAAAAACTGCATTCTTGAATGGATTTCTAGAAGAAGAGTTGTATATGATGCAACCAGAAGGTTTTGTTGATCCAAAAGGTGCTAACAAAGTGTGCAAGCTCCAGCGATCAATTTATGGTGCAGTGCAAGCCTCTCGGAGTTGGAATAAGCGCTTTGATAGTGTGATCAAAGCATATGGTTTTATCTGAGACTTTTGGAGAAGCTTTGTATTTACAAGAAAGTGAGTGGGAGCTCTGTAGCATTTACGATATTATATGTGGACGACATATTATTGATTGGAAATGATATAGAATTCTGGATAGCATAAAAGGATACTTGAATATAAGTTTTCAATGAAAGACCTCGGTGAAGCTGCTTACATATTGGGCATCAAGATCTATAGAGATAGATCAAGGCGCTTAATTGGACTTTCACAAAGCACATACCTTGATAAAGTTTTGAAGAAGTTCAAAATGGATCGAGCAAAGAAAGGTTTTTACTGTATTACAAGGTGTAAGATTGAGTCGGACTCAATGCCCGACCACAAGCAGAAGATAGAGAGAAAATGAAAGATGTTCCTATGCTTCAACCATAGGCTCTATCATGTATGCAATGCTGTGTACCGGACACGACGTATGCTTAGCTATAAGCTTGGCAGGAAGGTACCAAAGTAATCGAGAGTGGATCATTGGACAGCGGTCAAGAACATCCTGAAATACGAAAAGGACTAAGGATATGTTTCTCGTATATGGAGGTGACAAAGAGCTAATCGTAAATGGTTACGTCGATGCAAGCTTTGACACGATCCGGACGATTCTAAATCGCAAACCGGATCGTATTTTTATTAAGCGGTGGAGCTGTCGGTTGGTGCAGTTCTAAACAAAGCGTCGTGGCGGGATCTACATGTGAAGCGGAGTACATAGCTGCCGGAAGCAGCAAATGAAGGAGTCTGGATGAAAGAGTTCATTTCGATCTAGGTGTCATACCTAGTGCATCGGGACCAATGAAGATCTTTTGTGACAATCTTGGTGCAATTGCCTTGGCAAAGGAATCCAGATTTCACAAGAGGACCAAGCATATCAAGAGACGCTTCAATTCCATTCGGGACCAAGTCCAAAGTGGGAGACATAGAGATTTGCAAGATACATACGGATCTGAATGTTGTAGACCCGTTGACTAAGCCTCTTCCACGAGCAAAACATGATCAGCACCAAGACTCCATGGGTGTTAGAATCATTCTTGTGTAATCTAGATTATTGACTCTAGTGCAAGTGGGAGGCTGAAGGAAATATGCCCTAGAGGCAATAATAAAGTTATTATTTATTTCCTTATATCATGATAAATGTTTATTATTCATGCTAGAATTGTATTAACGGAAACATAATACATGTGTGAATACATAGACAAGCAGATAGTCACTAGTATGCCTCTACTAGACTAGCTCATTAATCAAAGATGGTTATGTTTCCTAACCATAGACATGAGTTGTCATTTGATTAACGAGATCACATCATTAGGAGAATGATGTGATTGACTTGACCCATTCCGTTAGCTTAGCACTTGATCGTTTAGTATGTTGCTTATGCTTTCTTCATGACTTATACAAAGTTCACGAAACTATGAGATTATGCAACTCCGTTTACGGAGGAACACTTTGTGTGCTACCAAACGTCACAATGTAACTGGGTGATTATAAAGGTACTCTACAGGTGTCTCCAAAAGTATATGTTGAGTTGGCATGAATCGAGATTAGGTTTTGTCACTCCGATTGTCGGAGAGGTATCTCTGGGCCTTCTCGGTAATACACATCACATAAGCCTTGCAAGCATTGCAACTAATGAGTTAGTTGTGAGATGATGTATTACGGAACGAGTAAAGAGACTTACCGGTAACGAGATTGAACTAGGTATTGGATACCAACGATCGAATCTCGGGTAAGTAACATACCGATGACAAAAGGAACAACGTATATCGTTATGCGGTTTGACCGATAAAGATCTTCGTAGAATATGTAGGAACCAATATGGGCATCCAGGTTCCGCTATTGGTTATTGACCGAGAATGGTTCTAGGTCATGTCTACATAGTTCTCGAACCCGTAGGGTCCGCACGCTTAACGTTTCGATGACAGTTCATTATGAGTTTATAAGTATTGATGTACGAAGGTTGTTCGGAGTCCGGATGTGATCACGGACATGACGAGGAGTCTCGAAATGGTCGAGACATAAAGATTGATATATTGGAAGCCTATGTTTGGACTTCGGAAAGGTTCCGGATGAAAACAGGAAGTTACCGGAACACCGGAGGGGTTACCGGAACCCCCCGGGGGGTCAATGGGCCTTGATGGGCCATAGGGAGAAGAGGAAGGGCCGGCAGGGCAGGCCGCGCGCCCCCCTCCCCCTCTAGTCCGAATAGGACAAGGAGAGGGGGGCGCCTTCCTCTTCCCCTCCTCCAATCTAATCCAACTAGAGAGGGGGGAGTCCTACTCGGTGGGAGTAGGACTCCTCCAGGCGCGCCTCCCCTAGGGTTGGCCGCACCCCCCCTTGCTCCTTTATATACGGGGGCAGGGGGGCACCCCATGACACACAAGTTGATCTACGGCTCGTTCCTTAGCCGTGTGCGGTGCCCCCCTCCACCATATTCCACTTCGGTCTGTTGGAAATATGCCCTAGAGGCAATAATAAATTAGTTATATTTCCTTGTTCATGATAATCGTTTATTATTCATGCTATAATTGTATTGACCGGAAACAGCAATACATGTGTGGATACATAGACAACACCATGTCCCTAGTAAGCCTCTAGTTGACTAGCTCGTTGATCAATAGATGGTTACGGTTTCCTGACCATGGACATTGGATGTCATTGATAACGGGATCACATCATTAGGAGAATGATGTGATGGACAAGACCCAATCCTAAGCCTAGCACAAAGATCGTGTAGTTAGTATGCTAGAGCTTTTCCAATGTCAAGTATCTCTTCCTTAGACCATGAGATCGTGCAATTCCGGACACCGTAGGAGTGCTTTGGGTGTATCAAAGCGTCACTGGCGTGGCGGGTGACTATAAAGGTGCACTACGGTATCTCCGAAAGTGACCATTGGGTTGACACGGATCGAGACTGGGATTTGTCACTCCGGTAGAGGGAGAGGTATCTCTGGGCCCACTCGGTAGGACATCATCATAATGTGCACAATGTGACCAAGGGGTTGATCACGGGATGATGTGTTACGGAGCGAGTAAAGAGACTTGCCGTGCGAGATTGAACAAGGTATCGGATACCGACGATCGAATCTCGGGCAAGTACAATACCGCTAGACAAAGGGAATTGAATACGGGATTGATTGAGTCCTTGACATCGTGGTTCATCCGATGAGATCATCGTGGAACATGTAGGAGCCAACATGGGTATCCAGATCCGCTGTTGGTTATTGACGGAGAACGTCTCGGTCATGTCGCTTGTCTCCGAACCCGTAGGGTCTACACATAAGGTTCGGTGGCGCTAGGGTTATATAGGAAGCTTGTATGTGGTTAACGAATGTTGTTGAGTCCGGATGAGATCCCGGACGTCACGAGGAGTTCGGAATGGTCCGGAGGTAAAGATTTATATATGGGAAGTCCTGTTTTGGTAACAGGAAAAGTTTGGGCGATATCGGTAATGTCTGGGTCCACCGGGAGGTCGAGGGTCCACCAAGTGGGGCCACCTGCCCCGGAAGGTTGCGTGGGCCAAGTGTGGGAGGGAACCAGCCCCAAGGGGGCTGGTGCGACCCCCACAAGGGGCCCAAGGCGCAAGGATGGGTGGGAGGGGGCAAACCCTAGTCCAGATGGGCCCTAAGGCCCATCTAGTGGGCGCCTCCCTCTCCCTCCTCTCTTGGCCGCCTCCCCAAACCCATCTAGGGCTGGCCGCCACCCCTAGGGGGTGGAAACCCTAAGGGGGCGCAGCCCTCCCCTTCCCCTATATATATGAGGCCCTGGGGGCTGCCCATAACACACGAGAGCCTCCCTCTCCAGGCGCAGCCCTGCCTCTCCTCTTCCTCCTCTCCCTTGGTGCTTGGCGAAGCCCTGCGGGATTGCCACGCTCCTCCACCACCACCATGCCGTTGTGCTGCTGCTGGATGGAGTCTTCCTCAACCTCTCCCTCTCTCCTTGCTGGATCAAGGCGTGGGAGACGTCACCGGGCTGTACGTGTGTTGAACGCGGAGGTGCCGTCCGTTCGGCACTTGATCATCGGTGATTTGAATCACGACGAGTCGACTCCTTCAACCCCGTTCTCATGAGCGCTTCCGCTTAGCGATCTACAAGGGTATGTAGATGCACTCTCCTTCCCTCGTTGCTAGTTTCTCCATAGATAGATCTTGGTGACACGAGGAAAATTTTGAATTTCTGCTCGTTCCCCAACAAGTGGCATCATGAGCTAGGTCTATTGCGTAGATTCTTTGCACGAGTAGAACACAAAGTAGTTGTGGGCGTTGATGATGTTCAATATGCTTACCGTTACTAGTCCAATCTTGTTTCGACGGTATTGTGGGATGAAGCGGCCGGACCGACCTTACGCACTCTTCGTGAGGCGAGTTCCACCGGTGACATGCACTTGGTGCATAAGGTGGCTAGCGGGTGCCGATCTCTCCCACTTTAGTCGGAACGGATTCGATGAAAAGGGTCCTTATGAAGGGTAAATAGCAATTGGCATATCACGTTGTGGTTTTGCGTGAGGTAGGAAGCGTTCTTGCTAGAAACCCAAAGCAGCCACGTAAAACATGCAAACAACAATTAGAGGACGTCTAACTTGTTTTTGCAGGGTATGCTATGTGATGTGATATGGCCAAGAAGAATGTGATGAATGATATGTGATGTATGAGATTGATCATGTTCTTGTAATAGGATTCACGACTTGCATGTCGATGAGTATGACAACCGGCAGGAGCCATAGGAGTTGTCTTTATTTATTGTATGACCTGCGTGTCATTGAACAACGTCATGTAATTACTTTACTTTATTGCTAACCGGTAGCCATAGTAGTAGAAGTAATAGTTGGCGAGACAACTTCATGAAGACACGATGATGGAGATCATGATGATGGAGATCATGGTGTCATGCCGGTGACAATGATGATCATGGAGCCCCAAGATGGAGATCAAAGGAGCAATATGATATTGGCCATATCATGTCACTACTATATAATTGCATGTGATGTTTATTATGTTTATGCATCTTGTTTACTTAGAACGACGGTAGTAAATAAGATGATCCCTTACACAAATTTCAAGAAGTGTTCTCCCTAAGCGTGCACCGTTGCTACAGTTCGTCGCTTCTAAGCACCACGTGTTAATCGGGTGTGATGGATTCTTACGTTCACATACAGCGGGTGTAAGCAAGATTTACACGCAGAAACACTTAGGGTTAACTTGACGAGCCTAGCATGTGAAGACATGGCCTCGGAACACGGAGACCGAAAGGTCGAGCATGAGTCGTATAGTAGATATCGATCAACATGAAGATGTTCACCGATGATGACTAGTCCGTCTCACGTGTTGATCGGACACGGCCTAGTTGATTCGGATCATGTAATCACTTAGATGACCAGAGGGATGTCTATCTGAGTGGGAGTTCATAAGATGAACTTAATTATCCTGAACATAGTCAAAAGACCTTTTGCAAATTATGTCGAAGCTCGCGCTTTAGTTCCGCTGTTTAGATATGTTCCTAGAGAAAATATAGTTGAAAGTTGAAAGTAGCGATTATGCGGACGAGAAAGCTTATGTCCTTAATGCACCGCTCGGTGTGATGAACCCCAAGCGTCGTTTGTGGATGTTGCGAACATCGGACATACACGTTTTGATAACTACGTGATAGTTCGGTTAAGCGGTTTAGAGTTGAGGCACCAAAGGCGTTTTGAAGCGTCACGGAACATATGAGATGTTTCGATGGCTGAAATTGGGATTTCAGGCTCGTGCCACGTCAAGAGGTATGAGACCTCCGGCGATTTTCTTAGCCTGCAAACTAAGGAGAAAAGCTCAAATCATTGAGCTTGTGCTCAGATTGTCCGAGTGCAACAATCACTTGAATCGAGTGGGAGTTGATCTTCCGGATGAGATAGTGATGTTTCTCCATAGTCATTGCCACCAAGCTGCTAGAGCTTCGTGATGAACTATAACATGTCAGGGATAGATACGATGATCCTTGAGGTATTCGCGTTGTTTGACATCGCGAAAGTAGAAATCAAGAAGGAGCATCAATTGTTGATGGTTGGTGAAACCACTAGTTTCAAGAAGGGCAAGGGCAATAAGGGATACTTCATGAAATGGCAAATCAGCTGCTGCTCCGGTGAAGAAACCCGAGGTTGAACCCAAACCGAGACTAAGTGTTTCGAGATAAGGGGAACAGCCACTGGAGTAGAATTACCCTAGATACTTGGTAGATAAGAAGGCAGGCAAGGTCGATAGAAGTATATTTGATATACATTATGTTAATGTGTACTTTACTAGTACTCCTAGTAGCACCAGGGTATTAGATACGGTTCGGTTGCTAAATGTTAGTAACTCGAAATAAAAGCTACGGAATAAAGGAGACTAGCTAAAGGTGAGTGACGATATGTGTTGGAATTGTTTCCAAGGTTGATATGATCAAACATCGCACGCTCCCTCTACCATCAAGATTAGTATTAAACCAGAATAATTATCATTTGGTGTTTGCGTTGAGCATAGACATGATTGGATTATGTCTATCATGTCTGGTTATTCATTTAAGGAGAATAATGGTTACTCTATTTATTTGAATAATACCTTCGATGGTCTTGCACCTAAAAATGGTTTATTGAATCTCGATCGTAGTGATACACATTTTCATGCCAAAAGTATAAGATAGTAATGATAGTACCACTTACTTGTGGCACTGCCATGTAAGTCATATTGGTGTAAAAGCATGAAGAAGCTCCATGTTGATGGATCTTTGGACTCACTCGTTTTGAAAAGTTTGAGACATGCAAACCATGTCTATTGGTGTATACGCATAATGAAACTCCATGCAGATGGATCGTTTGGACTCACTTGATTTTGAATCACTTGAGATATGCAAATCATACCACATGGGCAAGATGACCTGAAAAGCCTCGGTTTGAGAAGATGGAACAAGATAGCAACTTGTTGGAAGTAACACATATTGATGTGTGCAGTCCAATGAGTCTTTGAGGCATCTGATGAATATCGTTATGTTTCGACTTCACAGATGATTCGAGTGGATGTTGAGTATATTTACTTGATGAAACACAAGTCTGAATTATTGAATGGTTCAAATAATTTCAGAGTGAAGTTTACGATCTTCGTGACAAGAGGATAAAATGTCTATGATATGATCATAGAGATGAATATCTGAGTTACGAGTTTTGGCACACAATTAAGACATTGTGGAAATTGTTTCACAATAAATACCGCCTGGAATACCATAGTGTGATGGTGTGTCCGAACATCATAGTTGCACTCTATTGGATATGGTGCGTACCATGATATCTCTTATCGAATTACCACTATCGTTCATGGGTTAGGCATTAGAGACAACCGCACTCACTTTAATAGGGCAGCACGTAATTCCGTTGAGATGACACCGTATGAACTATGGTTTAGAGAAACCTAAGCTGTCATTTCTTAAAGGTTTGGGGCTATGGCGCTTATGTGAAAAAGTTTCAGGTTGATAAGCTCGAACCCAAAGCGGATAAAATGCATCTTCATAGGACACCCAAAACAGTTGGGTATACCTCCTAATTCAGATCCGAAAGCAATAGGGATTGTTTCTTGAATCGGGTCCTTTCTCGAGGAAAAGTTCGTCTCGAAAAGTTGAGTGGGAGGATGGTGGAGACTTGATGAGGTTATTGAACCGTCACTTCAACTAGTGTGTAGCAGGGCACGGGAAGTTGTTCCGTGGCACCTACACCAATTGAAGTAGAAGCTTATGATAGTGATCATGAAGTTTGGATCAAGTCACTACCGTACCTCGTGAGGGTGACAAGGATGCATACTACTTCGAGTGGTACAGCAATCCTGTCTTGAAGGTCATGTTGCTAGGCAACAATGAACCTCGAGCTATGGAGAAGCGATGGTGGGCCCAAATTCCGACAAATGGTTAGAAGCCATGAAATCCGAGATAGGATCCATGTATCATAACAAAGCATGGACTTTGGTGGACTTGCCGATGATCGGCAAGCCATTGAAATAAATGGGTCTTTAAGAAGAAGACGGACGTGAGCGGTAATGTCACCGTCTATGAAGCTCGACTTGTGGTGAAGAGTTTTTCACAAGTTCAAGGAGTTGACTACGATGAGATTTTCTCATTTGTAGCGATGCTTAAGTCCGTCGGAATCATGTTAGCATAAGCTGCATTTATGAAATCTGGCGGATGGATGTCAAAATGAGTTTCCTTACCGGTTTCGTAAGGAAAGGTTGTATGTGATACAATCAGAAAGTTTTGTCGATCCTAAGGATGCTAAAAGGTATCTGGCTCCAGCGATCCTTTCTAAGGACTGGAGTAAGCATCTCGGAGTTGGAATGTGCGCTTTGATGAGATGATCAAAGATTTTGGGTGTATACAAAGTTTATGAGAAACTTGTATTTCCAAAGAAGTGAGTGGGAGCACTATAGAATTTCTGATGAGTATATGTTGTTGACATATGGATGATCAGAAATGATGTAGAATTTCTGGAAAGCATATAGGGTTATTTGAAAGATGTTTTTCAATAGAAAACCTGGATTAAGCTATTTGAACATTGAGCATCGAGATCTATAAGGATAGATCAAAAATGCTTAATAATACTTTCAAATGAGCATATACCTTGACATGATCTTGAAAGTGTTCAAGATGGATCATCAAAGAAGGAGTTCTTGCACGAGATGTAAGGTATGAAGTTAAGAGTTAAAGCTCGACCACGGCAGAAAAGAGAGAAAGGATGAAGGTCGTCCCTATGCTTCGGACATAGGCTCTATAGTATGCTATGTTGTGTCTCGCACCGAAGTGTGCCTTGCCATGAGTCGGTCAAGGGGTACAAGAATGATCCAGGAATGGGGATCATTGGACAGCGGTCAAAATTGTCCTTGGAGTAAATAAGGACATGTTTCTCGATTATGGAGGTGATAAAGAGTTCGGCGTAAAGGGTTACGTCGATGCAAGCTTTAACACCTATCCGAGTGACTCTGAGGAGCAAACCGGATACGTATAGTGGAGCAACCATTTGGAATAGCTCCAAGTGGAGCGTGAAAACAACATTTACAATATGACATAGAGATTTGCGAAGTACACACGGATCTGAAAGGTTCAGACCCGTTGACTAAAACCTCTCTCACAAGCAAAACATGATCAAACCCCAGAACTCATTGAGACTTAATCACATGGTGATGTGAACTAGTTTAAGACACTAGTAAACTCTTTGGATGTTGGTCACATGGCGATGTGACCTATCAGTGTTAATCACATGGCGATGTGAACTAGATTATTGACTCTAGTGCAAGTGGGAGACTGTTGGAAATATGCCCTAGAGGCAATAATAAATTAGTTATATTTCCTTGTTCATGATAATCGTTTATTATTCATGCTATAATTGTATTGACCGGAAACAGCAATACATGTGTGGATACATAGACAACACCATGTCCCTAGTAAGCCTCTAGTTGACTAGCTCGTTGATCAATAGATGGTTACGGTTTCCGACCATGGACATTGGATGTCATTGATAACGGGATCACATCATTAGGAGAATGATGTGATGGACAAGACAATCCTAAGCCTAGCACAAAGATCGTGTAGTTCGTATGCTAGAGCTTTTCCAATGTCAAGTATCTCTTCCTTAGACCATGAGATCGTGCAATTCCGGACACCGTAGGAGTGCTTTGGGTGTATCAAGCGTCACTGGCGTAATCGGGTGACTATAAAGGTGCACTACAGGTATCTCGAAAGTGACCATTGGGTTGACACGGATCGAGGCTGGGATTTGTCACTCCGGTGAGCGGAGAGGTATCTCTGGGCCCACTCGGTAGGACATCATCATAATGTGCACAATGTGACCAAGGGGTTGATCACGGGATGATGTGTTACGGAGCGAGTAAAGAGACTTGCCGTAGCGAGATTGAACAAGGTATCGGATACCGACGATCGAATCTCGGGCAAGTACAATACCGCTAGACAAAGGGAATTGAATACGGGATTGATTGAGTCCTTGACATCGTGGTTCATCCGATGAGATCATCGTGGAACATGTAGGAGCCAACATGGGTATCCAGATCCGCTGTTGGTTATTGACCGGAGAACGTCTCGGTCATGTGCGCTTGTCTCCGAACCCGTAGGGTCTACACACTTAAGGTTCGGTGGCGCTAGGGTTATATAGGAAGCTTGTATGTGGTTAACGAATGTTGTTCGAGTCCGGATGAGATCCCGGACGTCACGAGGAGTTCGGAATGGTCCGGAGGTAAAGATTTATATATGGAAGTCCTGTTTTGGTAACGGAAAAGTTTGAGGCGATATCGGTAATGTCTGGGTCCACGGGAGGGTCCGGGGTCCACCAAGTGGGGCCACCTGCCCGGAAGGTTGCGTGGGCCAAGTGTGGGAGGAACCAGCCCCAAGGGGCTGGTGCGCCCCACAAGGGGCCCAAGGCGCAAGGATGGGTGGGAGGGCAAACCCTAGTCCAGATGGGCCCTAAGGCCCATCTAGTGGCGCCTCCTCTCCTCCTCTCTTGGCCGCCTCCCCAAACCCATCTAGGGCTGGCCGCCACCCCTAGGGGTGGAAACCCTAAGGGGCGCAGCCTCCCTTCCCCTATATATATGAGGCCACAGGGGCTGCCCATAACACACGAGAGCCTCCCTCTCCGGCGCAGCCTGCCTCTCCTCTTCCTCCTCTCCCTTGGTGCTTGGCGAAGCCTGCGGGATGCCACGCTCCTCCACCACCACCATGCCGTTGTGCTGCTGCTGGATGGAGTCTTCCTCAACCTCTCCTCTCTCCTTGCTGGATCAAGGCGTGGGAGGCGTCACCGGCTGTACGTGTGTTGAACGGCGGAGGTGCCGTCCGTTCGCACTTGATCATCGGTGATTTGAATCACGACGAGTACGACTCCTTCAACCCCGTTCTCATGAACGCTTCCGCTTAGCGATCTACAAGGGTATGTAGATGCACTCTCCTTCCCTCGTTGCTAGTTTCTCCATAGATAGATCTTGGTGACACGTAGGAAAATTTTGAATTTCTGCTACGTTCCCCAACACGGTCATATCGTCGCGGAGCTTAGGCGAAGCCCTGCGCCGGAGAAGTCATATCGTCGCGGAGTTTAGGCGAAGCCCTGCGTCGGTGGAGCATCATCATCGTCACCACGCCGTCGTGCTGACGGAACTCATCCCCGACACTTTGCTGGATCGGAGTCCGGGGATCGTCATCGAGCTGAACGTGTGCAGAACTCGGAGGTGTCGTACGTTCGGTGCTTGGATCGGTCGGATCATGAAGACGTACGACTACATCAACCGCGTTGTTATAACGCTTCCGCTTTCGGTCTACGAGGGTACGTGGACAGACACTCTCCCCTCTCGTTGCTATGCCATCACCATGGTCTTGCGTGTGCGTAGGAAAATTGTTGAAATTACTACGTTCCCCAACACCTTACTCCTCGCCTTGTCCACCTGAGCAAGTTATCCACATAGACATGCCATGTCGTCTAGACAACTAGGTCCCACCGGTCAAAACGATGTTAAAACAAGCAAAACGTGATATCAGTGTTATGTGTCACATACCTGCCCCAATTGTGGTGGCATTTTAGGCCTTCACTGGTTTGTAGGATTCTATGGGATAGGATTTTCAAAGGACAAAAATATATTCCGTGAAGCCCTTGGTTTATAGGAATCAATCCTTCTCATTTCAAAGGAAAAAAATATAGGCACAATGAAAATTTTTCTATCCTATGCATCAATGGCATCTTTTTCTCTACAGGGATTGAGATACATGTCATCTCATTCCTATAATTTTCCTATTCCTATGAACCAAAGGTGGCCTTATGGTTTTAGTGACCGATGATGGTTTTCTAATAACCTTCCCCCAATTGTGGTGGCTTTTCGTCATTTAATCAATGATGTGGGACAACAATTATGCATCATCTTTTGTTGTATGAGAAATCTATGGACCACGCATGTCCTCACAATAGGTGTCGTGGTTTCGTCACGGCAGATGTCCTCGTGAAAGGACTTAGTCGTGGAGCCATCGCTACGGGTTAACTTGAAGGGGTTAAAGTGGACGCAAAGACACAAGAGTTTATACTAGTTCGGCCCCTTCGATGAAGGTAAAAGCCTACGTCTAGTTGTGATGGGATTGATGTGGTTTCGATGACTAGGGAGCAAATAAGCTTCGCCTAGGCCTCGAGTTGTTGTTGTCTGTCTTGAACCGCCGCCGTGTCGTCCCTTTATATACACAGGTTAACGCCCGACCGGTCTACAGAGTCCCGAGCCGACCTATACAAAGTGTCCGGCTCGGTCTCTCTCCTTTCTAACTTATATTACAAGTTTACATAATCATGGCGGTTTACCACTACGGGCCCTAATCCGCCTTTGGGCCGTGGGCTTCCAAGCTTTACTAGTTGAACGCCATCTTCAAGACCTTCATGGGCTTCAAAGACAGTCTAAGGTGAACGGGCCCTCTGGCGGTTTATACTTAGTAGCTATATCCTCAACATTAGGCCCCAGATTGATTTGAATTTATTCATGTCAATCTTCAACACTAAAAATATCTTGTAAACATCCTCTTGTATTTTCGTAAACCGCCATATTGACTTCTCCTGTGAATTTTTGTAAACCGCCGTATTGACTTCTCCTGTGAATATTTGTAAACCGTCGTGGCGTCATCTTGAAAGCACCGCAACAGTCCGTCATGACATCATCTCTGCATAAAAGGATTAAAAGATTCCTTCTCATTAATGATTATCTCGAAAATCGGCGACGGTAGCGCCCACTCGCCGCTTCGGACGCCTTTGATTCTCGCTACCGCCATTTACTCTTTCCCTTATAAATAAAGCCCGAGGGCACCTTTTTCTCTCTTCGCATCTTCTTCTTCCTCGCGACGCTCTCAGCTCAAGCTCCGCCGCCGTCCGCGACCTTCGAGAACTGCACCAACCAAGGCCGCTGCATCAACCTGAATTAGATCAGAGGTTCATCGCCCCCCTCCGCCGTAATCTGCAACGGTAAGCTTCTTCTGTTCCTCGTCCTTAGATCTGCATTAGGTTTTACAAGCTCATGCGCATAGCTCTCCATTTTCCTCTTCATCCTACCTTCTGCCGCGGTAGTTTTGATCCAAAAACGATATAGATCTCCTACGGTAGTCTTTCGCGTCTGTTTTAATACTAGCAGCCCTTCCTTTTCTTACGGTAAAGTATGCATCCTCTCTGTTTTACTTGAACGCCTTTTAAAGAACGCAGTAAAACTGCTTTATAGATGTGCGGTAGATCCAAATAGATTTGAACATTGTGTGAAACCTGTTTACATCAACACTTAGCGAAATTTTGAATCTGGGCCTTTACGCCTATGGGCGGTTTAATCCTTGATGGCCAATCCGCCATATGTCATTAGCCCTCTCTTAAACCGCCAACTTGACCTTGCATTGTATTTTCACCGGTTTAAGACTGAATTTTTCACTTACAAACCATGGACAGTAAACCGGCACCTGTTTGATTTTCTTTCAGCTCCCCCCTTCCGGAATGGCGAAACAATTTACTGCTTGCAATTGGGTTCCGTCCCGGATCACGGAAACACAACTCAATGGCTACGTCACCACTGGCGTTTTAGCCTCAAAAAATGTTCTCCACTGGCGAGTTCCGGAATCGGAATGTCCACCTGAACCTCAAGAAGGAGAAGTGATTGTTTTTATGCAACACCTAGACCGGGGATTCAGCCCGTCCGGATCAAAAAAAATTCGGGATGCCCTCGCAAGCTTCCAACTCCATCCACAAGATATTGGTCCGAACTCCGTGTCCAATATATGAAACTTTCAAGTATTCTGCGAAGTCTATCTTCAAGAAGAACCAACCGTGGAGTTATTTGAGATTTCTTTCATTTGAACCGCCGACAGAATTCTCGGACGGTCCTAACACAGAACTTGGTGGCGTTTCAATCCAGAAAAGGAAGGAAGTGGACTTCCCTCACGCCAAACATCATAGCCATCCTAAAGATTGGAATCAAACCTGGTTCTATTGCCGGAACACTGCTCCTAACGGAGAAAATCCCTTGCCAGGTTATCGCCCTCACCGGCTTAGCAACAGCCACCCATTGCCTTCGCGCTTGACCGCCACAGAACGGAAGAATTTTGCACCTCAAATTACCAAGCTCCGGGCTCTGATGGCCAACGGTTTAACTGGTATTGACCTTGTCCGTTGCTGGGTTTCTTAGGGCATCTTGCCATTAAGCCGCCGCCCCGGATTGATGCACGAATATACTGGTGACGTCAAAGATCCTCAACGACATCACAAACTATCAATAACTGAGCTTGAAGTTACCGAAACAGTGAAGAAAGTGCTCGATGAACCGATCTTCGCATGCAGCCAAACCGGGTTGGCTCCGTTCTGCATCTCCAACAAACCGCCCGCGGTAAGGTTCCTCTCATTACTCTACTGACTTTGATTCCATATTGATTGTATTAATCCCTCTGTATCAATTTTCAGGCTAACAGCTCCTTTTGGAAACGAACTAAACCGGCCCGGGTTCCTCGTGCAAAGACCAAGACCACCAAGAAAACTGGCAAGAGGAAAAACGCCGAGTCTTTCGAACCGCCGGAAGATGACGAATCAGATGCTTGAGGTAGAGCTTGACTCACTTGGTTCTTTTTCATTCATTTTATTGTGATTACAATTCCTGGGATGACGCCGAGGCCAGCCATGCGAGAACTGTTGAGGTAATCCTTCTTTCTTCTGATTCTGATCTTGTACCGGTTAAAAGAATTCTCCGCACAGTCCGGAAAGTGAAACAATCTCACTCCTATGTGTTGGGGAACGTAGTAATTTCAAAAATTTTCCTACGATCACGCAAGACCATGGTGATGGCATAGCAACGAGAGGGAAGAGTGTCCGTCCACGTACCCTCGTAGACCGAAAGCGGAAGCGTTATAACAACGCGGTTGATGTAGTCGACGTCTTCACGATCCGACCGATCCAAGCACCGAACGTCACGGCACCTCCGAGTTCTGCACACGTTCAGCTCGATGGCGATCCCGGACTCGATCCAGCAAAGTGTCGGGATGAGTTCCGTCAAGACGACGGCGTGGGGCGATGTTGATGCTCCACCGACGCAGGGCTTCGCCTAAGCTCATGACGATATGACTTCTCCGCGCAGGCTTCTCCTAAGCTCCATGACGATATGACGAAGTGGAATATGGTGGAAGGGGCACCGCACACGGATAAGGAAAGATCCGTAGATCAACTTGTGTGTCATGGGGTGCCCCTGCCCCGTATATAAAGGAGCAAGGGAGGAGGTGGCGGCCTAGGAGGGCGCACCAGGGGAGTCCTACTCCCACGGGAGTAGGACTCCTTCTTCCTAGTCCAACTAGGAGAAGGGGGAAAGGGGAAGTGGAGAAGGAAGGAGAGGTGGGCTGCGCCCAAACCCCTTGTCCAATTCGGACTGGGCTTGGGAGGGGCGCGCCACCTCCCGGCTCCTTCCCACTAAGGTCCATTAAGGCCCAATACTCTTCCCCGTATTCCCGTAACTCCCGGTACTCGAAAAATACCGAATCACTCGGAACCTTTCCGAACTCGAATATAGTCGTCCAATATATCGATCTTTACGTCTCGACCATTTCGAGACTCCTCGTCATGTCCCCGATCTCATCCGGGACTCGAACTCCTTGGTACATCAAAACTCATGAACTCATAATATAAGCATCATCGAAACCTTAAGCGTGCGGACCCTACGGGTTCGAGAACTATGTAGACATGACCTAGAACTATTCTTGGTCAATAACCAATAGCGGAACCTGGATGCCCATATTGGCTCCTACATATTCTCGAAGATCTTTATCGGTCAAACCGCATAACAACATACTTTGTTCCCTTTGTCATCGGTATGTTACTTACCCGAGATTCGATCGTCGGTATCAATACCTAGTTCAATCTCGTTATCGGTAAGTCTCTTTACTCGTCCGTAATACATCATCTCACAACTAACTCATTAGTTGTAATGCTTGCAAGGCTTAAGTGATGTGTATTACCGAGAAGGCCTGGAGATACCTCTCCGACAATCGGAGTGACAAAACCTAATCTCAAAATCGCCAACCCAACAAGTACCTTTGGAGACACCTGTAGTACTCCTTTATAATCACCCGATTACGTTGTGACGTTTGGTAGTACCAAAGTGTTCCTCCGTGGCAGGAGTTGCATAATCTCATAGTTACAGGAACATGTATAGGTCATGAAGAAAGCATTAGCAACATACTAAGCGATCAAGTGCTAAGCTAACAGAATGGGTCATGTCAATCACATCATTCTCCTAATGATGTGATCCCATTAATCAAATGACAACACATGTCTATGGTTAGGAAACATAACCATCTTGATTAATGAGCTAGTCTTGTAGAGGCATACTAGTGACTATCTGTTTGTCTATGTATTCACACATGTATTATGTTTCGGTTAATACAATTCTAGCATGAATAATAAACATTTATCATGATATAAGGAAATAAATAATAACTTTATTATTGCCTCTAGGGCATATTTCCTTGATCTCCCACTTGCACTAGAGTCAATAATCTAGTTCACATCGCCATGTGATTTAACATCAATAGTTCACATCTATATGTGGTTAACACCCATAGTTCACATCGACATGTGACCAACACCCAAAGGGTTTACTAGAGTCGATAATCTAGTTCACATCGCTATGTGATTAACACCCAAAGAGTACTAAGGTGTGATCATGTTTTGCTTGTGAGATAATTTTAGTCAACGGGTGCATCACATTCGTGAGCCGTAAGTATTTTGCAAATTTCTATGTCTACAATGCTCTTGCGGAGCTACTCTAGCTAATTGCTCCCACTTTCTATATGTATCCAGATTGAGACTCGAGTCATCTAGATTAGTGTTAAAACTTGCATCGACGTAACCTTTACTTATTTAACCTTTTTCACTTCCATAATCGAGAAACATATCCTTATTCTACTAAGGATAATTTTCACCGCTGTCCATTGATCTACTCCTAGATCTCTATTGCACTCCTTGCCAATCTTAGTGGTAGGGTATGCAATAGATCCAGTACACAAACATGACATACTTTATAGAACCTATGGCTGATGCATAGGGAATGACTTTCATTCTCCTTCTATCTTCTGCCGTGGTCGGGTTTTGAGTCTTACTCAATCTCACACCTTGTAACACAGGCAAGAACTCTTTCTTTGACTGTTCCATTTTGAACTACTTCAAAATCTTGTCAAGGTATGTATTCATTGAAAAACTTATCAAGCGTCTTGATCTATCTCTATAGATCTTGATGCTCAATATGTAAGCAGCTTCACCGAGGTCTTTCTTTAAAAAAACCCTTTCAAACACTCCTTTATGCTTTGCGAATAATTTTACATTATTTCCGATCAACAATATGTCATTCACATATACTTATCGGAAAGGCTGTAGTGCTCCCACTCACTTTCTTGTAAATCTGAGGCTTCACCGTAAGTCGTATAACACTATATGCTTTGATCAACTTATCAAAGCGTGTATTCCAACTCGAGATGCTTGCACCAGTCCATAGATGGATCATTGGAGCTTGCACATTTTGCTAGCACCTTTAGGATTGACAAAACCTTCTGGTTGCATCATATACAACTCTTCTTTAAGAAAACCATTAAGGAATGCAGTTTTGACATCCATTTGTCAGATTTCATAAAATGTGGCAATTGCTAATATGATTCGGACAGACTTTTAAGCATCGATACGAGTAAGAAAATCTCATTGTATTCAACATCTTGAACTTTGTCAAAAACCTTTTTCGACAAGTCTAGCTTTGTAGATAGTAACACTACTATCAGCATCTGTCTTCCTCTTGAAGATCCATTTATATAATATGGCTTGCCGATCATCGGGCAATTCCATCAAAGTCCATACTTTGTTCTCATACATGGATCCCATCTCAGATTTCATGGCCTCAAGCCATTTCATGAATCTGGGCTCATCATCGCTTCCTCATAGTTCGTAGGTTCATCATGGTCTAGTAACATGACTTCTAGAATAGGATTACCGTACCACTCGTGCAGATCTTACTCTGGAAGACCCACGAGGTTTGGTAGTAACTTGATCTGAAGTTTCATGATCATCATCATTAACTTCCTCACTAATTGGTGTAGGAATCATTGGAACTGATTTACGTGATGAACTACTTTCCAATAAGGGAGAAGGTACAATTACCTCATCAAGTTCTACTTTCCTCCCACTCACTTCTTTCGAGAGAAACTTCTTCTCTAGAAAGGATCCATCTTAACAAAAACTTGCCTTCGGATCTGTGATAGAAGGTGTACCCAATAGTTGCCTTTGGGTATTCTATGAAGACGCACTTCTCCGATTTGGGTTCGAGCTTATCGGTGAAACCTTTTCACATAAGCATCACAACTCCAAACTTTAAGAAACGACACTTAGGTTTTTGTTAAACCATAGTTCATACGGTGTCGCCTCGACGGATTTAGATGGTGCCCTATTAAACGTGAATGCAGCTGTCTCTAATGCATAACCCCAAAACGATAGTGGTAAATCGGTAAGATACACCATAGATCGCACCATATCAAAATAAAGTACGGTTACGACGTTCGGACACACCATAACGTTGTGGTGTTCCATATGGCGTGAGTTGCGAAACTATTTCACATTGTTTCAAATGAAGACCAAACTCGTAACTCAAATATTTATCTCCACGATCAGATCGCAGAAACTTTATTTTCTTGTTACGATGATTTTCCACTTCACTCTGAAATTCTTTGAACTTTTCAATTATTTCAGACTTATGTTTCATCAAGTAGATAAACCCATATCTGCTCAAATCATCTGTGAAGGTCAGAAAATAACAATACTTGCCACGAGCATCAACATTCATTGGATCGCATACATCAGTATGTATTATTTCCAATAAGTCAAGTAGCTTGTTCCATTGTTCGGAGAACGGAGTTTTAGTCATCTTGCCCAAAAAGCACGGTTCGCAAGCATCAAATGATTCATAATCAAGTGATTCCAAAAGTCCATCAGCATGGAGTTTTCTTCATGCGCTTTACACCAATATGACCTAAACGGCAAAGTGCCACAAATAAGTTGCACTATCATTATTAACTTTGCATCTTTTGGTTTCAATATTATGAATATGTGTATCACTATGATCGAGATCCAATGAACCATTTTCATTGGGTGTGTAACCATATAAGGTTTTATTCATGTAAGCAGAACAACAATTTATTCTCTTACTTAAATGAATAACCAGATTGCAAATAAACATGATCAAATCATATTTATGCTCAACACCAAATAACACTTATTTAGGCTCCACACTAATCCGAAAGTATAGGAGTGTGCGATGATGATCATATCAATCTTGGAACTACTTCCAACACTCATCGTCACTTCCCTTCAACTAGTCTCTGTTTATTCTGTAACTCCTGTTTCGAGTTACTAATCTTAGTAACCGAACAAGTATCAAATACTCAGGGGATACTATAAACACTAGTAAGGAACACATCAATAACCTGTATATCAAATATACTCTTGTTCACTTTGCCATCCTACTTATCCACCAAATATTTGGGGTATTTCCGTTTCCAGTGACCATTTCCTATGCAGTGTAAGCACTCAGTTTCAGGCTTTGGTTCAGCTTTGGGTTTCTTCATGGGAGTGACAACTTGCTTGTCATTCTACTTGAAGTTCCCCTTTCTTTCCCTTTGCCCTTTTCTTGAAACTAGTGGTCTTGTCAATCATCAACACTTGATGCTCTTTCTTGATTTCTACCTTCGTCGATTTCAACATCACGAAGAGCTCGGGAATTATTTTCGTCATCCCTTGCATACTATAGTTCATCACGAAGTTCTACTAACTTAGTGATGGTGACTAGAGAATTCTGTCAATCACTATCTTATCTGGAAGATTAACTCCCACTTGATTCAAGTGATTGAAGTACTCAGACAATCTGAGCACATGCTCACTAGTTGAGCGATTCTCCTCCATCTTTTAGCTATAGAACTTGTTGGAGACTTCATATCTCTCAACTCGGTATTTGCTTGAAATATTAACTTCAATTCTGGAACATCTCATATGGTCCATGACATTCAAAACGTCTTTGAAGTCCCGATTCTAAGCCGTTAAGCATGGTGCACTAAACTATCAAGTAGTCATCATATTGAGCTAACCAAGCGTTCATAACGTCAGATTCGCTCATATTGAGCTAGCCAAACGTTCATAACGTCTGCATCTGCTCCTGCAATAGGTCTGTCACCTAGCGGTGCATTAAGGACATAATTCTTCTGCGCAGCAATGAGGATAAACCTCAGATCACGGATCCAATCCGCATCATTGCTACTAACATTTTTCAATACAATTTTTCTAGGAACACATATAAAAACATAGGGAAGCAACAACGCGAGCTATTGATCTACAACATAATTTGCAAAATACTACCAGGACTAAGTTCATGATAAATTTAAGTTTAATTAATCATATTAAAAACCTCCCACTTAGACAGACATCTCTCTAGTCATCTAAGTGATTACGTGATCCAAATCAACTAAACCATGTCCGATCATCACGTGAGATGGAGTAGTTTCAATGGTGAACATCACTATGTTGATCATATCTACTATATGATTCACGCCGACCTTTCGGTCTCTCGTGTTCCGAGGCCATATCTGTTATATGCTAGGCTCGTCAAGTTTAACTCTGAGTATTCGCGTGCGCAACTGTTTTGCACCCGTTGTATTTGAGCGTAGAGCCTATCACACCCGATCATCACGTGGTGTCTCAAAGACGAAGAACTTTCACAACGGTGCATACTCGGGAGAACACTTCTTGATAATTTTGGTGAGAGATCATCTTATAATGCTACCGTCAATCAAAGCAAGATAAGATGCATAAAGGATAAACATCACATGCAATCAATATAAGTGATATGATATGGTCATCATCATCTTGTGCTTGTGATCTCCATCGCCAAGCACCGTCATGATCACCATCGTCACCGGGCGCGACACCCTGATCTCCATCGTAGCATCGTTGTCGTCTCGCCAACTATTGCTTCTACGACTATCGCTACTCCTTAGTGATAAAGTAAAGCAATTACATGGCGTTTGCATTTCATACAATAAAGCGACAACCATATGGCTCCTGCCAGTTGCCGATAACTCGGTTACAAAACATGATCATCTCATACAATAAAATATAGCATCACGTCTTGACCATATCACATCACAACATGCCCTGCAAAAACAAGTTAGACGTCCTCTACTTTGTTGTTGCAAGTTTTACGTGGCTGCTATGGGCTGAGCAAGAACCGTTCTTACCTACGCATCAAAACCACAACGATATTTCGTCAAATAGACTCCGTTTAACCTTCTCAAGGACCGGGCGAGCCACACTCGATTCAACTAAAGTGAGAGAGCAGACACCCGCCGGTCACCTTTAAGCAACGAGTGCTCGGGCGGTGAAACCAGTCTCGCGTAAGCGTCTGGCGTAATGTCGGTCCGGGCGCTTCATCTCACAATACCGCTGAACCAAAGTATGACATGCTGGTAGGCAGTATGACTTGTATCGCCCACAACTCACTTGTGTTCTACTCGTGCACATGACATCAACGCATAAAACCAGGCTCGGATGCCTTTGTTGGGGAACGAGTAATTTCAAAAATTTCCTACGATCACGCAAGACCATGGTGATGGCATAGCAACGAGAGGGAAGAGTGTCCGTCCACGCCCTCGTGAGACCGAAAGCGAAGCGTTATAACAACGCTGTTGATGTAGTCGACGTCTTCACGATCCGACCGATCCAAGTACCGAGCGCACGGCACCTCCGAGTTCGCACACGTTCAGCTCGATGGCGATCCCGGACTCCGATCCAGCAAAGTGTCGGGATGAGTTCCGTCAAGACGACGGCGTGGTGACGATGTTGATGCTCCACCGACGCAGGGCTTCGCCTAAGCTCATGACGATATGACTTCTCCGGCGCGGGGCTTCTCCTAAGCTCCGCGACGATATGACGAAGTGGAATATGGTGGAAGGGGCACCGACACGGCTAAGGAAAGATCCGTAGATCAACTTGTGTGTCATGGGGTGCCCCTGCCCCCAGATATAAAGGAGCAAGGAGGAGGTGGCCGGCCTAGGAGGCGCGCAGGGGAGTCCTACTCCCACCGGGAGTAGGACTCCTTCTTCTAGTCCAACTAGGAGAAGGGGGAAAGGGGAAGTGGAGAAGGAAGGAGAGGTGGGCTGCGCCCCAAACCCCTTGTCCAATTCGGACTGGGCTTGGGAGGGGCGCGCGCCACCTCCTGGCTCCTTCCCACTAAGGCCCATTAAGGCCCAATACTCTTCCCCGTATTCCCGTAACTCCCCGGTACTCCGAAAAATACCCGAATCACTCGGAACCTTTCCGAACTCCGAATATAGTCGTCCAATATATCGATCTTTACGTCTCGACCATTTCGAGACTCCTCGTCATGTCCCCGATCTCATCCGGGACTCCGAACTCCTTCGGTACATCAAAACTCATGAACTCATAATATAACTGTCATCGAAACCTTAAGCGTGCGGACCCTACGGGTTCGAGAACTATGTAGACATGACCTAGAACTATTCTTGGTCAATAACCAATAGCGGAACCTGGATGCCCATATTGGCTCCTACATATTCTACGAAGATCTTTATCGGTCAAACCGCATAACAACATACTTTGTTCCCTTTGTCATCGGTATGTTACTTACCCGAGATTCGATCGTCGGTATCCAATACCTAGTTCAATCTCGTTATCGGTAAGTCTCTTTACTCGTTCCGTAATACATCATCTCACAACTAACTCATTAGTTGTAATGCTTGCAAGGCTTAAGTGATGTGTATTACCGAGAAGGCTCGAGATACCTCTCCGACAATCGGAGTGACAAAACCTAATCTCGAAATCGCCAACCCAACAAGTACCTTTGGAGACACCTGTAGTACTCCTTTATAATCACCCGATTCGTTGTGACGTTTGGTAGTACCAAAGTGTTCCTCCGTAAGCGGAGTTGCATAATCTCATAGTTACAGGAACATGTATAGGTCATGAAGAAAGCATTAGCAACATACTAAGCGATCAAGTGCTAAGCTAACGGAATGGGTCATGTCAATCACATCATTCTCCTAATGATGTGATCCCATTAATCAAATGACAACACATGTCTATGGTTAGGAAACATAACCATCTTCGATTAATGAGCTAGTCTTGTAGAGGCATACTAGTGACTATCTGTTTGTCTATGTATTCACACATGTATTATGTTTCCGGTTAATACAATTCTAGCATGAATAATAAACATTTATCATGATATAAGGAAATAAATAATAACTTTATTATTGCCTCTAGGGCATATTTCCTTCACTATGCTCATCTGGATCCAAAATTTTCTCTGAAGACACAGCAAACTGAAGAACGCCGTACGACCCGACATAGCGGTCAACAAATTACGTCGTCCGGTTTAGCTGACACACCAACCCGGAAACGTCGTCCAGAGGTGACTTGTTCTCCTGAAAAGCGTTATCCTTTGAAAGGTTTCTTCCGATGTCCTCTCAATCCGTCTGACCCGAATTATCAGGCTTCTTCCAACTCGTCTGGCGGTTCATCAACCACTCAGCTACCTCCTCTCAAAGTTTCTGCTGGGTAAGTATGTTACTCCTTAATTTGTTCCTTGTATTTGTCGGTTTATCATATTCTAACCCTTGATGTTGTAGCACCAAGGTTCGACTTAGTAAAAAGGCCAAGACCCTCGACCCCACTGTGGATGTTGATCCGGAGAAGACTTCAGAGCATCATGGTGAAAATACTGAAGTTGCTAAAGACAACTCTGCTGGGAAAAATCAAGATGCCAATGCTAATCCGCCAGAGGTTGAACCGGATGTCCAAGTTGAGACTTCACATCCTCCTGCTCCTCCGAGTCCTGCAGCAAAACAACGGGACTTAACTGCTGATCCGCCAAGCCCGGGTATGAAAGCGCCAAGCCCTGTTGAAAATGCTAATTCGGCCGGTCCGACCAAAGATGATGATGTCGTAGTTACGGGCACCGCATATACCGCCCCTGGCAATCCGGTTGCTCTATCAAAGCACACTGCCAAGGAAGAATTTACTGCCATGAGCAAAGGGAAGGAGAAAACTGATCCGTCGACATAACAATTTCTCTGCCCAAGACCTTCACTCTGGCTTCCTGAACCGGCTCTACACAAGCCGTGATTATGAAGCCGGTTTAGTAAATCTTATGAAGGAGCGCTATGAGGTAAAAATTTGTGCCTTTCTCTTGTACCTTCATTGCATAGTAGCCCCCAAGGGCCGGTTTGTCCCTAGAAAGTCAAACAGGGACTTTGCATAATCCATAGTACTTTGTCTTATATATTTCTGATCAAACACGCATTAGCCCCCAAGTGCCATGATTAACACTTGTATTAATCCATGGGACTTCAATAATCAGTATAAAAAATGATCCGCATTAGCCCCCAAGTGCCAAGTGTATGACTGGTTATGCGCTTGGGACTTCTTATGAAGATATTAACATGCTCCCTTTTTGTTGCAGAGTGAGATACGCCAACAAGTCTCACAAATCAATGATCTTCAAGAAAATCTGAAATCTCAACAAGCAGAAACCTCCAAGGCCAAGGATGAGCTGAAAACCGCCTTGACTACCATGGAGCAGCTCAAGGAGTGGTTTAAGTCTGAGCGGGCCAGCTGGGATACTGAAAAGGTGGGCTTGCTAAAACGGACGGAAGATGCTGAAGCAGCTCTTAAACCAGCGACGGAAGAGCTCACTGGATTAAAGCGCCAAATTAATGCCATGACCTCTGCAATATTTGGTAAGCAACGTTTCACCAAGGTTGCGATGAATATTCCGTTTTGAAATTTCCTCCGGTTTAACCTGAACTTTCTTAAACCAGTATAGGTAGGCGCATTGCTCATCCGGCTCGACATGCGAAGAAACTCAAGGCGGCGTATCGCTAATTGAACAGCTGTATACCGCACCCAGCGAGTTATTTGCGCCACTTGTTATGATAATGCAGCTCCGACATCGATCAAGGACACTTTGGACCGGCTATCTATGATACCAAAGACAGATAGAAGAATTGAAACGATCGGCTGCCGGGCTGGCACCTTATTGGCACTAACTCGCGCCAAAGCATGGATAGTGACCTTGATCCGGTGACATAGCCAAAGGCTTGCCCAAGTGCTCAAGAAAATGGCGAAGTATTTGATAATGATGCTCTCAAGCGGGTAACAAGGAGATCGTCCTCTGGCGAGTCAAGCTGGCGAAGAGGCCAACTGACGGTTCACCGCTCCTTCTACGACGCGAACAACAGGCGGGTTGAAGCTGTTATTCGAAGTGCAGAACCTTGTTCCACCAACCCGTAAGCACACTTACGCCTCTGACGTTGATCCGGCTGAGTTTATAAGTGAAGAGGCTGTCTTTCAGGCTTTAACCCGGATTGACTGGACCACCAATGACTTCCGGCCATTGAATGATGAGGAGGAAGAAGTTGAACCGACGCCAGACGACCCATCTACTTCACGTCAACCCGGCAATGAAGCTTAATCCGTCAAGTCGGTTGATACGTCAAAAACTGCCCGTTATGAAGCAACTCTAAATTTTGGGCCTCTGAATGCCTTGTAATAAAACTAGCTGCCACCTTTGGCGTTTATATGCCTTCATGCATACGTTTTGCAACTTATGCCTCCTTTTGATTTGCCAATGATAAACTATTACCTGCAGCGAAAATCTTAAACTGCCACGGCGGTTTGTGCCGCCAGCCGGCTTGTGACGTTCATATATATATGCAATGAAATATTGAGGTATATGATCAAAATTTGTGATACAAAATACCTGCCATCGCTGGGCATGAAGTTGGCTTAGCCAATCTTGAAGCGGAGGTTGTATAAACCATTACCGTCAAAGGAGAAAACAACTCCTGTGTTTATAATGCCGGTTTACCATGTAAACCATGCCGGGTCATGACAAGCCCCCTGTTACTCCATAATGGGATGTTAACAGAAAAAGTCAAACCGGAAAAATTATCTCCGGACTAAAAATGGACCGAATTCCGTCAATTGACAGTTTGAACCGGTGAAAAATGTTATCGGTTTAAAAAACGAAACAAAAATCAAATAACAGTTATGAAAAAATATGGAAGCAAAGGCAATGATAAAACCGTTTGCAAAAAGAGGCTTTATTGAGCCGATCGGATGGTGTTACCATGGTCGGACACGACCAAGCTCCCAATAAGGTGTAGCTATGGTTCAAGTCAGCCAGTCCCCAAGCTGAAACCGTGGCATTATACCGATCAAGTGGCGTGGCAATGGTTGGGTTCACCAAGCCCCAAGTGACTCTATGGCCTTAGGCCGATCAAGAGGCATGACTGGTTCAGACTTGACCATGTCCCCAAGTGATCTGGTGGCTTTCGCCTATCAAAAGGTGTTGCATTGGTTTGGACACGACCAAGCCCCCAAGTGATATCATAAAGCTTTTGAAAAGCAAACTCGAGTGGGTAAGCCGAGGCCGCTTTAAGACAGAACAACTCCATGTAACCACGCATGATGTAATGTAACAGATACCCGCTTTAGCTGAGGCTCTGGTTTATTACTTTATTCATAATATATACACTGTCATAATATGTACATGAGTAGAGCCGATGGCTCAGGTATAATAAGGCCGAAGATGAGCTATGTTCCACGGCCTATTAGTCTCCTCCTCTGATGTACGTGAGTCTTTATGCTCTTGAATATCGATCAGATAGTATGACCCATTGTGCAGATTCTTGCTGACCACGAAAGGTCCCTCCTAAGGTGGGGATAACTTGTGCATATCAGTCTGGTCTTGGATGAGCCGAAGCACCAAATCTCCTTCTTGAAAAGTTCTGGTTCTGACCCGGCGACTATGGTAACGACGAAGATCCTGTTGGTAAATTGCCGAGCGGGCAGCTGCTATGTCACGCTCCTCATCCAACAGGTCCAAAGCATGCCGTCTCGTTGTCCACTTCAACATAAGCTGCCACACGAGGTGAGTCATGACGGATGTCACTCGGGAGAACCGCCTCCGCTCCATAGACCATAAAGAACGGTGTGTATCCTGTGGATCTGTTGGGCGTAGTGTTGATACTCCATAACATAGATGGTAGCTCTTCTACCCAACAACCCGGTGTCCTCTGCAAAGGGACCATAAGCCGGGGCTTGATGACTCTCAAGATCTCTTGATTAGCCCTTTCCGCTTGACCATTGGACTGTGGGTGGGCTACTGAAGAAACGTCAAGCCGGATGTGTTCACGTTCGCAGAACTCTTTCATGGCACCTTTGGACAAATTGGTACCATTATCTGTGATGATACTATGTGGAAAGCCAAACGGAAAAATCACTTTTTTGATGAACTGAACCGCCGTGGCCGCGTCACACTTGCTAACAGGTTCTGCCTCTACCCACTTTGTAAACTTGTCAACCGCCACCAGGAGGTGGGTCTTCTTGTCCTTGGACCTTTTGAAAGGTCCAACCATATCCAGCCCCCAGGTTGCAAACGGCCAAGTAATTGGAATCATCCTCAATTCTTGGGCCGGTACATGAGCACGTCTGGAAAACTTTTGGCAACCATCACATCGTCTGACTAGATCTTCTGAATCAGCATGAGCAGTCAACCAATAGAAACCGTGATGGAACGCTTTAGCAACCAAGGATTTTGAACCGGCGTGGTGACCACAATCTCCTTTGTGGATCTCACGCAATATTTCACAGCCTTCCTCAGGGGACACACAGCGTTGAAACACCCCTGACACGCTACAATGATGCAATTCGCCATTAACAATGGTCATAGACTTGGATCGCTGGATTATCTGCCGCCAACGTCTCATCTTCGGTAACTTCGCCCGGTTCATGTACGCAAGGTAAGGCGCCCAATCCGGAGTGGCGTGAAGAGCTGCCACCAATTGAGCCTCCGGATCAGGAATAGCCAAATCCGCTTCACCAGGGAGCTTGACCGACGGGTTGTGCAACACGTCCAGAAAAACATTAGGCGGGACGGTTTACGTTGAGAGCCCAACCGCTTAAAGCGTCCGCCGCTTCATTCTTCCGACGGTCCACGTGGTCCACGATAGCCCTTGAAATGACCTGCAACAATATCCACCTCACGACAATATGCAGCCATGAGTGGGTCCTTTGAATCCCAAGTGCGGACACTGTTGAGCCACTAGATCCGAGTCACGAAGCACTTAACCCGGCTTAGATTCATCTCCTTAGCCATCCGGAGACCATGGAGCAAGGCTTCAGACTCAGCTGCATTGTTAGTACAAGGGAACATTAAGCGGAGAACGAATGTGAGAACTTGTCACCTCGTGGGGAAGTTAATCGACTCCAGCCCCGAGCCCTCAATTGCCTAGATCCGTCAAAATGGATGGTCCAATATGTGTGATCCGGCTTTTCTTGGTGCTTGCAACCGTCCAATCATTAATGAAATCCACAAGTGCTTGAGACTTCACCGCTGTCCGAGGCACGTACTTGAACCGGCGCCCAAGCTCTATAGCCCACTTGGCAATCCGCCGATCGCTTCCGGTTACATGTATGATATCGCCTAAGGGGGCAGAGCTGACCACTGTGATCGGATGGCCCTCGAAGTATTGCTTAAGCTTCCGGCTCGCCATAAAAACTCCGTGAGACTAGCTTTTGCCAATGCGGGTACCGTTGCTTGGATTCAATAAGCACCTCGCTAATATAGTAAACCGCCGTTGAACGGATATTCCTTGCTGCCTCTTTGCGCTCTACCACAATAGCCACGCCGATCGCGCGAGCATTAGCCGCCACGTATAGTAATAACGGTTCTTTGTCGATTGGAGCTGCAAGAACGGGTGGATTGGCTAATCGCCGCTTTAAGTCCTCAACGCTTCATCGGTGGTGGACTCGCACAAACCGATCGTCTTTTTCAGCATCTGGTACAAAGGATAGCCTTCTCCGAGGCGGTGATAAACCGCTCAGCGGCAATCCGCCTGCCAAACGCTGGACATCGTTAATACACTTCGTTTAGCCAGGAGGTAATAGCCGTAATCTTCTCCGGATTAGCTTCAATTCCCCTGTTGGACATGAGAAAACCTAATAACTTGCCTGCCGGAACACCAAAGACACATTTGGCTGGGTTGAGCATCATCTTGTAAACCCGCAGGTTGTCAAAGGTTTCCTTCAAATCGTCAATCAGTGTCTCCTTATCCCTTGAATTGACCACAATATCATCAACATAGGCGTGCACATTACGGCCGATCTGTTTATGGAGGCAATTCTGTACACAGCGTTGATAAGTTGCTTGGGCGCTCTTGAGCCCAAAAGGCATAGATACATAGCAGAAGGCTCCAAAGGGAGTGATAAACGCTGTTTTCTCCTGGTCCTTAACGCCATCTTGATCGATGATACCCGAATATGCATCCAAAAAGCTCAAGCGCCACAACCCGCAGATGGCATCAATAATCTGGTCAATGCGGGGAGGGCAAAGGATCTCTTGGACAAGCCTTGTTAAGATTTGTGTAATCCACACACATGCGCCAAGTGCCGTTTTTCTTAAGAACCAGCACCGAATTAGCAAGCCACTCTGGATGGAAGACTTCAACAATAAAACCAGCTGCTAAGAGCCTGGCCACCTCCTCTCTAATGGCCTTGCGCCTTTCTTTGTTAAACCGGTGGAGAAACTGCTTCACCGGTTTGTACTTGGGATCAACATTAAGAGTGTGCTCAGCGAGTTCCCTCGGTACACCTGGCATGTCAGAAGGCTTCCATGCAAAAATGTCCCGATTCTCACGGATGAACTTCGATGAGCGCTTTCCTATTTCGGATCCAAGTTGGCACCGATGCTGAACTGCTTGGACGAATCGCCAGCACGAAGTCAACAAGCTTAGTCTCGGCTGCCGACTTGAATTTCAGGTCCGGATCGTGTTCGTAGTCGGCTTCTTCAAAGGGGTCATGTCCGCGGATCAACGTTGTCCTTGTAATATGTCAACTCCTCCGTAGCATAAACCGACTCTGCATAGGCCGCATCACCTTCCTCACATTCCAAAGCGATCTTGCGGCTCCCATGAACCGTTATTGTCCCCTTGTGACCCGGCATCTTGAGCTGCAAATAGATATAACAAGGCCGTGCCATGAACTTGGCATAAGCCGGCCGCCCAAATAGGGCGTGATATGGGCTCCGGATTTTCACCACCTCAAATGTTAATGTCTCTGATCGGGAATCGTGATCGTCCCCAAAAGCCACTTCCAGAGCTATCTTGCCGACAGGGTATGCTGACTTGCCAGGCACCACACCATGGAACACCGTATTAGACGGTTTTAGATTTTTATCTGTCAGCCCCATGCGGCAGAATGTCTCATAGTACAGGATGTTAATACTGCTCCCTTCGTCCATGAGCACTTTGGTGAACTTATAACCTCCCACCTGAGGGGCTACCACCAATGCCAGCTGGCCTGGATTGTCAATCCGAAGAGGGTGATCCTCCCTGCTCCACACGATTGGCTGTTCCGACCAGCGTAAATAACTTGGTACGGCCGGTTCAACAGAATTCACCGCTCGCTTGTGAAGTTTCCGGTCCCGCTTATCCAAGCTAGTTGTGAAAACGTGATACGCGCCATTGCTCAACTGTTTCGGATGGCTCTGATAACCCGACTGCTGCTGCTGCTGGTTGTAACCACCTTGGTTATTCTGACTATTCTGATTGTCATCTCCGCCCTGATTTCAGCTGAAGCCTGAACCGAAAGCTCCTCCATCGTGACCCGGCCCATGGAAACCAGATCCTGAGCCACCACCGGACCCATGATCATAACGGAAAGCATTAGAGTTTTTGAACTCCTGCATAATGTAACAGTCCTTCCAAAGGTGGTTGGCTGGCATCTCGTTCGTCCCGTGCTTTGGACATGGCTGATTCAATACATAATTTAAGCGATCCGGGTAAGGATTCGGAGCCCCACCACGATTCGCCGCTTTACCTCTGCGTCGCTGACCCTTGTCCTGCGCATTAGTATTAGCCACAAAGTCCATGCTGCCATCTGCTTTACGTTTGCCTCCGTTCCCATGGCCTGCCAGTTTGTGTTGATGCCCCCTGGAGTTGCTGTTCTTCTTTCCCTTCCCTGCTTCGTCGTCCTCAGATTCGGGGTCCTTGGTACTATCAGAATCAGCATACTTCACTAAAGCACCCATGAGAGTTCCCATGTCGTTACAAAATCGCTTCATACGCCCCAACTTCAACTTTAAAGGCTTAAACCGCAGTTGCCCTCGTGGTTAAGATCGCAGAGTCAGCGTTGATCCGTCCGACGAGTGTAAGATTTCGAGACGCCGCAAGCACCCAATGGGTTGTTGACTCCCCTTCCTCGACACAAGCCGCCAAGTCCACTACGGACATGGGCTGCTTACTGGTATCTTTGAAATTTGGATAAACCGGTTCGCAATCGGGCCCATGAACCGATAGAATTGGGCGGCAAGCTCTTTAACCAAGTACGGGCCGTCCTTCAAGCATCATGGTAAAATACTTTGCACACGCGCCTCATCCACATCTAGCATCTCCATGGCCATCTCATAGCTCTCTATCCATGCTTCTGGAGGTAAATCAGCAGTGTAACTTGGCACCTTGCGCGGACCCTTGAAGTCTTTGGGCAAGCGCATGTTGCGTAAAGCGGGAATCAAACAGGGCACCCCCAAGCTAGAAGCGACCCCTGGCTCGACTGAGGTGGTGGGGCGAACCGGCGTAAGCTGACGCGCCTCGTGCTGTGTTGCTAACTCGGCCTCCCTGCGCGCTCGGGCCCGGTCCACCACCTCCTGGGCGTTATCGACACCACCTGCCGGGTTGTTGCCACGGGGCGCACCACGCCGTGCATTACTTGATACGGCCGGTTCATCCATGTGCCTGCTATAGCTCCGGCTTGGGCAGGGGGTAGAGTGGATCCGGTCGCGGCTGTACGAATACGCTTCCTGTTGGACCAAAGCTGTCCTAAGGAGCTCCTTGACCCGGCGCGTCTCTATCGCCTGTGGTGAGTCACCCTCAATTGGAATAGCCTCCAGCCGTGCGGCAGCTGCAACAAGGTTATCCATCGGGTTGGAGTAGTGACCCGGAGGTGTTTGCACGGCCTGAGGCACACTGGCGTTATGGCGAGGTAGATCTATTAAGCGGGGCTGGACCGGCGCGCCCGTCTCAGGTGCTTCCGCCCGGTTTACCACGGCGGATTACTGGTTCCCGCTCCGGGGGTGTTGAAGAGGTCTCGCTTCAAAATCAAGGCAAACGGATCTGTATTTCCTCTTCATGACTTCATGTGACGCGTTCGATCCAACATGAGCCTATAAGCTGCGCATCTAAAGCGCCCGCTCTGCCGTCATCTGGCGTCTCGCAGCTACTAGATCCGCTTAGCCTGAGTGATTTGTTCCTTCACATTCACAATCTCTGCGTTATGAGCGCCCCGATCCGCCAGTTAGCCTCGCCATGAGCGCAGCTAACGACGAACAGATCTGATAAAACTTGAGCGGCGGGCGACGCGGGGCCTCTGCCGGCAGCCGCCGCCGCTGTTGAACCGGAGATCATTGCCGCAGAGTCAAGAGTGAAGCGCTGCTTGTGTACCGCCATGAATATTCCAACCCGGTTGGGCAGATCGGAGGGGTCCGGAATATCGTCACCGTCGTAACAGCCCCAATCCGCCATCTTGTAACCGATATAGAGACTCGGCCCGGTTGACGACTCGTCGCCCGAGTAGACGACGGTCTCGCTACGATTCTGATCCGTCCTCATAACTTCCTCCGTGGATGACTCCCACAAAGGCACGCTTCACGGCCGGTTTGACTGGGCAGATCACGACATCGAGCTGTCTCGACGAGGTCGGTGCAGGTGTCCAACTCAGGGCCCGGTTCACCGATCTTGCCAATGAAGACGTGTATGCCACCAAAGGGGACCCGGTACCCGTACTCAATCGAGCCGGCCTCGGGGTCCCAGCCTACATCGTCGATGTAGAGCTTGCCGCGATGACTCTTGGTCATCCGCCCACAAAGATAGCCTTCGAGTCCCGAACTTGCCCTCCAAGATCATCAAACCATCGTGCGATAGCCCCATGGTGGGCGCCAACCGTCGTGGTTTAAATCACGGCAGATGTCCTCGTGAAAGGACTTAGTCGTGGAGCCATCGCCACGGGTTAACTTGAAGGGGTTAAAGCGGACGCAAAGACACAAGAGTTTATACTAGTTCGCCCCTTCGATGAAGGTAAAAGCCTACGCCTAGTTGTGATGGGATTGATGTGGTTTCGATGACTAGGAGCAAATAAGCTTCCCTAGGCCTCGAGTTGTTGTTGTCTGTCTTGAACCGCCGCCGGTCGTCCCTTTATATACACAAAGTTGACGCTTGGCCGGTCTCTGAGTCCCGAGCCGACCTATACAAAGTGTCCGCCGGTCTCTCTCCTTTCTAACTTATATTACAAGTTTACATAATCATGGCGGTTTACCACTACGGGCCCTAATCCGCCTTTGGGCCGTGGGCTTCCAAGCTTTACTCCGCCTCGTCAGCCATAGTCCCGAGCCCGAGCAGCCAGCCTCCTCCTTCTCCGCCTCGTCAGCAAGGGCGGAAGAGACCCGCCGCCGCTCCGGCTGCTCCGGCGCGTCGTAGTCCTTCTCCTCCGCCTCGTAAGCAAGGAAAAAAGACATCCGCTCCATCTGCTCTGCCGGCGTTAGCAAGACAGCCAAAGGCGGAGGAGATCTGATTCGGTCCTTCTCTGAAGAATCCAAAGAAGTTACCGTACGAGAGGACCGACGAGGAAAACGCGAAGATCACGCAGACCGAAGTGCATGACTGGTTTGAACGGTTGAAAGCAAAGAGACATCCACCTCCGGAGGAGAAGGTAGATCTGATGAAAGCGAAGCGCACTCTGGCTGCCCTGACAAAACCACCCAAGTCTCCGCCGAAAGGCAACTATGAGCGCATTATTGGAAAGGCATTTGCCGAAGCGGAGAGGTCGGGAAATACTAAAAGTGATCAAAGAATGAAAGAACGACGAGCTGGGAAACAAATTGCCCAGCTCGGCGAACAAGCGAAGCAATTGTGCCCCCCGCTCAAGGTGCCTGCTAGCGACATCGTCGATCCGAGGATGGTGCCCGGTTATGGCAATCATGAAGATTACCTGCCCGACGATGTACATTATGATTTCTTGGAGGTGCAGATACAAAGATACGAGTACGGGAAGCCTCTCGTCAAAGATTAAAGCTCTCTATCAACGATGATGCGAAGATTGCATGATTGGTACATGAAAACCTGCAGAGAGTCTGAGGGGAGGAGTACTTTGTATGTGAGAGTTAAAAAGGAGCATGACCTTGTTGGAATTGAACTGTTGCCTATTCCATTTGAGGAGTTCTATCAGTTTTTCAATCAATTGGCCCTCGATAAAGCAACGGTCACCTGCATCATCGTCTGTAAGTAGTACTACTTCATCATTAAGTCTCTATATAACTCAGCTCTTTCATTGCATGTATTTATAATTATCCTCACTATATTATGCAGATTGAAGATCGCGAATTGAAGAAAAGACAAGTGGGTTCCATTGGGTTCATTAACACATATCTCATAGATGCAATCGAGGTTGAATTTCATGCCGAAAATACCGAGGCCAACTTGCTACAATCGTTTGTAATAAATGAACACAAGGATATAATACTCTTTCCTTACAACTTCAAGTGAGTGTTACTGTCTTGTGGCATATTCGGTTTCCCTTATTAGTCCAGGTTATAGTAATGTAATATTGATGAGTTATGCATGCGTGCGCAGGTACCACTATATTCTCCTAGAGATTAAGCTTGAGCAGGGAGTAGTAACTGTTTTAGACTCGAGACAAAAAGATCCCAAGGAGTATGCGGACATGACTGAAATGCTCGAGAAGTAAGTTAAATCGATCATTATCCACCATATCAGCAACTTTGTTCATTTCTGATATCAAGTAATTGTTTTCTTTGTATGTCAGGGTTTGGAGAAAATTCACCAAAAAAGCTCCGGGACTACCGAAGAAGCTGCAATTTAGACACCCGAAAGTAAGTACTATAGTAGCATATTCCACGCATCTCCTAGTGATTCAAGCGCTAGTTTCATCAATACCATTTAACATGCTTGCTAATTATCAGTTTGATTGACCTCTATTTCTTGTAAAGTGGTTGTGGCAGGAACAAGGGAATGATGTATGTGGATACTACGTTTGCGAGTCCATCCGCCACACAACCTGTGAGCGGGGCTACTCTGACAAACAATATGAAGTGCTTAAATAACAATATTCACAATTTTATTTTATTACCATCATTTGTGTTGAGTTTCATTCATTCATATATATATGTATTGACCCCCTTCTTAAAATTAGATGTTTTGGATGCGGGATGAACTACTAGCACCAGATCGCATGCGAGCAATTCAAGAGGAATTGGCGGCATTCTTTCTTGACCACGTGATCGCTGAAGGCGGAGAATACTATGTGGACCGCAGCGTCCGTATGTTAGGAGATTATTTTTGTAAAAGATAATTATTGTATATATGTAGCCGGTAGTGTCGGATAGATATACGAAAACTTGTTGTTCGACCAATCTCTCGGAGAAGGAGAGGTGGTCGATATCACTTCCCTCTGTATGCATATATGTTCATGACGATCTTCTGTTTCCTTCGTTTGCTTACTAGCTAGCTAGCGTGTCTAGCTAGTCCTCTCTATACGTATGTATAGAACGTAGCATCGACCAAACCCGGACAAAAGAGAGGACACTTCTCTCTATTAATTAGCTAGCTAACCCAATATATGAAACACATAAACTAACCCCCCAAAACCCCCAAACCCCCTTTTAAAAAAAACCCAGCCACAGAAATGCTGACGCGTGGATGACTATTGGTCCCGTTTGGTGCTACCAACCGGGACCAAAGGTCCTCCTGCCTGGGCTCAGCGCACAGGCCACGTGGAGGCCCATCAGTCCCGGTTCTGGATTGAACCGGGACTAAAGGGCCAGGGTATTAGTACCGACCCTTTAGTCGCGGTTCATGAACCGGGACTAAAGGGCCTCACCAACCGGGTCAATAGGCCCCTTTTCTACTAGTGTTAGCCTAGTTTTTGCACTATGTTGTGAAGGAAAATTTCCTCCTCACAAGCTTCTGGTGACGTGAATCATTCTTTTCTCACAAACTTATGGAAGAGACTGGACTAGCTTTTATTCCCTAGTTTCTTTTAATGCCATTTCAAATATTTGTAAGTGTTTCAGGAAATTCAGAACGACTCCTAAGAGGATACGATATTGGTATATATAATTTTATCTACATGTTGAAAAAATGGCGATACATATTTGACCTATGTTTTGTCCGTGTCCTTTTGGGTGTCGCGACATTCCTGGAATGCCTAGAAGGAGCGAAACCATGAGGCATCTTGATGGGGGAAAACATAGCACCCAATCTACATGGTGTTCATGCGGTCCACGCCGCCGCGGAAGTCGTTTGGCATGTGTACCCAGAAGTGGTGATCTATATATCACGAGGTTTATTCATGATATTGGAGGAGGTAACCAACCAATCGATCTATTGGTTATGTAGCTTACATGACATTGACACCAGGGTTTATGTTAGTTGGGATGCGAGGCCTGAGGGCATGTTAGTGACCAATCAATGTGAAATGCTTGTAGATTTATCCCCTTCCCTCTCACTTTTATTAATGATTTTTTCAATTATGAGAAACATCCGGCTGATTAGTTGCTTGGTGATCGATGATGTGCTTCTAGCTCTGATCCATTTCTCTTTTGTGGTCCTCTTGAGTGTTTTGTGGACAAATCCATTGAGAAGGACACTGAATAAGTGGTGTATGTGGAGAGAATTCTTTCCTCCCTTTAGGGGTGGATCTAGGGGTGTCGTGGGTGCCATGACACCCTATAAAAACTAAAAAAATAGTTTATATAAGTATATTAACCTTAATTTTTGGACTATTGGTTGGATTTACTATGACGTTTAGGCACAATCATACTAGGTTTGTGTAATTTCTCTAAAACTTTTAGCCATGTATTGACGTTTGGCACCCCCAATAATTTGATCCTTAGGTCCACCACTACCCCCTTTATGGGAGTCGCAATGCATGTTGGATTTAAGACTGTACTTCCACGTTCATTTTTGTAATGAAATTCATCCGAAAGGAAAATAACATCTAGGGCTAGATTTAACGAGTTGATCGGCTCATTAAGGCACGGCTCATTAAGCTCATTAATGATAACGAGCTAAAACTCATGATTGGCTAGGTCGTTTAATAGTTGTTAAGCTCATGAGTGCTTGTGAGTACTCACTATAGTTGTAAACATCATAAAAGTATTGTATGTCATATTCATAATTTTAACATGTAGAACTGCAAGAACCTTTTCACAATTTGAACTTTTAAAATAGTAGCACACGGCCAGTGGGCTAGTGCCGAGCCTTGATAATTATTCCCCCAAAATAATAACAAGCCGAACAAGCTGCTCATGAAATTCGTAGGCGCGCTCGTTAATCTTAATGAGAAAAAATTGTTGCTCGGCTCAGTTCATCTACTAATAACCATGAGCCATAACGAGCCGTGCTTTTGAGGGTTTGTTAAGCTCACGAGCAACGAGCTTTTTGTCCAACCTAACATCTCCTTGCTCTATGATCGATCATTTGACTTTTTTGCGAAATCGTATAATTAGACCCATTAAGCTATGTGGGAAGGGCGGCCAACCAACTATGCCACGTGGCGCAAACTGGTTGGCCGCGGTGAGAACTTTTTTGGAAAAAATTGTAGATGAAGGTGTGTATTATTTTTTATATGTATTTTTTCTTTTTAGATGGAGGTGAGGACCTCTGGTATTTTTTAAATGGAAGGTTATGCAAAGTGACACTCGCTGGTAGGCTGCGGTGGTATTTTTTTTTTTTACTTTTTTAGAAGAAGGTGAGGATTTTTTTCTGAGATGTTTTTTTAGACGGAGACGAGGACTTCATGTATTTAAAAAAGATAAAAATATACACACAATTTCCTCTTAAGCAGCACTAGAGGGTGGCACCCCAGCCACTAGTTGGAAATTAAAAGCAACTCCAACGGGCCGACCCAAACGGACCGCGATTTCGTCCGCTTTTTGTCCGTTTGGGTCGGCAGCCCGCCCGGCGTCCGCCCTGATTTTCATATGGGTCGGCAGCGCGCCCAACGCGCCGACCCATATGTGCAGGCGTGGCCGGCTGGCCGCCCAATTTTACATTGATTTACATTCAAACATATTGTGAAATGAAAATGCAAGCAAAATAGTTTAGCCGCCCAAATAAATAGTATAGTTTTACAAGCCAAATACAAATAAAAATGTTTCACATAATTTTGCAAACGAGTAAAAGAAGATACATCTATTGGTTGCCAACATGAGTCCACATATGCTCAACCAAATCATTTTGCAGTTGCACGTGAGTTTCCCAATCACGCATGTCTTCATGAAACTGAGTGAACTGCTCAAATGTTGCCGCTACTCCATGCTCAGGCACAACATTCTCACCCTGAAACTGAAAGCATTGATCATACAGACGTTCCGGGCGCTCGTCTTCTACGATCATATTGTGCATGATCACACAATCAGTCATCACCTCCCACAGTTTCTGCGTGCTCCAAGTATTAGCAGGATACCGAACGATGCCCCATCGAGATTGCAAAACACCAAAGGCATGCTCGACATCCTTCCTAGCACTCTCTTGCTCTTGGGCAAATCTTTTCCTTTCCTCTCCGACAGGGTTGGGTATTGTTTTGACAATAGTGGTCCACTGAGGATAGATACCGTCACCCAAATAATACCCTTTGTCGTAGTTGTGGCCATTGACAGTAAAGTTCACCGGTGGGTTGTTGCCTTCGGCAAGCCGAGCAAACACCGGTGAGCGCTGAAGCACGTTGATATCATTGTGTGATCCAGCCATGCCAAAGAAAGAGTGCCGGATCCAGAGATCTTGAGACGCCACGGCCTCTAGTATGACAGTGCAAGCCCTGACATGTCCCTTATACTGCCCTTGCCAAGCAGAAGGGTAGTTCTTCCACTCCCAGTGCATGCAGTCTATGCTGCCAAGCATCCCTGGGAAGCCCTTGCTGGCATTCATCGCCAACAAACGGGTTGTATCTTCAGCTGTAGGCTCTCTCAAGTACTCAAGTCCAAACACAACAATCACAGCCTTGCAGAACTTATACAGAGACTCTAGGCATGTAGACTCGCTCATACGGACGTACTCGTCAATGATATCACCGGACACTCCATATGCAAGCATTCGGATGGCGGCAGTACATTTCTGATAAGAGGAGAAACCAATCTTGCCGACGGCATCCTCTTTGCACTCGAAGTAGTCGTCATAGCCGACCACTCCCTCTCTAATACGGTTGAAAACATGCCTACTCATACGGAACCGGCGGCGGAATTTGTGATGTTTGAACAACGGATTTGTTGTGTTGGGGAACGTAGTAATTTCAAAAAATTCCTACGCACACGCAAGATCATGGTGATGCATAGCAACGAGAGGGGAGAGTGTGTCCACGTACCCTCGTAGACCGAAAGCGGAAGCGTTATGACAACGCGGTTGATGTAGTCGTACGTCTTCACGATCCGACCGATCCAAGTACCGAACGTATGACACCTCCGAGTTCAGCACACGTTCAGCTCGATAACGATCCCCGGACTCCGATCCAGCAGGGTGTCGGGGATGAGTTCCGTCAGCACGACGGCGTGGTGACGATGATGATATTCTACCGACGCAGGGCTTTGCCTAATCACCGCAACGATATGACCGAGGTGGAATATGGTGGAGGGGGGCACCGCACACGGCTAAGGAATGATCACGAAGATCAACTTGTGTGTCTATGGCGTGCCCCTGCCCCCGTATATAAAGGAGTGGAGGAGGGGGAGGGCCGACCCTCTCTATGGCGCGCCTTAGGGGAGTCCTACTCCCACCGGGAGTAGGATTCCCCCTTTCCTAGTAGAACTAGGAGCCCTTCCAAGTAGTAGGAGTAGGAGGGAAGGAAAGGGAAGGGAAAAAAAGAAGGAAGGAAGGGGGCGCCCCCCCCCCTCCCTAGTCCAATTCGGACCAGCTCACGGGAAGGGTGCGGCCATCCTTTGAGGCCTTTCTCTCCTTTCCCGTATGGCCCATTAAGACCCAATACGAATTCCCGTAACTCCCCGGTACTCCCGAAAATACCCGAATCACTCGAAACATTTCCGATGTCCGAATATAGTCGTTCAATATATCGATCTTTACGTCTCAACCATTTCGAGACTCCTCGTCATGTCCCTGATCTCATCCGGGACTCCGAACTCTTTCGGTACATCAAAACTCATAAACTCATAATATAACTGTCATCAAAACCTTAAGCGTGCGGACCCTACGGGTTCGAGAACTATGTAGACATGACCGAGACATGTTTCCGGTCAATAACCAATAGCGGAACCTGGATGCTCATATTGGCTCCTACATATTCTACGAAGATCTTTATCGGTCAAACCGCATAACAACATACGTTGTTCCTTTTGTCATCGGTATGTTACTTGCCCGAGATTCGATCGTCGGTATCCAATACCTAGTTCAATCTCGTTACCGGCAAGTCTCTTTACTCGTTACGTAATGCATCATTTCGTAACTAACTCATTAGCCACATTGCTTGCAAGGCTTATAGTGATGTTCGTTACCGAGAGGGCCCAGAGATACCTCTCCGACAATCAGAGTGACAAATCCTAATCTCGAAATACGCCAACTCAACAAGTACCTTCGGAGACACCTGTAGAGCTCCTTTATAATCACCCAGTTACGTTGTGACGTTTGGTAGCACACAAAATGTGTTGGAAATATGCCCTAGAGGCAATAATAAATTAGTTATTATTATATTTCCTTGTTCATGATAATCGTTTATTATCCATGCTATAATTGTATTGATAGGAAACTCAGATACATGTGTGGATGCATAGACAACACCAAGTCCCTAGTAAGCCTCTAGTTGACTAGCTCGTTGATCAACAGATGGTTACGGTTTCCTGACCATGGACATTGGATGTCGTTGATAACGGGATCACATCATTAGAAGAATGATGTGATGGATAAGACCCAATCCTAAGCCTAGCACAAAGATCGTAGTTCGTATGCTAAAGCTTTTCTAATGTCAAGTATCATTTCCTTAGACCATGAGATTGTGCAACTCCCGGATACCGTAGGAATGCTTTGGGTGTACCAAACGTCACAATGTAACTGGGTGGCTATAAAGGTTCGTTACAGGTATCTCCGAAAGTATCTGTTGGGTTGGCACGAATCGAGACTGGGATTTTTCACTCCGTGTAAACGGAGAGGTATCTCTGGGACCACTCGGTAGGACATCATCATAATGTGCACAATGTGACCAAGGGGTTGATCACGGGATGATGTGTTACGGAACGAGTAAAGAGACTTGCCGGAAACGAGATTGAACAAGGTATCGGGATACCGACGATCGAATCTCGGGCAAGTACAATACCGCTAGACAAAGGGAATTGTATACGGGATCGATTGAGTCCTTGACATCGTGGTTCATCCGATGAGATCATCGTGGAACATGTGGGAGCCAACATGGGTATCCAGATCCCGCTGTTGGTTATTGATCGGAGAACGTCTCGGTCATGTCTGCATGGTTCCCGAACCCGTAGGGTCTACTCACTTAAGGTTCGATGACGCTAGGGTTATAAAGGAAGTTTGTATGTGGTTACCGAATGTTGTTCGAGTCCGGATGAGATCCCGGACGTCACGAGGAGTTCGGAATGGTCCGGAGGTAAAGATTTATATATGGGAAGTCCTGTTTTGGTCACGGAAAAGTTTGGGGTTTATCGGTAGCGACGGGACCACCGGGAGGGTCCTGGGTCCACCAAGTGGGGCCACATGCTCCGGAGGCTTGCATGGGCCAAGGGTGGTGAGGACCAGCCCTGAGTGGGCTGGTGCGCCCCCACAAGGCCCAAGGCGCGATAAGGAGGAGAAGGGAAACCCTAGGCTTAGATGGGCCCTAAGGCCCACCCTAGGGGCGCCCTCTCTCCCCTCTTGGCCGCCTCCCTTTCCCATCTAGGGCTGCCGCCCCTAGGGGTGGGAACCCCAGAGGGGCGCACCTCCTCCTCTCCCTATATATAGTGAGGCCTGGGCTGCCCATAACACGTGATCGATCTCGCTGTTGGTGCAGCCTCCTCTCTTTCTCCTCATATCTCGCAGTCCTTGGCGAAGCCTGCAGGATTGCCACGCCTCCACCACCACCACGCCATTGTGCTGCTGCTGGATGGAGTCTTCCTCAACCTCTCCCTCTCTCCTTGCTGGATCAAGGCATGGGAGACGCCACCGGCTGTACGTGTGTTGAACGCGGAGGTGCCGTCCGTTCGGCACTAGGATCTCCGGTGATTTGGATCACGACAGTACGACTCCTTCAACCCCGTTCTCTTGAACGCTTCGCTTAGCGATCTACAAGGGTATGTAGATGCACTCTCCTTCCCTTGTTGCTGGTTTCTCCATAGATAGATCTTGGTGACACGAGGAAAATTTTGAATTTCTGCCACGTTCCCCAACAAATGGCATCATGAGCTAGGTCTATTGCGTAGATTCTTTGCACGAGTAGAACACAAAGTAGTTGTGGGCGTTGATTTTGTTCAATATGCTTACCGTTACTAGTCCAATCTTGTTTCGATGGTATTGTGGGATGAAGCGCCCGGACCGACCTTACACGCTCTTACGTGAGAAAGGTTCCACCGACTGACATGCACTTGGTGCATAAGGTGGCTAGCGGGTGCCAGTCTCTCCCACTTTAGTCGAAACGGATTCGATGAAAAGGGTCCTTATGAAGGGTAAATAGCAATTGGCATATCACGTTGTGGTTTTGCGAGGTAAGAAACGTTTTGCTAGAAACCCATAGCAGCCACGTAAAACATGCAAACAACAATTAGAGGACGCCTAACTTGTTTTTGCAGGTATGCTATGTGATGTGATATGGCCAAGAAGAATGTGATGAATGATATGTGATGTATGAGATTGATCATGTTCTTGTAATAGGAATCACGACTTGCATGTCGATGAGTATGACAACCGGCAGGAGCCATAGGAGTTGTCTTTATTTATTGTATGACCTGCGTGTCATTATACAGCGCCATGTAATTACTTTAATTTATTGCTAACCGGTAGCCATAGTAGTAGAAGTAATAGTTGGCGAGACAACTTCATGGAGACACGATGATGGAGATCATGATGATGGAAATCATGGTGTCATGCCGGTGATGATGATGATCATGGAGCCCCGAAGATGGAGATCAAAAGGAGCAAAATGATATTGGCCATATCATGTCACTATATAATTGCATGTGATGTTTATTGTGTTTATGCATCTTGTTTACTTAGAACGACGGTAGTAAATAAGATGATCCTTACAACAATTTCAAGAAGTGTTCTCCCTAACGTGCACCGCTGCTAAAGTTCGTCGCTTCTAAGCACCACGTGATGATCGGGTGTGATGGATTCTTACGTTCACATACAACGGTGTTGACGAGCCTAGCATGTATGACATGGCCTCAAACACACGCAATACACTTAGGGTTAACTTGACGAGCCTAGCATGTACAGACATGGCCTCGGAACACAGAGACCGAAAGGTCGAGCATGAGTCGATAGAAGATACGATCAACATGAAGATGTTCACCGATGATGACTAGTCCGTCTCACGTGATGATCGGACACGGCCTAGTTGACTCGGATCATGTAATCACTTAGATGACCAGAGGGATGTCTATCGAGTGGGAGTTCATAAGATGAACTTAATTATCTTGAACATAGTCAAAAGACATTTTGCAAATTATGTCGAAGCTCGCGCTTTAGTTCCACTGTTTAGATATGTTCCTAGAGAAAATATAGTTGAAAGTTGAAAGTAGCGATTATGCGACAAGAGAAAGCTTATGTCCTTAATGCACCGCTCATGTGCTGAACCCCAAACGTCGTTTGTGGATGTTGCGAAGATCGGACATACACGTTTTGATAACTACGTGATAGTTCAGTTAAACGGTTTAGAGTTGAGGCACCAAAGACGTTTTTCCAAATGTCGCGGAACATATGAGATGTTTCGAGGGCTGAAATTGGGATTTCAGGCTCGTGCCACGCCAAGAGGTATAAGACCTCCGACGATTTTCTTAGCCTGCAAACTAAGGGAGAAAAGCTCAATCGTTGAGCTTGTGCTCGATTGTCTGAGTGCAACAATCACTTGAATCGAGTGGGGAGTTGATCTTCCGGATGAGATAGTGATGTTTCTCCAAAGTCATTGCCACCAAGCTGCTAGAGCTTCGTGATGAACTATAACATATCAGGGGTAGATATGATGATCCTTGAGGTATTCACGATGTTTGACACCGCGAAAGTAGAAATCAAGAAGGAGCATCAATTGTTGATGGTTGGTGAAACCACTAGTTTCAAGAAGGGCAAGGGCAAGAAGGGACACTTCATGAAACGACAAATCAGTTGCTGCTCCAGTGAAGAAACCCAAGGTTGAACCCAAACCCGAGACTAAGTGCTTCGTAATAAGGGAACAGCCATCGGAGCAGAATTACCCTAGATACTTGGTAGATAAGAAGGCTGGCAAGGTCGATAGAAGTATATTGGATATACATTATGTTAATGTGTACTTTACTAGTACTCCTAGTAGCACCAGGGTATTAGATACCGGTTCGGTTGCTAAGTGTTAGTAACTCGAAACAAAAGCTACGGAATAAACGGAGACTAGCTAAAGGTGAGCCGACGATATGTGTTGGAAGTGTTTCCAAGGTTGATGTGATCAAGCATCACACGCTCCCTCTACCATCGAGATTGGAGTTAAACCTAAAATTGTTATTTGGTGTTTGCGTTGAGCATAGACATGATTGGATTATGTCTAACGCAATACGATTATTCATTTAAGGAGAATAATGGTTACTCTGTTTATTTGAATAAATACCTTCAATGGTCTTGCACCTAAAAGAATGGTTTATTGAATCTCGATCGTAGTGATACACATTTCCATGCCAAAAGATATAAGATAGTAGTGATAGTACCACTTACTTGTGGCACTGCCATGTAAGTCATATTGGTGTAAAACGCATGAAGAAGCTCCATGTTGATGGATCTTTGGACTCACTCGTTTTGAAAAGTTTGAGACATGCGAACCATGTCTATTGGTGTATACGCATGAAGAAATTCCATGCAGATGGATCGTTTGGACTCACTTGATTTTGAATCACTTGAGATATGCAAATCATACCACATGGGCAAGATGGTGAAAAGCCTCGGTTTCAAAGAAGATGGAACAAGATAGCAACTTGTTGGAAGTAACACATTTTGATGTGTGCAGTCCAATGAGTGCCGAGGCATGCTGATGAATATCGTTATGTTCTTACTTCATGGATGATTTAAGTAGATCTTGAGTGTATTTACTTGATGAAACACAAGTCTGAATTATTGAATGGTTCAAGTAATTTCAGAGTGAAGTTAAAGATCATCGTGACAAGAGGATAAAATGTCTATGATATGCTCATAGAGATGAGTATCTGAGTTACGAGCTTTGGCACGCTATTAAGACATTGTGGAAATTGTTTCACAATTAATACCGCCTGGAACACCATAGTGTGATGGTGTGTCCGAACATCATAGTTGCACCCTATTAGATATGGTGCGTACCATGATGTCTCTTATCGAATTACCACTATCATTCATGGGTTAGGCATTAGAGACAACCGCACTCACTTTAATAGGGTACCACGTAATTCCGTTGAGACGACACCGTTTGGAGAAACCTAAGTTGTCGTTTCTTAAAGGTTTGGGGCTGCGACACTTATGTGAAAAAGTTTCAGGTTGATAAGCTCGAACCCAAAGCGGATAAAATGCATCTTCATAGGACACCCAAAAAGGTTGGGTATACCTCCTAATTCAGATCCGAAAGCAATAGGGATTGTTTCTTGAATCGGGTCCTTTCTCGAGGAAAAGTTTGTCTCGGAAAGTTGAGTGGGAGGATGGTGGAGACTTGATGAGGTTATTGAACCGTCACTTCAAAAAGTGTGTAGCAGGGCACAGGAAGTTTTTCCTGTGGCACCTACACCAATTGAAGTCGAAGCTTATGATAGTGATCATGAAGTTTTGGATCAAGTCACTACCGCACCTCGTGAGGGTGACAAGGATGCGGACTGCTTGAGTGGTACGGTGATCCTGTCTTGAAGGTCATGTTGCTAGACAACAATGAACCTACGAGCTATGGGGAAGCGATGGTGGGCTCATATTCCGACAAATGGTTAAAAGCCATGAAATCCGAGATAGGATCCATGTATCAGAACAAAGCTTGAACTTTAGTGGACTTGCCCGTTGATCGGCAAGCCATTGAGATAAATGGATCTTTAAGAAGAAGACGGACGTGAACGGTAATGTCACCGTCTGTGAAGCTCGACTTGTGGCGAAGAGTTTTTCACAAGTTCAAGGAGTTGACTACGATGAGATTTTCTCATCCGTAGCGATGCTTAAGTCCGTCGGAATCATGTTAGCATTAGCTACATTTATGAAATCTTGCGGATAGGATGTCAAAACATTGTTTCCTCGATGTTATTCTTGAGGAAAGGTTGTATGTGATACAACCAGAAGGTTTTGTCAATCCTGAAGGATGCTAACAAGTATGCAAAGCTCCAGCAATCCTTCTAAGGACTGGAGTAAGCATCTCGGAGTTGGAATGTACGCTTTGATGAGATGATCAAAGATTTTGGGTTTATATAAAGTTTATGAGAAACTTGTATTTCCAAAGAAGTGAGTGGGAGCACTATAGAATTTCTGATGAGTATATGTTGTTGACATATTGATGATCAGAAATGATGTAGAATTTCTGGAAAGCATATAGGGTTATTTGAAAAGTGTTTTTCAATGGAAACCCCGGATTAAGCTACTTGAACGTTAAGCATCAAGATCTGTAAGGATAGATCAAAAACGCTTAATAAGTACTTTCAAATGAGCACATACCTTGACATGATCTTGAAGGTGTTCAAGATGGATCAGTCAAAGAAGGAGTTCTTGCCTGAGATGTAAGGTATGAAGTTAAGACTTAAAGCTCGACCACGGCAGAAAAGAGAGAAAGGACGAAGGTCGTCCCCTATGCTTCAGACATAGGCTCTATAGTATGCTATGTTGTGTACCGCACCGAAGTGTGCCTTGCCATGAGTCGGTCAAGGGGTACAAGAATGATCCAGGAATGGATCATTGGACAGCGGTCAAAATTGTCCTTGGAGTAAATAAGGACATGTTTCTCGATTATGGAGGTAATAAAGAGTTGGGCGTAAGAGATTACGTCGATGCAAGCTTTAACACCTATCCGAGTGACTCTGAGTAGCAAACCGGATACGTATAGTGGAGCAACCATTTGGAATAGATCCAAGTGGAGCGTGGAAGTAGCATTTACAATATGACATAGAGAATTGCGAAGTACACATGGATCTGAAAGGTTCAGACCCGTTGACTAAAACCTCTCTCACAAGCAAAACATGATCAAACCTCGTAACTCATTGAGTCTTAATCACATGATGATGTGAACTAGTTTCTGAGACACTAGTAAACTCTTTGGATGTTGGTCACATGGCGATGTGACCTATCAGTGTTGATCACATGGCGATGTGAACTAGATTATTGACTCTAGCGCAAGTGGGAGACTGTTGGAAATATGCCCTAGAGGCAATAATAAATTAGTTATTATTATATTTCCTTGTTCATGATAATCGTTTATTATCCATGCTATAATTGTATTGATAGGAAACTCAGATACATGTGTGGATGCATAGACAACACCAAGTCCCTAGTAAGCCTCTAGTTGACTAGCTCGTTGATCAACAGATGGTTACGGTTTCCGACCATGGACATTGGATGTCGTTGATAACGGGATCACATCATTAGAAGAATGATGTGATGGACAAGACCCAATCCTAAGCCTAGCACAAAGACCGTAGTTCAGTATGCTAAAGCTTTTCTAATGTCAAGTATCATTTCCTTAGACCATGAGATTGTGCAACTCCGGATACCGTAGGAATGCTTTGGGTGTACCAAACGCCACAACGTAATCGGGTGGCTATAAAGGTTCATTACAGGTATCTCCGAAAGTATCATTGGGTTGGCACGAATCGAGATGGGATTTGTCACTCCGTAAACGGAGAGGTATCTCTGGGCCCACTCGGTAGGACATCATCATAATGTGCACAATGTGACCAAGGGGTTGATCACGGATGATGTGTTACGGAACGAGTAAAGAGACTTGCGGAAACGAGATTGAACAAGGTATCGGGATACCGACGATCGAATCTCGGGCAAGTACAATACCGCTAGACAAAGGGAATTGTATACGGGATCGATTGAGTCCTTGACATCGTGGTTCATCCGATGAGATCATCGTGGAACATGTAGGAGCCAACATGGGTATCCAGATCCCGCTGTTGGTTATTGACCGGAGAACGTCTCGGTCATGTCGCAGATGGTTCCCGAACCCGTAGGGTCTACACACTTAAGGTTCGATGACGCTAGGGTTATAAAGGAAGTTTGTATGTGGTTACCGAATGTTGTTCGAGTCCGGATGAGATCCCGGACGTCACGAGGAGTTCGGAATGGTCCGGAGGTAAAGATTTATATATGGGAAGTCCTGTTTTGGTCCTTGGAAAAGTTTCGGGTTTATCGGAACGCGTCTGGGACCACCGGAGGGTCCCGGGGTCCACCAAGTGGGGCCACATGCTCCGGAGGCTTGCATGGGCCAAGGGTGGTGAGGACCAGCCTGAGTGGGCTGGTGCGCCCCACAAGGCCCAAGGCGCATCAAAGGAGGAGAAGGGGAAACCCTAGGCTTAGATGGGCCCTAAGGCCCACCCTAGGGGGCGCCGCCTCTCTCCCCCTCTTGGCCGCCTCCCCTTTCCCATCTAGGGCTGCCCCCCCTAGGGGTGGGAACCCTAGAGGGGGCGCACCCTCCTCCCTCTCCCCTATATATAGTGAGGCCTCGGGCTGCCCATAACACGTGATCTGGTCTCTGCCTGTTGGTGCAGCCCTCCCTCTCTTTCTCCTCATATCTCGCAGGTGCTTGGCGAAGCCCTGCAGGATTGCCACGCTCCTCCACCACCACCACGCCGTTGTGCTGCTGCTGGATGGAGTCTTCCTCAACCTCTCCTCTCTCCTTGCTGGATCAAGGCATGGGAGACGCCACCGGCTGTACGTGTGTTGAACGCGGAGGTGCCGTCTGCTCGCACTAGGATCTCCGGTGATTTGGATCACGACGAGTACGACTCCTTCAACCCCGTTCTCTTGAACGCTTCCGCTTAGCGATCTACAAGGGTATGTAGATGCACTCTCCTTCCCCTCATTGCTGGTTTCTCCATAGATAGATCTTGGTGACACGTAGGAAAATTTTGAATTTCTGCTACGTTCCCCAACAAAATGTTCCTCCGGTAAACGGGAGTTGCATAATCTCATAGTCATAGGAACATGTATAAGTCATGAAGAAAGCAATAGCAACATAATAAACGATCAAGTGCTAAGGCTAACGGAATGGGTCAAGTCAATCACATCATTCTCCTAAGGATGTGATCCCGTTAATCAAATGACAACTCTTTTCTCCATGGCTAGGAAACATAACCATCTTTGATAAACGAGCTAGTCAAGTAGAGGCATACTAGTGACACTATGTTTGTCTATGTATTCACACATGTATTATGTTTCCGGTTAATACAATTCTAGCATGAATAATAAACATTTATCATGATATAAGGAAATAAATAATAACTTTATTATTGCCTCTAGGGCATATTTCCTTGATCTCCCACTTGCAGAGAGTCAATAATCTAGTTCGCATCATCATGTGATTCAACACCAATATTCACATCGTATGTGATTAACACCCATAGTTCACATCGTCATGTGACCAACACCCAAAGGGTTTACTAGAGTCAATAATCTAGTTCACATCGCTATGTGATTAACACCCAAAGAGTACTAAGGTATGATCATGTTTTGCTCGTGAGAGAAGCTTAGTCAACGGTCTGTCACATTTAGAGCCGTATGTATTTTGCAAATATTCTATGTCTACAATGCTCGCACGGAGCTACTCTAGCTAATTGCTCCCACTTTCAATATGTATCCAGATTGAGACTTAGAATCATCCGGATCGTGTAAAAAGCTTGCATCGATGTAACTCTTTACGACGGGCTCTTTTATCACCTCCATAATCGAGAAATATTTCCTTAGTCCTCACTAAGGATGTTCTTGACCAATGTCCAAATGATCTAATCGAGATCACTATTGTACTCCTTGCCAAATTCAGATCAAGGTATACAATAGGTCGGTACATAGCATAGCATACTTTATAGAACCTATGATCGAGGCATAGGGAATGACTTTCATTCTCTTTTCTATTTTCTGCCGTGGTCGGGATTTGAGTCTTACTCAATTTCACACCTTTGCAACACAGCAAGAACTTTTCTTTGACTGTTCCATTTTGAACTACTTCAAAATCTTGACAAGGTATGTACTTATTGAAAAACTTTATCAAGCGCCTTGATCTATCTCAATAGATCTTGATGCTCAATATGTAAGTAGATTTACCGAGGTCTTTCTTTTAAAGAACTCCTTTCAAATACTCCTTTATGCTTTCCGGAAAAATTCTACATCATTTCGATCAACAATATGTTACTCACATATATTTATCGAGAAAGGCGGTAGTGCTCCCACTCACTTTATTGTAAATACAGGCTTCACCGCAAGTCTGTATAAAACTATATGCTTTGATCAACTTATCAAAGCGTGTATTCCAACTCGAGATGCTTGCACCAGTCCATAGATGGATCATTTGGAGCTTGCACATTTTGTTAGCTCCTTTAGGATTGACAAAACCTTCTCGTTGCATCATATACAATTCTTCTTTAATAAATCCATTAAAGAATGTAGTTTTGACATCCATTTGCCAGATTTTATAAAATGTGGCAATTGCTAACATGATTCGGACAGACTTAAGCATCGCTACAGTTGAGAAAATCTCATTGTCAACACCTTGAACTTGTCGAAAACCTTTTTGTGACAAGTCGAGCTTTGTAGATAGTAACACTACTATCAGTGTCCGTCTTCCTCTTGAAGATCCATTTATTTAACATGGCTTGCTGATCATCGAGCAAGTCAATCAAAGTCCATACTTTTTTCTCATACATGGATCCTATCTCAGATTTCGTGGCCTCAAGCCATTTCGCGGAATCTGGGCTCATCATCGCTTTCTCGTAGTTCGTAGGTTCATCATGGTCTAGTAACATGACTTCCAGAACATGATTATCGTACCACTCTGGTGTGGATCTTACTCTGGAAGGCCTACGAGGTTTGGTAGCAACTTGATCTGAAGTTTCATGATCATCATCATTAACTTCGTCACTAATTGGTGTAGGAATCACTGGAACTGATTTCTGTAATGAACTACTTTCCAATAAGGGAGAAGGAACAATTACCTCATCAAGTTCTACTTTCCTCCCACTCACTTCTTTCGAGAGAAACTTCTTCTCTAGAAAGGATCCATCTTAGCAACGAATAACTTGCCTTCGGATCTGTGATAGAAGGTGTACCCAATAATTACCTTTGGGTATTCTATGAAGACGCACTTTTCCAATTTGGGTTCGAGCTTATCAGGTTGAAACCTTTTCATATAAGCATCGCAACTCCAAGCTTTAAGAAACGACAGCTTAGGTTTACTGCTAAACCATAGTTCATATGGTGTCATCTCAACGGATTTAGATGGTGCCCTATTAAACGTGAATGCAGCTGTCTCTAATGCATAACCCCAAAATAATAGTGGTAAACCGATAAGAGACATCATAGATCGCACCATATCTAGTAAAGTACGATTACGACGTTCAGACACACCATTACATTGTGGTGTTCTAGGTGGCGTGAGTTGCGAAACTATTTCACATTGTTTCAAATGAAGACCAAACTCGTAACTCAAATATTCGTCTCCATGATCAGATCGTAGAAACTTTTTTTTCTTGTTACGATGATTTTCCACTTCACTCTGAAATTCTTTGAACTTTTCAAATGTTTCAGACTTATGTTTCATCAAGTAGATATACCTATATCTGCTCAAATCATCTGTGAAGGTCAGAAAATAACGATACATGCCATGAGCCTTAACACTCATCGGATCGCATACATCGTATTATTTCCATTAAGTCAGTAGCTCGTTCCATTGTTCCGGAGAACGGAGTTTTAGTCATCTTGCCCAAAAGGCACGGTTTGCAAGCATCAAATGATTCATAACCAAGTGATTCTGAAAATCCATCTTTATGGAGTTTCTTCATGCGCTTTACACCGATATGACCTTAACGGCGGCGTGCCACAAATAAGTTGCACTATCATTATTAACTTTGCATCTTTTGGCATCAATATTATGAATATGTGTATCACTATGATCGAGATCCAACAAACTATTTTCATTGGGTGTATGACCATCGAAGGTTTTATTCATGTAAGCAGAACAACAATTATTCTTTGACTTTAAATGAATAACCGATCGCAATAAACATGATCAAATCATATTCATGTTCAACGCAAACACCAAATAACATTTATTTAGGTTTAACACTAATCCCGAAGGTATAGGGAGTGTGTGATGATGATCATATCAATCTTGGAACTACTTCCAACACTCATCGTCACTTCCCTTCAACTAGTCTCTGCTTATTCAGAACTCCTGTTTCAATTACTAATCTTAGCAACCTAACAAGTATCAAATACTCAGGGGCTACTATAAACACTAGTAAGGCACACATCAATAACCTGTATATCAAATATACCCTTATTCACTTTGCCATCCTTCTTATCCACCAAATATTCACGGTATTTCTGCTTCCAGTGACCATTTCCTTTGCAGTGTAAGCACTCAGTTTCAGGCTTTGGTCCAGCTTTGGGCTTCTTCGCGGGAGTGACAACTTGCTTGTTATTCTACTTGAAGTTCTCTTTCTTTCCCTTTGCCCTTTTCTTGAAACTGGTGGTCTTGTCAATCATCAACACTTGATGCTCTTTTCTTAATTTCTACCTTCGTCGATTTCAGCATCACGAAGAGCTCGGGAATTGTTTTCGTCATCCCTTGCATTATAGTTCATCACGAAGTTCCAGCAACTTGGTGATGGTGACTAGAGAACTCTGCCAATCACTATCTTATCTGGAAGATTAACTCCCACTTGATTCAAGCGATTGCAGTACTCAGACAATCTAAGTACTTGCTCACTAGTTGAGCAATTCTCCTCCATCTTTTAGGCGAAGTATTTGTCAGAGGTCTCATACCTCTTGACACGGGCATGTGTCTGAAATACCAATTTCATCTCTTGAAACATCTTATACGTTCCATGACGTTTCAAAAACGTTTTTGTAGTCCCGGTTCTAAGCCATAAAGCATGGTGCACAAAACTATCAAGTAGTCATCATATTGAGCTAGCCAAACGCTCATAACGCCTCGTGATCCGCTCCTGCAATAGGTCTGTCACCTAGCGGTGCATCAAGGACATAATTCTTCTGTGCAGCAATGAGGATAAACCTCAGATCACGGACCAAGTCCGCATCATTGCAACTAACATTTTTCAACTTAGTTTTCTCTAGGAACACATATAAAAACATAGGGAAGCAAAAACATAGGGAAGCAACAACACGAGCTATTGATCTACAACATAATTTGCAAAATACTACCAGGACTAAGTTCATGATAAATTTAAGTTCAATTAATCATATTACTTAAGAACTCTCACTTAGATAGACATCTCTCTAGTCATCTAAGTGATCACGTGATCCAAATCAACTAAACCATGTCCGATCATCACGTGAGATGGAGTAGTTTTCAATGGTGAATATCACTGTGTTGATCATATCTACTATATGATTCACGCTCGACCTTTCAGTCTCCGTGTTCCGAGGCCATATCTGTATATGCTAGGATCGCCAAGTTTAACCTGAGTATTCCGCGTGTGCAACTGTTTTCCACCCGTTGTATTTGAACGTAGAGCCTATCACACCCGATCATCACGTGGTGTCTCAGCACGAAGAACTTTCGCAACGGTGCATACTCAGGGAGAACACTTCTTGATAATTAGTGACAGATCATCTTAAAATGCTACCGTCAATCAAAGCAAGATAAGATGCATAAAGGATAAACATCACATGCAATCAATATAAGTGATATGATATGGCCATCATCATCTTGTGCTTGTGATCTCCATCTCCGAAGCACCGTCGTGATCACCATCGTCACCGGCGCGACACCTCGATCTCCATCGTAGCATCGTTGTCGTCTCGCCAATCTTATGCTTCTACGACTATCGCTACCGCTTAGTGATAAAGTAAAGCATTACAGGGCGTTTGCATTTCATACAATAAAGCGATAACCATATGGCTCCTGCCAGTTGCCGATTACTTCGGTTATAAAACATGATCATCTCATACTATAAAATATAGCATCACGTCTTGACCATATCACATCACAACATGCCCTGCAAAAACAAGTTAGACGTCCTCTACTTTGTTGTTGCAAGTTTTACGTGGCTGCTACGGGCTGAGCAAGAACCGTTCCTTACTACGCATCAAAACCACAACGATAGTTTGTCAAGTTGGTGTTGTTTGAACCTTCACAAGGACGGGCGTAGCCACACTCGTTCAACTAAAGTTGGAGAAACAGACACCCGCCAGCCACCTGTGTGCAAAGCACGTCGGTAGAACCAGTCTCGCGTAAGCGTACGCGTAATGTCGGTCCGGGCCGCTTCATCCAACAATACCGCCGAACCAAAGTATGACATGCTGGTAAGCAATATGACTTGTATCGCCCACAACTCACTTGTGTTCTACTCGTGCATATAACATCTACGCATAAAACCTGGCTCTGATACCACTGTTGGGGAACGTAGCAATTTCAAAAATTTCCTACGCACACGCAAGATCATGGTGATGCATAGCAACGAGAGGGGAATGTGTGTCCATGTACCCTCGTAGACCGAAAGCGGAAGCGTTATGACAACGCGGTTGATGTAGTCGTACGTCTTCACGATCCGATCGATCCAAGTACCGAACGTACGGCACCTCCGAAGTTCAGCACACGCTCAGCTCGATGACGATCCCGGACTCCGATCCAGCAGGGTGTCGGGATGAGTTCCATCAAGACGACGGCGTGCAGGACGATGATGATGTTCTACCGACGCAGGCTTTGCCTAAGCACCGCAACGATATGACCGAGGTGGAATATGGTGAAGGGGCACCACCACACGGCTAAGGAACGATCACGAAGATCAACTTGTGTGTCTATGGGGTGCCCCCGCCCGTATATAATGGAGTGGAGGAGGGGGAGGGCCGGCCCTCTCTATGGCGCGCCCTAGGGGAGTCCTACTCCCACCGGGAGTAGGATTTCCCCTTTCCTAGTAGAACTAGGAGCCCTTCCAAGTAGTAGGAGTAGGAGGGAAGGAAAGGGAAGGAAAATGAGAAGGAAGGAAGGCGCCTCCCTAGTCCAATTCGGACCAGCTCATGGGGAGGGTGCGCCACCCTTGAGGCCTTTCTCTCCTTTCCCGTATGGCCCATTAAGGCCCAATACGAATTCCGTGAACTCCCAAGACTTCAAAATACCCAAATCACTCGGAATCTTTCCGATGTCCGAATATAGTCGCCCAATATATCGATCTTTACGTCTCCGACCATTTCGAGACTCTCGTCATGTCCCCGATCTCATCGGGACTCGAACTCCTTCGGTACATCAAAACTCATAAACTCATAATATAACCATCATCGAAACCTTAAGCGTGCGGACCCTACGGGTTGGAGAACTATGTAGACATGACCGAGACACGTTTCCGGTCAATAACCAATAGCGGAACCTGGATGCTCATATTGGCTCCTACATATTCTACGAAGATCTTTATCGGTCAAACCGCATAACAACATACGTTGTTCCTTTTGTCATCGGTATGTTACTTGTCCGAGATTCGATCGTCGGTATCCAATACCTAGTTCAATGTCGTTACCGGCAAGTCTCTTTAATCGTTACGTAATGCATCATTCCGTAACTGACTCATTAGCTACATTGCTTGCAAGGCTTATAGTGATGTGCATTACCGAGAGGGCCCAGAGATACCTCTCCGACAATCGGAGTGACAAATCCTAATCTCAAAATACGCCAACTCAACAAGTACCTTCGGAGACACCTGTACAGCTCCTTTATAATCACCCAGTTACGTTGTGACGTTTGGTAGCACACAAAGTGTTCCTCCGATAAACGGGAGTTGCATAATCTCATAGTCATAGGAACATGTATAAGTCATGAAGAAAGCAATAGCAACATAATAAACGATCAAGTGCTAAGGCTAACGGAATGGGTCAAGTCAATCACATCATTCTCCTAATGATGTGATCCCGTTAATCAAATGACAACTCTTTTGTCCATGGCTAGGAAACATAACCATCTTTGATAAACGAGCTAGTCAAGTAGAGGCATACTAGTGACACTATGTTTGTCTATGTATTCACACATGTATTATGTTTCCGGTTAATACAATTCTAGCATGAATAATAAACATTTATCATGATATAAGGAAATAAATAATAACTTTATTATTGCCTCTAGGACATATCTCCTTCATGTTGTATCAAAGTAGTCCTTCTAGAGAAGGAAATGCCCGCTCTCTCGGTTGAGATTCAACGCCGGAAGGTGGCCCGGAATGGAGCCACGGAACAATGGCCGCTGGCTGTTGAGGTGGTGATGGACCAACACGGCAGCCAATATCTCCTCCTCGTCGTCGGACGAAGAATCGTCGGAGTCGCAAAGGAAATTATGGAAAAAGAACTCTTCGGCGGAGTCCATTTTCGTACCTTGGCATGCTGTCGAACAGCTTGCGGGCGTCGAAGAAGGAGACGGCCGGCGAGCAGAGACGCGGCGCCCACAGACCAGCTAGATGCCCCGCCGGCGTCCGATGAGTGTGACGGCGTCCGACGAGCGTGCTGGTCGGATGTGGCGGGGGCGGCGAAGCCTCTTGTTCGTCGCGGGCGGCTATGCGGTGGGGGAAGCGGCGGTGGGAACCAGTTTGCTCCCCGGCGGCAAAAACGGCGGCGGCGGGCGACGGGGGAGGGGGGGGGGCAGGGGCGGCGTTGCTGGGTGGATGTGAAGGCGGCGGCAGCTGAAAGAGTCACCGGCAAAAATGGACGGCGACGTCGGTGACGGAGGAGACAGGGCAAGGGTTGCTTGTTGGCCGGGGGTGAGAGGGGAGGCCAATGTGCCACAGACCGCGGACAAAAAACGAACGCGTGTCTGTTTGGGTCGGCACGTTTCACTGCCTTTTCTGTCCGCGCCGACCCAAACGGACGGCTACGGATGAAATGGGTCGCCCCATTGAAATTGCTCTAAGATTAGCATCCAAGCCTTGCCAAACCAAAACACACAGACACAAGCGGTAGGTAGGCGAGTGACGTGTCCAAGTGCCTTTCTTTCTTTTCTGCTGAGACTTTTTGGTCGGTAGGTGGCTGGGGCAGTCGTCGTCACTGTAATATCCGGTCAAGGATTATGCGTTCCCGCTGGACTATCGCCTACCATCGCCGTCAATGAGAGAAACGGCAGAAAAGGTCTAAAGATTTCTCATATGCATTACACAGAAAAAGTCTTTGGTTTTTTGCTACAATTTGGTGTACGCCGTCATCAGGCTTCTAGCACGTCAATTTGTGTAAAATTATCAAAAGTGTGTACATTTAGCATTGTAACAATTATGTTAGGGGGCGCTCATCAAAAACAAAAAATGTTAGGGGGCGAATTAGTTCACATCCTTGGTGACGGTAGCTTAGAACAAGAGCTGGAGGTCCGACCACTAGTAATGATAGTAAGGCCTTGTACAATGGTAGGTGTTTAGGAAGATGCTTAGTAAAATAAATCAAATTTTTCTTAAGCACCGGTGCTTATTTCTACAGAAGGGATGCTTAATTAAGCGTCTATAAATAAGCACCGGTGCTTAGAGAAAAACCGGTTTATTTCCCTAAGCATCTCCGCTAAGCACCTTGCATTGTATAAGGCCTAAGTATCCTTCTGAAAATTGCTTTTGCAGGCCGAGCTCCATGGAGGCCTTCAAATGCAAAATTCAAAATTCTTAAAAAATTCATATCCTTTTACATTTCAAAAAATTCTGAAAAAAATTTAGAGATAGATGAAGGCATAGTGCACAAGTGTGTAAACTTTCAGATGAAATACGTTGAAACGAGGGATATGCAAAAAAGACAAATCTGAGGCTTTTTAACACATGATACTATCCATCCTCCAAGACCATGAATTTGTCTGCTTAATACGGGTTGCATTTCATCCTGAAATTTTACACACACGTATACCTCACATCATTGTTTACTTGTACGAAAAAATCATATTTTTTTGAAACTGAAAATTTAAACGCCATTCTCAGGATCCTGCTATCTTTTAAGTTTTATAACCGCCCCATCCCTTTTAGTGTACGATTTTCTTGTTCTCTCAAGATATCTATCATGTTCCCACCTACGTTTCGTGATCTCATCTCTTCTTCACACGAGTTTAAAATCTTATACCAGTAAAGGATGTTTTTTGAAACGGCTTTGCTAAAACTCATTCGAATGAGAAACTAATTGGTCTCATTCACTTTTTCACCCGTTCGATCGAGCCGCGCAGTGATTCGTGCTTTGTCCAGGTGGAGAGCTCCGTAGCGACGGGAGGCGCGGCCCGTCCTGCTCGCGGCCCTTTTTCTTTGTCGCACATTTTTTTTTTCTTTTTTTGTTTGATGGAGGCAACTTGCATTCTGGCCCAACACATTTTCCACGCAGAAGCCCAAGTACGACGGATTTGTTTTGTTTTGTTTTGAATGTATGTACTCAGACATTCCCAAAGGGTATAAAGTAGTTTTCTTTTTTTTTTCTCGAATACAAGTAGTTTTCTTAGTGTCATGTCACCTATGCGCCTACATTTTTTTTGTCCGTGTGGTAAGCCTGAATCTAGGATTTTTTTGATTATTTGATTGGGAATGCAGGGGGGCGCGTACTGATATTTGATCATATCTGATTTTTATGTAATGTTTTGGTTAGAGATGTGGTTTTTTAGGTTGATGGGGAATGCAGGGGAAATGTAGTTCTCAAAGTACCCTTTTTCAGTACACATGGTTTGTAGTTGTCATTTTTGTGGTTTAGATGATAAATTTGGTATGCCCTGTTTTTTATGTGGTTGCTTTTTCTAGTGTAATTTTTCTTTGATGCAGATGCATGATTTTGCTGGTTTTTTCTCGTGTTTTTGTTTGATTATGGTCTGAATTTCTTTAGTTAAGTATTCAGTTTGTTTTGGTCTACACTACTGCAGTGTTTTTTTAGTTGATTTTCATTGTAATCAAGTAGAAGTTTGTCTCGGCTACTATGGATTGCAGTAGTGAATGGCCAGTGTAAATGTAATTTCTTAGGTTATTTTTTTACAGCGATATTTCTAGTGTAGTTTCATTCGGTAGTAGTCTATCTTACACTGGTTTTTCACTGTAAATGGCCAGTGTAAACACAATTTTTTTAGGTTTTGTTCTGCATTTTCCTTTCTCTTCAGTTGCTGCAGCTGCTGGGAGTGGGAGCGGGAGTGGTGCGTGGTGACGAGATGCATTTTCGACAGGCTTTTCTTGAATGGTTGCGGCCTGTGGTTTGTTTGGTTTACTTGTCTTGGGTGTTTTGTGAACTGAATCAATAAAGAGACTAGGTTTTTCTTGTTCTCCAAAACATATATCCCCTGTTTGCTTCTTTTTAATAGATCAAAATGAGGAGCTATCTTGATTTTTTGATTGCGGTAGTTTGAACAATGTAAAAGAGAACAGCGTGGTGTTATCTTTTTGATTTGTGTACTTTTGTCAGTCTATGCTTCGCTTTTTTATAGTATTGTTTATCATTCCTAAATAATCCATCGTATTTTTCTTTTTTTGTCTTTTTTGTTTGTGCAAACTGATTGTGGAATATTTTTTATATGTGAGTTTATACTCTGCAGGATGTTGTGTCTAGATTGCCATTCATTCTGTCAGAATGATGATGACCAGAGGTTTGGCATTTTCATTCGCGACGGGTCTGGAGATTTTTGCGGTAATCTATTCTCCTTTTGTTGGATGTTTTTTTCAATGCCTTTTCCTTTATGATAGGATTCTTTTTTCTTTTTTGCTAAATGTGTTGATTTTTTTTCTCTTTTTTTATGAGCAGAACATCCCATGCACCGCAAGGAACCGGTTCAACCGGATGAGTAGCCTGAAGTTTAATGCACATGGCCGTAATAACCATTGAAGATGGATACATTGGGCCACATTTTGTGCCTCACGCCCACGAACATCACAAGCAAGTTTATGGTACATCTTCTCAATCTTTCAGTTCCTTTTTTTTATTTTTTCTTTTTTGCAAATATGTTTTCCTTTTTTCCTCTTCTTTCCTAACACATTTTCACCTTTTTTTTCCTTTTTCCTTTTTGTTTGTATTTGCTGATATCAGATGGAAAATCCCGAAGAAAATAGTTCAACCATTGAACTTGGCTCCAGAAGGGGTTGTTGAGCTTTGCTTGGGTGTAGGAGATTTCATGCAGCTTGGATATCACACGGATCGCGATGGACGGATGGTCTTCGACAAAGATTGGGGTGTTTTTGTAGCCCAGAACCACCTCGAGGTGGATGATGCCGTTGTATTCAACTTCAAGCATAGCAATGCACAGGGCATCAACATTAAATGCATCATGGTCTATGTTTATGTTGTGTTATTTTTCGTAATTGTCCCAATTGCAAGTCCATCGACGACTCGCAATTGTGGGGCCCACATGCCTCTTCTTGCAACTCAACCATTGACTTGCAACTGGGAGTGTTTTTACTCGATGCTACTTGCAACTCCACCATCTACTTGCAACTGTGGGTGCCTGCATGCCACTTGCAACTCGAGCATTGATTCGCAACTCGGCTTTTTTTGTAGTTTGCAATCCACCTAGTTGCAAGTCCACCATCGAATCGCAAATGTGGGTGCCTGCATGCCACTTGTAATTAGACCATTGACTCGCAACTCGACTTTTTCTTGTAGTTTGCAAGTGCCCTAGTTGCAAGTCCACCCATCAAATCACAACTATGGGTGCCCGCATGCCACTTGCAAGCAAACCATCGACTCGCAACTAGGGTTGTTTACTCGATGCCACTTGCAACTCGACCATTGACTTGCAACTCAGTATTTTTTGTAATTTTGTAATTGCCCTAGTTTGCAAGTCCACCATCGACTCGCAACTGTGGGGGTGCCCGCATGCCACTTGCAACTCGACCATCGACTTGCATCTTGGGCCAGTGGCGGACCTCCCCGGTGGGCAGGGTATGGCGCCTCCCATACCTTAATTTTGAGCAAAAAAATTGATACGTATGCATCGATACAGAGGCTGCGCTGTCCATCTATCGCTAATAGAAAAGGCTGCGTCGTCGTTCACTCGTTCTTATGGGCCAACGCGACCAGTGGCCTGATGGGCCGAGACAGCTAGCCACCCACTAAACGATGAGTCACGGTTGGCCTGGCAGGTTCGGCGTAGTCTCGTCTCGACCACTACTCGACCTCTCGACACGACGCCACGCTGCAACCCTAGCGAGCGGCGGCGGCGGCGGCCGGCCGGTCGCCGGAGCCTAGGAGGCAGGAGCGGCGGCGGCTGGCTGCGGCGGCGGCGCATGGCAAGAAGCAATGGCGCAAGCGGTGGCGCAAGCCAAGGTCTAAGCGCCTAGCAGCGGCGGCACAAGCGGTCCGTAGTCCGGCCACTTCCGACCCGGCGCATTCGGCAGATTGCAAGAAGATGGAAAAGAAAGGAAAGGGAATAAAGGAAAGGGGAGGAGGTAATTTCTGAACTTTTCTGAATTTTTATAGCAAATTTAACAGTAGTTGTAGCTTGAAGTAGATTGTAGATTTGTAGTGACCGAATGGATGATATTTTAATAGTAGCTTAAAGCAGATTTGTAGCAAAGTTAACAGCAGCTTGAAGCCTTAAATTCAATGTGAATAAGCTTGCTAGACTCATAGAGATTTATCATGAGGATTTCTCAGATTATGAACGTGACCATATAGTTGATAACCTTGAGCTATTCATTATCCATATGAGAAGAATTGAAGACTTTAGAGCTTGTCATGATATTGCAAGCCTAGCTAAAAATATGGTTGAACTTGAAAGGCATGTTATGTTTCCCGCTGTTTATTGCCTCATTGAGTTGGCATTGCTACTACCGGTAGCGATAACAACAGTTGAAAGAGCCTTCTCATCAATGAAAATCATCAAGACTGAGTTGCGCAGCAAGATGTCTGATGGTTGGCTTAATGACTTGATGGTGTGTTACATTGAGCTAGAGACCTTCAAAAGTATTGATCTTGGTAAAATTAAGAAAGATTTCCAGAAGGAGGGTAGGGCACTGCCATTGCCTGGGTCTTCTAGACGCCATTAAAAGCTTCATTATCGGTATGTTTTAGGTTGTTTTCCTATTGAAACATGTCTACATTTCATTGTATTTGGTTATTGGTTTGTAGTGAGCATTGCTAGTATGTATTGACTCCTTTGATTCACATAAAAAAATTCTAGTGATACTTCGCCCCACCTTAATTTTTTTCGTGGTCCGCCTCTGTCTTGGGCAATTGCCCTAGTTGCAAGTCCACCATCAACTTGCAATTGTGGGTGCTTGCATGCCACTCACAACTCGATGGTCGAGTTGCAACTCGGCTTTTTTTTTAGTTTCCAATTGCCGTAGTTGCAAGTCCACCATCGAATCACAACTGTGGTTTCCCGCACGCCACTTTTGCCCACTTTTGCAAGTAGACCATTGACTCACAACTCAAGTTTTTTGGTAGTTTTTGTAATTGCCCTAGTTGCAAGTCCACCCATTGAATCGGAACTATGGGTGCCTGCATGCCACTTGCAAGTAGACCATCAACTCGCAACTAGGGTTGTTTACTCGATGCCACTTGCAACTCAGCCATCGACTTGCAACTCGGTTTTTTTTTCAGTTTTTGTAATTGCCCTTGTTGCAAGTCCACCATCGACTCGCAACTGTGGGGTGCCCTCATGCCACTTGCAACTTGGATTTTTTTGTAGTTTGCAATTGCCCTAGTTGCAAGTCCACCATCGACTCGCAATTGTGGTGGCCTGCATGCCACTTGCAAGTAGAACATCGACTCGCAACTAGGGTTGTTTACTCAATGCCACTTGCAACTTGACCATCGACTTGCAACTCGGACTTTTTTGTAGTTTGTAATTGCCCTAGTTGCAAGTCCACCATTGGATCGCAACTGTGGGGGTGCCCACATACCACTTGCAACTCAACCATCGACTTGCAACTCGTTTTTTTTCTAGTTTTTGTAATTGCCCTAGTTGCAAGTCCACCATCAACTCGCAACTGTAGGGGCCTGCATGCCACTTGCAAGTAGAACATCGACTCACAACTAGGGTTGTTTGGTCGATGCCACTTGCAACTCGACCATTGACTTGCAACTCAGATTTTTTTTGTAGTTTGTAATTGCCCTAGTTGCAAGTCCACCATTGGCTCGCAACTATGGGGTGCCCGCATGCCACTTGCAACTCGACTATCGACTTGCAACTCGGCTTTTTTTGTAGTTTGCAATTGCCCTAGTTGTAAGTCCATCATTGACTCGCAACTGTGGGCGCCCGCATGCCACTTGCAAGTAGACCATCGACTCGCAGCTAGCTGGTGTTTACTTTATGCCACTTGCAACTCGACCCTGGCCTTGGAACTAGTCCGTTTGTTGTCTTATTTTTTCGCCATAATTGCCCTAGTTGCAAGTCCACGGTCGACTCGCAACTGTGAAGGGCCCGAATGCCCTAGTTGCAACTCGACCATCGACTCGCAACTCGGAAGTGTTTACTCGATGCCACTTGCAAGTCGACCCTCGACCTTCACCTGATCTTTTTGTGTGTGTTGTTTGTTGGTTGTTGTTCTTTGTTGTTCACAATTACTTCCTTTTGAAAATACAAGCAACTTTGGTTTCACCGATGAAAATACACGTCAACTGTGGGCCCGCATGCCCCAGTTGCAACTGGCGCACCAACTTGCAACTGGTTGGTATTTTAGTCGAAGCCACTTGCAACTCGACCCTGGACTTGCAACTGGTATGTTGTATTTTTTGTCTCGTAATTTCCCCAGTTGCAAGTCCACTATCGACTCGCAACTACGAGGGCCCGTGTGCCCTAGTTGCAACTCCCCCATCGACTCGCAACTGGCTGGTGTTTACTCGATGCCACTTGCAACTCGACCCTGGACTCGCAACTGGTCTGTTTTTTGTCTTTTTTCTTTGCCATAATTGCCCTAGTTGTGAGTCCACCATCGACTCGCAACTATGAGGGCCCGCATGACCCAGTTGCAACTCAACCATCGACTCGCAACTCGACCTTGGACTCGCAACTGGTCTGGTTTTTTGTCTCTTCTTTATTGTCTTAATTGCCTAAGGGTCCCCAGTTGCATGTTGACCATCAACTCGCAACTAGGAGGTGTGTGTTTGTTGAGGGCACCTAGTTGCAAGTTGACCATCGACTCATAATTAGGTGTGTATGTGTGCGTGTGCATGTGTGTGTGTGTGTGTGTGTGTGTGTGTGTGTGTGTGTGTGTTGTCGTGGCCTCCAGTTGCAAGTCATGCATCAACTCATCCCCAGTTGCAAGCCGCCCATCGACTCGCAACTAAGTGTGTGTGTGTGTGTGTGTGTGTGTGTGTGTGTGTGTGTGTGTGTGTGTGTTTTGTCGTGGCCCCCCAGTTGCAAGCCACTCATCGACTCACAACTAAGTATGTGTGTGTGTGTGTGTGTGTGTGTGTGTGTGTGTGTGTGTGTGTGTGTGTGTGTGTGTGTGTAGAGGGTCCCTAGTTGCATGTCGATAACCGACTCGCAACTAAGTGTGTTTGTGTGTGTCTTTTTTGTCAAGGGTCCCTAGTTGCATGTTGACCATGAAACTTGCAAGTAGGAGGTGTGTGTTTGTTGAGGACCCCCCAATTGCAAGTTAGCCATCGACTCGTAATTATGTGTGTATGTGTTGTGTGTGTGTGTTGTCGTGGCCTCCAGTTGCAAGCCGACCATCAACTCGCAACTAACAATGTGTGTGTATGTGTTTATTGAGGGTCCCTAGTTGCATGTCGATAAGCAACTCGCAACTAGGGGTGTGTGTGTGTCTTTTTGTTGAGGGTCCCCAGTTGCAAGTTGCCCATGGACTTGCAACTAGGGGGGTGTGTTTGTTGAGGACCCCCAGTTGCAAGTTGACCATCGACTTGCAACTAGGGGTGTGTGTGTGTGTTTCTTCGTGGCTCCCAGTTTGCAAGTTGACCATCGACTCACAACTAGGGTGTGTGTGTGTGTTTTTCAAGGGGGCCCCAGTTGCAAGCCGCTCATTGACTCGCAACTAAGGATGTGTGTGTGTGTCTTTTTGTCAAGGGGTCCCCAGTTGCTTCTCAACCATTGACTCACAACTAAGGGGTCCCAAGTTTAGCGGAGTGCGTGTTTGTCAAGGGTCCCCAGTTGCAAGCCGACCATTGACTCGCAACAAGGAGCAGGACGGGGTGGTGTGTTTTGTGTGTTTGTCAAGGTCCCTAGTTTTTGTGAGTCTACCTCGAGCCGCAACCGAGGAGGAGGGGGAGAAGTTTCTTTGTACAAGCCCTGGTTGCTAGCCGAGCATCGACTTGCAACATGGGGGAGGGGGAGGGGAAAATTTGTTTATGTACGAACCCTTATTTTTTTGCAAGTCAACCACTGAAATCGCGATTGAGAGGTGCCGATGTCTGTGTGTATTTGTCGAGGACCGATTTCAACCAGTTCCAAGTCGATGCTCGACTCGCATTTTTTTACAACTATTTCCATTTTTTGATAGATTTTTTCCTTTTATGATGGAACAAAACAAAGGATTTTCTACTTTGTTTTTAATATAACTGCATTTTGTAAAAAAATCTAATCCCTAGTTTTTACTATGATCAGTATTGTATAATAATTATTTTTATTAAAATATTTTTTTGTATCCCCGAGCTGCCGCCTCGGCCGCGCCTCCGGCACCAGCGCCCGCGCCGCATGGGCATCCAGCCGCCCGGCCGCCGCCGCTCCCCTTGCGCCGCCCGTCCGTGTCGCCGCTGCGTCGCCCTTCACGGAGCTCGGCCGGATCCGGCGAGATCCGGCCGGATCCGCCTCGCCGGCGACCTCCCCGACCTCCGGCGTCCTCCTCCACGCACATCTCCGGCCGCCGCAGCCCGCAGCCCCGGCGAACCTCGAAACCCGTGCCCGTTGACTTTCTCCCGGGGTGAGAAATCCTCTAAGTCCCTGAGATTTCTGACATTTTCATTCCATTTTCAACCTGTTGTATCTCTGCATCCGTAGCTCCGTTTTGTGCGTGTAATATGTCAAATTGTTCGCCTCGACGAGTACCTCATTTCATCTCATTGCATCATTTTCATTTGAGCTCATCTTGATGCCCGAAATGCTGTTGGAAGAGGGCTATGTGATGTTAGTTTCAGATTCTTATCAGAACATGCATTTTTGTCATTTTTGCCATGATTGATGTGTGCACCCTATGAACTTGAGCCCTACATGTGTTTTGTAACATGCCATGCCATCTTTACAGGGGTGTATGTCATGTATTTTTGTGATCTCTGTGGTGACTAGAACAAGCATGCAAACTAGGCTTCATGATGTTGCTGATTTCAGCCCCTGTTCTGCTGGTATTTTTATGCCATGTAAACTTGATGCTACAGTGAGTTCCATGCTTATTTTGAGATACTTCAGTAAGGATGTTTTGAACATATGGTTATTCTCTATCCATCCATGCCCTTATTTGCAATTATGGAGTGCCATAGCTTGAGTCAATCGAGCTCTACTTTTGCTATAAAATGTTTCCTGGCAGATTGTTTACATGTTATTCAATTTTGCCAAGGTTGTTGTAGTTGATCCTTGCATGCTATGATGTTGTTATTGCCATGTATAGCTTCTATGCCATGTCTTCTTACTGTGAGTTGCCTTGCCATGCCATGTATTGGTCTGTGGTGAGTGGTTCAAGCTCACCAACATGCCTACTTATTGTTGTTCCTGCCATGTATGAATCTTTAATATAACTTGCTATGTTTACATGGGTGCCATCATATTTTCTGATCCTTTTTCGCTCATGGTCAGTAAAGGACATTTGTTCTATGCATTTAGTAGTATCATGCCATGCCTTTGTTTGCCATGATAGGTTCCTGTAGCATGTTGTTTGATAGCTCTAAACATTGCAACCTGATGTTATTTCTGCCATGTCCTGTAAATTCTGCTAAGTCTGTGAAACTGTTATTATTTGCAATCTTGCCATGTCATTTTGAGCATGTTCTAGTGATTTCTGGAGATATCTCAGTGTTCATTTTTTGTCATGCTATACTTTTACTTCATGCCCATGCCTTTTGTTCTCATATTGAGGTCCTGTAGCATATTGTTTTGATGCTTGCAATATGCCTAGTTGTTGTTATGGACAGATTGTTGCTATAACTTGCATAGGGTGTATGTGTTGAACCGTTGCTCCGTTTTGAGTGTGCTCTATATGAAACTTGCTTGATTTTGCATGTAGTTTCATATTATCATGTTGCATCCTTGTTTTGAGGTGTTTGCTTGATGTTTGGGTGCATTTTGCATCAATGCCATGCTTATCTTGTTTTGCTCATATCTTCTAGGCCGTAGCTCCGAATTAAATGAACTTTATATGTAACTTGACTAGAATTTCGTGTAGATCATCTTGGTGCATATTAACTTGCTGTTTAACAACTTGAACATAAGGTTTATTCAGATCTGGACCAATTTCGAAATTTGCATATGAGGACTTACCGGAATTGTTATATGTTGTTTCCGGCCTCATTTAAACTTGCTTTGATGTGTTGTTCTTGTTTGCATCATATTTTGCCATGAGTAGCTTCATGTAGCTTTGTCATGCATCATGCTTGTTGTGCATCATGCCTTGTTCATGCGTGGTGTGTTTACTATGTTGTGTGCTTCTTCTTGTTAGTTCCTGTTGCGTTGCGATCGTGAGGATTCGTTCGTCTACGCTTGGTTTAGCTTCATCCGTTCGTCTTCTTCATGGACTCGTTCTTCTTCCTTGCAGGATTTCAGGCAAGATGACCGTCACTTTGGATCTCATTACTATCATTGCTATGCTAGTTGCCTCGTTCTATCACTATGCTGCGTTACCTACCACTTGTTCCTCAAGCCTCCCAATTTGCCATGTCCGCCTCTAACCTTTTGCACCCTTCCTAGCAAACCGTTGTTTGGCTATGTTACCGCTTTGCTCAGCCCCTCTTATAGCGTTGTTAGTTGCAGGTGAAGATGAAGTTTGTTCCTTGTTGGAACATGGAGATGTTGTTCCTTGTTGGAACATGTTTACTTGTTGGGATATCACAATATATCTTATTTAATTAATGCATCTATATACTTGGTAAAGGGTGGAAGGCTCGGCCTTATGCCTGGTGTTTTGTTCCACTCTTGCCGCCCTATTTTCCGTCATATCGGTATTATGTTCCCGGATTTTGCGTCCCTAACGCGGTCGGGTGATTTATGGGACCCCCTTGACAGTTCGCTTTGAATAAGACTCCTCCAAGAAGGCCCAACATTGGTTTTACCATTTGCCTCACCTAGCCCTTTTTCCCTTGGGTTTCGGAGCCCAAGGGTCATCTTTATTTTAGCCCCCCGGGCGGTGCTTCTCTAAGTGCTGGCCTGAACCCAGCTACTGGGGCCCCTCGAGCAACTCGAGGTGTGGTTTTACTCGTAGCTAGTCTCATCCGGTGTTGCCACGAGAACGAGATATGTGCAGCTCCTATCGGGATTGTCGGCGCATCGGGCGGCTTTGCTGGTCTTGTTTTATTGTTGTCGAAATGTGTTGTAGCCGGATTCGAGACTGATCGGGTCTTCCGGGAGAAGGAATATCCTTCGTTGATCGCGAGAGCTTATCATGGGCTAAGTTGGGACACCCTGCAGGTATAAACTTTCGAGAGCCGTGCCCGCGGTTATGTGGCAGATGGGAATTTGTTAATATCCGGTTGTAGTAAACTTGAAGCAAACTCTTCTAAAATACACCAACCGTGTGCGTATCTTTTCGGGGTTGATCGAGAGGAGAACACAGTTTCTGGGTTATGTCTGACGTAAGTAGGAGTTCAGGATCACTTTTTGATCATTACTAGTTGACGACCGTTCCTTTGTTTCTCTTCTCGCTCTCATTTGCGTATGTTAGCCACCATATATGCTTAGTCGCTGCTGCAACCTCATCACTTTACCCCTTCCTTTCCCATTAAGCTTTGCTAGTCTTGATACCCATGGTAATGGGATTGCTGAGTCCTCGTGGCTCACAGATTACTACACCAACAGTTGCAGGTACAGGTTTCGCGATGATCATGACGCGAGAGCGATGTTACTTGTTTTGGAGTTTTTCTTCTGCTTCTTCTTCGATCAGGGGATAGGTTCCAGGTCGGCAGCCTGGGCTAGCAGGGTGGATGTCGTTTGAGCTTCTGTTTATGTTTCATCCGTAGTCGGATGTTGGTCTTGTATATGATGTATTGTTGTATTCATGTGGCATTGTATGCCTCTGGTATGTATCCCCATCTATTATGTAATGTTGATGTAATGATATCCACCTTGCAAAAGCGTTTCAATATGCGGGTCTATCCTTGGTGGGACCGTCGAGTTCTTTTTAGATAGGGTCGAATATTGGGCGTGACAGGGGGTGATTTTAGGTGTTTCTCCCTAGGAGGGGCTTTTTATGGTGATCAAAGCATTTGAATAGACTAGCCGTTCGGCCATCTCAATGCCATTGCAGCACAAACACCAGCACCAAAACTACATGTATGTGCAGCTGTCCCAGTTGTCCTTGTTTTGATTGGCTTATTTTATCGAAAGTCATTCTCTGTGTAGATGACATCATAATTCAAAACTAGGTACTACTTAGTACAGCCGGGATGGTCACCGGATTATTGACGGGGGGCACAGATGGATGAGTGACAGCCAATCTGATCTGATTTGCTTCATGGCTTTCCAAGCAACACGGAAGCGAAACGACTCTGCACTCCAGATTGTATATTTCCTAAACACTCAAAGCCACGGCACACATAAAGACTCAACAATGACAACCAAAACAAACAACGACAAAAAAAACTGACAAGCTAAAAAGTGAGAATCAAAGAGGCCAGTTATTGTGTTTTTCTTACCAAGGATAAAGATAGTGCGGGCCTGCCAGGGAAACGGGTTGGGACAAGAAAAAGGGATGTCATGCATATGTCATCTGAATGAGACCATTTTATGTCTCATTCGAATGAGTTCTAGGCGCTCCCTTACTTTTTATATGTATTTTTTCTTTTTAGATGGAGGTGAGGTCTTCTGGTATTTTTTAAATGGAGGGTTATGCAAAGTGACACTCGCTGGTAGGCTGCGGTGATAATTTTTTTCTTTTTTACTTTTTTAGATGAAGATGAGAATTTTTTTTTCTAAGATGTTTTTTAGACAGAGACGAGGACTTCATGTATTTTAAAAAAGATAAAAACATACACACAGTTTCTTCTTAAGCAGCGCCAGAGGGTGGCGCCCCAACCACTAGTTAGAATTAAGATTTGCATCCAGCCTTGCCAAACCAAAACACAGAGACACAAGCGGTAGGTAGGCGGGTGACGTGTCCAAGTGCCTTTCTTTCTTTTCTGCTGAGATTTTTTGGTAGGTACTCCCTCTGTTCGGAATTACTTGTCGCGAAAATAAATATAGGTAGTCGTCGTCACCGTAATATCCGGTTAAGGATTATGCGTTCCCGGTGGACCATCGCCGTCAATAAGAGAAACGGCAGAAAAGGTCTAAAGATTTCTCATATGCACTACATAGAAAAAGTCTTAGTTTTTTTCTAAATTTGGTGTACGCCGTCATCAGGCTTCTAACACGTCAATTTGTGTAAAATTATCAAAAGTGTGTACATTTAGCATTGTACTCCCTCCGTCCCGAAAAACATGTCGCAAGGGCTTTTTCGCAATTTAGTCCTTCGAACTTTCCCGACCAAACCCGCAGTCCACCCTGTCTCCTTCCTCGCTCTCTTCGTCGCTCCCCCACTCCGGCGACGGCGCTGCCTCCGACCCTCCGCCCCACGCCCCACGCCACCTTGCTCCCCACACCCACCTCTCCGCCGCACCACGTAGCCGTCACCTCCCCCCCCCCCCCCACGCCGCCGCCTCGTTCCCCTGCCAAAACAGAGCAAGCGGAAAGGTTCGATTTTTGCTGCCGCCTGGTTCACCTGCGCGTCGTGGATCACCTCCTCACCGGCTGGCCTCCGTCGACCTCATCCCTTCCCCCCACAGCCCCACCCCGCTGCTCCCCCGTCATCTTCGGCCGGCGGCCCCGCCACGCCACAGCTCCTTCGCCAGCAAGCCGACGTCGCCTTCCACCCCGTATCGCTGTCGCCAGCAGGTAGACGACGACGTGCACTCCTGTTCAGCCACGGCACCATCGTCCAGCACTTCAAGGCCGACATCGTCCAGCACCTCAAGGCCGTCCACTCCTGTTCAAGATTTCAGATTCAGAGGTGAGTACTGAAACTACTTGATGCTAAGATTCAAACTAAAGTTCACTGTCAAAACTGTCAATTTGCTCCTTGATGTGGGCATTTCTAGTTTGATCCCGAGATTCAGAAGATTAAGTGACCCATTCGCACATCTAGAGCCAACGTGACGCGTCAATAATTCATCGGCGTTTGTTTACTGATTGCCGCTAAAGTTTGATGCTTTCAATCTGGCCATGATTGGGAGAGAGAGAGATGTAAAACAAGATGAGATAGAAACTAGTTCTTCTACAACTTGTATCCGGCTTGACACCCTTTTCTTTAGATCTAGGGACATAGGTTTAATTGACAAATCATTTTAAATGGTGTGCACAGGTTTCAGTGAACTAGTCTCAGCTTGAAACAGTTAACTGAATTTTGTCAGTGGAATGGATCTTTTCGAACCACTCTGAATTTTGTTTCTGAAAAACAGTCGAATAGTCGGGTCATCTTCACATCCTGTGTTGTGTGTGTTTCTGAAAAAAAACAGTTAACTGAATTTAAATGTTGTTAATGCATTTTAGAATTTTAGAATGACTGAATTTTCAGCCAAGTTTGATTTTCAAATACTCTCTGTAAGTTAGTGAAAATACCCCTTATATACTCTTACAACCTGGGTATGAACCTCTCTTCTCTACTTCATCTTTACTGAATTTACTGAATGTGTGTATTCTCTGAACCACTTATTCTCTGTCTACTGAATTTTAGTGAATATGAGATGTACTCCTGTAAACTGAGATGTGCTTTGTAAAGTGTGATGTCAACTTGTGAATTATACTCTGTGCAGTTGTTTCTGAGGATAACTGTTTATTGCCTGAAAGATAACACAGAACTGATCAAACATCTTGTAGGAGTAATTAACTAGCTATGTTACTCAAGGAAACCTTCCTCAGATTAACTTGTTTATTTGCAGTACTTCTCTCCGTCTGTAGAACAATTCTTTAAACAGGAAAAGAGGGGCAAGAGGGACCATGTGTAGCTGATGTCTGAGAGCCTAAAACTTGCTTATGCAGTAAATTGCCCAAGGTAGCTGTAATACATTCATCTTACTGCAAACAAGAATGGTGTGCCCAGGTTTACACTACTGTTTTCAGTTAACTAAACTAGCAAATACTATGACATGACAAGTGTCAAACAGTTCAATCTATCTTGCAAGTACAATTTGACCAGATTATATACTGCAATTTTGTTTCAATTACTGGAGTACAGATTAACTGAAGCCTGAAACCTGACATACAACACACAACATGCTTAGTCCCTCTTTAGTTCATTCACTTCACATCATTCAACTTTAGAGTTGTGATTCATGATTTGGACATATGGGTGCCCTCTCTTTTCTTTGTAATTTTGATTGGGAGTAATTTGGACATATGGAATGATGATTTATCTATCATGTGCTCTTGGTCTGTTGCAGTTTGTAACTGATGTGTGTTGTTTCTTCAGTTAAGTGGCATGGATCATCGAGGTGGTGGCTACAAATTTCTCCACTGCTGTCCAATGGATCATCTCCAAGTCCTCCAGTTCTGATCATCTACAGCGTGGGTCTGAACCTCTCTTCTCAAGATCCCAGCGTGGGTCTGAATTGCTACATTTTCAACTGCACTAAACAACTGCATTTTCAACTGTTGAATTACAGACTGAATGTTTTTGCTGTCATACTCAAGTTTTTTTGCTGAAAATACTCTATGTTCAAGTTGAATGCATCCAAAAAAAATGTGTTGTCGGTGAGGGACCGAAGAACATGTTCAGTCTTCAGTTAACTCCATACAAGGGACTCTTGCTTTTTTTACTAAAGCTAGATTGCAATTGCAGTAGGAGATAATCTCATACCATATCATCTACTGATGATATGGGACTAGCAAAGGCCTTGCTTGCTAGTTGTCAAGCAAAAATTTCAGCCCACTAACCCAAATTAATTCAAATAACTAGAATTAATCCAAATCAATTCAAATAATTCAAATAAATCCAAATGACCCAAATTAATTCAAATAACCCAGATAATTCAATTAATCCAAATAACCCAGATAATTCCAATAAATTCCAACAAGGAGTTGATATACAAGGATTAGACAAGGCATACACAAGGACATGACATAATGGCCTCTTTGTCCCCTTTTGACACAAGATTACACAAGACATACACAAGGGGCACTTGGTATCAACAACTACCTGACTACATGACATAAGGGCCTCTTTGTCCCCTCTTGGCTACATTCTTTTCCTTTCTCTGGCCATTTCTTCACTTCACTTCCCTTTCCTTCCCTTTACTTTTCTTTCTTTTCCCTTCTTTAGCCAATTCTTTCCTTTCATTTTCTTTTCCTATTGCAATTTCCATTTCTTCTATAATGGCCCTAGTATCAACAACTACCCGATCGTCATAATATACACCGATGATTTCCCGCCAAAGATTCTGAATGCGATCCTTGTGCAAGTGGGGCAACTTATATTGATTTCCTCCTTTGTCTTTCATAACTTCAAACATAACTGCTTCTAATGTGATAAAGCTTTTGTGCAACTTGTCGGGATCGTAGTTCTCAATTCCTCTTCCACACCTGTACCAGTTCTCGGATGTTTGTAGGTGACCTGCAATCGGTTAGAGGCTGGAGAGAGGTATGGAAGCAGAGGTCCAAACAATTTAACTCAGGGCTATTTGGGGCTGTTGTAGCAATCGATGTCAAGATCAGTTTGTTCCTGACTTCTAAAAGCTACATCATTGGGAAGGACATGGGGCTTTGCATTATCCTGTTGGATGAATATTGTTGCTCCTCGTCATCGTCGGGCCACTTATCCTGAATTGCGGGATAACCTTATTGATTAGATAATCTCTGCACACAGGCCTAGTTACTTTCACTGATGTCAACACTTTTGTTCCCTTTGTTCTGTTATGACTTGTCCGCTTCGCCTCAGTCTCTTCAACGAATGCCCAAATGCCAATCTTCCCGTCGAATGTTAGTTCCCCCTCATTGTTATATCGAGGCCTGGCAACAGCTGTTAGGAACATCACCTTCCCAATGCTGTGAGTATTTGACACGGTGCGCTTCGGCTCAGGTTCTCCTGGAAGTACATAGTAACTATTCTTCACTCTCGTCATGTCGAACCACTTCTCATCGATGTGAACCATATTCGTCATTGGTTTAAACATAGCCCGAGAAGTTGAGATTGAATTGTCATCGACCATGGACATACAAAATTTCAATCTCGCAAGCTTGTTCTCTAGCTTGAGGTGAGGCTTCACGGTGCTTGTGATGCGGTTGAGCTCATTCAACTGGAACCTCTTATGTAGGGTCGATCGGGCCACACCTAGAGACCGTGCCAGAGATCGAATTGTCCTTCTTTTATTTAGTGGGATTGTTGAGGTCCTCTCTAGATCCAGCTCCTTTCTCTTTCGGCCAGATCTTCCTGGTTTCTTGCTTGAGACATCAACTTCTTTGCCATCGGCAATTTGCTTTTTGGCTTTTTCCCAGATTCTTTCAACAGATCGTACACTTGTGTCCAACAGGTTTGAGACTAGTAGCTTGTCGTCTGGTTGAACAGACCCATCTCTGAGCTCGATTACCAGCAAAGCGAAGTAAACACCATGCCTCTCCTTATCTGACAATTCTCTTCTCTTCTCTTGAAGTATCCAATTCATAACTTCATCCTCTTCCTCTTGAGCTTCGTCCTCTTTCCCTTCATCTTCTAGAGGCATCCAATTCATAGCTTCATCGTCTTCCTCTTGAGGCATCAAGTTCAAATCCATAGTTCCATTCTCTGCCACTTGAGGTTCCTCCTGTTCAGGGATCCAATTCAAATTAATACCTTCATCATCTTCCTCTTGAGGCATCAAGTTCAAATCCATAGTTTCATGTTCTTCCTTTTGAGGCATCAAGTTCAAATCCATGGTTATGTTTCCTGCCATCAATGACAAAAGATGAGTACACCATGGTACCATAACAAGAATATACACACACAAAATGAGTATGCAAGTCAAACAAGAAATGCATTTGCACTAGTCAAACAAGAATACACACACAAAGTTATTACTGGAGCCACCATACAAACCATATATATGTCAAGATTAAACAAAAAATATCATGTTCAAGCCAAATTTTGAAGATTGCAAATGACCATGACCATGTCAGCAGCAATTTTGAAAGCAAAATTCAGTAAACAAAATTCTGTCAGTCCTGTCATTTAAATTCCAATAATTTTAATAAATCAAATAATTTTGAGTTGAATATACATTGCATCTAATGTACTGTGTGTGTGTGTGCTGTCTAGATGCCAACCAAAATGACAAGATGTTAAAAAGTCCTCATGACATTAACAAAATATAGGTAGCATTCAGCAAAAATGTTCACTCGTTTTAAAACTGTTCATGGTTTTGAAATGTTCCTAATATGTAAACAATTCTTGGCCGTGCCTCTGGAGGATCTGAATTTTAACTGAGCCTGGCATACAGCTTGTGATACAGCAGTCCGAGATAATTCTTTTGCTCACTGCCTGATGCTTCTTTTTTCCTGCATTTCGATAGCTCAAAAATCTCTCTGCAATGGAGGTGAATATTGCCACGGTAGCCAAACAAGAAATGCTGCCATGGCAGCCAAACACTTTGCTCTAACCATAACCATAAGCCATTTTTTGTAGCAGTGCCACATGATCAGCAGTACACAAACTTTCATTAATAAAATTTCAAAAACCTAACAATGGAGTTTGTGACCTGCATTAGATTATTAGACATCTTTCATCTGTCATGTTTTGGACAGTTCTATTAGAGTTTTGCTTTGGTTCACGCTATTCAACTTACATTCCTTTTTTTAAAAGAAAAGCTTACATTCCTTGATATAGCTTGATAAGCCAGCTTCGTAAAATAGATCTGACATTCAGACATGTCGGGGAAAATTCTACTAGCACTTGATGAAATGGCATAGTAAATGGCAGTTAAGCATGTACTCCAAATATTCAGGACATATCATTCATTCAGATTTAACAAGAAGCTAGTAAGAGTACTCCAAAATGTATGTGAAATATGTAGCCAGTCTGCACTTGCACAAGTAGCTAGTCTGCACTTGCAAATAATAGGCTTACTCTGCTCTAATAAAGTAAGCAAATAAATCCATGGAGAAGTCAGCAAGAAGATTTCAGGTTCTGAAACTGAAACAGAGCACTGCACAAGTAGCCAGTCTGCACTTGCAAATTCACAATTTCATTTGGATCGAGCGGCCGATCCCCACATGGTGAACCAGCTGATGTAGCACTTGCAAACCCACAATAAAAATGATGTCTAGCGGCTGATCCACACAAGCATAATTCAGTAGCGCCCACATTGACTTATAACCTGAAATCTTCAAGCTACTTTCATTTTGTTCTTTGTTCTTCAGTTAACATTGGAGAGTACAGTATTCAGTTAACAATGTTCTTTGTGACAAACAGGAACGGAGGAGCACAAGGAGCAGAGGAGCAACTCCTTACAGTACCTTCTTCTTCTTGACGAACAGGAGCTGTGGCGGCAGCTGGGCAGACGAGCAGCAGCAGTATGGGCAGAGGATCTCCACCGGCGGGGGAGAAGCAGCAGCAGTATGGGCAGAGGAGCTCCACCGGCGGGCGCGCGGGCAGGGAAGAAGGAGCAGCACGGGCTCGCGCGGGAGATTGAGGAGGACGAGCTGGAGATCGAGGAGGAAGCGCACGAACTCCTGGTCCACCGGATCGTGGAGGCAGTTTCCGGCGAAGCCCGTAGGGGATCGCGGCCAGGAGGGATTGCGGCGGCGCACGCACGGAGGATCGCCGCCAGGAGGAATTGCGGCGCCGCACGCGCGGAGCTCAAGGAGTACGCGCTGGAGCTTGAGGAGGATGCGCCGGAGCTCGGGAGGACGTGCACGAGCTCGAGGAGGACGTGTCGGGAGGTTCCGCGACGCCGCGCAGTAATTGCGGCGGCAGTGTCTGGGCGACGGCGGCGGAGCGATACTGGCGGCAAGGCGGCGGAGTAGGTACTTGGCGAAGGTGGCGGAGCACTTCCTGGTGGGCGGCGAATCGCGCAGCTGGGCGACGCCGGCCGCTGGCGACGGCGGAGGAGGAAGACAGGGGCAGGGACTTGTTTGATACGGTTTTGAAACCACGAGGGTGTTTCTATAAAATTGCGAATGAACTGTGCTCGCGACATGTTTTTCGGGACGGAGGGAGTAACAATTATGTTAGGGGGCGCTCGTCAAAAACAAAAAATGTTAGGGGGCGAATTAGTTCACATCCTTGGTGACGGTAGCTTAGAACAAGAGCTGGAGGCCCACCACTAGTAAGGATAGTAAGGCTTTGTACAATGGTAGGTGCTTAGGGAGATGCTTAGTAAAATAATCTAAGTTTTTTTCAAGCACCGGTGCTTATTTTTACAGAAGGGATGCTTAATTAAGCGTCTACAAATTATCGCCGGTGTTTAGAGAAAAACCGGTTCATTTCTCTAAGCACCTCCGCTAAGCACCTTGCATTGTACAAGGCCTAAGGATCCTTCTAGAAATTGCTTTTGCAGGCCGAGCTCCATGGAGGCCTCCAAATGCAAAATTCAAAATTCTTGAAAATTCATATCTTTTTACATTTCAAATAATTTTAAAAAAAGTACAGAGATAGATGAAGGCATAGTGCACAAGTGTGTCAACTTTTAGATGAAATACGTTGAAATGAGGCATGTGCAAAAAAGACAAATCTGAGGCCTTTTTTTTGCGGATGAAAACTTGTATTACTCAATCACAAGATCCTTATAATCATCAAAAGCTAAAGACAAATATGAGGTTTTTTAACACATGATACTATTCATCCTCCAAAACCATGAATTTGTTTGCTTAGTACGGGTTGCATTTCATCATGAAATTTTACACACGTATGCCTCACATCATTGTTTACTTGTACAAAAAAAATCATATTTTTTTGAAACAGAAAATTTTGACACCATTCTCAGGATCCTGCTATCTTTTAAGTTTTATAACTTCCCCATCCCTTTTAGTGTACCATTTTCCTATTCTCCCAATTACATTCCACGTTTGGAAGGAGCGAAACCACGAGGTTCCTTGGAAAAAGAGGGGCAATTTTCCTATTCTCCCAATCTACGTGGATTATCGCCGGCGGTCCAGTGGCTGTGAGAAAGAGTTCACTACTTTGCAGTAGTGATCTATCACGACGTTAACATATGAGATGAGAGGGGGATAACCAGTCAACTCATGCAGATTAGAAGACACTGGCAACAGGGCTTATACTACTCCCTCGGTCCGTAAATACTTGTCATCAAAATAGATGAAAATGGACGTATCTAGAACTAAAATACATCTAGATACATCTATTTTAATGACAAGTATTTCCGGACGGAGGGAGTATATATTAATTGGGACGTAAGGTCTAGGATATGCTGGTGGTTACCATGCTCGCGTGATCAATACTTCCCACTAAAAATACACAAAAAAGGTGGAGGGTAGCAAATATCATTAATTAATCAGAAAGAAAATTCAAAAGAGAGACATGCATGATGGAAAGGAACAAGTCCATGTCTGGTTTATTAGTTAGATAGTGAGTAGTTAGCAGCAGCACAACACAGCTGGGGAAGACAAAGTAGTCCATATCTGCAAAAGATATCTCATGCCTCACCACCACCATCCACCGTTTACATCAATCTGCACTAACCAAAAGTCTAAACACAACTGCCTCCATACAAAATGAAATAATGCCATAACAAAAAGGTACCAACAAAGCTGTTTTCGGAGGAGAATAATGCCATGCAAACAGCACATTTTTTCAAATAAAGGACATTTTTTATTGACTATAATGTGGCATCAAGAGATACAATCATATGGACATAACTAGGATGCACACACATGCGCACGCGGGCGCATGCACACACACACACACAAAGGATCACACCGACAAAGAGTAAAGTCATACATGTTCGTCGTCACCGGACCAACCACACAAAGCCAGAATCTAGATTTGACCTGAAGAATCAGTCTGAGCATATTCGAGCACTGCCTTCAACAAGGTAACGGCGTGAAAATAACCAACACACGTCAGACCTAGACTTTCACCCTGAAGCTCGAGAGCAGGTGTTCGAGTAGCGCGCATCGAAGTCTCTTATATTTTGTTGCCACCACTTTACCGTGATCCAGCAACTACATGTGATGTGCGACCGCCGTCGTTGCACAACCATGCATGCATCCGCGTCAAGCCATCGTCATAGTTTACATCTCCCACCAAAGTCAACCACCAGATGTGGAAAAAGAAACCACCTTTAGGAGGGATGATATGCAGATTCTCTATTCTCTGATGATATCTATAGTATGTGCAGTCCAGGCTTCCTACATAGGTATACTTTTTCAATGTTCTAAACATACATATGAAACTCCGAACTCTTGTGAATCTTTTTCTCAATGTGCCTCTGTCCATATATTTATAATCTCCTCCCTTCGTTCCTAAATATTTGTCTTTCTACAGGTTTCAAATGGTGACTACATACGGAACAAAATGAGTGAATCTACACTCTAAAATATGTCTATATACATCCGTATGTGGTGACCATTTGAAATCTCTAAAAAGACAAATATTTAGGAACGAAGGGAGTACTAGACAAAAGAAGATTAACCCTTCCTCACAGATTGCTTTACACATGTATTTTCATAGTAGAGTTAAACATTCATTATGGGATAGTTTGCAAGTACGTTCAAAGTCTCTTCAATATTGGCTTTATGACAGTTATTGGACCACCATTTGAGAACATGATACCGAGACATGTACTCCCTCCGTTTCCAAATAATTGTCTTCCTAAAGATTTCAACAAGTGACTACATACGAAGCAAAATGAGTGAATCTACACTTTAAAACATGTCTACATACATCCGTATGTTGTAGTCCATTTGAGATGGCTAGAAAGACAATTATTTGGGAACGGAGGGAGTATTATGCCTTCTTTAGTTTACTATGGAGTTTGCAACCTGATTTTTGTTAGTCTAGACGGGCACTGCGTGTGCAAGTACTCTCCGACTCGCAATTGCAGAGCTACCAGCTACCAACAGGAAGATTGCTGGCCCATTTTGCTGAACATGGCCCTAAACTTGGATTGTTGCCTGCTTCGTACTCCCTCCATTCCTAAATAATTGTCTTTCTAGATATTTCAACAAGTGACTACATACGGAACAAAATGAGTGAATCTACACTTTAAAACATGTCTACATACATCCGTATGTTGTAGTCCATTTGAGATGGCTAGAAAGACAATTATTTGAGAACGGAGGGAGTAGTGTTGTGTGTCTATGGGCATGACCTGCTTGGGCCCCAGTGCACCTCTGCCCGTGCTCAAACACCCCAACACAGGCGCGACTATGCCTCGCTTTATGCAAGACAGTAGTTCTGCTTGCCTACAAGGGAGCTGGTAGAGGGTCGGCCCAGTAACCATGTGGGGGCTCGTCATGCTGACATCACACACATATTTTCTTTTATTAAAAAGTATACCCTAAATACACATTCCCTCTGTCCGAAAAAGTTTGTCCCTCTAATGGATATATCTAGTACTAACTTGGTACTAGATACATCTATTTGAGGGACAAGCTTTTTAGGACCAAGGGAGTATTTTAAAATTAGTTTAGTTAACTTTTCATAAGTGTTCATCGCACACTTAAAAACTGATCATGCAATGTAAAAAAAATGTTCGGCTCAACATTTACAAAATGTTTGTACCTGTAAAAAAATATATGTGACATTTAAAAAAATGTCCAGATATTTTAAAAGATGCTATACAATGTAAAATAATATTTTATTTAATTTAAAATATTTCATACCATCCAAAAATGTACGTCACATTAAAAAATATTTTTAATGTATAAGAAAAATTTGCAATGTGTATGAAACATATAGATATTTAAAATGTAAATATTATTTTTAAAATTATTAATCATACATTTGAGAAATGTTAAATATATATACAAAATATTACTGATGAGTAAGAAAAATATATAGCCTGTATTAAAAATACATGTGTTCAAAAAATAAAGAAAAATAAAAAAATCGTTAAAAACTGAAGAAATAAACAAGGAGAAGTGAAGAACCCCAAAGAAGGAATAAATAAAAGGGCACTAATAGGCGCCGGTGCGCCGGCCCAAATTTGGGCCGGTCGCACGGCAGCCGCACGATTAGCGCGTCATCGACCGTCTGTTTTTGCCAGCTGGCCCACGCCCTTGGTTGACTTCGTCTTCCACCACCGTGATCCTTCTCTGCGAGTAGTTTACCGCCCCGCCGACCGCCCTGCCGGCTGCAGACCTCGAAGCAGCGCAGTTAGGCGCCTTCCTCGTCGCCGGTCGTCGCCTGGCTCCAACGGACGCCGTCACTCCCTCCCCAGCGTCATCGCCGTCGACAATGGGGAGGATGCCGTGGTTCGCATCCAAAACAACAGTTGTAGCAAAAAAATGCGCTGCTTCCAGCAAACTTGAAAACGCTGGTATCAAAAATTGGAAAAATGAACGTTGTTGAAGCTAAAATCAAAGATGCCGGTTGTAGCAAAAAATGAAGCTCGTTCCAGCAAATCAAAAGGCCTGTGGTAGCAAAAATGCAAAATTTTGGCGTTGTACCAACAAAACCAAATAAAACGATGGTAGCAAAAAATATGGATTGTTCCAGCAAAAAAATATTATGGTGGTAGCAAAAAGAGTAAATTGGGCATGATTCCAACAAAACCAAAAAATGATGGTAGCAAAAATGTTGATGGTTCCAGCAAATACATATTACGGTGGTAGCAAAAACTGAAAATTGGACGATGATGGTTCCATCAAAACGCTGTAGTAGCACAATTAGGCGCTGGTTCGAACATCCGTCGCCGTGGTTGTAGCACTTGTCGAGGCACGCCATCCACCCGTTGCTCGCCTATGGTCGTGGTCACCCACCCGTCGCAGCTCCTCTTTCCACCGGTTGCAGCTCCGCGAGACGGTTGCAGCTCTTAAGCGAGACCGGTTGCACTGTTCCGTCCACAGATGCGAGATCCCGGCAAGCTTCCTCCTCGCCGGCCGACCCGTGGTCCATCACAGGGGGCGGGGAGCGGAAGGAAGGGCCGACGAAAGCAGAGGTGAAGAGAGATGAAGAGAGGCGAGGATGCCTCGCCGATGGGGGCCTCGTCTGAGAACATGCGGCTGGCGGAGCCAGCGCATGGATGGAGAGAGGCGAGTGGGGATGGATATGTGTAAGAGATGCTGAGGAGAGAGGCGAGCAGGGGATGGAAGGATAAGGCACGCGTGGTTGAGATATAAAAGGACGGGTGTGTGTGGGCCCTATGACCGCGTGGCAAGTACGTGGTCGCGCATGGTCGCTCTCGACCGGCCGAAGCGTTCGGCCGGTGCGCCGCAGCCAAACGTTTCTCTAAATAAAATGATAAAAACCCAAAGAAAACCGGTGCAAACAGTTAAACCTGGAGAAGAGAAGAAAAAACTCGGGCGGAGTCAGCTACAGCGCTGGTCCATGAAAAAAAAACTACAGTGCTGGACGGGCTCGGTAGCATCGAAACGTGACGGGGTTAAGTCACACAAATGGGCGAGAGATAGGTCCCATGCAACAAACGGCCCGTCCGTCCTCATGATGACGTGTAAACCCGAGGTCCAAAACCCGAGGACGACCCGTCACCCTCTGCACTCCAAACTCCAAAGCCATCGCTCGCCTCGTCCCCCGTACGGCGCACGGCCGCGACGGAAGAGCACAGAACCCCAGTGACCCCACCGCGTCAGAGACCCGAACCACTCGCTCGCATGGTCCGTTGACCCCACGCGCCCCACTCCCCACGCCACGCCTCCTCATCAAACCAACCGAACCCAAAGCAGAAAAAAAAGGAGGGGAGGGTAGTGGAACCACTTCTCCTCCCCCGTCCAAGCAGAGCAGAGCAGGCGAAGCAAGCGGAAAAGCGCGGCCGCTGGCGAAAGCGAGAGCAAAGCCAAACCCAAAGCCGAAGCGCATGATTATCGCTACTACTACCGGACCAAAGCCACTCGGGGCGGATTAGAGAGAGAGACGGGCACGGCAGTCGGCAGAGCGGGCGGTCCGGCTAGGCGAGGGCGATGGCGGCGAGGCAGGGAGTAACCGGCGTCGGCGCCGGCGAAATCACGGCGGCCGGCGGCGGCATTACCGCCGGGCCCGGCAGCGCGGCGGGCACGCCGGCGGCCAGCCCTTACCAGGTGACCAGCGCCCGCCTCATCCCTCTCCTCCCCTCCCTATCGGCCTGCCCCTCGCGCTCCGCGTGCCTGCGTTTGACCGCAACTGGGGGATAGCTCCTGCTGCTCTTGCTTGCTCGGGGATTCCGAGTCCCTCTCGCGTCGCGCGTGTGCTGGGAATCGGGCGATTCGGTGCCGCGATTCGTTCCGCGTGCCCCGAGGGGAGTGCCTGCTGGTAGTTTAGGATCTCTGGCGAACCAGGCCCGCCGAATCGGGGGGCTAGTCGTGGCTGCTCTGATTGTGCCACTTCTGCTTGTGGACCACTGAACCATACTGTAATTCGGATGAACCATGTACATGCGTTCGCAATCGCTTTGCTCGTGTCCATGTTGCTCCAATCAGTTTGGTGCGGGCAAGGCCGTGTTTTCGAACTGGATGTTTCCATGCTGCCCTGCCCATGTGTAGAATTGGTTGAACAAATCCTGTGACGGGTGGTTGTGGATTGGGGTTGGTATAATAAGACTACAACTATTGCTGGTGTTTTTTTGATGTGCATACCGAAATGAGGCAGTAGGGTGCTCAAGTGGTTGGGGTATGGCGGCCTACTTGGGTGCCAGCATGACGTTGTTGGCCCTAGAGCTTTTGTGATTGCACAAATTTTGATTGATCCATAGTTTTATATTTTGGCATTCTCAATTCTCTGATGATATGCACATTCTGTATGGCTACTATGCAGCTATAATAGAAGAAAAATATCAAGTGTTTCTGTGATCATATTTGAAATGTACAACTCTATCTGCATCTTGAACTGATTTCCCTTGAAGTTCTGGTACAATTATTGTGATTGCCAATGTCTGTTTATGTGTTTGTATAGAATGAGATATCTGAAAAACAACGTAGTACTACTATATGCTAGTTTAGCTTTTTTTTTTGCGGGGATATGCTAGTTTAGCATTAAACTGTAGCCTACAGGATAGCTTAAAACACGTATTGCAGCTTAATGTTGGGGTTAAAGAAAAAACTCATTGCAAGTTTCTAGGAGAAAATTAACACCGAAATACCTAATAGAAGTCGGTTTCATTTTAGGAGGAACTAATTGTTGCTTATATTTATCAAATACTCCTTCCGTTCCGAAGTAAGTGTCGTGGTTTTAGTTCAAATTTGAACTAAAACCATGACACTTATTTTGGAACGGAGGGAGTATATTCAGTTACATATAGGATTATCTTCACAAACTCCCTCCTCCATCTGACTTATAGACAGATAGTGAAAACATTCATCTTATTCTGACAAGATCACAATCTGATGATATTTTCGTATTCTAGCATCATAAGTGAAATTGCTATTATCAGACAAGATGGCAAGATCAATCCTGACTGCCGACTTGCATTAGTCCCTATATTTGCTATCTAAGCTAGATATGAAGTACTCCCTCCGTTCGGAATTACTTGTCTTGCAAATGGATGTATCTAGAACTAAAATACATCTAGATACATCTATTTCCGCGACAAGTAATTCCGAACGGAGGGAGTACTTATAACTTTAGCTTTCTTCTTCATTATTTTAAAACATCTGTTACAGATATGGGTTTCTGGAATAACTTTTGGGCAATCATTTCCAAGGCATCACTATAAGGATGAGTTTATTTCTTCATAGCCTGTACGATTACTGCACCATGTTTGCTCCAACATAATTAATTACTAATGATCCATATACTAGTTTTCATAACATTTAAATGATACCAAACTTTTACCATCTCGAGCTTTGAACACAAACACATACAGAATACAAAATCTCGTTATGGACTTCGCTGTTTTGGTTTTAAGATTCCACTTCACTAATGTTCCAACCACTACTTCTTCAGGTGCCACTTGAAATAGAAGAGCAAGTTTACTCTCCAGTCTATGGGAACATTGCAGTCCCTGACAGTCGTGGTTGTTGCAGTGGTTTCACAGCCAGTGTCACAAAGATTCTGTTCATCGTGCACCTCATTGCTTTCATCGCCCTCACAATCTTTCTTGGAGTCCAGGCTTCTTCCCACCCGAATCCTACCTACAAGCCCTTCGCTCACTTCATTCCGCTCGCCTCTTCTGTGATATTATCTATTATCGCTGCCTGCTTTTGGACTATCCTTGCTGTCACTAATCCTGCAAAAGCCATCAAAACATCTCTCTGGACAGCTCCTGTTTCCGCACTTGGCTGCGATGTAGTCATACTCCTTGTCGGTGATGGCGAAGCCCTTGGCATCGGAGTGCTCATAGTTGTGATCGCCATTGCAGCGGCGCTGTACAGTTGTTGGGCCACTGGTCCACGCCTCCAGCATGCCGCCGCAGTACTTTCCACCTCTGTCAATGGAGCACATCTGCCCTTCAGTGCCTCTTGCCTGGTTGTTTTTGTTGTCCTTGCCGCGTTTGGCTACATGGCCTTCTGGACAGTCGCCATCAGCTGCATTTCAGCTGCGGAAGGGCACTTCATGGACTTCCATATCGTCTATGTGGCTGCGCTCCTGGTGAGCATATCATGGACAATGCAGGTGCTGCGTTACTTCGTCTATGTGGCCGTGGCAAGGCTGGCGCATGCGGCGCTTGCCTACGGAGTCCGCATGCCAGGTGGTGCCGTCGAAGCATTCTGTGGCACGATGTCGGGGCCAGCTTTCGGTGACATATGCATGGGGGCTGTGCTTGTCCCGGTGATTGCAGCGGCGAGGAGCTTCGCTCGAGCGATCAACGCCCTGTCGGGGGGCAACGACGAGTTCCTCTTCTCATGCTGCCAGGGCTGCTGCCTGAGTGTCTCGGAGAAACTGATGGGACGGGTGAACCGTTGGGGCTTTGTCCATGTCGGAGCGCGGGGGAAGGCGTTCTGTGTGGCTTCGCGGGATGTGTGGTCCCTTTTCGTTCTCCGCGGGATGGCGAAGCTTGTTGATTCAGACCTCACCGGTTCGTTCTGCTTCCTTTCGGCTGTCACGGGAGGCGCTTTGGCCTCATTGGTTGCTGGTTCATGGGCTCTGGCCATGGATAGGGATCGTAAGGAGCTTGCTCTGCCAATATCGTTCTACTCATTTCTCATCGGTTATTACATGGTATTCCACTTAATCCCTTTCCGGCTGTTTTTCCTCTGTTCATCAGAATTCGTGACAACTTAAGTCTGCATTGGTATTTTGCTAGCAAACAGCAAAAAAAAAGAACAAGCATACCCTCTATTAGTGAACCAGGTTGAATTTATTTTAATCTTCTGTTGACAAGAGGAAGCACACTGTCTGCACTAGTAAAACTGATAGAATATGTATTGGTGTTTGTTTGCAAGAAGCAGCATAAACCTGTTTAGTTCAACATTTTGCATACCTATGCCACTTGACGTTTTAGGTAGTTGCGTCCATAAGCCTCACAAGCTAGTTGGTACAGAGATATATAAAATATGGATTTGCCTTTACATTGCCTTAGTGAAATTGCAGGGGGGCACCTTTCCACTTTTGTGGTTCTAGATGCTTCTTTTAAAAGAATTACATGAAAATGACATCCATCTATTAATTTATTATCCAAAAGTAGAGAGATGCTTGTCCACTGAAAACTGAAAAGGCAAGGAGATACTGTTCTTTATCCACTGAAATGGGTAGCGGCCCAACAACAATTATTAAGTGTAGATGTTCCTCACTGACTGTTCTATGCTTCCGGTTTATGATTTCCTTTTCCTTGGTGTTACAATGTTGCAGTGCCGGATGATGATTGCGTGGCCACAGGCTTGCGTTGCAGCATACCATGTTGCATATGCAGAGAACCCCCAGAATCCCCACCTGGGAACACTGATACCAGACCACCTGCGGGAGCTCCAAGCACTAGCTGCAGACTGACTGATCTCTTGCTCGTCGTCCAAGTGCGATCCACCACGGGGCTGTAGATTCTTCAGATCACATTCATGATTCATAGATTGTTCAATTCATTTAGTCAGCTTTCTGATACCTGAAACTTAGAAGCAAGACATCAGTCAGAGTCAAGGTGCTGTGCATATGATTCAGAGACTCTGCTGCTGCGTCGCCTGACATAGGAATGTTGTTTGTGTAGTGCGAGATATCACATAGTCACCTGTGCAGATATTGGGGTCAGTGAAGGAGATTAGATGATCTGAGACAGTAGTGCAGCTGTACCTGTAAAGGAAGTCTTGTGCATGGAACACATTTACAGAATGGAAGATATTCCCTTTCCTGGAGGAATTGCTGCCTCTCACGGACAGGTGCAGTTGATGCTTGTGCTGTCAAAATTCAGCCCTTTTCCTCTCTTTAAAAATGTACGTACATAGAGCTCAAAGAGGATGCCTGGAATTGAACGGTGAAGGTGACTGTTCATGGTCCAACTGAACTGCATCAAATTATTACGATTGCCACAATTATGAAGTGTCACGGCTGGGTTCCTCGGCTCCGGCGGCAGTGGGAGGGAGGGGAACCCTGTGATCCCCTGCCGTTCGCTGACTGACACATGGGCCTGCCGGGAACCTGGCCCACATGTCAGCAGCCCAACGGCACCGGCCGTATGCCAGAGGAGCCGGATCCGTGACCTTATTCCGTGTGCATCCAGCAGTCTAGGTTTGTTCAATTGGGATTTTTGGCTATCATGGCTTCGGCTCTCACGGTGACGAATAAGGTTTCTCTAGATCATCCTTCGACGTGAAATAGTTTGATCGGGTCGACCAGGTGAGGCCTCTGCTATTGGTGTTGGATCTAGGAGGTAGTGTCTGCATCGTATGGACTCTTTTAAATCTACTTCCTTCGTTTCTAAATATAGGTCTTTTTAGACTTTTCAAATGGACTACAATATACGGATGTATGTAAACATATTTTAGAGCGTAGATTCACTCATTTTGCTCCGTATGTATTCATGTGTTGGAATCTCTAGAAAGACTTATATTTGAGAACGGAGGGAGTAGGTGAGTGTGTCATGCATCATGGCGTCAACGTCCTTGTTGACGAAGGTGGTAGTCGTCTTCATCATTCTTAGCCCTTCTCCTTGTCCTTTTCTCTAGGGCGACGATCCATTTTTTAGACAATGGCCACTATTGTCTTCTGGCATATCTCGATGGCTTTTCGGCCGCAGACTCAAAAGTCTTGCTAGCTTCGGTGGTAATGCAGAGTTTCAGTCGTGACATCGAGCATGGATGGCGGACATCAAGCATGAATCACGGCGTGCCACCTGCGTGTGCGGACATCGAGCATGGATCATGGCGCACCACCAGCGTGCGCAGGAGGAAGATGGCGTTATTTTGTCCAAGGAACCGGTTGCAATTTCTATTTTCTTTGGGGTTGCCTTGTAAGGGTTTATTGTTTTAAATCATGTCATTTTGCATTAAGAACAATAATTACTTAATTTGCTGTTTTTGGGTATTAATTTGAAAGAAATTCCAACTCATTTTTTGGGTGACAGTTACAAAAAAAGTTCTTTTTTTTCGTACAGTTTGTTACCCAAAAAAAATAGTGAGAGTTACAAAATAAGTAATAAATGTACATGATTTACGTGGGCCGGTCGCATGGACATTGTTGTTGTTGCGGGCTGCAGATCGACAAGTAACCTCTTAATAATCCTCCTATTGCGCAACCTGAGATCCCTCAAGAAAAAAAAGCGCAACCTGAGTCGAGTCGGTTTCTCTAAAAAAAAAAAGGCTGAGTTGGAGTCGGCGGCGGCCGGAGTAGTCCGACCCAAAAGTCCTCGATGATCGTCTCCCTGTCATCACGTATACATATATACGCAGCGGCCGACGATCGCAGAACCGAAGCCAGCGAGATCGAAGATGACGACGAAGATGGTCCGCCTGCGCAGCTCCGACGGCCAGGAGCTCGAGGTGATGGAGGAGGCGATCGCCGCCGCGTCTAAGACGATCAAGGCCGCGCTGGAGAAGGGCGGCGCCGCCGACGCCGGTGTCATCCCGGTCCCCGACGTCACCGGCCGGGTCCTCTCCCGCGTCCTCGAGTACGTCAACAGGCACTTCTCCGACCCGGCCGCCGCGGCGGCGGACCCCTTCGACTACATCCCCAACTTCGACGACCCGCTCAAGGCGTTCGACGACGCCTTCGTGCAGGTCGACCAGGACGCGCTCTTCGACCTCATCGACGCGGCCGGGTGCCTCGACATCGAGGGGCTGATGGACCTGACGTGCAAGACGATGGCGGACCAGATGAGGGGCAAGACCATCCAGGAGATCCGCAAAAAGTTCCACGTCGTCAACGACTACACCGCACGGGAGGAGGAGGACGTCCGCAAGGAGAACGCCTGGGCCTTCGAGTAGTAGTTCAAATCTTGTTCAAAGCTTGTTCATTAGATGATCGATTCGCACTATGTTTTGCCTTGTGTTCGCCATGTTAGTGTAATCAGGCGGATTTACTACTAATCTCGATACTCAAGAGTCGTCTTTTGCCGCTAAATATGCACACACTTATACCCACAATGACACTTAATTTTGTAAGTTTTGCTCGGCAAAAAACCCCATTGTGGCAAAAGGAAATTACATACTATTGTTGGCTAATTCAAGGGCACCTTTGATATATTCTTCTTATGTTTAGACCAGTTCAGTCTATCTTTTTATTTGCTAAGACCAGATTGGCGTGTTCCGCCATACATAAGTACTCCCCTTTTGGCATCAACCAAAGTGAAGGGATGAACGGATTCTTGAGTTCTGGTTCGTTGAGGTCAACATCACATGAAGCCTTTAGCACTTCAGGAACGGATAGAGTAGTTGAATCCTTCTATAGATAAGTCAACATTTCAATAAGTCAGCATCACATGAAATCCTTTTATAGATTTCAACTTGGTTCGTATGCAATCCTTCTGTTGTGTCACCTACATAGGAATATTGTTTATGTGTCACTTGTGGAGATATGGGACTAAAGGCGACTAGATGGTTGGAGTATATCACTAATAAAGTGAATATGTATTCATGCATTTTCGCATCAACCCCCTTAGTTTTTTTTAAAATAGACCCGTAGTTCAGCAATATAAGTCGCTCAATTTGGGCTGAGCAAAGTTGGCCCATTTAACGTACACGCGGTGTAGGTGGCCAAGAGGAAAAAAAAATAGCTACAGCGGTGCAGATTCAAACTTGCGACAACAAGCCGAGTAACTTCTGTCGTTGCCAACTCAGCTAAGGCGCCAGGTGTTTACTGAAGGAAATATGCCCTAGAGGCAATAATAAAGTTATTATTTATTTCCTTATACCATGATAAATGTTTATTATTCATGCTAGATTTGTATTAACCGGAAACATAATACATGTGTGAATACATAGACAAACAGATAGTCACTAGTATGCCTCTACAAGACTAGCTCATTAATCGAAGATGGTTATGTTTCCTAACCATAGACATGTGTTGTCATTTGATTAATGGGATCACATCATTAGGAGAATGATGTGATTGACATGACCCATTCCATTAGCTTAACACTTGATCGCTTAGTATGTTGTTAATGCTTTCTTCATGACCCATACATGTTCCTCGTAACTATGAGATTATGCAACTCCTGTTTACGGAGGAACACTTTGGTACTACCAAACGTCACAACGAATCGGGTGATTATAAAGGAGTACTACAGGTGTCTCCAAAGGTACTTGTTGGGTTGGCATATTTCGAGATTAGGTTTTGTCACTCCGATTGTCGGAGAGGTATCTCTAGGCCTTCTCGGTGATACACATCACTTAAGCCTTGCAAGCATTACAACTAATGAGTTAGTTGTAAAATGATTTATTACGGAACGAGTAAAGAGACTTACCGGTAACGAGATTGAACTAGGTATTGGATACCGACGATCGAATCTCGGGTAAGTAACATACCGATGACAAAGGAACAACGTATGTCGTTATGCGGTTTGACCGATAAAGATCTTCAGTAGAATATGTAGGAACCAATATGGGCATCCAGGTTCCGCTATTGGTTATTGACCGAGAATGGTTCTAGGTCATGTCTACATAGTTCTCGAACCCGTAGGGTCCGCACGCTTAACGCTTCGATGATGTTCATTATGAGTTTGTAAGTATTGATGCATCGAAGGTTGTTCGAGTCCCGGATGTGATCACGGACATGACGAGGAGTCTCAAATGGTCGAGACATAAATATTGATATATTGAAGCCTACATTTGACATCGGAAGTGTTCCGAGTGAAATCGAATTTATCGAGTACCGGAGGTTACGGAACCCCCGGAACTACATGGGCCATAGTGGGCCTTGGAGGAAAGGAGAAAGGGCCAGCCCTAGGTGGTCGCGCCCCCTTCCCTAGTCCTATTAGGACTAGGAAAGGTGGGCCGCCCCCTCTCTCTCTTTCCCCTCAGGAATCCTAATCCAACTAGGATTGAGGGGAATCCTACTCCGGAGGGAGTAGGACTCCTTGCGCGCCTCCTTGGCGGGCCACCTCCCCTTGGCTCCTTTATATACGAGGCAGGGGCACCCTAGAACACACAAGTTGATTTACGGATCTTTCCTTAGCCGTGTGCGGTGCCCCTTCCACCATATTCCACTTCGGTCATATCGTCATGAGCTTAGCGCGGCCCTGCGCCGGAGAAGTCATATCGTCGCGGAGCTTAGGCGAAGCCCTGCGTCGGTGGAGCATCAACATCGCCACCACGCCGTCGTCCGACGGAACTCATCCCCGACACTTTGCTGGATCGAGTCCGGGATCGCCATCGAGTGAACGTGTGCAAAACTCGGAGGTGCCGACGCTCGGTGCTTGGATCGGTCGATCGTGAAGACGCACGACTACATCAACCGCGTTGTTATAACGCTTCCGCTTTCGGTCTCACGAGGGTACGGGACGGACACTTCTCCTCTCGTTGCTATGCCATCACCATGGTCTTGCGTGTTCGTAGGAAATTTTTGAAATTACTACGTTCCCCAACAAATGGCATCCGAGCCTGGTTTTATGCGTTGATGTCATATGCACGAGTAGAACACAAGTGAGTTGTGGGCAATATAAGTCATACCGCTTACCAGCATGTCATACTTTGGTTCGGGCGGTATTGTGAGATGAAGCGGCCGGACCGACATTACGCCAGACGCTTACGCGAGACTGGTTTCACCGCCCGAGCACTCGTTGCTTAAAGGTGACCGCGGTGTCTGTCTCTCTCACTTTAGTTGAACCGAGTGTGGCTATGCCCGGTCCTTGCGAAGGTTAAAACAGCACCAACTTGACAAACTATCGCTGTGGTTTTGATGCATAGGTAAGAACGGTTCTTGCTCAGCCCGTAGCAGCCACGTAAAACTTGCAACAACAAAGTAGAGGACGCCTAACTTGTTTTTGCAGGGCATGATGTGATGTGATGTGGTTAAGACGTGATGCTATATTTTATTGTATGAGATGATCATGTTTTGTAACCGAAGTTATCGGCAATCGGCAGGAGCCATATGGTTGTCGCTTTATTGTATGAAATGCAACGCCATGTAATTGCTTTACTTTATCACTAAGCAAGAGCGATAGTCGAGAAGCAATAGTTGGCGAGACGACAACGATGCTACGATGGAGATCAAGGTGTCGCGCCGGTGACGATGGTGATCATGGCGGTGCTTGGCGATGGAGATCACAAGCACAAGATGATGATGACCATATCATATCACTTATATTGATTGCATGTGATGTTTATCCTTTATGCATCTTATCTTGCTTTGATCGACGGTAGCATTATAAGATGATCTCTCACTAAAATTATCAAGAAGTGTTCTCCTCGAGTATGCACCGCTGCCAAAGTTCGTAGTACCCGCACACCACGTGATGATCGGGTGTGATAAGTTCTACGTCCATCTACAACGGTGCAAAACAGTTGCACGCGCAGAATACTCGAGTTAAACTTGACGAGCCTAGCATATAACAGATATGGCCTCGAACACGGAGACCGAAGGTCGAACGTGAATCATATAGTAGATATGATCAACATAGTGATGTTCACCATTGAAACTACTCCGCCTCACGTGATGATCGGACATGGTTTAGTTGATTTGGATCACGTGATCACTTAGATGACTAGAGAGATGTCCGCTAAGTGGGAGTTTATTAATATGATTAATTGAACTTAAATTTATCATGAACTTAGTACCGATAGTATTTTGCTTGTCTATGTTTCTGTAGATAGATGGCTCGTCTTTGTTGTTCCGTTGAATTTTAATGCGTTCCTTGAGAAAGCAAAGTTGAAAGATGATGGTAGCAATTACACGGACTGGGTCCGTAATTTGAGGATTATCCTCATTGCTGCACGTAAAAATTACGCCTGGAAGCACATTTGGGTGACAGAACTCGCTGCGAGATGCCGAGCCGAAGTTGTGAACGTCGCAAAGCAAAGTGATGACTACTCAATAGTTCAATGTGCCATGCTTTACGGCTTAGAACCGGGTCTTCAACGACGTTTTGAACGTCATGGAGCATATGAGATGTTCCAGAGTTGAAGTTAATATTTCAAGCAAATGCCCGGATTGAGAGATATGAAGTCTCCAATAAGTTCTATAGCTGCAAGATGGAGGAGAATAGTTACGCCGGTGAGCACATACTCAAAATGTCCGGGTATAACAATCACTTAATTCAGCTGGGAGTTAATCTTCCGGATGATAGTGTCATTGATGAATTCTCCAATCACGCCACCAAGCTATAAGAGCTTCGTGATGAACTATAATATGCAAGGGATGACTAAGACAATTCCTCGAGCTCTTCGCGATGCTAAAAGTCATGGAGGTAGAAATCAAGAAAGAGCATCAAGTATTGATGGTCAACAAGACCACTAGTTTCAAGAAAAGGGCAAAGGGAAGAAGAAGGAAACTTCAAAAGGAACAACAAGAAAGTTGCTGATCAAGAGAAGAAACCCAAGTCTGGACCTAAGCCTGAAACGAGTGTTTTACTGCAAGCAGACCGACTTCGAAGCGGAACTGCCCCAAGTATTTGGCGGATAAAAAGGATGGCAAGGTGAACAAAGGTATATGTGATATACATGTTATTAATGTGTACCTTACTAGAGCTCGTAGTAGCACTGGTATTTGATATCGGTTCATTGCTAATATTTGCAACTCAAACAGGACTACGGAATAGACGAGCACCGCAAAGGACGAGGTGACGATCGCGCGTGGAAATGGTTCCAAAGTCAATGTGATCGCGGTCGGCACGCTACCTCTACATCTACCTTTGGGATTAGTTTTAGACCTAAATAATTGTTATTTGGTGCCAGCGTTGAGCATGAACATTATATCTGGATCTTGTTTAATGCGAGACGGTTATTCATTTAAATCAGAGAATAATGGTTGTTCTATTTATATGAGTAATATCTTTTATGGTCATGCACCCTTGAAGAATGGTCTATTCTTGTTGAATCTCGACAGAGTGATACACATATTCATAATGTTGAAGCCAAAAGATGCAGAGTTGATAATGATAGTGCAACTTATTTGTGGCTTTGCCGTTTAGGTCATATCGGTGTAAAACGCATGAAGAAACTCCATACCGATGGGCTTCGAATCACTTGATTATGAATCACTTGGTACTTGCGAACCGTGCCTCATGGGCAAGATGACCAAAACGCCGTTCTCCGGAACTATGGAGCGAGCAACTGATTTGTTGGAAATCATACATACCGATGTTTGTGGTCCAATGAATGTTGAGGCACGCTTGGCGGGTATCGTTATTTTCTCACCTTCACAGATGATTTGAGCAGATATGGGTATATCTACTTAATGAAACACAAATCTGAAACATTTGAAAAGTTCAAAGAATTTCAGAGTGAAGTGGAAAATCATCGTAACAAGAAAATAAAGTTTCTACGATCTGATCGTGGAGGAGAATATTTGAGTTACGAGTTTGGTTTACATTTGAAACAATGTGGAATAGTTTAGCAACTCACGCCACCCGAACACCACGAGAAATGGTGTGTCCGAACGTCGAATCGTACTTTACTAGATATGGTGCGATCTATGATGTCTATTTCGATTTACCGCTATCGCTTTGGGGTTATGCTTTAGATACGGCCGCATTCACGTTAAATAGGACACCGTCAAAATCCGCTGAGACGACGCCTTATGAACTGTGGTTTGGCAAGAAACCAAAGTTGTCGTTTCTTAAAGTTTGGGGCTGCGATGCTTATGTAAAGAAACTTCAACCAGATAAGCTCGAACCCAAATCGGAAAATGTGTCTTCATAGGATACCCAAAGGAGACTGTTGGGTACACCTTCTATCACAGATCTGAAGGCAAGATTTTCGTTGCTAAATTCGGATCCTTTCTAGAGAAGGAGTTTCTCTCGAAAGAAGTGAGTGGGAGGAAAGTAGAACTTGATGAGATAATCAGTATCTGCTCCCTTATTGGAAAGTAGTTCATCACAAGAAATGGTTCTGTGACAACTACACCAATTAGTGAGGAAACTAATGATGATGATCATGAAGCTTCAAATCAAGTTACTCTTGAACTTCAGAGGTCAACCAGAGTAAAATACGCACCAGAGTGGTACGGTAATCTTATTACGGAAGTCATGTTACTTGACCATGGCGAACCTACAAACTATGAAGAAGCGATGGTGAGCCCAGATTCGCAAAATGGCTGGAAGCCATGAAATCTGAGATGGGATCCATGTATGAGAACAAAGTATGGACTTTGGTTGACTTGCCCGATGATCGGCAAGCCATTGAAAATAAATGGATCTTTAAGAAGAAGGCGACGCCGATGGTAATATAACTGTCTACAAAGCTCGACTTGTTGCGTAAAGATTTTCGACAAGTTCAAGGGGTTGACTACGATGAGACTTTCTCACCCGTAGCGATGCTTAAGTCTGTCCGAATCATGTTAGCAATTGCCGATTTTATGATTATGAAATTTGGCAAATGGATGTAAAACTGCATTCTTGAATGGATTTCTAGAAGAAGAGTTGTATATGAGCAACCAGAAGGTTTTGTCGATCCAAAGGGTACTAACAAAGTGTGCAAGCTCCAATGATCAATTTATGGTCAGTGCAAGCATCTCGAGTTGGAATAAACGCTTTGATAGTGTGATCAAAGCATATGGGTTTATCAGACTTTTGGAGAAGCCTTGTATTTACAAGAAAGTGAGTGGGAGCTCAGAGCATTTCTAATATTATATGTGGACGACATATTATTGATTGGAAATGATATAGAATTTCTGGATAGCATAAAATGATACTTGAATAAAAGTTTTTCAATGAAAGACCTCGGTGAAGCTGCTTACATATTGGGCATCAAGATCTATAGAGATAGATCAAGACGCTTAATTGGACTTTCACAAAGCACATACCTTGATAAAGTTTTGAAAAAGTTCAAAATGGATCAGCAAAGAAAGGTTTTTTACCATTATAAGGTGTGAGATTGAGTCGGACTCAATGCCCGACCACACGCAGAAGATAGAGAGAAAATGAAAGATGTTCCTATGCTTCAGCCATAGGCTCTATCATGTATGCAATGCTGTGTACCGGACTGACGTATGCTTAGCTGTAAGCTTGGCAGAAGGTACCAAAGTAATCCAGAGTGGATCATCGGACAGCGGTCAAGAACATCTGAAATACCGAAAAGGACTAAGGATATGTTTTCGATATGGAGGTGACAAAGAGCTAGTCGTAAATGGTTACGCCGATGCAAGCTTTGACATCGATCCGGACGATTCTAAATCACAAACCGGATCGTATTTTTGTTAAACGGTGGAGCTGTCGGTTGGTGCAGCTCTAAACAAAGCGTCGTGGCGGGATCTACATGTGAAGCGGAGTACATAGCTGCTTGAAGCAGCAAATGAAGGAGTCGGATGAAAGAGTTCATTTCCGATCTAGGTGTCATACCTAGTGCATCGGGACCGATGAAGATCTTCTGTGACAATATGGTGCAATTGCCTTGGCAAAGGAATCCAGATTTCACAAGAGGACCAAGCATATCAAGAGACGCTTCAATTCCATTCGGGACCAAGTCCAAGTGGGAGACATAGAGATTTGCAAAATACATACGGATCTGAATGTTGCAGACCGTTGACTAAGCCTCTTCCACGAGCAAAACATGATCAGCACCAAGACTCCATGGGTGTTAGGATCATTACTTTGTAATCTAGATTATTGACTCTAGTGCAAGTGGGAGATCAAGGAAATATGCCCTAGAGGCAATAATAAAGTTATTATTTATTTCCTTATACCATGATAAATGTTTATTATTCATGCTAGATTTGTATTAACCGGAAACATAATACATGTGTGAATACATAGACAAACAGATAGTCACTAGTATGCCTCTACAAGACTAGCTCATTAATCAAGATGGTTATGTTTCCTAACCATAGACATGTGTTGTCATTTGATTAATGGGATCACATCATTAGGAGAATGATGTGATTGACATGACCCATTCCATTAGCTTAACACTTGATCGCTTAGTATGTTGTTAATGCTTTCTTCATGACCCATACATGTTCCTGTAACTATGAGATTATGCAACTCCGTTTACGGAGGAACACTTTGGTACTACCAAACGTCACAACGTAATCGGGTGATTATAAAGGAGTACTACAGGTGTCTCCAAAGGTACTTGTTGGGTTGGCATATTCGAGATTAGGTTTTGTCACTCCGATTGTCGGAGAGGTATCTCTAGGCCTTCTCGGTGATACACATCACTTAAGCCTTGCAAGCATTACAACTAATGAGTTAGTTGTAGGATGATGTATTACGGAACGAGTAAAGAGACTTACGTAACGAGATTGAACTAGGTATTGGATACCGACGATCGAATCTCGGGTAAGTAACATACCGATGACAAAGGGAACAACGATGTCGTTATGCGGTTTGACCGATAAAGATCTTCGAGAATATGTAGGAACCAATATGGGCATCCAGCTTCCGCTATTGGTTATTGACCGAGAATGGTTCTAGGTCATGTCTACATAGTTCTCGAACCCGTAGGGTCCGCACGCTTAACGCTTCGATGCGAGTTCATTATGAGTTTATAAGTATTGATGCACAAGGTTGTTCGAGTCCCGAATGTGATCACGGACATGACGAGGAGTCTCAAATGGTCGAGACATAAATATTGATATATTGGAAGCCTACATTTGGACATCGGAAGTGTTCCGAGTGAAATCGAATTTCTTCGAGTACCGGAGGTTACCGAACCCCCGGAACTACATGGGCCATAGTGGGCCTTGGAGGAAAGGAGAAAGGGCCAGCCCTAGGTGGCGCGCCCCCTTCCCTAGTCCTATTAGGACTAGGAAAGGTGGGCCGCCCCCCTCTCTCTTTCCTCCAGGAATCCTAATCCAACTAGGATTGGAGGGGAATCCTACTCCCGGAGGGAGTCCTTGTGCGCCTCCTCCTTGGCCGGCCACCTCCCCTTGGCTCCTTTATATACGGGGCGGGGGCACCTAGAACACACAAGTTGATTTACGGATCTTTCCTTAGCAGTGTGCGGTGCCCCTTCCACCATATTCCACTTGGTCATATCGTCATGAGCTTAGGCGAAGCCCTCGCGCCGGAGAAGTCATATCGTCGCGGAGCTTAGGCGAAGCCCCGCGTCGGTGGAGCATCAACATCGCCACCACGCCGTCAGGTTGACGGAACTCATCCCCGACACTTTGCTGGATCGAGTCCGGGATCGCCATCGAGCTGAACGTGTGCGTAACTCGGAGGTGCCGTGACGCTCGGTGCTTGGATCGGTCGATCGTGAAGACGCACGACTACATCAACAGCGTTGTTATAACGCTCCGCTTTCGGTCTCACGAGGGTGCGTGGACGGACACTCTCCCCTCTCGTTGCTATGCCATCACCATGGTCTTGCGTGTTCGTAGGAAATTTTTTGAAATTACTACGTTCCCCAACATTTACAATTGGAGTGCAACTCGAGGTGATGCGCCTTCGCCTTCTAGCAATACAAGAAGAAATTGAATTTCTTAAGGATGCGCTTACTTGCAGGTAGAGGCAACGTACTCGGGGTTGCATGTTTGCACGCTCCAAGCCAGCTCCACGCTCAACCCCCAGACCAAGGATGACAACCCGATTGCCACGATTGAAGAGCCATAACGAGCTCCTCATGTAGCCCAAGGTAGCCGCAACTCGGCAGGCGGTTATCTTCGAAACAGGGTCTATTCAAAGCATGGCAAGCCCTAAGATCGGGTGCGCGGAAGGTGCGGCCAAAGCCTAGGCACGAATCACCCCTAGTCATGTGTGAGATCACACGCTTGTGCCCTACGCGGAGCTGTGAAGCCAGAGGCAATCACTTCGCGACATTAAATCGACTACCTGGATCTACTCAAGGTATCGACCGTTGCGATCGCCGCACTGGATAACATGATGCTCGCCACACTTGAGAACACACGGTAAGAAACAGACCTCTACAACGGACAACCGATGTCGCCCACCAACTTGAAGATGAGGTCATCATCTGCTTGACATGCCCCTTCAGATGGGGCACAACTCGCTCCTACGTGCTCGCCATCGCCTTGAGCTCCCTTAACATAAGATCATCCATGCTTTGGAGAACCTCAAGACCCTGCACCCCCAATCTTTATCATTAGGACCTTGACCCAGTCTCTGGTCGCAACTTGGGGGTTGCACCATGTACAATTGCACATAGAAAGATGACCAGTCAAGGCCAAGCTCTATAAGACCTGTCACTCGGTTCGGCCAACCAAGCGAGGGCTCGAGGGATACTCCCGTGGAAATGGGAAAGGAGTTAGGCACATGTAGAAACTAAGCTTTTTAACTCCCAAACGTAGACAATAATAGGTTATGACATCTGAACCTAAGCTGCTTGGGCACACCCAAACAAAGGGTGATCATGGTGCGCCTCTTACAGGATCGAGAATTGAACCCTAACAATAGGGGCCTCAGACACCGTGACTCGGAACGAGATGTGAGGGCGTTCCTAAGGGACAGTACCTGAAGCCGACCTAGTCGGCTTGTCAAACGCCACTCAGGACTCTCAAGGAATCCATGGTATGCTCCACGTCAGGCCACTAGCCAGATCCCCACGCAGGGAACAACTAGATATCATCGAATCTGTATACTCACTAATAGCTCCTATGCCATGATGCCCCTGCCTGATAGGGTGGGCGTCTCTGGGCTCGCCCTCTATCTTTCTTTGCTTCGCTGACACGTTCAGTTTGCATCACTTTTTTTTATTATAAATCACTCATTATTATCCATGTTGTGCACATTATGACACCAAACTTATATCGCGAACCAACCTATGGTTGGATGGTAAGAGGACAGTGGTATCTCCAGCCCACCAGAGTTGAAGTCCTAGGCTTGACATTAGTGCTCACATTTTTCTGGATTTATTTCAGGCTTTCGGCAATGTTTGTTCAATGGGAGGAGACGTTCCCATCGACTACAAAGACGTCTCTGGCGACTTCGTCAATCTCAAAATGATATGCCGACTCAATCTCTTGGAGGTGCTCATAGGGATGAGTGTATATGCGTATGTATGAGCATCGGTCTGCTATACTGTGTTAAAAAAAGACACCAAACTTATATTTTTTATCTTATTTTGCAAGTTGCAACCAAGAAGGGCAAAGTGTCGGAAAACTGTCAAAGAGCATAAAGAAGAAGACACATGAAGAAAATAATTTCCAGAAAAATTCCACCCCCCAAAGTATTTCTTTTAACAGTGTAAGTATTTTAGCTGGTTTTTTTTCTTTGACCGGCTATACATATACTAAATTTCATTATTTGGTAACGTGCTATCAGTTTCTACCCATTTGAAAAGTGGCTAGTTAGGAAAGTTTTTATTAGATGTGAGAAAACCAATGTGAAGGTGTGGTGGTGGGAGGTGAGACCAAAAAAACCGGACATTAGGAGTAGAGATTTAGCTAATTATTCCAATTTCATGTTTTTTTTTTGTTTTCCCATAAATCACCACCGCGTGGACCTGTTTAGGCCCTTCGAGCCCAAGTAATGCTCGTCTTTTACAGCAACGGCACATTTCTTCTTCTTCCCGAGGTCGCGGCCGGCGCCCCCAAAACCCTCGAGATCTCGCTAGTCCGCACACCCCTCCACAGACACCCCAACCTCCAGCTCTCGATCCCAGCCCGGCGGAGCCACCGGCACCGGAGGCGCGCCCGAGATGCGCCCCAACATCATCACGGAGGTGCGGGTTCCTGCCCCCAGTTTCGATTTCCGGGTGAATTTCCGCGGGGGCGCCCTCGGATCTGATAGAAGCTAGCCCCAAATCGCCGCGGAGTTCCTCCTGCGACGAGCTAAATCGCAGCGGTTCCGCGGACAAGCGCTCCGAAGGTTTCGTGGGAAACCATAGTTCCTGTCGATAGGAATCGAGCCTGGTTTGGTACGGGGGTTCCCCCCCGGGGCGGAGGACACCGGCTGCTTGAGTTAAGCTAGAAAGAGGAGGCCTGCAAGCAGTTTCGAGCCAGATTATGAATGGGTTTTATTTCTGGGCGGTGGGCTTAGTTCCCCTGGTTTGATTTTGATAAGTCTGCCTGCTTCGCTGTTAGGTTTGTAGGGGATTGCTGTAATGGCTCTTGGAGCAGTGTTTGTGCAGTAGGTTTACTGGAATGGAGGATAACACAACAGGAAATGTGGCAAAATTTCAGCGTTTTATTCTTCTTACATGTATATATATTCTCATGGATGCAGGCTGGGGTTTCAACTAGGTTCAACCAGTGGTGGAGCAGCACCCCGTTCATTACCTCCGGCGTTACCATAATATGTGCGGCGATATATCTGGTGTGCTTGTTGGTTGGATATGACTCCTACGCCGAGATATGCTTCTTGCCTTCTGCAGTGGCCTCACATTTTCAAGGTCTGTTTCATTCACCTTTCTTTTTCGCGGAACATAAATACGAGTTCCTCTGACAATGCTGAAACATGATTCTTTCTGAAAACAGTGAATGTATCATTTATGTGGAGCATGTAGATTCTGTTAAAGGTCACCTGGGTTAAACCTTTCATCCACAATAATTGTTTTAATGGTGCACATCAAAGTTCTTTTCATGCATATAACACGAGAAGTGCTATTTACACATGCCAATATGCCATCAATTCATGAAACACTTGTTCATCTCTTCCAGATGTTAATACTACCTGCTGAAATGTTCGTAATCATTGAAATAAACGACAAAAGACTCACGCTAGTTGGATATCCACCCTTCTACAGATCCAATTGCTGAACAAGCTCAAGGCTACTTGTAAACTTTATGTTGTACTTCTCATTTTCTTTTGGTACGTCTACCCTGACGTGGTGCTTATTTTCTTTCAGTGTACAGGTTCTACACATCTGTTCTGTTTCATGGCTCTTTGCTTCATGTGCTATTCAACATGCTGACCTTTGTACCCTTGGGGACTGAGTTGGAGAGAATTATGGGATCAGTCCGTCTCTTGTTCCTGATGTTCCTTCTTGCAACGACTAATGCAATTTTCCATCTCATCGTTGCCTTCTTGGTGGCTTATAATCCTTTATACCATGTCTCATATCTTGTGGACGAATGTTCGATTGGCTTTTCTGGAGTTATATTCTCAATGATAGTCATTGAGACAAGCCTGAGTGGAGTGCAATATCGAAGGTGCATTGCTTCTCTGGTTGTTAATGCTACACCTACTTTTATGATTTGCATGAGGGTTCAGTTTATTGGGATGAATTGATTATATGCCTAATGTTAAAAATGTTTGCTTACTCAAACTGTCTGTTGAGGTCGTACCCTTTTTTGGCCTGCTGAATATAAGATTGTAAACTGTTGTCAAAATCTTGAAACATGATATCATGCTAATGCTTTCGGACTAGTATAGATATGGTCAATTGATGGCGATAATTGAATAATGTTAATTATTTTCATTTATTACATCCAATTAATAAATGAGGAAAACTCACTCTGCCATATAGAGTTATATCTAGTGCAAAATCATATTTAAACCCAGTTGGGCATGCTAGACATAGACTTCTGTATGAAGGATATATGGCTCAAATGTGTGGCTAAAGAACATTCCTGCATATGAGGGTTTATTGAGAAAACATTTATTAAGTTCTGTAAATATAGAAGGTTCTCCACTAACCCAGGGGTCCACGATCAAAGGTTGCACAAATGCAAGCCAAAATATGTTTTCAGTTTTCACCAGATATCTTGACCTACTATAATTTTCTACATGTCCTTGTTTGTTTTTTCTGGTTGTTGTTTTTATAATTCCTTGATATGGCAAGAGCATCATCACACATTAGCCAAGCATCTAAAGTTAAATTGAAACTTTCTCTATTTTCAGAAAGAAGATGCCCCTTCTTGAAAGTCCACAGATACCCAAATTTTTAAACGAAGCCATTACTTTATTTTATTTTATGACATTTAATGCATGTGAAGTAACATCCTCTCTCATTTGCCAGTGTCTTCGGTCTCTTCAATGTCCCTGCAAAATGGTATTCATTCTATGCACCTGTTGAATTTCTTCCATACAGTTTACTATGTTTAATTATACAGCAATATTTATATTTGTGCATTGTCAGGTATGCATGGATTTTGCTGATCCTGTTTCAGTTTCTCGCTAGTAATGTTTCATTACTGGGGCACCTCTCTGGCATCTTGTCTGGATTTGCATGTTTGTCCCTTGTACCCATTTGACCTTTTCCTTTTTTGAGTCTTTATGAGCTAGATTAGGTATTTTTAGCACCCTTATTGAGCTTTTCTTTACTTCTCTCAGACACTTATGGGCTGTTCAACTACTTGCTGCCTGGACCATCGTTTTACTCTTCTATTGAAGGCTTGTCCATGCTGGTAAGTTTTCTTTTCCAAATGAATCAATTTGTCCTTATCATGTTGTCTTTCATGGTTCCATTCTCCTCCGGGAGAAATTTCTTTTTGTTGATATGTTTTGCCTGAGATGTTGGATATCAGTCTGTTTGTGTTAGGCGTCCTGGCTTTATTCTCTGTACTGGAGGAACAACATATGGCCAGCTTCCTACACATTCTAACATGTCCACTCCACCCAGGTATCGTTTCCATATTTATTTTTATTGTTTTGCTGTCCAGGAAAGTAATGAATCAAGTTCTTGAATTTACAGCGCTCTGATAAATGCAAATTTCTTGAGAAATATTTCGTCATGGATGCCAAGTAGGCGGACATCCACTGTTCAGACGTCTACTAATCAGGTATGAAAAGTAAGAACACAGTTTACTACTCATGTCTGCTGTTGATCTCATGGCCTACTACGATTAGGTCATCATAGTAGTAATGTATGGTGCTGACACTATATGGCTTCGCCAATCTGACCGGGTTTTCACCCGTCAAGAAGAGATAATCTGAACATTGTTGTAGACTGGAAGTTTCTAGAGCTGCACTTGGTTTACGTTATTGTTCTGGATCTACTGTAAAAATAACCATGTGATATGGAGGCAGGCCTATTTATTCATGGAGCTTTTCCTGGAAGCTTCTTGTGAAGCTTCTATGAGCTCTAAAAAGACTTTATTGAGATTGAATCATTTCACAGATAGAGTATATGACTAGTAATAGTTAGTTTTGCTGTTAATATTTTGTAACTTGGCTGTTTGAGTGTGAATAAATTTATTCCAAGCAATTGTGTAGATAGTGGATAAAATAAAAAGCTACAGTTGCTAGTGCAATATATGCATCCATAGAAGATAGTGTATACGGAATTTATATACAGAACTGTAAAGTGTAAACTAATACGTAGATTGTATTGTGTACATTGGACCGTTCCTCGTTGAAACCGGTCCTGCTTGACTCAGTTAGTTGAAAATGTGTTATCTCATATGTCCTACCAATTTTATGGTAGCTCAGTCCAAGTATATAAATAACACTTATTTTTGGCAGCCATCAAAATGATGCTGTCATAAGCTTACAAGGTTCTTCGTCTTCATGTAATCCGTACACTAGAAAGATATGTAGTCTCCCTGAAATATGGGTTATCCCTGTAATGCATAGCTTAAAGACTTTGCCAAATGTTCTCTTGTAGGAACAAGAAGACCCGAGATTTCCAGGGAGAGGGCGGACGCTTGCTTCTACAGGAACTGAACCAACTGCAAGGGAGGCCAATGCAAATTTGCATGCTAGGTTGTTGGATAACTCAACCCCAAGCGAACTTCTAACAAATTCACAGTAATGCATTTTCTACTCGACACTTCGTCAATGTATTACACATTTACGTTGTCGTCACTTGTATATTGAAATCAGAAAAGCAGCAGCATTTAGAAGGATATATAATCACATGCATAATTTTTTAATTAAAAACTTAAAGCATATAATCAAGGGGGTCGTCATTTAAAGGATGATCTTGTTTTGATAAAAAATTAACACTTAATTAGGTACATTCTTGTATTGAAAGAAAATGTCATGGTTACTACTTCAGAAGTGTGTTATGTAATAGCAAGGAGAAATGGTTTTGCTTAATATCTCTCCAGGAAATGGCATAAGCTTACATAAGCCGCTATCTAGCTTTTCAAGGCCTATCTTACCTGAAAAAAGAGGCACTACTTATTTAATTTGTAATTTTGGACCTTCGTTGTAACAGGCATACGGCAGCAAACACTGTCCGAGCTGATGCAACAGTAACAGCTGACCAGGTATTGTGTTATGTACCCTTTGATTCCCCATCGGATGTTTGCTGTTGTGTTATTTACCCTTTGATTTCCTGTCGGCTGTTGCTATTGGTTTAGTAATGATTACTGGACAACTTATTCTCTGCAGACTGATACATTTGATGAAGAGCTTAAGAAGCTGGTTGGGATGGGCTTTGAAAGGGTACTTACTCACAGCCTTTTTGCATATGATCCCCTTGTCATGCTAGTGCACGTTGGTGTGCAAGAGACCCATACTAGATTTGAAGTAAAAAATGGGTAAAACTAACTGGATTACTTAGATGATTTAAGCAAATATATTGACGGTCATGCTTGATGTTACTATAGTAAGCATCGGAGGACAAACCAACTCAATCTAAAGCCATATTTATGTTAAGAGGCCAGAAATGTTTTTGGTAGAGGGGGTCGCAAGCATCTCACGGATGGAATGGTTTCCTTGCTGCAGACTCAGGCTGAAGTTGCTCTTGCGGCCGCGGACGGAGATCCAAATGTTGCCATTGAGATTCTCATGAGCCAGCAGGTTTGTACTGATATTGTCTTCAAATTAATTGTTCAGAGTTCTGTGACTCCTCCTGACGTTACTTTCTTTTGCCTTTATTGTCGAAACTTTCCAGGATTAGGGATTAGCCACACAATTCTATATCAAAGTGAGTGCAGTTATCGAGCAGCATATCTCTTGCTTATCTGGAGGTTAGGTTCAGACTGTGGATGGATAGTGGACTTTGTAGAGGAGATGCTGGTGACAGAGTGGTTTTCGGAAAAGGTGCCATTGATTATGCAATTTGTATAGGTGCAGAAGCTACTGTGTAGATCCTACTTGCATTTGTCCAAGCTTAATGTAGTACTATTACTGAACATGGAAGTGTCAAGGGCTCCAGTTCCAGGCATCAGTTAACTGATTTCATCACCGCGCGCGTATAACCTCAGACTCGAAAGTATTGTCCAAAATGATGACGCTGATTATCCAGTTTCTGTAGGTGCAGAAGCTACTGTCTAGTGCTTGCCTAGTTGCATTTCTCAAATCTTATCTACTGAAACATGGAAGTGTCAAGGGCTCCAGTTCTAGGCATCAGCTGACTGATATCATCGCTGGCCTTTACACCAAGAACTTGACGAACCCAACAACCTGTTTTTACCTGTTTTTCCTTGAAACGCAAAATGACAAACGAAAGTTTATGTACAAACCGTGATAGGGCCAACACCCCAAATTTACAACGCTGCAACGCCTTAGTACCACTGTCCCTGCTTTTCGCCTATGGGTGATAGCAGTAGCAGGCCAGTGAGGTCAGGCTGTGCATTGTCAAAGATCGCTGCGTTACCATGCTTCCTGATCCAGCATTGAGACATCATCATTGGAGCAGTACCCTTGCGGAACCCTAGGACATGTCAAAGATAAACATCGAGGCCAAAGGAAATATGGCACAGTCCATTGTCGTCCAGCCCGGTTAGGATACCTGGCTTTCACCCAGGCGACCCGGGTTCAAATCCCGGCAATGGAGGACAGCTTTTTTGTCACAATTTCTGTGACGGTCACGCCTTCCAGCTTCTTCTTCTTCTTTTTTCGAGGGGACGCCCTCCAGCCTCCTTAATCTTTTGGTCCTGGTTTGGTTTCTGAATCAACGTGATATTTCTGGCAATGCGTGCGTTTTTCTTCAATCCCTCCTTCGAGTTTGGATGCCTACACAATATAAATGCACCAAAGAAAAATGATGAAAAATAAATAAATTTTAGGCTTACACTTCTCCATCGGAGCAACAGCCATCCAACTTTCACATGTATAAAATCGGAAAAGGCGTGACTGATGGTTTGAAGAAGGCATGACATCCCATTGACTCGGACACTGCGTTCATTTGCTGCCATCTTTTTATTGACTGGAGTATATCCAGATTTTTATCATCCGATTTGCGTGTGCTAGAGAGAATAACCACTCCTAGTGATTGTACTCCAGCAGTCCGGGAACATGATCTAACCAATGTAAAATGTAAACATAGCATTCCGGCTGACATGGAATATTTTACAGGATTATTACAAAGCTAAAACCCACGGGAAACTCAAACAGAAAACATGACAAGTCCTGAGGTTAAGCCTAACCCAGAACACTTGCATGATCAACAAATTAAAGACAGTTTACCAGGTATAGCATCACATAACCCGTAATGCCATCTGGAGGCATGGCCTTAGAAGCCCCCCACATTCCAGAAACATAAAAGCAAATGAAGAAAATGACATGTATTTGGTCCAAACACAAAATGGCACATCCGTATGGATCATCTATTACAGGCACTCCAAAATCGCCGCTTAAATTGTTGAAAGGATGCCAAACTTAACCCGGGCTTGCTGATTGCTCGCTCAATGCTTTGCAAGTTCAATTGTTTCACCATGCCTCATTGTACAATGGAATAGAATGTTAACAATGTCATAACTTTGATTTACAGACCCACATGTCATTCTTTAGTCTGTAAATCAAAAATAGGGCAGTTATCGAGCGGCATCTCTCTTGCTTATGTGAAGGTTAGGTTCAGATTGTGGATCGATAGTGGATCTCGTAGAGGAGATCTTCGTGACAGAGTGGTTTCCAAAAAAAGCTGTTCTTGATTATGTAATTTGTATACAGGCAGAAGCTACTGTCTAGTGCCTACTTGCATTCGTCCAATCTCATGTAGTAGTACTGAACATGGAAGTGTCAAGGGCTCCAGTTCCAGACATCAGCTGACCGATATCATCACCGAGTATACACCTCCTCTAAAGAACTCGCAACAACCACCCCTGATGGGCGTTTTTCCTCTTGAGAAAACGCAAAATTTCTGCGTCTTGATGCATTGATAAAATTTAAGTTTGTGTACAAACCGTGATGGGCCAACACCCCAAATTTACAATGCCTATGGGCGATTGTGTCGAGCAGGCCGGTGAGGTCAGGATGTGCATTGTCAAAGATCGTTGCGTTATGATGCTTCCTGATCCACCATGGAGCATCATCAATGAAGCAATACCCTTAGTCCGGTGCTGGGGTGTTGCAGCCAGCCTCCATCACCCAACATATGGTAAGCTGCGTTATTTTTCACCCATCGTACATATGAACAAGTGCCGTGAGGCACCTCCTGGTGCAAGACTAATGTTGTCGAATATATATATAGAGAGAGAGAGACAAAATGGATCAGTAAGTTAAAATGTGACCTACAACTATAATAAATCCGGCATGATTTCCCATGAAACAAACCTTTGACTGACCCCTCTGCGCCGTGTTCTGTGGTTCTGGCCTTGTCTCCCAGGCACAGTATTCAAACGATGGCCAATATGGGGATTAAGTGTTCGTCACCAAGAATCATATGGACGTCTACCTCCCCATTCACACGATAAGAGATTTAGTTCAACTTATTCTAGCAAAACAGGGAGAGAACAGAAGGACAATTGCTATTTGCTCTAACTCACTAGCCCCTGACATTTCTGGCTATTTCGCTCCTTGTGCGTATCCGTCTATCCAACTAACCAAGACACATTCACGTTTGTTTTTCTCCAATCCCTCACTTGAGTCAGAACATAGAACCTGAAAACAGAGCAGCTTATGGCCAATATGATAATTTGCTATCAGCCATAGCCATGAGTGTATATATAAGCCGTGAGGGTCAAAGAAAGTGTGACTGAGAATTTGAAGAAGGCATGGCATTCGTTTGATTCCACAATGCATTCATCTGGCACTATTTCCGTGACGGTCATGCTTTCGAGCTTCTTTAATCTTTGGGTCCTAGTTTCTGAATCAGTGTGACATTTCTGGTCATACGTGTGTTTTTATCCAACCCCTCATTTGAGTTCAAAAGTCCACACAGTAAATGCACAAAAGAAAAACAATCAAATTTAAATTTTAGGCTTGGGGTTGTGCAACTTTAATGAGAATTAATTCTCGCCAACATGATAGTTTTCCATCCGAGCAACAGCCATCAAACTTACGTATACATAATTGAAAAAAGCGTGACTGGTGGTTTGAAGAAGGAATCTCATTGATTCCGCACTGCCTTCATTTGGTAGTACCATTTTTCTGCCTCTCGCGCTATCCAGCTTTTTATCATCCGATTTGTGTGCACTAGAGAAAAAATGACCAATCCTAGTGATTGTGCTCCAACAGTTCCTCGTTGAAACAACTCGTGCTTAATTCTCAGTTAGTTGAAATATGTGTTAGCTCAATATGTCCTATCCTTTTTCTAGTAATTCAGTTCAAGGATATAAATAGCACTTAATTTGGCAGCCATCAAGATGATGCTGTCCTAAGCTAAACAAGGCTCTTCGTCTTCATGTAATCCATACACTATAAAGATATGGGTTATCCCTGTAAGCGCATAGCTTAAAGAATTTGCCAAATTTTCTCTCGTAGGAACAAGAAGATCCGAGATTTCCAGGGAGGGGGCGAACGCTTGCTTCTACAGGAACTTAACCAACTGCAAGGGAGGCCAATGCAAATTTGCATGCTAGGTTGTTGGATAACACAACACCAAGTGACATTCTAACAAATTCATAGTAATGTGTTTTCTACTCGACACTTCGTCAATGCATTACACATTTGCGTTGTTGTCTTGTGTATTGAAATCAGAAATACAGCAGTGTTTTAGAAGGATACAATCACAAGCAGTTTTTGTTAATAAAAAACTTCAAGGGAGTCGTCATTTAAGGGATGATCTTATTTTGATGAAAAAGAACACTTAATTAGGTGCATTCTCATATTGAAAGAAAATGCCATAGTTACTACTACCTCTGTTCCTAAATATAAGATGTTTTGGCAATTTAAATGCCAAAATGTCTTATATTTAGGAACAGAGGTAGTACTTCATAAGTGTGCCATGTAATAGCAAGCAGAAATGGTTTTGCTTAATGTCTCTCCAGGAAATGGAATAGGCTTACATAAGCCGCTATCTAGCTTTTCAAGGGCTATCTTATTACCTGAAAAAAGAGGCACTACTAATTTAGTTTGCAATTTTGGACCTTGGTTGTAACAGGCATATAGCAGCAAACACAGTCAGAGCTGATGCAACAGTAACAACTGACCAGGTATTGTGTTATCTGTCCTTTGAATTCCCGACGGATGTTGTTATTGGTTTAGCAATGATTACTGGAGAAATCATTCTCTGCGGACTGATACATTTATAATGCCATTGGTATGTAGATTCAAAGCAAATGGGTTTAACAAACCAGATCACTTAGATGGTTTAAGCAAATATATTGACGGTCATGCTTGATGTTACCAGTATTGGATCGGAGGACAAACCAACTCACATCAATCTAAAGCCATATATTTATGTTAGAGGCCAGAGCTGTTTTTGGTACAGGGGTTGGCAAGAATCTCATGGATGGATTGGTTTCCTTGTTGCAGATTCAGGCTGAAGTTGCTCTTGCCGCCACGGATGGAGATCAAAATGTTGCTATTGAGATTCTCATGAGCCAGCTGGTTCGTACGGATATTGTCTTTAATCAATTGTTCAGAGTTCCATGACTCCTTCTGACGTTGCTTTATTTTGCCTTTGTTGTGGAAGCTTTCCAGGATTAGGGGTTAGCCACACAATTCTGTTCAAAGTGACTAAGTGATGAGTGCAGTTATCGAGCAGCATATCTCTTGCTTATCTGATGGACAGTGGAGTTCGAGAAGGCAGCATATAGGAGATCTTCGTGACAGGGTGGTTTTGGAAAATTGTGCCATTGATTATGCAATTTGTATATGTGCAGAAGCTACTGCTTGCCTAGTGCACTTGCATTTGTCCTTTTCGATTTATAGGGTTTATCTTAATTTTTTCATTTTTCCGATTTAAAGGGCTTATCTTCGTCTCCTTTTGAGATTCTGAGGCGCATTAAATCTTTGCATGCAAGAATTAAAAAGGAACTCACCAATGCATGTAATGCTACTACTCATCTACTCCATCCGTTCCTAAATATTTGTCTTTTTAGAGATTTCAAATGGACTACCATATACGGATGTATATAGACATGTTTTAGAGTGTAGATTCACTCATTTTGCTCCGTATTTAGTCACTTGTTGAAATCTCTAGAAAGACAAATATTTAGGAACGAAGGGAGTAGTGGCCAAGCATGCATGCACTGCAATTAATCCCAATTAATACATCAATTTAGTATAGACAGTTTTGTAAAGTACGAGATACATTCCTCCACTCACAATGTGCCTTGGTTGATGAGATTTCAGATTTGAGCCCTATAAACCGGAAAGGAGGGAGAACTGGTAGTAGTACTACTACTGAACATGAAAGTGTCGAGGGCTCCAGGCATCAGTTGACTGATTTCATCACCTCAGACTTCAAAGTATTATCCAAAATGAAGATGTTGATTACCCAGTTTTATCTACACATGGTAATGTCGAGGGCTCCAGTTCTAGGCATCAGCCGACTGATATCATCACCTCCTCAAAATAACTTAACAAACCGAACAACCTGCCCTAGTGGGCATTTCCTCTCCGGCGTCTGTCGGCTAGCGCACCGGCGCTTCGTAAGGTGCGAGATTAACATTCTCTAATATAAAAATTATTGTAAGAAAAACATTCGCTAATAGATAAAGAGGTATAAGGGATAAGTAAAATGTAACCTACAACTATAAAAAATCTGACATGATTTTCCATGAAACAAACAAACCCAGTAACTTGTAGGCCTTGTGACACAATACTCCTAGATCACGAGCAAGACGGCCTTCGCATTTAGCCCTCAAAAACATCTATAAAAACAAGACCATTCATGTATGTTCCCTTCTTATTGGCTTTACTTCTTTGAACTTGTTCTAGCAAAACAGGGAGAGAACATAAGTATGATTACTCTTTGCAAGTGATTCGAGCATTCTATGACATTTCTGGCTATGCCGACCCTTGCATGTATCTGTCTATCTGACTAACCAAGACACATTCACGTTTGTTTTTCTCCAATCCCTCACTTGTCTGAACACCCACACAATAAGTGCATAAACGAAATGTAACATAGAAGCTAAAAACAGAGTAGGTTGTTGTCCACACAACAATTTGATATCTGAGAGCAACGGCCATGAGTGTGTATATAGAAGCTGCAAGGATGAAAGAAAGCGCGACTAAGGATTTGAAGAAGGCATGGCATCCATTTGATTCCACAATGCGTTCATTTGGCACTATTTCTGTGATAGTCACGCTTTCCAGCTTCTTTAACCAAACATGCGTTTTTCTCCAATCCCTCACTTGAGTTTGAACGCCTACACAATAAATGCACCAAAGAAAAATAGTTTAAATATAAAGTTTAGGCTTGGGGTTGTGCAACTTGAATGAGAACTAATTCTGGCCAACACAATACTTTTCCATCCAAGCAACAGCCATCAAACTTTCGAATGTATATAGTCGAAAAAAGCATGACAGATGGTTTGAAGAAGGCATGACATCCCTTTGATTGCACACTTTGGTACCATTTTTTTCTAATGTTCACACTATCCAACTCTTTGTTATCCGATTTGTGTGCACTAGAGAGAGAATGACCAATCCTAGTGATTGCACTCCAACAATCTGGCCAATGCAAAATTTAAACATAGGATTCCACCTAGGGACCCGATCCGCGCTGCTTCATAGTATGAATAGATCACATTAGCTATAACTTCCCCACCCATATTTAGCTTAGTTTGAACCATTTCCCTACTTATGCGCGCAGGATATGCGGACACCCACTTACATCCCTAATTTCACCTAACCCAGAACATTTTACTACAGGATTAAAAAGCTAAAACCTGCAGAAAACTCAAAACAGAAAGCAAGACAAGTCCTATAAGATGGATAAACCCTAACCCAGAACACTTACAGGATTAACAAATTAACGACAAATTACCAGTTGAAGCATCACACGAACCCGATCGTTGTTTGGGACGCATAGCCCTAGAAGCCACCCACATTCCAGAAACATAAAAGCATATTAAGAAAATAACATGTATTTGGTCCTAACACAAAATGGCACATCCGGGTGGATCTTCTGTTGTAGGCACTCCAAATCCGTCGCTCGAGTTGTCGAGTCATGCTGTTCTAGCAGAAAGGATGTCGAACTTAACTCAGGCTTGCTGATTGCTCGCTCGATGCCTTGCAAGCTCAGTTGATTCACCATGCCTCATTGTATAATGAAATAGAATGTTAACAATATCATAACTTTGATTTACAGACCCACATGTCATTCTTTGGTCAGCGCATTTGGCACTTTGATGTATGGATCATCATAACTCGGAAGGACCTCTATTATGGCATCTCTACATTGATGGAAACAGAAAAGATACTCAGCCTTTGCTGCAAAGCTTGATAACAGGTCAATCGAAGACATGAAGCCTTGTTACCTGTTAGCAAATGGTTCCGCCTTATCTTCTCTTAAAGAACTACCAGCTGCAGTGTCTTTGACCAAGATAGTCAAACATGAAAACAATTAACAGAATGTGGCAGACAGACAGAACAAAAGACATGGGCAACATAATTGCTTAGTGGTATTTCTAGGAACTCTGATAGCTTTAAAAAAATGTATGTTTGTACAACAAATGCAACCCGAGGGAGCAAGATTATAGTATTGAGATTATTTTGAGGAATCTTGCCATACCATATGACATGACGAATGTCCCGTATGTTATTCACATGAATCAGCACAAGCATTCGAGCAGCATATCTGTTGCTTATCTGATGGCTAGGTTTAGTCCGGATGGATAGTGCACTTTGAGAATGGAGCATAGAGGAGATCTCCGTGACAGAGTGGTTTTCGGAAAAGGTGCCATTGATTATGCAATTTGTATAGGTACAGAAGCTACTTTGCACTCCAATCTTAGAGAAAATGGAAGTGTCAAGGACTCCAGTTCCAGGCATTAGCTGACTAATATCATCACAACGTATACACCTCCTCAAAAGAAGTTGACGAACCCAAGAACCTCCCGTAGTGGGCTTTTTTCCTCCCGGGAACACGCAAAACCTCTGCGTCTTGTGCACTGGTAGAATAAACGTCTATGTACAAAGCATGATGGTGCCAACACTCCAAATTTACACCGCTTTCGCCTATGTAGCCCCTGTCGAGTAGGCTGGTGAGGTCAGGGTATGCGTTGTCAAGGATAGCTGCCTTATAATGCTTCCTGATCCACCATGGATCATGATCAGTGGAGCTGCGGTACCCTTGCAAGGCGATAGCATGGATTGGAAGTCAAGTGTCACCAACCTAGTAGATTCACCTCGTCCGTCCATTTATAATTTGTTTTTCTCTAATCCCTCACTTGAGCCTGCACGCCCACACACTAAATGCACAAACGAATTGTAACATGGAAACTGAAAACAGAGCAGGTTGTGGCCAATTCGATAATTTTCCATCTAAGAGCAACATCCATGAGTGTGTATATATATAAGCCGCAAGGATTGAAGAAAGAGTGACTGAGAATTTGAAGAAGGCATGGCATCCGTTTGATTCCACAAATGCGTTCATTTGGCACTATTTTTGTGATGATCACACTTTCCAGCTTCTTTTAACTTACTGGCCCTGGTTTCTGAATTAGTGTGACATTTCTGGCACTATTTTTGTGATGATCACACTTTCCAGCTTCTTTAACCTTTTGGCCCTGGCTTCTGAATTAGTATGACATTTCTGACCACACTTGCGTATTTCTCTCATTTGTGCTTGGACGCCTTGACAATAAATGCTTGGACGCCTTGACAATAAAGGCTTGGGGTTGTGCAACTTGAATGAGAATTTTAAAAAGCAAACACTGCATGTTCTGGCCAACACGATAGTTTTCTATCTGAGCAACAGCCATTGAACTTTCGCGTGTACGTATATTGTCAAAAAAGCATGACTGATGTTTGAAGAAGGCATGACATCCCAATGACTCCACACTGAGTTCATTTGGTACCATTTTTTTTATGGTCGCACTATCCAGCTTTTTATCATCCGAATTGTGTAAACTAGAGAGAGAAGTTATTGCACTCCAACAGTAGGGGAACATGATCTGGCCAATGCAAAATTGAAACATAGAATCCCGCCTAACCCAGAATATTTTACAGGATTAAAAAGCTAAAACCTGCAGAAAACTCAAACAGAAAGCACGATAAGTCCTCAGGTTCAGCCTAACCCAGAAAACTTACATGATTAACAAATTGAAGACAAATTACCAGGTGATAGCATCACATGCATGAACCCTATCGCCGTTTGGGAGGCATAGCCCTAGAAGCCCCCCACATTCCAGAAACATAAATAAAAGCATATTAAGAAAATGACATGTATTTGGTCCGAATGCATGATGGCACAAAAGGATGGATCTGTTGCAGGCACCACAGATCCATCGCTCAACTTGTTGAGTCTTACTGTTCTAGCCGAGGATGTCAAACTTAACTCAGGCTTGCTGATTGCTCGCTCGATGCTTTGCAAGCTCAGTTGATTCACCATGCCTCATTGTATAATGAAATAGAATGTTAACAATATCATAACTTTGATTTACAGACCCACATGTCATTCTTTGGTCAGCGCATTTGGCACTTTGATGTATGGATCATCATAACTCGGAAGGGCCTCTATTATGGCATCTCTGCATTGTTGGAAACAGAAAAGATACTCAGCCTTTGCTGCAAAGCTTGATAACAGGTCAATCGAAGACATTGAGCCTTGTTACCTGTTAGCAAATGGTTCCGCCTTATCTTCTCTTAAAGAACTACCAGCTGCAGTATCTGTGACCAAGATAGTCAAACATGAAAACAGGTAACAGAAGGTGGCAGACAGACAGAATAAAAGACATGGGCAACATAATTGCTTAGTGGAATTTCTAGGAACTCTGATAGCTTAAAAAAAGCTGTATGTTTGTACAACAAATGCAACCCAAGGGAACAAGATTATAGTATAATCATTTAAGCAACATAAATGTGTGTAGATGAAGGAACTTATTTTGTAGAAAAACAATATTTGAGTGAGCATGTGCAACAATTGATCCACTAATGCCTATGTGTGCCATGCTGCCGGGATACTGTGTGGCTCGTTTCATCCACTACAATTTTGCACAGGGCGCCGCGCAACAGCATCCCGGCTGCCTGCTGAGGACTGCATGTTGGTGGATCAATTATTGCATGTGTTCAAAAGGTTTGGTTTGAACCACATACCATGGACGAAAGCATACAATGTTAGAAACAATGAATTAAATTAGTCAAAGAGAGCAAATAGATATTTTCTCTCACAACTCAGATGGCTCACTGTCTTGTTCTGCTACATATTAATATTCAAAATTAGTTGTTACAAACATAAATAATTCATGAGATTCTTTTTTTAGTCTCTAATCCTTCAATTTCAGGTCTGTTTCCTATATTATACATTAATTCAAGAGAACTTAAAAAGTCGCCGTGCAGTCAGAGAATCTGGGTGCAGAGAAAAAAAAAGGGTATAAAGTATGGACTGTGACTATTGTCAAGTGTGGTACTACCGAACACATACATATCAAGATTCAAGAGCACATGCATACTGTTATAATGAACTTGTCTAATAAAAAATGGATATAATATTATGAACTGCACAACGGCATAAGACAGAGCTGAGGCAATCCTGAAGCAAATGCCTAATTTTGTTAGTTAAACACAACAAGGCATTACACTTTATCGTAGCTATTGAGATTATTTTGAGGGGTCTTGCTATACCATATGACATGATCAATGTACAATATGTTATTCACATGAATCAGCATAAGCATTCGAAATTGTCTTTGGACCAAGGGGCACTAGCACACTAGTAAGTGATAAGCAACCAATCTACATGGAAATGTGAAGAGTTACATGGATGAGTACCAGCTCTAAGTGAAGGCTCAATGGATTCAAGATCAACCGCTTGAAGTTGCCCAAACCTGCAAGGAAAAGAGAGAATAAGTATTTCTAGCTGCTTCTAATGGGATTCATACACATTAGTTCAGTCCCCCAGATCAAGCATGGTTTCTCACAGCCCACCTAAACAAAAACAACCACAAAGAGCATAATTTGCACTTATTGTTACAGGCTCCATCAATTCCAAGTACCAGGCAGCAAATGCAAGTTTCGAATTGTGCATGAAGAGGGGCAGAAAAATATAAGGGGTCCTGAATTACCAGTCCACCACCTGCTGAATCTTGGGCGCGAACTCCTCAGCCTAGCGGTCCAACAGGCAGAAAATCATCAGCCTCCACGCAGCGCACGGGAAGTGGTTCCCATCGAGAGTGAGAGAGAAAGAAGCGCGCTGACCTCTTGCGGCGAGAGAGATATGCGGGCGGAGTTGGCGAGGCGGGGAAGGTCCGGCGGCTCCAGGGGCCCCGGCCCCGCGGTGGGCGCTGCGTTCGGGCAGGAGGAGAGCGGGCGCCGCCGCAGCAGAGACCACCGGGTGCTCGGCGAGGCGTGCCACGGCGGCGCGGCGGCCCAGCGGAGCCTGGGAATGGCCGAGGCGGCGGCGGAGAGCATGGCCGTCGTTGCTGCCGGCGATGCTAAAAGAGAGGAGGGGTTTAGATTTGGACCAGAGGCGATCCGAGCGGATTATCCACTGCTGACGCTCTCCCCTCTCCATGTGCGCCGTCCGATCTGTACTCTACGGCTGTGATTGAGGCCTGCGACGGAGCTCTAGCTGGGCTTCATGGATCCACCTCGCCTGGTGACTGGGCCGCGCCTCCGATTTGCTGTGCTGCAAGCCTCGTCACGGTTCACGTAAACATGGCAGATTTTGCACATAAACATTTAGATTAATTAATAATCACCCTGGTTTTTAAATTATCGGATGTATATAGACGTGTTTTAGTGTATCTTGTGAGGTCTCTTGTGTCTTGGTCTCTTGAATCTGATTTTTTTGCCAATTTCTTGGGATGTCTCTTGTGTCTTGGTCTTTGAAGAAGTAAAATTTGGTATCTCTACGTACCGCCGAAGCAAAATACATTGCGGATGGATCATGTTATGCTCAATTACTATGGATAACACAAACTCTTCAAGATTATGGCATGAATGTGAGACGTGTCTCATTACTATGTGACAATGAAGTGCTATTAAGATTGCACACAATCTCGTTCAACACTCTCGAACTAAGCATATTGATGTTCATCACCACTTTATACGTGACCATGTGGCTAATGGTAGCAGACCTTAAGCATGTCTGTATCGACAAACAAGTGACTGACGTCTTCACAAAACCACTTGATGAGGAGACATTTTGACACTTGAGGAGTGAGTTAAACATTCTTGATGTTTCTAATGTGAACTAGAAACTCAACTGGATGCATGCAAGGATATGAGCTTTTCACGACTAATCTTAATAATTCTCTTATGATGGACTATCTTATATCATGGATACATTGCTTCCTTGTACTAGGTACTTGGATGAGCTACATTCTACAAGATTGCTTCAACTCGTATATTGAGCAATCTCACATGAACCAAGTATCAAAGACTTCCTTTGTTGTGTTCAAGGAACAAGACAACCAAAAGTATCCTTTGACAACATATGATTCAAATCTTCACTCTTATCAATTTGGGTATACATGTTGTTTCTTGTGTGACTAATTAGGAAGATGAACTTCAACTTCAATGGATTGCTCCCAATTCATGGTGGGCATCATCATCCTTGAGCATCCAGAACAAGTTCAACTACATGATTTCGTCAACAACAAACCCCAATGTAATTCCTCACATCTAAGGGAAGTTTTACTCCAAGTCATGAGCCAAAGCAACTCTAGAAGATGTGAATGCGCATTGAAATGCTTAAACAAAAAATGTCAACCCTATTTGAGCTTAAACGATGAGTATGACCTATGATCACGTGTTCTCACTTGACTCCTAAGCCAATGTACTCAAATATTGATGACTTAGTCGGCAACCCTATCTTAGTTGAAGTTTTGCATTTCCTTTCTTTATCGTGTGTTTTGTTGTTCATATTTTTCTTTATGTTCATGTTTTTCTTGTCGAAAAGGATAATTTTTTCGAAACGGATTCATGTTTTTCTTGTGATATCATTTGGAATTTTTTTATAAGAAAACCAAAAACTTCTTTAATTTTATCTACTTTCTATTTTCTCTATCAATTCATTGCAAATCCTTTACTGGTATAACTGCACAGTGAGATGAGTCTTGACAAAACCTACTTTATCATGTGCAATCGGTCTCTCCGATCCAAACTCCTTGGTGACACCAGGTCAAATTTAACCAATGCATAGCAGTTCTTCAGTCTGACCGACAAGAACTGGCTTAGTGACACCGATGTGATCAATCAGAAGATCCAAGCCTCTGTCGAAGCTTCAGAATTTTGACTAATATTTTTGGGGACACTGAAGTGCACATGAAAAAGAATGTTTTGCCAAGAAAGTTACATCTATTTTCTCCAGCTCCACTTAATGATCCTCCTCTACAAAGAATTTACAACTATAATTCTGCTTCATGTGCAAGTCCAGGTCCCTTACCATTTGACCTACAAAAACAAGAAGAATAAACCCTTCTTGGAAATTGATTTCAAAGGGGGGAGATATGCACATCAAAGATTATCTAACTTCAAAGCAGCATAGCAATAGATAAACATGAGAGGAGAGATATATGTTTCTAGTGGGGAGAAACATATGAACATATGTATGGTTGTTGATTTATCTTATCCGTAATGTATATACCTGTAAGGTATCTACGAGTGGTAGACGGCTACAGATGCCCGTCGCTGATAGCCATTTGTGTCTGCCACTGATAGCAATATCTGAGGTAGTGACTATCGACTGATGGAAGAGTAATTAGGATTAACATGGGTGCTCGTTACATTCACGCTTTCTTTACAAATTTTTGTTATGGTCACGTATCTCATGATAGGTTGGACGGGTTGCATCAAGGGATGAATCAGTATTGGAGTATTTGGTTTGCTTGGGTCAGACCTCCTCATATGCATCCTGCAGGTCACACTCTCCTCCTCTGTGAGACGGTCGGTTGTGAGTACTTTGCATAGAGCGACTCCTGTTATAGCCTCCATTTTTCTCTACTCTGTAAACACCATTATGAGTGCATATAAGAAAACACCATTCTAAGGGTTTTGAGGGGCTCCATGTTATGTGTGTGTGGGGGGGGGGGGGTCTCGTTTTTAGTACCGGCTCGGACCATCCTGCAAGTGCTCTCTTTGTTACTATTTCTTCTTTTTCCAGTGAAAACAAAACAAAAAGGAGAGTTGGTGGCGACCTAACATGAAGGAGAAAGAGGTGGGCATCCCTGACATGAGGAGGAGAGGGAGGTGAGGGTGTCAGAGACGTGGGGGGGAGGGGGCAACAGAGATGAAGGAGACAAGGGAAACTTCGAGTAGAACGGCGGAGACATGAAAGGAGAATAGTGGGACTAGCGGAGGAGGGTAAGATGGTCCATGAAGGTTTCCCCGTCATCCCATGCTGTTGTACAGGCTGTGGCAAGCCATGCAAGAAATGAGATGCAACGTATGGGGGACGGGCGGGTGGCAGACGAGCGGGAGCTCGACTGTCAGAATTTGTCGGTCAAGGGCAGCAACGGTAAGTTGACATCATGGTGGGGAAGAAAAATTCAAGAATTTTTGTTTTGGGGGTGAATGGGGAGATCCCCCCCCCAGCCTCCCTACACTTGGTCTAGAGGGGGAGAGGGATAAGGTCGAGTAGGGTCCTTTAAATGAGGGATGGATATGTGAGAGTTGGAGTATTTTTCTTCTTCTTCTCGAAACCTCCAAAATAGATATTAGGAGGAAGATGAATAGATGGTTGAAACTGCACTTTAGCTATGAACTATTATATGATTGCTATTGTGTTGCAACAAGATATCAATATTTAAGTATGCTAGCCTGTGATTTCATTCAACATATTAATGTTTTTTAACAGAGGCAAAATGTTTGCCTCATATATTAATTAAGAGAGAGAAATAGTTTGGTTTCTTTACAAAACACCCCTTATTACTGAAAGTGCTAGTTATCGACTAGAGGGGGGTGAATAGGAGATTTTTATGAAAATCTTCTAAACGTGGAAGTTTCGGAGACAAACAATAGAATTGCCCAAATTGATATGCAACGGAAGATAAACTACAACAAGCAAACCATAGTCAAGTATGCTGTAATGTGAAAGTACAAAGACTAATAGCAGCTTAGTAGTAAGGATCAGGATGGAAGATAGTATGAAGCCAAACAACTATAGTAGTCAAGCAATGAAGTCAAACAGTATGACAAGCAGCAATGACTTCACGAAGACAAACTCGAGTAAAGGTTGGGAGAGGATAGAACCACCACTTGTTGAAGACATAGGATTTGTTAGACCAGTTCCATTCTTGTGTGACAACTGTGACGTCTCGTTAGGAAGGCTGAGATTCAACTCGAAGACCGCGTCTTCACCTTATTCCCTTGAGCTAAGGACACACAGTCCTCGCCCAATCACTCTGGTAAGTCTTCAAGGTAGACTTCCAAACCTTCACAGACTTCGCTCACCGGCGATCCACAATGACTCTTGGATGCTCGTAACGCGACTCCTAACCGGTGGAGGATTCACAGTCCTCAAGTGTAATAAGTCTTCGTGTCACGCAGATGTAAAGACTTGATGATGCCTAACACTCTTTGGCTCGGGTGTTTGGGCTTTGTCCTCGCAAGGATTTCTCTCTCAAAGGCTTCTAGGTGGGTTGCTCTCAAACGACAAAAGCCGTGCACTAACTCTGAGCAGCCACCAATTTATGGTGTAGGGGGTGGGCTATTTATAGCCACTAGGCAAACCGACCTGATATGTCCGAAATGACCCTGGGTCACTCAAGAACTGACACGTGTTCCAACGGTCAGATTTCAAACACACACGGCGACTTTACTTGGGCTACAAGCAAAGCTGACTCATCCAGCTCTGGATAAGATTTGCTCTCATTGTCTTCGCTCGAAGACATAGGATTTGGGTTGAGCATCACTTCAGTCATTCTGACTTTGATCACTTGGACCCCACTTGATAGTGCGGTGGTTCCTATGACTCAACAAAGAAGAAAAGGAAACAACGAAACAACACAGTCTTCGCGCTCCATAGTCTTCACTCAATGTCTTCTCTTGTCATAGTCTTCAATATGAATACCTTCATATACCACCATTGTCTTCAATGTCTTCATACATTTTAGGGTCATCTCCGGTAGGTAAACCGAATCAATGAGGGACACTACCGTGTTATCCTGCAATTCTCACAAACACATTAGTCCTCAACCAAATTTGTCGTCAATACTCCAAAACCAACTAGGGGTGGCACTAGATGCACTTACAATCTCCCCTTTTGGTGATTGATGACAAACGGTTGAAGTTTTCAACGGGATAAAATATGTGAAATTGTAAAGGATAGGGTATTGTCTTCATAAGTGGCAAGGGCTCCCCCTGAAGATGTGCATATAAGTAATTTGCTTTTGGAATGCAAATGCACATGGCAGGTTGTACTTGTGGAGATCCTCTCCAACTTATGAAGATAATTCATCATGCATGAAATGATATAACTAAGAGAATGACATGCATAATGAAAAATGAACGTCTGCAGAATGATCTAAGTGCGGAAGTTATCATCACACATGCGGAATTTATCATCGCATCACAGAAAGGCAAATAGGTAGTAGACGACCATCGAGTTTAAGTTTTACAACTCAAAGAACCAAATGTATCAAAAACGAGAGTTGTGAACACTAGGCAAAATATAAAGCAACCGCCCATATGAACCCGCTTGAAGACTATCAAACTCATATGCTTCTCCCCTTTGTCAAGAAGGACCAAAAGGTTTGAAGACATAGAGCATCTACCGCTTTCATCAGAGAAGGTGAAGCAGCGGGGTTGTCGTTGTTGTTTGGCGTGCGAGCGAACTTGGTGCAAAGTGTCGGCGCGCGCGAAGTAGTGGGCGGTGAAGTAGCATCGGCTTCATCATCGATCACTTTGGCATTCACAGTTGCCGCGGAGGAAGAATAGTGAGAGTCTTCAAGGGATGGAGTTCGACGTAGGACAACATTCCGTGGAGGAGTGGAGTCAAACTGGAATCTTTCCGTGAATCCATCGTCTTGAAGATCTGCTTCAGCACCGAGCAGTGTCAAACTCTTCCATGATCGACGATAGGTCTCGTGAGTGACAAAAGCATTCTTGGTGGCAAGATTTCGAATGCGACTGACGTCCACGAAGAGGCTTTGCATCTGTCGCTTGAGCCAATAGTGATGCTTATCTTGTTTTCGATGCGAGGCTACAAGAAGTTCTCGGTCATTGAGGACACGAGAGCGCTTCCGAGGCCTTTGGGCTATTGTGCTCTCAGTAGCTTCAGTTTGCGCACGGTGAGGCATACGAGTGTTGCCAGCCATTGGATAGACATGAGATACTGCTTGGATGCCTTCCATGGGTTGAGAGAAGCTGTGGTGATCTGCATTTTGAAGACAAAGTGGCGTTTTGGCAGGCTCAGGGTATATGGCTTCAACTGACATATCAACCTCGGGTAGAAAGATCAGATGATTGCGAGCAGAGGGCTGATAGTTGACAGCAGAGTGTATCTTGATGAGGCACATGACCCATGGAGCATAGAATTTCAGGCCAAAAAGGTCAGAATCAGATGCAGCCAGTTGCCGGATGAAGAATTCTTGTGTATTGAAGTTGATGCCATTGAGGATGTAAAAGACCAATGTCTTCATGGCTCCTTCAAGTTTTGCAGATGACGAATGCCCTTTGATAGGCCATAGAGTTCGTCTGATGATGTGATATATTGTGCGAGGCAGATACTCAAGGTCATCAACAAAGAACTCCGTTGGGTATTCAGCGTCAGGTGGCAAAGGCTTCATCATGCTCAACATCTCACTCATGTTGGGCTCTGGCTTATGGAAGATGCTCTCCAGTGCATTGCGGTGGAGTTGACAATTAGGTTCGACTAACTCTCCGGGAGTGGGTAGGCCTGTAAGCTCAATGACGTCAGGAGCTTTGGCTTCATGATGAACATTTCCGGTCATCCACTCGAGAACCCATGTCTTCGTATCTCTGTAGTAGCCGCGAATGTGGAGGGTAGCATAGAATTGAAGCAAAAGTTCCTCATTCCAATGTTCTTTGTGCATCACAAAGCTGAAAGCAGCACTGCATCACGAAAAGCAGTCAAGTGCTTCTTCTAAGCATGGCAGTCCTGCAATGGCTTCAGTGTCGAGGCGCATATGAGGGAAAATGCGCCCTTTATCATACAGAACACAGGAGTAATAGCTTCGCTGTTGATAGCTCCAGAAACGATCTGATGAGATTCTTGGCCTTGAGTAGGGGTTCTTTGCTCTGTCAAAGAAGGTGTTGTGGGCTTTGAAGCCATTTGCATTGAAGGACCCTGGAGAGGTGGCAGTACCTGGGAACCTTGGCAGTCTTGGCTTTGGTTTCTGGATCAGAGGCCTATGCCCAACATGATATTCAAACTGAGGACCAGAGGCATGAGGCGGAGGGACCATAACGGGCCATCTGACAGTGACTAACTGACCATAGTTGTAGGCTTGCTCAATTGTGTAGGGCCTTGGTGACGGAACAGGAGCAGTGGCAACAACAGTGGTTTCAGGTTGCACAACAGGGCTTGAGTTGTTGCACAACAGGGCTTCAGGAGCAGTTGTATCATTGGCTTCGCACGTTGGTTGGTGCAGGCTCCATGCGCTTGACCATGACTATGTCATTGGCTTCATTTGTGTTGGTGGTGGCAGCCTCAAGATTTTCAACCTCCACTTGATGAGCTGGAGGGTCGGGCACTGTCACGTTCACTTCAGGAACAACTTCTTCAGTAATTGGTGGTGTAGGAACACGTTCTTGTACTGGGTTGTCATCGGCTGATGCAGCCGGATTGTCTTCAGCAGCTTTGGCTTCATACTCGGAGACATTCACAGTTGGAGTGGCTTCTGGAAACACTTGACGTGCAACAGATTGGTGGTGCACTTCTCCTTCTGGAACGCTCTGAAGAGGGACTTGTGGCCTTGGTCCTTTGCGAAGCCTGCGGAATGCTGGCGACGCCTTTGGAGATGGAGTTGGCTGGGCCTCAAGGTCTTCCTCTTTTTCTTGGACAGGTGGTGTGACTTGTTGTTGTTGGGGAGTACGCGGGGAGTCTTGTTGTTGTGGGTGATCAGCCCATGATGCATCCTGAGCAATTGGCGTCAGAGGACGACCAATGCTGATAAGTTCGCTGTTCATGGGAACAGGCGATGATACCAGGTTGTGTTCGATCTGAGGAAGAACGTCATCATCTTCAACATTATGATGGTGACCAATGTCTTCAGCAGTGATGGGATCAATCGCTGGAATGTCTTCACTTCGTGGAGCCTCGTGGAAGCAGGCTCATGAACTATCATTCGTCGTTCTTGGTGTTCGGATGCAGGTCGAACCACCGAGATAGGTTCAACAACTAAGGGCCTGTGGAAGCAGCCCGATTCTTCTTGGTTTTGCGTTTTTCTTGGAGGAGCAGCATCGAGGCTTGAGGATTTTTCCTTTTTCTGGCTTCAGCCTCGGTAGCCCTCGTCTTCTTCTGTTCAGAAGCGGTTGATCTGACCTTTGGCTTCGAGCCAGTCATGCTGCTTGGGAAGACTATGCGAGGTTGTTCTTGCCTTGACGATGCAGCTTGATCGCTTGATGGCTTCTTCTTCTTTGCAGCCATTAAGGGTCAATGCGGGACGGCCAAGAGCCTTGCGCTTCTCGGCCTCATTGTAGGCTAGTACACACTTGTCGGCCGGGCTCTTCATGCGCTCACGAGCCTTTAGCTTCATCGTGCTTCTTGTGAAAGGCTTCTTTGAGCTCGTGCAGCATGGTCTTGAAGTTTTGACATCTTGCACGCTGAGCTTTGCCACATGCTTCTTGGCGAGCCTTCTCATAGTCGATCTTGTGCTTCAGTTCAACGAGACGCTGAGCAAGAGCTAGCTCAGAAGCAATGGCGCCATTGAAGGAGACGTTGAGGCCAATGGGAAGTTGCAGATCTTCAAAGCTGAGATTGGGGTTGTCAAACCACTCATCAATGAAGTGATGGATGATTGCCACATCAAAGAGAGGCAAATCATTGAAGATCTCTGCTTCTTCCTTGCTCTTGATCAGTTGCTCAAGAGCATCATCTGCAAGATCTTCATCGCTTGATAGATCAATGTGCTCTTCTCACAGAATGGCAGCAGGAGTCAATGTCTGATCAGAATGTCTGACAATTTTCTTTTTCTTCTCCGTCTTCTTGGAGATGCGTGATTGATCTTCGACCGCATAATCGCCTTGAGGAGGTGCGATGGCTGGCTTAACGCACGTGAAGCTTTTGGAGGGGCAGCTGATCTTGAAGCCTTAGCCTTCTTTAGCTGGGGCTTCATCAGTGCCAGTGTCATCATCAGAATGATCCACTTTGGCACCTTGGACCGTTATGTGAGTGATGAGGCCATCAAGGTTGTAGAAAGGACCGATGACATTGGGCTCTGCATCACGGGAGCCGTCAGCACGGGGAGCAGAGGGACCAGGGTTGAAGTCCAATCCCAATGACTTCTTGTTTTCCTTGGCTGATGCCTTTGCGTGCTGGAAGTTTCGCTTGAAGAGATTATCGTCACAACACCAGAACAATGACGTTGGGTCGGCATTTTCAGGCTGAGGTCCACGGACCATACAAGGATAGAAACCTTGTGCAATAGCTTCAGCTCTGTTCTTGGGTGGAAGGCCTCGAAAGAGAATATCACCCCAAGGACTTTTGATAGCATTATTCTCAGCATATTCCTGGGTCACGAACTTGTATTTGAACCATTGTTCAGCCCAATATCATCGAATCCATTGGATTCGTGTCTTGCGCTGATTGTAAGTCTCTTCAGGATCTGTCTTGTAAAGCTCTGCGAGGTCATCAGGTAAATATTTTGATGTTCCCTCACGACGCTGTCTGCCACCCTTCCTTACTGATTTCTCTGCAGCCATGAACTTCAAACTGAATGGCTTCAATACGTTCAAAGGCTTCAAAAGCTTTCGCTTGCTGGATAAACAGGAACTGTCGTTGGGAGAGTTAATGTGATGCTGTAAGAATTCTGCAAACGAATGCAGACTATGAGAACCAAGGGATTCTCCCACGGACATGTACATGTGACAGCATTAGAGATGCGAGGGAAGGGGAAGAGGTCATATGCATTTCAGAATATTTTGAAGATAAATCAGTTTGAAGACATTGACCTCATGATGCGAAGACATTCACTTATTCGTTGAGAGTTGGTTCCAGATTTGTACGAATCCGTGAATAGGTACAAGTGAGGAATCTAACTAGATATGAAGCTTAAGTGAATATACTAGGCAGTATGAGATGCGATGCAGAATAGATCTAATAAAGTGTATAGGCGAAACCAACTTTGGTAAACAGGATGAATCTTTGAGGATCAAAAGATGGTAAAATAGAGTTATATTTACCACACGAAGAACTGCTAGATGGGATGAGTAGGAGACCGAGCAGTTCAATCCACCGTGCCCTAACTTGGCGACGGAGGACAGCGACAGCGGCGGCGGAGAAGACGATGTTCGCGGCCGGCGTGAGGACGGCGTCGGAGAAGTCGCGGCAGCTAAACGCTTCGTCACCGGCGTCGTCGCGAGCTAGCGGTGGCGATAGGGTTTTGACGAGGTGGAGAGGTGGAAGAAGGTTTTCTTTACCGCAGGGGACAAGTATTTATAAGGAGGTGTGCGGCACAGCACAATTACTCAGGTGCCCCTGGCGGTTCACATCTGAGGGGTACGTGGCAAGCATGCAACATACTCGGAGCTGTCCCACGTTCCCACGCCCTCCAGGTTTGTCGGGATGGTCGTTCCCCGGATTTCAAACAATAATGAGTAATCATTTAAAACAGACTCAATGTTTGTCTCTGTGTCTTCTGCTGACAAGGACGCAGAGAAGACATTCGACAGTTTCAATAGAATGCATACGATTTGGACAGATAGAGTTTGAGATAGAAAGCATAGAGAGATTAGGGTCCGATCACATTCACTTAGTTCACAAGATTCAACTAGAAAGACATAGCTATAAGTGAATGCTGTAGAGGACAGAACACTAGTATATATATATATATATATATATATATATATATATATATATATATATATATATATATATATATATATATATATATATATAGGACAAATGTTTCCTACAAGCAGTGGTAGTTACCACCACTTATGCTTTGTATGTTATATGTAGTATCCGCGGAACCGAGAGTATGTATGTGTAGTATGTAGTATATAACAATGATTAGGAGTATATATACTAATTTTTAGGTAGTATATATCATTTTTGAGTATGCTCATTTTTACGCATAAATATATACGTATTTTACAAATATAACAAAAACTATGGGCTCATATGCAATTTTTCATGTAACTTGCTTTGAAATATCTTAGATATAGTATATGAACATATTTAAAATAATAAAATAGTATATATAGTACCACATGATAGTATATGAGACATGTGGGGTAACTACCACAGCATAGTGAAGGAAATCATGAAGATAAGTTGAACTTTGAAGACAAACCAAATGTGAAGACATAGCTATAAGTGAATGCTGTAGAGGACTAAACACTAGTGTATATATATATATATATATATATATATATATATATATATATATATATATATATATATATATATATATATATATATCAGAAAGCAATCAAATCAGCATAGTGAAGGAAATCATGAAGATAAGTTGAACTTTGAAGACAAACCAAATGTGAAGACATAGCTAAAATAACGCCATGAGTGAAACACTTCAAACAGAGAAATTTGGTGGTGGCGTTACCCACCGTATAGGAAGTATTAGACCTGCACACGCCGCACAATTATCGTGGCGCCCAAGTCAAATTCCATGTTAATGTATTCACACTCAGAATGTAAGTCTTCATTAATTGAAGATATACTTTACTTCGTGTGTTGCACATCTAAGTCATCATCATGCATAAGTGTTAGGATGTGTGCCTGATCACAGGACATTTGAGGATTCCAAGATATTTAGGTCACACCGTAACTTGCAAAACCTTTTCTCATCCAAGGGCTTTGTGAAGATATCTGCCAGTTGCTCTTCAGTGTTGACGTGAATGATGTCAATATCCTTTTTCATGACATGATCTTTGAGAAAGTGATGACGAATTTCAATGTGCTTTGTCTTCGAGTACTGAACTGGATTGTTGGCAATCTTGATGGCGCTTTCATTGTCGCAGAAGAGAGGTACTTGTTTCAGATTGATGCCATAGTCCTTGAGAGTTTGCTTCATCCATAGAAGCCGAGCGCAAGAAGATCCAAAGAGCAATGTATTCAGATTTAGCAGTTGAGAGTGATACACAGTTCTGCTTCTTTGAAGACCAACAGACAAGTGATCGTGCCAGATAGTGACATGTGCCTGATGTAGACTTGCGATCCACCTTGTCACCAGCATAATCAGCATCCGAGAATCCAGCCAAATCAAATTCTGAGCCTTTTGGATACCATAATCCGAGCGTTGGGGTGTGAGCCAAATATCGAAGAATTCGCTTCACCGCTAAGTGATGCGATTCCTTTGGTGCCGCTTGGAATCGAGCACACATGCAAACACTAAGCATAATATCTGGCCTAGATGCACATAGGTAAAGTAAGGAACCAATCATGGAGCGGTATACCTTTTGATCAAATTCTTTACCATTGTCGTCGGGATCCACATGGTGTTTGGCTGACATTGGCGTCGTGTAACCTTTGCAATCTTGCATTCTAAACTTCTTCAGACAATCTTTGAGGTATTTTTCTTGCGATATGAAGATGCCATTCCTTTGCTGACGAATTTGAAGACCAAGGAAGAACTTCAGCTCACCCATCATGGACATCCGACATCGCTCTTGCATCATGTATCCAAACTCATCATGCATTTCGGTTGGTGCAGCCAAGATAATGTCATCCACATATATTTGGCACACAAACAGTTCACTATCATATGTCTTCGTGAAGAGCGTTGGATCGAGGGATCTAGGTTTGAAGCCTTTGCTCTTCAGGAAGTCTTTGATCGTATCATACCAGGCGCGAGGAGCTTGTTTGAGGCCATACAGTGCTTTGTTTAGCTTGTACACCATATCAGGATGTTTTGGATCTTCAAAGCCAGGTGGTTGAGCGACGTATACTTCTTCTTTAATCTTGCCGTTGAGAAATGCAATCGTTCACATCCATTTGATATAGCAAGATGTTGTGGTGGTTAGCGAGGCTAGCGGTATGCTAATAGCTTCAAGCCTAGCCACAGGAGCAAATGTTTCATCAAGTCAATTCCTTCAACTTGAGTATATCCTTGAGCCACAAGTCGTGCTTTGTTTCTGACGACTTGACCATGCTCATCTTGCTTGTTTCGATATATCCATTTTGTGCCAATAATGTTATGCTTGCGAGGGTCAGGACGCTTGACAAGTTCCCAAACATTGTTCGGTTTGAACTGTTGAAGTTCTTCTTGCATAGCTTGTATCCATTCAGGTTCCATAAAGGCTTCAGCTACTTTCTTGGGTTCTGATATTGACACAAAAGAAAAGTGTCCACAGAAATTTGCTAACCGTGTTGCTCTTGAGCGAGTAAGTGGACCAGGTGCATTGATGCTATCAATTATCTTCTCAATTTGTACTTCATTTGCGACTCGAGGATGAGTTTGACGAAGATTTTGCTCTTGCTGATCATTGTCATCATTCGGAGGATTATCTTCAGACTGAGCATTGTCTTCAGGATGGTTAGGTGCAGAAATGATAATTTCCTCTTCAGGCTGTGCTTCAGAAGGCATGATTTCTCCAGTTCCCATCAGCTTGATAGATTCACTGGGCGGAGCTTCGTCTAGTGCACTTGGCAGGAGCTCTCTTTGTGAACCATTGGTTTCATCAAATCGCACGTCCACAGTTTCGACGATTTTGTAGAGATAGAGATTGAAGACTCTGTAAGAGTGTGAGTCCTTTCCGTAACCGAGCATGAAGCCTTCGTGAGGTTTAGGTGCAAATTTTGACTTGTGACGGGATCCTTGATCCAAGACCTAGCTCCAAATACTCAAGTAGGCGACATTTGGCTTCTTGCCGAGAAGGAGCTCATAGGATGTTTTGTTCGAAGCTTATGGATGTAAACACGGTTGATGACGTGACATGTCAGTATCAATAGCTTCAGCCGAACTTTCTTGGTGTCTTGTACTCGTCGAGCATTGTTCGAGCCATCTCAATGAGGGTTCTGTTCTTGCGCTCACGATGCCATTTTGTTGAGGTGTGTATGGAGCGAAAACTCATGAGTGATTCCCATTGTATCCAGATAAAGATCAAGTCCGTGTTCTTGAACTCGGTCGTTGTCACTTCTAATATGCTTGATCTTGACGCCATAATTGTTCATGGCTCGATTGGCGTTGCGTCTCAAGACATCTTGCACTTCAGTCTTGTAGAGAATTATGTGCACCCATGTATATCTTGAGTAGTCATCAACAATAACGAAGCCATAGAGACAAGCCGTTGTTGTGAGGGTAGAGCAGTGAGTAGGGCCAAATAAGTCCATGTGTAACAGCTCGAAGGGTTGAGATGTCATCATGATTGTCTTCGACGGTTGCTTTGCCCTAGTCATCTTTCCACTTCGCAGCACCACAGATGATCCTTCTTGAACTTGACACCTTCGATGCCAAGGACATGCTTCTTTTTGGCGAGTGTGTGTAAGTTCCTCATGCCAGCATGCCCCAACCTCCGATGCGAGCCAAGATTCGAAGCTTTTGCCGAAGACATACGGCAAGTCATGGACTAGCTGAGAAATCTACCATGTATAGATCATCTTTCCGATACCCTTCAAAGACTAGAGACTTGTCGATTCCATTAGTACAAGGCAACGATATTTTCCGAATAGCACAATCATGTTCAAGTCACAAAGCATTGAGGCGGACATTGTTGAAACCAAGGATTCAACAAGCATCACTTTATCCATGTGTTGATCCTTTGAGATTGCAACTCTACCTAGACCCAATACCTTGCTTTTACCAAAGGTCAAGAAATGTGATGTGACTCTTGTCTGATGGACGTAAGGTTGAGTCCATGAGAAGACTTCGATCACCAGTCATGTGATTGGTGCATCCGCTGTCCATAATCCACTCTGAAGCATGAGGTGTCATACCCTACAGTACAGTTAGGGAGATAGGCTTCACCAAGAGCATTGTGAAGCATAAACATTTGACGGGCAAGTGGATTATTGAAGCTCAAGTCAACATTAGGACTGACAGGATGAATGGCAAACAATTCAGGAACAATATACATAGTGAGACCATTTGGGCATTTAATCTTGCGCCCTACAAGATGTTTTAGGTCCCCAGCAATATCATCAGACGCCTTTGATTTTTGGCTGGAGACCCTTTCCTGCAAAAGAAAGTTAATTCTTCTTAACCACCCACATTTTCAGGGGTGGCTTAGAAGCAATGAGTCTAAGTGCAGCATCTGAGAACTTCGGCTTTGAAGCCCTAGCAAATAGCCTTGCAGTAGATGAATGATACTCATATGAATAAGCAGAAAAGTTCTTAGTTCTATTAGCATAGCGGTTTGAAGACACACACTCATATTCATAACTTTGAGTACGGTTTCCCTGCAAAACATTGGCGTTAGGGTGACTCAGGTGAGTCTTACGTGCATTTGAAGCCTTTGGACCATATGACGCCTTAGGTGCAGGGTTTGTCTTCATCCTGTGGTGTCATGATCACATTCAATCGGAAGATTCTCAAGACAACTTTTGGGAACCCAGATCTTCTTCATAGGTGGTCCATTCCTGCAGTTAGTACCAATATACCTGGCAAACACTTCACCATTCTGATTTTTGAATAGTTTATAGTTTGCATCAATGGATTCATTAGTGACAATAGGATTAGCACAAGTAAAGCCAGATAAGGTGGATGGATCCACTGAAGGTCCCTTTGCAGCAACCCATGTGGTTTTGGGATATCGCTCAGGCTTCCAGTAGGAACCATCAACATTCATTTTCCTCTCGAACCCAACACCCTCCTTCCTAGGGTTTCGGTTCAAAATATGCTTTTTGAGGACATCGCAAAGTGTCTGATGTCCTTTCAGACTTTTATACATCCCTGTTTCAAGCAATGTCTTCAACCTAGCATTTTCATCAGCAATAGCAGTGGTATCCTCCGCAGAGGGGTTAGTTACCACATCAGTAGTTGAAGACAATGCAACAATAGCAGCAGTTGAACATTCAGCAACAGAGGTAGCGATATCACGATCAAGGCATTTTAGACATGGTGGTTCAAATCCATCCTGAGCGGAACTGATCTGTTGAGCGCGAAGTGACTCATTCTCTTTTTGAAGATCTTCATGAGCCGCTCTCAAATTCTCAAGCTCTTGCTTCCTTTGAAGATAATCATAGGAGAGCTTTTCATGAGTGGTTGATAGCGATTCATGACGACTTTCAAGTTCTTGGTACTTAGCATGAAGATTTTTTATGTCTTCAACTAAGGATTGTGAACGTGTCATTTCCGCGTCCAACAGGTCATCGCTTTTGTCTAACAATTTTGAGTATGTTCCATAGATTTTGTTGTTCAGATTGCAATTTTAGCAAGTGTTTTGTAGCTGGCCTTGGATTCACAATCGAGTCATCTTCACTTGATGTTTGAAAGTAAGCATCACGTGATTTTACCTTGGCACCACGTGCCATGAAGCAAAGAGGTGGGCAGGGTCGCCCATGTCATCGCCTTCAGCGTTGGTGTGGAGGTCATTGTCTTGATGTTGAAGATGGACTTGGCAACATAGGGCGTGGCTAGAGCCGGACTTGCAACGCCAGTGGTCGGACTCCTCTCCATACTCCACTTCCGCCTCCTCGATGCGGACTCCTCCTCCAATCCATTTCCTTGCCAACAAAAGCACGAGCCTTGCCAGATGAGCTCTTCTTATGAGATGAAGACTTTGATGAGGACTTGGAAGAAGACTTTGAAGATTTCTTCTTCTTCTTGTCATCAGAATCATATTCTTTGCTCTTCTTCTTCTTCTTCTTCTTCTCATTATCCCACTGTGGACACTCAGATATATAGTGTCCAGGTTTCTTGCACTTATGACAAGTTCTATTCTTGTGGTCATGAGTGGAAGCTTCATCATTTCTTGAGCTAGATCGTGAAGACTTTCTGAAGCCTTTCTTCTTAGTGAACTTCTGGAACTTCTTCACAAGCAACGCAAGTTCCTTTCCAATGTCTTCAGGATCATCAGAACTGCAGTCAGATTCTTCTTCAGATGAGGAAACAACTTTTGCCTTCAAAGCGCGAGTTCGTCATAGTTGGGACCATAGATATCTCTTTTCTCAGAAAGTTGGAACTCATGTGTGTTGAGCCTCTCAAGTATATCAGACGGATCGAGTGTCTTGAAGTCAGGGCGTTCTTGTATCATGAGGGCAAGGGTGTCAAAGGAGCTATCAAGAGATCTCAGTAGTGTCTTGACGATTTCATGCTTGGTAATCTCAGTGGCGCCAAGAGCACGAAGCTCATTTGTGATGTCGGTGAGACGATCAAACGTGAGCTGGACATTTTCATTGTCGTTTCTCTTGAAGCGGTTGAAGAGGTTGCGAAGAACACTGATCCTTTGATCTCTCTGGGTTGAGACGCCTTCGTTGACCTTGGATACCCAGTCCCGCACTAGCTTCGACGCTTCAGAGCACTCACACGGCCATCTTGTCCTTTGGTCGATGACCAGATAATGTTCTTGGCGGTTGAGTCCAGTTGAATGAACTTCTTGACATCATAGGGTGACACCTTCACAGTTTTGGGAACGCCGTTCTTGACGACATACCGAGGTCGACATCATGGCTTCAAGATGCATGTGCATCTTATTCTTCCAAGAGGGATATTCAGCCCATCGAACACGGGCAAGCAGCGGAGACTTTGATTATCCTGCAATCGACATAGCTAAAACTCCGGTGGTTAAACCGAATCACACGTAACAAGGAGTACCTTGCTCGATACCAATTGAAAGTGCTAGTTATCGACTAGAGGGGGGGTGAATAGGCGATTTTATGAAAGTCTTCGAACGTGGAAGTTTCAAGACAAACAATAGAATTGCCCAAATTGATATGCAGCGGAAGATAAACTACAACAAGCAAACCATAGTCAAGTATGCTGTAATGTGAAAGTACAAAGACTAATAGCATCTTAGTAGTAAGGATCAGGATGGAAGATAGTATGAAGCCAAACAACTATAGTAGTCAAGCAATGAAGTCAAACAGGTATGACAAACAGGCAATGACTTCACGAAGACAAACTCTGAGTAAAGTATGGGAGAGGATAGAACCAGTCACCTGTTGAAGACATAGGATTTGTTGGACCAGTTCCAGTTGTTGTGACAACTGTATGTATGGTTAGGGAGGCTGAGATTCAACTCAAGACCGCGTCTTCACCTTATTCCCTTGAGCTAAGGACACACAGTCCTCGCCTAATCACTCTGGTAAGTCTTCAAGGTAGACTTCAAACCTTCACAGACTTCGTTCACCGGCGATCCACAATGACTCTTGGATGCTCGAACGCGACGCCTAACCGGTGGAGGATTCACAGTCCTCAAGTGTAATAAGTCTTCAGTCACGCAGATGAAAGACTTGATGATGCCTAACACTCTTTGGCTCTGGGTGTTTGGGCTTTGTCCTCGCAAGGATTTCTCTCTCAAAGGCTTCGAGGTGGGTTGCTCTCAAACGACAAAAGCCGTGCACTAACTCTGAGCAGCCACCAATTTATGGTGTAGGGGGTGGGCTATTTATAGCCACTAGGCAACCCGACCTGATATGTCCGAAATGACCCTGGGTCACTCAAGAACTGACACGTGTTCCAACGGTCAGATTTCAAACACACACGACAACTTTACTTGGGCTACAAGCAAAGCTGACTCATCCAGCTCTGGATAAGATTTGCTCTCATTGTCTTCGCTTGAAGACATAGGATTTGGGTTGAGCATCACTTCAGTCATTCTGACTTTGATCACTTGGACCCCACGTGACAGTGCGGTGGTTCCTATGACTCAACAAAGAAGAAAAGGAAACAACGAAACAACACAGTCTTCGCGCTCCATAGTATTCACTCAATGTCTTCTCTTGTCATAGTCTTCAATATGAATACCTTCATATACCACCATTGTCTTCAATGTCTTCATACATTTTTAGGAGTCATCTCCGGTAGGTAAACCGAATCAATGAGGGACACTACCTGTGTTATCCTGCAATTCTCACAAACACATTAGTCCCTCAACCAAATTTGTCATCAATACTCTAAAACCAACTAGGGGTGGCACTAGATGCACTTACAATTACAACCAAGGAATTTCTCTTATGATCGTCGGTAGTTTCTTTGCTCCCATGGCCACCTAAAGCAAGGCCTCCTTCTTGATGTTGTCTAGTAAGACTGACGGTGGCGCTCCTTTGTGGCGGAAAACACATGTGTTTCTCTCATTCCATATAGACCATGGAGTTAATTGCACAGAAGTACCACAATTGGGGCATTGGAAGCAGATTGGGGTTGCATTGAGATACTTATTTACATTGTTTACTATCATTAGGGTTTGCTGTCATATTCTCAGTTTATTCGTAATTTATTTGATTTGTAGTAATTCTGTTTATTGTAATTGTTGACTAGGGCTAAGGGTAAATAATTCATCCATGACTGTTATGTAAATAAAAAATCTCAGCTTGTTTCTATGTATATTAACCAAAAGTGGTATAAGTCATTACTGAACTAAGAATAGTAAAACACAGCTTTGTTTATATGTTAACTAAAAAGTGTTTTATGCTTATGTTAAACTTGGGTACTGAAAAGTTGATATATCCTTGTTAACCTATCTGTTAAGTAAAATTGTTTATTAGCCTAGGTTAAATTGTTAACCATTATTTTGTGTTATTTCATTTGCAGTTTGTATGATAACATTTTGGATGTTAGGTTCCATTTTGATGCTTCAGAAATGTTTGAGCTGAAGTTGTGCAGTTCAGATGTAACATATCTGAATATGGTTGCAGCGATGGAAACCCAAGGATTTAGTGAATATGATCTACTGTTTCACATTGAGAATCAAACCTTGGGGGAGAAAGGGTTGGACATGGTAGAGAGTAATGCTGATTTACAAATAATAAAGAGGCATATTGAGGAGTCTAAGGTTCTAAATTTGCTAGTGAGGGCATGTCCACCTCCTTCCAACCAGTTTCAGAGGCAAGAATTGTCCACAGTTGTGTATGAAGAGCCTGTGTTATATGATCTTAGTGAGCCACCCATCTATGTTGTTGATCAAGAAGGAGTTGTCTTTGAAAGTCAGAGTAGTAGCTGCAGTGTAGCTCATGGTACTGGTGTTTGCACACAAGAGAGCAAGAATGTAAAAGGAAAGATGAAAGCTGTTTTGGAACTAGAAGAAGAAGAGGGATATGAGGGCAGTGGTGGTTTTGACTGTGAAGGTGAAGATGACAGTGATGAAAACCCTTTTATATGGGTGATGCTGATGACATAGAGATGGAAGAGGGAAAGAGACAGAGAGAGTATGATGAAATAGAAGAGGAAGAAACCGATGATGAAGAATCCAAGGAGGAAGAAGTGGTGCATTATGAGGGTGACATAGAGGTTGAGGAACTATTTCAAATGGATAAAGATGACAAAGTTGTTTCACAGGATGAAGACACTCTAGTTATACATGAAGAGAATAAGAAGAAGAAATAGAAGCTTCCAGTTAGGAGAGGGCCTACAACAAGGTCACATTCAAGTGTACTACAAGAGGAGGAGCCTGATTTCAAACCTTCATCTGATGAAGAAGAGAAAGGATTGTTGAAGGAGGATGATGATGATGGTTTTGAGCCATTGTCATTTGTGCTGCCAACGAAAAGGAAGAGCAGGGCAAAGCAGAGGCTTCCTAGAAAATGGTAGAATGAGAAAATGGAGCAACCACATGAGCAATTATGTCTAAAGATGTGTTTCAAGGATCAACATCAATTCAGAGAGGCTTTGTTGAACTTACACATCACTCAAGGCAGAAACTTCAAATATCACAGGAACTCGGCTCAAATGATAATTGTAGAATGCAAAGAAAAACATTGCAACTTATTTATGGTGGCAACAGTTATAAAAGGTGAAACTACTTTTGTAATTAAGAAGATGAGAATTGAGCACACTTTCCCTATTAGTACAGAGACAACAAGGGTCAGTGCCAAGTGGCTTGCCAACAAACATGAGTCACTGTTTAGATCTGATCTAACAACTGGCATTCAGACTTTGATTGATCCCTGCATGGAGAAGTATGGTGTGTATGTGCCCAAGTAAATGGCATGTAGGGCAAAGAACCTAGCTATTGATGATGTGTTAGGAGACCACAAGAAGAAATACCCTAGGTTGAGATATTATGCTCAGACAGTGATGGATACAAACCCTGGGAGTAGAGCAGTAGTCACAACTGTAACTCCAACACCCACTAAAAAAATCCCCCATCGAGGCCCAAGATTCCATGCTATGTTCTATTGCATCAATGGAGCAAGGGAAGGGTTTCTCAAGGGGTGCAGACCATTCATTGGTCAGTTTATTCACCTTGTGCATTAGTTACATATTCTTTCATCTTTAAATGCATTTGAATGTTTTAAATGTTGATTTTGCTTGCTCATCCAGGTGTTGATGGGTGCTTCATTAACTTAACTACTAGTGATCAACTACTTGTTGCCACTAGTAGAGATGGCAACAGCAATATATACCCACAAGCATTTGGTATTGTTGGGCAAGAGCACACACCAAGCTGGTGTTGGTTTCTACACCAACTTAAAATCTTCCTAGGAGGAGAAGTGGGACAGTTTGGTCCATATACAATAATGTCTGATAGACAAAAGGTATGTGCTTGCATTATGATACACCTCCAACGTATCTATAATTTTTGATTGCTCCATGCTATATTATCTACTGTTTTGACCATATTGGGCTTTATTTTCCACTTTTATAGTACTTTTGGGACTAACCTATTAACCGGAGGCCCAGCCCAGACTTGCTGTTTTTTTTTCCTATTTCAGTGTTTCGAAGAAACGAAATATCAAACGGAGTCCAAACGGAATGAAATCTTCGTGAACGTGATTTTCTCATCAGATAAGATCCAGGAGACTTGGACCCTCGGTCAAGAAAGGACGGAGGCGGCCACGAGGGTGGAGGGCGCCCCCCTAGGCGCCCCGCCTCATGGGCCCCAAGCTCCACCGACGCACTCCTTCCTCCTATATATACCTCACGCACCCCCAACAGATCGATCTGGAGCCAAAACCTAATTCCACCGCCGCAACTTTACAGATCCATGAGATCCCATCTTGGGGCCTGTTCCGAGCTCATGGGAAGGGGAATCCACCATGGAGGGCTTCTACATCATCATCGTAGCCTCTCCGATGAAGTGTGAGTAGTTTACTTCAGACCTTCGAGTCCATAGTTAGTAGCTAGATGGCTTCTTCTCTCTTTTTGGATCTCAATACAATGTTCTCCCCCTCTCTCGTGGAGATCTATTTGATGTAATCTTGTTTTTGCGGTGTGTTTGTTGAGACCGATGAATTGTGGGTTTATGATCAAGATTATCTATGAACAATATTTGAATCTTCTCTGAATTCTTTTATGTATGATTGGTTATCTTTGAAAGTCTCTTCGAATTATCCGTTTGGTTTGGCCAACTAGATTGGTAGTTCTTGCAATCGGAGAAGTGCTTAGCTTTGGTTTCAATCTTGCGTGTCCTTTCCCAGTGACAGTAGGGGCAGCAAGGCACGTATTGTATTGTTGCCATCGAGGATAACAAGATGGGGTTTTTATCATATTGCATGAATTTATCCATCTACATCATGTCATCTTACTTAAGGCGTTACTCTGTTTTCATTAACTTAATACTCTAGATGCATGCTGGATAGAAGTCGATTAGTGGAGTAATAGTAGTAGATGCAGGCAGGAGTCGGTCTACTTGTCTCAGACATGATGCCTATATACATGATCATACCTAGATACTCTCATAACTATGCTCAATTCTATCAATTGCTCAACAGTAATTCGTTCACCCACCGTAAAATACTTATGCTCTTGAGAGAAGCTACTAGTGAAATCTATGGCCCTGGGGTCTATTCTCATCATATTAATCTTCGTACGCTCTATTATTGCTTTGCTTTTTTTACTTTGCCTTTTATTTTACTTTGCATCTTTATACCAAAAATACCAAAAATATTATCTATCATCTCTATCAGATCTCACTCTCGTAAGTGACCGTGAAGGGATTGACAAGCCCTATTCGCGTTGGTTGCGAGGAGTTATTTGCTTTGTGTAGGTACGAGGGACTTGCGCGTGGCCTCCTACTGGATTGATACCTTGGTTCTCAAAAACTAAGGGAAATACTTATGCTACTCTGCTGCATCATCCTCTCCTCTTTGGGGAAAACCAACACAAGCTCAAGACATAGCAAGAAGGATTTCTGGCGCCGTTGCCGGGGAGTCTACGCAAAAGTCAACATACCAAGTACCCATCACAATCCCTTATCTCCCGCATTACATTATTTGCCATTTGCCTGTCGTTTTCCTCTCCCCCACTTCACCCTTGCCGTTTTATTCGCCCTCTCTTTCCCGTTTGCCTTTTTCTTGTTCGCTTTTTGCTCGTGTGTTAGGTCGTTTGCTTGTCGTTATGGCTAGTCTTATATCTTCTCCGTTGTCTCCCGAGAATGAAGTTCTAAATTTTAAGCAAAGGGAGGGAGAAAATCTAAAAGACGCTTGGTATAGAATTTGCAATGCTCAAAATAGATCTACCAGGAAACAATCTACCTCAGTTCTTCTCCGCAATTTTTATGTAGGTGTTAATCCTTGGTATAGATATATCCTTGATACCATTACCGGAGGGAATTTCTTGGGTAGCCATACCTTCGATTCTTATAATGCTATGATAGATTTATTTGGCTCACCACCTCTTTTGGTTAATGGAACTATGTTAACTTTGGAGCATGTAATGTAAAGACTTGAAATTATTGAAAATAAAGTTGCTACCGCTGAGTTAATTGAAAATCTAGATAAAAAGATCCATAATCAAATTACCCAATATGGATCTAAGGTAGGAGTAACTTTGAAAAATCTTAAGGAGAAGGAACCCATAGTTAATGAGAAAATAAATCAAGATTCCTCTAGAATTGACGAACTTGAGGGTATCATTACCAACTTGGGAACCGCCTTTTCTCCCTTAAAAAATACTCCAAGTCCACCTACTAAAATTGCTAAGCTCATGTATGTTCCTAAGAATAAGGGTTAATCCTCTAGTAAGGAAACTGTGGATCTTAAATCTATAAGTATTCATCCCAATCTTTTTGCTAGCATTAAGGAACCATTTGCTACGAATGAATTTTACGATCTTTTGCCTAAAATTTCATAATTACTAGAAATAAAGAATTTTCTAAGGAAGGTAGATGCCTCGTTGAAGAATTGCCTACCAAAGATGGCAATACCTAGATCTATCCTTGCTTTTATGCCTAGCTAGGGGCGTTAAACAATAGCGCTTGTTGGGAGGCAACCCAATTTTATTTTAGTTTTTTTTGTTTTTGTTTCTGTTTAGGAATAAATAATCCATCTACCTCCTGTTTAGATGTGGTTTTATGTTTCAATTAGTGTTTGTGCCAAGTTGAACCTATAGGATCTTCTTGGATAATAGTTATTTGATCTTGCTGTAATTTCCAGAAACTTTCGGTTCACGAAAACAATTGTTAAAAATCACCAGAACGTGATAAAATAGTGATTCCAATTGCTGCTGATCAATAAACAAATTGCCTAGGTCGTCCTATTTTGGCTGAATTTTTGGAGTTCCAGAAGTTTGCGTTAGTTACAGATTACTACAGACTGTTCTTACAGATTCTGTGTTTCGTGTGTTGTTTGCTTATTTTGATGAATCTATGGCTAGTAAAATAGTTTATAATCCATAGAGAAGTTGGAATACAGTAGGTTTAGCACGAATATAAATAAATAATGAGTTCATTACAGTACCTTGAAGTGGTCTTTTGTTTTCTTTAGCTAACGGAGCTCATGAGATTTCTGTTGAGTTTAGTGTTGTGAAGTTTTCAAGTTTTGGGTGAAATCTTTTGATGGATTATGGAACAAGGAGTGGCAAGAGCCTAAGCTTGGGGATGCCCATGGCACCCCCAAGATAATCCAAGGACACCAAAAATTCAAAGCTTGGGGATGCCCCGGAAGGCATCCCCTCTTTCGTCCACTTCCATCGGTAACTTTACTTGGAGCTATATTTTTATTCACTACATGATATGTGTTTTGCTTGGAGCGTCTTATATTATTTGTGTCCTTGCTTTTTAGTTTACCACAATCATCCTTGTTGTACACACCTTTTGAGAGAGCCATACATGAATTGGAATTTGTTAGAATACTCTATGTGCTTCACTTATATCTTTTGAGCTATATAGTTTTGCTCTAGTGCTTCACTTATATCTTTTAGAGCACGATGGTGGATTTGTTTTAAATAAACTATTGATCTCTCATGCTTCACTTAGATTATTTTTAGAGTCTTAAATAGCATGGTAATTTGCTTAAACAATCCTAATATGCTAGGTATACAAAAATAGTAAAAACTTTCTTTTGAGTGTGTTGAATACTAAGAAAAGTTTGATGCTTGATAATTGTTTTGAGATATGGAGGTGATAATATCAAAGTCGTGCTAGTTGAGTATTTGTGAATTTGAGAAATGCTTGTGTTGAAGTTTGCAAGTCCCGTAGCATGCATGTATGGTAAACTTTATGTAACAAATTTGAAACATGAGGTGTTATTTGATTGTCCTCCTTATGAGTGGCGGTCGGGGACGAGCGATGGTCTTTTCCTACCAATCTATCCCCCAAGGAGCATGAGCGTAGTGCTTTGGTTTTTGATGGCTTGTAGATTTTTGCAATAAGTATGTGAGTTCTTTATGACTAATGTTGAGTCCATGGATTATACGCACTCTCACCCTTCCATCATTGCTAGCCTCTTCGGTACCGTGCATTGCCCTTTCTCACATTGAGAGTTGGTGCAAACTTCGCTGGTGCATCCAAACCCCGTGATATGATACGCTCTTTCACACATAAACCTCCTTATATCTTCCTCAAAACAGCCACCATACCTACCTATTATGGCATTTCCATAGCCATTCCGAGATATATTGCCATGCAACTTTCCGCCATACCGTTCTTCATGACACATTCATCATTGTCATATTGCTTAGCATGATCATGTAGTTGACATAGTATTTGTGGCAAAGACACCGTTCATAATTCTTTCATACATGTCACTCTTGATTCATTGCATATCCCGGTACACCGCCGGAGGCATTCATATAGAGTCATACTTTGTTCTAGTATCGAGTTGTAATCATTGAGTTGTAAATAAATAGTAGTGTGATGATCATCATTTAATAGAGCATTGTCCCCAAAAAAAGAAAGGCCAAAAGAAAAAAAAGAAGGCCCAAAAAAAGAGAAATAAAAAGGGGCAATGTTACTATCTCTTTTTCCACACTTGTGCTTCAAAGTAGCACCATGTTCTTCATATAGCGAGTCTCATATATTGTTGTGACGCCCCCAATTCAATCATACACTAATCATGCACGCAAACGTGTGCGATCAGGATCAGGGACTCACAGAAAGATATCACAACACAACTCTAAAACATAAATAAGTTATACAAGCATCATAATCCAAGCCAGGGGCCTCGAGGGCTCGAATATAAGTGCTCGATCATAGACGAGTCAGCGGAAGCAACAATATCTGAGTATAGACATAAGTTAAACAAGTTGCCTTAAGAAGGCTAGCACAAACTGAGATACAGATCGAAAGGGGCGCAGGCCTCCTGCCTGGCATCCTCCTAACCACTCCTGGTCGTCGTCAGCGGCCTGCACGTAGTAGTAGGCACCTCCGGTGTAGTAGGAGTCGTCGTCGACGGTGGCGTCTGGCTCCTGGGCTCCAACATCTGGTTGCGGCAACCAGGTAGAAGGGAAAGGGAAAAAGAGGGAGAAAAGCAACCGTGAGTACTCATCCAAAGTACTCGCAAGCAAGGAGCTACACTACATATGCATGGATATATGTGTAAAGGGCCATATCAGTGGACTGAACTGCAGAATGCCAGAATAAGAGGGGGATAGCTAATCCTGTCGACGACTACGCTTCTGGCAGCCTCCGTCTTGCAGAGAGTAGACCGAAGTCCTCCAAGTAGAATCGCATAGCATAATCCTACCCAGCGATCCCCTCCTCGTCGCCCTATTAGAGAGCGATCACCGGGTTGTATCTGGCACTTGGAAGGGTGTGTTTTATTAAGTATCTGGTTCTAGTTGTCATAAGGTCAAGGTACAACTCCAAGTCGTCCTGTTATCAAGATCACGGCTATTCAATAGATTAACTTCCTGCAGGGTGCACCACATAACCCAACACGCTTGATCCCATTTGGCCGGACACACTTTTCTGGGTCATGCCCGGCCGCGGAAGATCAACACGTCGCAGCCCCACCTAGGCACAACAAAGAGGTTAGCACGCCGTTCTAAACCTAAGCACACAGGGGTCTGGGCCCATTGCCCTTAGCACACACAAGACGTTATAACGCGCCGGAAGCGTAACTAGCCCCTTAATACAAGAGCAGGCTTATGTTCCAATCCGGTAGCGCCCTTCGATCCGACGTCCACGAAGGCTTCGGTGATACCACGACGCCAGTGCCCATAATCGTTCCCGTGTAGTTGGTTAGTGCGTATAGGCCAAGAGCTGACTCGGATCAAATACCAAGATCTCGTTAAGCGTGTTAAGTATCCTCGAACGCCGAACAGGCCAGGCCCACCTCTCTCCTAGGTGGTCTCAACCTGACCTGTCGCTCCGCCACAAAGATCCACTCGCGGGTACTCCTACGAGCCGACCCGTCTTTAGTCACCACAGGTATCCTGTAATAGCACATAAGTATATACCCGTGACCATGATACGTCTCCAACGTATCTATAATTTTTGATTGCTCCATGCTACTTTATCTATTGTTTTGGACTATAATGGGCTTTATTTTCTACATTTATATTACTTTTGGGACTAACCTATTAACCGGAGGCCCAGCCCAGCATTGCTGTTTTTTTTGCATATTTCAGTGTTTCGAAGAAACGGAATATCAAACGGAGTCCAAACGGAATGAAACCTTCGGGAACATGATTTTCTCACCGAACGTGATCCAGGAGACTTGGACCCTACTCCAAGGAGTGCAGAGGCGGTCACGAGGTGGGGGCACGCCCCCCGGGCGCGCCCCGCCTCGTGGGCCCCGACGCTCCACCGACGTACTCCTTCCTCCTATATATACCTATGTACCCCCAAAAGATCGGGGACGGAGCCAAAAACCTAATTCCACCGCCGTACCTTCCTGTATCCATGAGATCCTATCTTGGGGCCTATTCTGGAGCTCTGCCGGAGGGGGCATCCACCACGGAGGGCTTCTACATCATCACCATAGCCCCTCCGATGAAGTGTGAGTAGTTTACTTCAGACCTTCAGGTCCATAGCTAGATGGCTTCTTCTCTCTTTCTGGATCTCAATACAATGTTCTCCCCCTCTCTCGTGGAGATCTATTCGATGTAATCTTCTTTTTGCGGTGTGTTTGTTGAGACCGATGAACTGTGGGTTTATGATCCAACTTATCTATGGAAAATATTTGATTCTTCTCTGAATTCTTTTATGTATGATTAAGTTATCTTTACAAGTCTCTTCGAATTATGTAGCGACCCGACCTCAGACGGTCAAGCTTCTGTGTTTCTGTGCCATCCCTGGATCAGTATGCTGGCACACACAGTACATCAATGTATATATCAAAGTGCAATCACATGTATAAATAACGTAAAATGATATATACCTCATAAGTCACAACGGAAACAATTAGTCGGGTGTGGAGTCCCATCAACGCCATCGGCAGGTTGAGTGTAGACCGTAACCCTGTACCGTACTCTTACTCGTCGAGGAAATATCTGCAACATGATACGTTGCAGCCGTGTAGGTCAATACATTGAATGTACCGGCAAGATCACAACATGAGAAAACAGATGATAAAACTATACTATATGCAATATGGCTTTGTGGCTCGTGTCTGAGTTTTGTTTGCGTAAAAGCTGGTTTATTTTCCCTACATCAAAGGAATAAATGAAGTCTGTACTATGGAGTTTTCTATCATGACATGGTTCCGCCAACCGATGTCTCATAGCCCAAATTCATCATAAGTTGCCCACAATTAAGTTATCAGTCCGTGTTGAGAATTCGAGATAGATCCAAGTCTAGATGCTCAAATTGTCCGTGAATCGGGACACGGCTAATCGATTAGGTTTTTAACCCTCTGCAGAGGTTTGTACACTTTACCCGCAAGATTCGATCCTCTTTTACGTTCTCGCACTTCAGGTGTTTGAGAACAAGACGACCAAACATGGTCTTCGAAGAGTTCCTCGACCACCGTCGGTGCTCATCCAATCCTACCGTAGTTCTACATCTGCTAGCACCGCCCCACCAGAGTCACAACTAAGGTCAACCAAGCCGAGCCCATAGTGACTTGCGGTTGCATAGGTAAGCTTCCGGGCATGAAGTATTCTTCCGTCTCTTTGAGTCTGGGTGAAGCTTTCCGCAAGATGTCATGGCGCTTCTCCATGCATCCCGCCAACCACTGGTTTCTCCAGGTGCCCGTCAACCGTCCTTCACCCAAAGAGTGTGTATTGAATTCTTGTCTCGAGTCTTGAAGTCTTGAGGCCTTGAAGATGCAGTCCTTGCAGATTCCATCATGGAGTTGTCGTCATTGACGAGATCCTCCATTCTCACACCACTCCGAAAGCACTCATACCAACCCGTCTACTATAGCGTAGCATTAAAATAAATAGCGTCCCGGCTTGGTAACAGGTGATGGGTTCCTACCTCATGCATACTACTCAACTACAAGGATTCAATATCACTCTGGAGGGATTGTTGCGAAGATGACACTAGATGCAATAAAACACATAGGTATGAAAAACATGGTCAAAGTGAACTTGCTCGGTATTACTTGATGAAGATAATAACGCTCTCGTAATAAAGACTTGGTAGAACTATTCGTCACTCCATTGAAAATCTATATTAAACAGACAATCATATAAGCAATCATCCTAGCAATCAATTCTATCAATCATAACAATACTCAATCAAAATAAAAGCAACAAAGAAAACCAAGTCGAAAACCAAAGGAAAAACTTGAAAAGAAAAATTCAAGGAAAAACTAGTGGTGACCAACTCACACAAATCTTAACATAACATCACTAAATTACTCTAATATTTTTTCTACAACAAAGAAAATATAAATCTAATAAAATAACAGAAAATAAATTACTAATTTAATAACTAACAAAAGAACTAATATAAAACTACTATAACCATCTAGTTAATACTAGAACAAATATAGCAGCTAGCAAAACACTAAGACAACTATAACAACAAATCATCTATTAAAACATTAATAAACTATACTAAATAAATATAACAACTAATGTGTTCACAAATAACAGAAACAAAAACAATATAACTTGAAGTGGAAAAAGAATTACTTTTAAAACTAATAAAACTATTTTTATCCACTATCACTATGAACTAAACAAGCAATTACAAAAACAGTAGCTAAACACTGATAAATAACTACAAAAATTTATCTACTGTAGTATAACAGAAACATATAACAACATGTAAAAATTTACAAAAGAATTAACTAAAAATAATTAAAAACACTAATTATATGACTAAAACAACTACATAAGAAAAACAGTACTATTTTTAATAAAACCCTAATTTAAAATATTCTAAAATTACCAAACTAAATCCTATAGTTAAACAATACCACAAGTGACCAGTAGCAAAAAGAATCATGTAAAAACCTATTTTTAAACTCAAGTTATGGCCAAAATACCAATCTGAACATAATTCATCAAATTCAAATTTAAATTACTCAAATTTGAAATCCAGAGACACTAACAGAAACTTCAGCAAATTTGTGACACATAGCAATTGGAATCACTCAAAAATAACAAAAACTCTAAAAGATATGAAATTTCTAAGATTGCTATTTTCTGGAAAAAATGAATTACGGGATTTCGTGGATCTCACCGGAGTAGTCGTCGGAGTTGGGGAAGAAGATCGGGGCGGAGCGAGTGGTTGGGTCGGTGGGTGGCTAGGATGGCCGGAGGTGGTGGGGCGGGGCGGCAATGGCGGCGGTGGTCCGGCGAACTCCGGCGAGGCGGCACAACGACGTGGGGTGAGGCAAGGCTGCTGGAGAGGAGAGGAGAGAGAGGTGTTGGTTTGATGTGTTGGAGGGGGTGCTTGGGTATTTATATTGGGGAGGGAGGGCTTTGCTTGGGGTAGGGACAAGAAATAGACTAGGATTAGGAAACAAAGAAGGAAAAGATCTAGAAACAAATCGGAATAAACGGAATAATGAACGGGATCAAATCCTACTAGGATTTGTAAAGAATAGGAAACCTTGGCTCCTGGCCCCTAGGTGTGTGTGCGTGCGATGGCCTTGGTTGGTCATGCTTGGGCCTTTGGCCCATATATATATATATATATATATATATATATATATATATATATATATATATATATATATATATATATATATATATATATATATATATATATATATATATATATATAAACAAAATTTCACAGAACTAAAACAAAAACAAAATAATTAAAACTTTTATATAGGCATATAATATATCAAAATTTGCAGAAAAATATTTCCTACAAGATGAACATTATTCTAATGTCAAATAAAATCCACACAAATTTTAATAATTCACACAGTGCTACTGGTCCAATAAAATCCAATAAAATCATTTTAAAATACCAAAATGACTTCAAATTAATTTCTCTCCAATTTTCTGATGTAGGGAATCATGTTACCCTATTTTCCATATATTTTATTTTTGGAGAAAAATAATTTGAATAAAACTCAAGTAACTTCAAATTGAAAAATAATTCCAAAAGGACTTCGAATTTGATCCTTTGAAACTCCCAACTCATATTTCATATGTTTTGAAGAAGTCATTTTTATCCTCGCTCGTGAAAATCACTGAGTTGCATGAAGTTTATGAATTAGAAAATATTTCCAAATGAAATTCAAATATTTTCAACACCCCTTGTCATTTAAAAAAATGGAAGAAGTCATGTCATCTTCTCTCCAGGGTTTTTGTGATGAAAATAATTTGAATTCCCGAAGATCATAAAAGCAAAAATGAAAGTTTGGGAAAGTCCTTTTATTCCCTCTCATTTAACTTTCAAAAAGTTTCGAATTCACTCACTTTCAGTCAATCAATCAAATCTATCTATGTGTTTATAACATTCCAAAATTTAGAATTTTGGGATGTTACAAATTATCCGTTTGGTTTGGCGAACTAGATTGGTAGTTCTTGCAATGGGAGAAGTGTTTAGCTTTGGGTTCAATCTTGCGGTGTCCTTACCCAGTGACAGAAAGGGTTGCAAGGCACATATTGTATTGTTGCCATCGAGGATAACAAGATGGGGTATTTATCATATTGCATGAATTTATTCCTCTACATCATGTCATCTTGCTTAAAGTGTTACTCTGTTTTTAACTTAATACTCTAGATGCATGCCGGATAGCGGTCGATGAGTGGAGTAATAGTAGTAGATGTAGAATCGTTTCGGTCTACTTGTCACGGACGTGATGCCTATATACATGATCATCGCCTAGATATACTCATAACTATGCTCAATTCTATCAATTGCTCAACAGTAATTTGTTCACCCACCGTAGAATATCTATGCTCTTGAGAGAAGCCACTAGTGAAACCTATGGCCCCCGGGTCTATTCTCATCATATCAATCTCCATCACTTTATTTATTTGCTTTGCTTTTACTTTTTACTTTGCATCTTTATACCAAAAATACCAAAAATATTATCTCTATCAGATCTTACCCTCGTAAGTGACCGTGAAGGGATTGACAACCCCTAAGCGTTGGTTGCGAGTAGCTATTGTTTTGTGCAGGTATGAGGGACTTGCGCGTAGTCTCCTACTGGATTGATACCTTGGTTCTCAAAAACTGAGGGAAATACTTACACTACTGTGCTGCATCATCCTCTCCTCTTCGGGGAAATCCAACGCAAGCTCGAGACGTAGCAAGAAGAATTTCGGCGCCGTTGCGGGAGGCTACATAAAAGTCAACATACCAAGTACCCATCACAATCCCTATCTCTCGCATTATATTATTTGCCATTTGCCTCTCGTTTTCCTCTCCCCCACTTCACCCTTGCCGTTTTATTCGCCCTCTCTTTCCCAATCTCCTCCTCCTCTTTCCATTGCCTTTTCCCTTTACCTTTTGTTTGCTTGTGTGTTAGTTTGCTTGCTTGCCATCATGACTAGTCTCATATCTTCTCCGCTATCTCCCGAGAATGAAGTTCTAAATTTTAAGCAAAGGGAGGGAGAAAATCTAAAAGATGCTTGGTATAGAATTTGCAATGCTCAAAATAGATCTACCAGGAAGCAATCTACTTCAGTTCTTCTTCATAATTTTATGCAGGTGCTAATCCTTGGTACAGATATATCCTTGATACCATTACTGGAGGGAATTTCTTGAGTAGCCATACTTTTGATTCTTATAATGCTTTAATAGATTTATTTGGCTCACCTCCTCTTTTGGTTAATGGAACTATGTTAACTTTGGAGCATGTTATACAAAGGCTTGAAATTATTGAAAACAAAGTTGCTACCATTGAATCCATTGAAAATCTAGATAAAAAGATTCATAATCGAATAACTCAATATGGATCTAAGGTAGGAATGACTTTGAAAAATATTAAGGAGAAGGAACCCATGGTTAATGAAAAAATAAATCTAGACTCTACTCGAATCGATAAACTTGAGGGTATCATTACCAACTTGGTAACCGCCTTTTCTTCCGTAAAGAATACTCCTAGTTCTACTACTAAAAATGCCAAGCTTATGTACGTTCCTAAAAATAAGGGTGAATCATCTAGTAGGGAAAATGCAGATCTTAAATCTATAAGTGTTCATCCCGATCTTTTTACTATCATTAAGGAACCATTTGCTACAAATGAATTTTTCGATCTTATGCCTAAAAGTTTGATAATTGCTAGAAAGAAATAAAATCCTAAAGAATGTAGATGCCTCATTGAAGAATTGCCTACCAAAGATGGCAATACCTAGATCTATCCTTGTTTTTATGCCTAGCTAGGGGCGTTAAACGATAGCGCTTGTTGGGAGGCAACCCAATTTTATTTTGTGTTTTTTGTTTTTGGTTATGGTTAGGAATAAATAATCCATATAGCCTCTGTTTAGATGTGGTTTTATCTTTTAATTAGTGTTTGTGCCAAGTTGAACCTATTGGATCTTCTTGGATGATAGTTATTTGATCTTGCTGTAGTTTCCAGAATCTTTGTGCTCAGTGCCCGAATTGTTAAAAATCACCAGAACGTGATAAAATACTGATTCCAATTTCTGCTGATCAATAAAAAAAATTTCCAGGTCATATAATTTTGGTAGAATTGTTTGGATTCCATAAGTTTGCATTAGTTATAGATTACTACAGACTGTTCTGTTTTTGACAGATTCTGTTTTGCGTGTGTTGTTTGCTTATTTTGATGAATCTATGGTTAGTAAAATAGTTTACAATCCATAGAGAAGTTGAAATACAGTAGGTTTAACACCTATATAAATAAATAATTAGTTCATTACAGTACCTTAAAGTAGTCTTTTGTTTTCTTTCTCTAACGGAGCTCACGAGATTTCTATTGAGTTTTGTGTTGTGAAGTTTTCAAGTTTTGGGTGAATTCTTTTGATGGATTATGGAACAAGGAGTGGCAAGAGCCTAAGCTTTGTGATGCCCATGGAACCCCCAAGATAATCTAAGGACACCAAAAAGTCAAAGCTTGGGGATGCCCCGGAAGGCATCCCCTCTTTCGTCCATTTCCATCGGTAATTTACTTGGAGCTATATTTTTATTCACCAACATGATATGTGTTTTGCTTGGAGCGTCTTGTATTATTTGAGTCTTTGCTTGTTAGTTTACCACAATCATCCTTGCTGTACACACCTTTTGAGAGAGCCATATATGAGTTGAAATTTGACAGAATACTCTATGTGCTTCACTTATATCTTTTGAGCTTGATAATTTGCTCATAGTGCTCCAGTTATATCTTTTTTAGCATGATAATTTTTGCTCTAGTGCTTCACTTAGATCTTTTAGAGCACGGTGGTGGATTTGTTTTAAAGAAACTTGATCTGTCATGCTTCACTTAGATTATTTTGAGAGTCGTTAATAGCATGGTAATTTGCTTAATGTTAATATACTTGGTATTCAAGATATGTGAAACTTTCTTTTGAGTGCGTTGAATACTAAGATAAGTTTGATGCTTGATAATTGATTTGAGATATGGAGGTAATAATATCAAAGTCATGCTGGTTGAGTAGTTGTGAATTTGAGAAATGCTTGTGTTGAAGTTTGCAAGTCCCGTAGCATGCACGTATGGTTAAAGTTGTGTAACAAATTTGAAGCATGAAGTGTACCTGGCTTGTGCATCCTTATGAGTGGCGGTCGGGGACGAGCGATGGTCTTTTCCTACCAATCTATCCCCCTAGGAGCATGCGCGTAGTACTTGATTTTTGATGACTTCTAATTTTTTGCAATAAGTATGAGTTCTTTTGACTAATGTTGAGTCCATGGATTATACACACTTTTACCTTTCCGCCATTGCTAGCCTCTTCGTTACCGTGCATTGCCCTTTCTCACATTGAGAGTTGGCGCAAACTTCGCCGGTGCATCCAAACCCCGTGATACGATACGCTCTATCACACATAAACCTCCTTATATATTCCTCAAAACAGCCACCATACCTGCCTATTATGGCATTTCCATAGCCATTCCGAGATATATTGCCATGCAACTTTCCACCGTTCCGTTCATCATTATTATGACATACATTACTTTTTTCATATTGCCATTGCATGATCATGTAGTTGACATCGTATTTGTGGCAAAGCCACCATGCATTATTTTTCATACATGTCACTCTTGATTCATTGCACCATCCCGGTACACCGCCGAAGGCATTCATATAGAGTCATACCTTGTTCTAGTTTCGAGTTGTAATCCTCATGTTGTAATCAATAGAAGTGTGATGATCATCATTATTAGAGCATTGCCCAAATAAAAAAAGGAGAGAGAAAGGCCAAAAAAAAGAAGGGCCCAAAAAAGAGAAAAGGGCAATGCTACTATCTCTTTTTCCACACTTGTGCTTCAAAGTAGCACCATGTTCTTCATGTAGTGAGTCTCATATATTGTGCTTCAAAGTAGCACCTCGTTCTTCATGTAGTGAGTCTCATATATTGTGCTTCAAAGTAGCACCATGATTTTCATATAGTGAGTCTCATAAGTTGTCTTGTTCATACTAGTGGAAATTTTTCATTATAGAACTTGGCTTGTATATTCCTACGATGGGCTTCCTCAAAATGCCCTAGGTCTTCATGAGCAAGCAAGTTGGATGCACACCCACTAGTTTTATTTTGTTGAGCATTCATAGCTCTAGTGCATCCGTTGCATGGCAATCCCTACTCCTCATGTTGACATCAATTGATGGGCATCTCCATAGCCCGTTGATTATCCTCGTCAATGTGAGACTTTCTCCTTTTGTCTTCTCCACACAATCCCCATCATCATACTCTATTCCACCCATAGTGCTATATCCATGGCTCACGCTCATGTATTGCATGAAGGTTGAAAAAGTTTGAGATTATTTAAGTATGAAACAATTGCTTGGCTTGTCATCGGGGGTATAGAAGTTGGGAACATCTTTGTGTGACGAAAATGAAGCATAGCCTAACTATATGATTTTGTAGGGATAAACTTTCTTTGGCCATGTTATTTTGAGAAGACATAATTATTTTGATTAGTATGCTTGAAATATTATTATTTTTATGTCAATAGGAACTTTTGTCTTGAATCTTTCGGATCTGAATATTCATATCACAATTAAGAAGATTTACATTGAAATTATGCCAAAGTATCACTCCGCATCAAAAATTCTTTTTTATCATTTACCTACTCGAGGACGAGCAGTAATTAAGCTTGGGGATGCTTGATACGTCTCCAACGTATCTATAATTTTTGATTGCTCCATGCTACTTTATCTATTGTTTTGGACTATAATGGGCTTTATTTTCTACTTTAATATTACTTTTGGGACTAACCTATTAACCGGAGGCCCAGCCCAGAATTGCTATTTTTTTTGCCTATTTCAGTGTTTCGAAGAAACGGAATATCAAACGGAATCCAAACGGAATGAAACCTTCGGGAACATGATTTTCTCACCGAACGTGATCCATGAGACATGGACCCTACTCCAAGGAGTGCCAGAGGTGGTCACGAGGGTGGGGGGCGCGCCCTCCCCCCTGGGCGCGCCCCCTGCCTCGTGGGCCCCCTGACGCTCCACCGACGTACTCCTTCCTCCTATATATACCACGCACCCCAACAGATCGGGGACGGAGCCAAAAACCTAATTCCACCGCCATACCTTCCTGTATCCACGAGATCCCATCTTGGGCCTGTTCCGGAGCTCCGCCGGAGGGAGCATCCACCATGGAGGGCTTCTACATCATCACCACAGCCCCTCCGATGAAGTGTGAGTAGTTTACTTCAGACCTTCGGGTCCATAGCTAGTAGCTAGATGGCTTCTTCTCTCTTTTTGGATCTCAATACAATGTTCTCCCCCTCTCTCGTGGAGATCTATTCAATGTAATCTTGTTTTTGCGGTGTGTTTGTTGAGACCGATGAATTGTGGGTTTATGATCCAACTTATCTATGGAAAATATTTGATTCTTCTCTGAATTCTTTTATGTATGATTAAGTTATCTTTACAAGTCTCTTTGAATTATCCGTTTGGTTTGGCCAACTAGATTGGTAGTTCTTGCAATGGGAGAAGTGTTTAGCTTTGGGTTCAATCTTGCGGTGTCCTTACCCAGTGACAGAAAGGGTTGCAAGGCACGTATTGTATTGTTGCCATCGAGGATAACAAGATGGGGTATTTATTGTATTGCATGAATTTATTCCTCTACATCATGTCATCTTGCTTAAAGCGTTACTCTTTTTAACTTAATACTCTAGATGCATCTTTGGATAGCGGTCGATGAGTGGAGTAATAGTAGTAGATGTAGAATCGTTTCGGTCTACTTGTCACGGACGTGATGCCTATATACATGATCATCGCCTAGATATACTCATAACTATGCTCAGTTCTGTCAATTGCTCAATAGTAATTTGTTCACCCACCGTAGAATATCTATGCTCTTGAGAGAAGCCACTAGTGAAACCTATGGCCCCCGGGTCTATTCTCATCATATCAATCTCCATCACTTTATTTATTTGCTTTGCTTTTACTTTTTACTTTGCATCTTTATACCAAAAATACCAAAAATATTATCTCTATCATATCTCACCCTCGTAAGTGACCGTGAAGGGATTGACAACCCCTAAGCGTTGGTTGCGAGTAGCTATTGTTTTGTGCAGGTACGAGGGACTTGCTCGTAGTCTCCTACTGGATTGATACCTTGGTTCTCAAAAACTGAGGGAAATACTTGCGCTACTGTGCTGCATCATCCTCTCCTCTTCGGGGAAATCCAACGCAAGCTCGAGACGTAGCAAACCACCTCTCGAGTGATCACGGCCCGATAGTATAGCGCAGCAGACGGACAAGAATGTAGGGCCACAGATGGAAATACTAGCATCCTATACTAAGCAGGTAGGATTGCAGGTAAAGGTATCAACAATAGTAGCAAGGATAGGCTATGCATCAGGATAGGAATAACGAAAAGCAGTAACATGCTAGACTACTCTAATGCAAGCAGTATAGAGGAGAGTAGGCGATATCCGTGATCAAGGGGGGCTTGCCTGATTGCTCGGCAAGAAGGAGGGCCGTCAACACCGTAGTCGTCTTGGTAGCAGCGCATCGATCTCGGTGTCTAAGCGGAAGAAGAGGGGAAGAAACAATGAATACAATGCAAACAGATGCATAACGATGCATGACAAAGCAATGTGTGATGCTAGGCGTGTTCTAACGCGGTATGAGGTGATACGGTGAAGGGGGAACATCCGGAAAGTATTCCGGTGTTTCGCGTGCGGACAAATGAACCGGAGGGGGAAAGTTGCGAGTTTGATAGGTTAGGGATGCGTGGCGGACGAACGGGCTGCGTATCCGGATTCGCCTCGTCGTTGTGAGTAAATTTCATGTAGAAAATATTTTCATCTGAGATACGGATTAAAAGATATGATTTTCTAAAGATTTAAATCATTTTCTAATTTTATTTATTTATTTAAACAAAAAGGAATTTTGACATCAGCATGATGCAATGCCGACGTCAGCTGGTCAACAGGTCGGCTGACCAGTCAAACCAGACAGGTGGGTCCAGTGGGACCGACATGTCATTGACAGGGTACTAATAGGGGGGTTTAGACTAATTAATTGGGTTAATTAGGGGCGTGGGCCCATCCTGTCAGTGAGTGCTTAAACTAATTTAATTATTTTTATTTATAAATTTTTTTTAGTTATTTAAAAGGGCGGTGCGGCCAAAGCGCCGCCGATGTATAGGCGGTCACGTCGGCGTTGACCTGGTCAATCAGTCAATCGGGCCTGTGGGACCCATCGGCGATTACTGGTGGACCCCACGCATGCCACGTCAGCTGGCCGGCGTTTAGACGCCGGCGAGTTTGTTTTCGCGGCGGCGCGGCTTGGGCGAGCGTCGGGTTTCGTTTGTAGGCCACCAAAATGGGTGGGACCGGTCGCATTCGAACGGCAAGACGACGGCGGAGCGAATGGTGGTGGTTGTGGAGGCTGTGGTGGCCAGAGTCGAGCGCTACAGGCTCGACGGCGGCGAGGTGGTTCGGGCATGAGACGAAGACGGCGACGCAGCGCGCTTCGGGGCTAACGGGAAGGCTAGGGTGGAGCTGCGCGACGCGCTGAGCACAAAGGGCTCGGCCCCGTGACCATTTGGTCACCGGAAGGGCGTCGGCGACGCGCGCAGGCGGCGGCGCAGTCGGGTCCCCGACGGGAAACACGCTAGGAGGCACGGGGAGGCTAGTGCGCGGGCGCGTAGGGCTCGCAGGAGCTCGATGCTAGGCCCGAACGAGCTCGACGGCGTCTGTGGCCGCGGCGGTGTAGTACATGGCGGCGACCAGAGCTTAGCAAAGGCGGCAGCTGGCTACAGAGCGCTAGGGGGCCAACGAGGAGCAGCAGGGGGAGGAGAAGCTCATAGTGCGGCACACAAAATGGCCCGTGATGGTTTAGTAGCAGCAGAGTCGACGACGCTCGTCGGAGACGCGTCGGGGATCCGAGGAAGAAGACGAGGCCGGGGCAGCGTTCGTGGGCGTCCGGCGTCCTGCGTCTTGACAGGGAGGCGTAGTCGAGGGTGGCGGAGCGAGCGGACACGTCGGAGAGGCTTGGAGGTCGCGGTGGCCGTGATTTCTACGGCGGCGATGCCATGGCGGCTCTCGGTTGCGGTGGGGAACGAGGGGAGAGGCGCAGGAACCGAGGGGAGAGTGGGGGCGAGTGGGAGGAGGGACCGAGGAGGCGAAGGCGTGGCGGCCTTATCCTCTCGTCGTCGCCGGCGAGGGGGTCTGGTGGCGACGCGCCCCTGTTCCGACCCGGGTCGGGGGAACAGGAAGGGAGACGGCAGGGGGAGGCGGGCCGGGCCGGCTGGGTTAGCTGGGCCAATTGGCCCAGGGGGTTTGGGGGGGTTTTCCTTTCTCTTTCTTTCTTTCTTTTATTTTTCTTTTTTGTTTTATTTCATTTTGAAGTATTTAGTCATTTTCAAAAAATGTGTTTACTTCACCATAATTACTTATGCAATATTTGGCACAGTCCGAACATTTTTGTTTTAATGTTTTAAAACTTTGTTGATTTGGCTTTAGTTTAAATTTGAATTTGAATTCCGTTTGAATCAACGCGGGTTTGATTAACGGTAATCGTGGTGACGTGGCATCATTAGCAGGGAATTACTGTAGCTTAATTACCCGGGCGTCACAACTCTCCTCCACTACAAGAAATCTCGTCCCGAGATTTAAGAGGTGGAAAACGGGGAAATGGTCTGGTTACGAAGTTCTAACGGATCTTCTCGGTCTTGGTTGCTCTTCTCAAAGAGATCGATCCATTATGTTGATGTCTTCATTTCTCTGCTTCATGTCATCGTGATGAAGTCGTCATCCTTTCTTCGGAGTCTTCATTGTACGTATGAAGGACAAGGGGTAACTTCGAAAGATCGGACTTCTAAATAGTCGACTATCTGGTTGATAATATTGGGCATGGTGGCGGAAAGTAACTCTCGAATGGAAACTTAAGACAATATCGAGAGCAAAGTAAGTAGGTACCATGAGAAGTTTTGAGCGGGTAGGCAATCGTTCGATGCCTGAAACAAAGTGTGAAAGGGGTCCAGAGCAATGAGAATAAGTATTGTGTCTGGTACCAGATTAGATCATCTCTAGGAAGGTCTCTGCTGATCTTCATACGAAGCCAATCATGAGGAATAACTTCGGAGATAGGGGTATACAGGAGAGTCAGGTTTCGATCCTGGGACCTGTGGGTTATGGGCCCACCATGTGGGTTAAAAGTAGAAAGGGCGGTGATATTGTGCACAGTCATGATACAAGGCATGTCATAGGTAGCCTGTCGATTATGTCGGCAACAATGTCGGTACCAAGGGCGAGGGACGAAGAGAACCCTTTTCCTGCTCGTTGAACGAGGCGGACCATTAGGCAAAGTTCTCGTCCATCGGTGGATACCGGAATGTCATCAACAATAGTAACCGGTTCTTACTAACAGAGTTATAAACCGAGGTGCTTACAAAAGCAGGAGAATATTACTGCTTAGATCATATAGTTCACAAGAAAAATTAAACCAAACAATGGAAAGGAAAACATATGTATCAGGTTAAACAGAACAATGGAAAGGAAAATGTGTTTAAACACATATTTCAGGGGTATATCCTTCCCAAGGACAAGCAGAGTAAGATAACCACGACAGGAGATAATGTAGAAAACCCTTTAGGTAAGGGGAGAGAAATTTCATGACACTACCCATACAACGGTGTTTGGATAATTGAGCAAGAAACATTTAGCATTGGGCTTCAAATGTTCTTGTTGAAAATTGGAGTACCATAGACATGCTTCGAGATAGCATTGACATGGTCTTCTGATGTCTACTATGCAACCTTCTTCTTGTAGACGTTGTTGGGCCTGCAAGTGCACAGGTTTGTAGGACATTAGCAAATTTCCCTCAAGTGGATGACCTAAGGTTTATCAATCCGTGGGAGGCGTAGGATGAAGATGGTCTCTCTCAAACAACCCTGCAACCAAATAACAAAGAGTCTCTTGTGTCCCCAACACACCCAATACAATGGTAAATTGTATAGGTGCACTAGTTCGGCGAAGAGATGGTGATACAAGTGCAATATGGATGGTAGATAAAGGTATTTGTAATCTGAAAACATAAAAACAGCAATGTAACTAAGGATAAAAGTGAGCGTAAACGGTATTGCAATGATAGGAAACAAGGCCTAGGGTTCATACTTTCACTAGTGCAAGTTCTCTCAACAATAATAACATAGATAGATCATATAACGAGCCCTCAACATGCAACAAAGAGTCACTCCGAAGCCACTAATAGCGGAGAACAAACGTAGAGATTATGGTAGGGTACGAAACCACCTCAAATTTATTCTTTCGGATCGATCTATAAAAGAGTTCGTACTAGAATAACACCTTAAGACACAAATCAATCAAAACCCTAATGTCACCTAGATACTCCATTGTCACCTCAAGTATCCGTGGGCATGATTATACGATATGCATCACACAATCTCAGATTCATCCAACCAACATAAAAGTACTTCAAAGAGTGCCCCAAAGTTTCTACCGGAGAGTCAAGAACGTGTGCCAACCCCTATGCATAGGTTCATGGGCGGAACCCGCAAGTTGGTCACCAAAACATACATCAAGTGGCACATGATATCCCATTGTCACCACGGATAAACACGGCAATACATACATCAAGTGTTCATAAAAGACTCAATCCGATAAGATAACTTCAAAGGGGAAACTCAATTTATCACAAGAGAGTAGAGCGGGAGAAACATCATAAGATCCAACTATAATAGCAAAGCTCGGGATACATCAAGATCGTGCCATAGAGGAACACGAGAGAGAGAGAGATCAAACACATAGCTACTGGTACATACCCTCAGCCCCGAGGGTGAACTACTCCCTCCTCGTCATGGAGAGCGCCGGGATGATGAAGATGGCCACCGGTGATGGATCCCCCCTCCAGCAGGGTACCGGAAAGGGGTCCCGATTGGTTTTTCTTGGCTCTGGAGGCTTGCGGCGGTGGAACTCCCGATCTATCTTCTGTTCTGGAAGTTTTAGGGTATGTAGGTATATATGGGTGAAAGGAGTACGTCGGTGGAGCTACGGGGGCCCCACGAGGCAGGGGGCGCGCCCAGGGGGGTGGGCGCGCCCCCCACCCTCGTGAGGACCTCCCGTATCTTCTGACGTGGAGTCCAAGTCCATTAGGTGGGTTTCCTTCCAAAAATAACTTCTCCGGTTGATTTCGTTCCGTTTTGACTCCGTCTGATATTCCTTTTCCTCGAAACACTTAAATAGGCATAAAACAACAAATCTGGGCTCGGCCTCCGGTTAATAGGTTAGTCCCAAAAATAATATAAAAGTGGATAATAAAGCCCAATATTGCCTAAAACAGTAGATAATATAGCATGGAGCAATAAAAAATTATAGATACGTTGGAGACGTATCTGTGACGCCCTCGATTCAATCATACACTAATTATGCACGCAAATGTGTACGATCAAGATCAAGGACTCACGGGAAGATATCACAACACAACTCTACAAATAAAATAAGTCATACAAGCATCATAATACAAGCCAGGGCCTCGAGGGCTCGAATACAAGTGCTCGATCATAGACGAGTCGTGAAGCAACAATATCTGAGTACGGACATAAGTTAAACAAGTTTGCTTAAGAAGGCTAGCACAAAGCGGGATACAGATCGAAGAGGCGCAGGCCTCTCGCACAGGATCCTCCTAACTACTCCCGGTCGTTGTCGGCGGGCTGCACGTAGTAGTAGGCACCTCCGGAGTAGTAGTCATCATCGACGGTGGCGTCGGCTCCTGGGCTCCATCGTCTAGTTGCAACAATCGAGTAGAGGTAGGGAAAAGGGGAACAAGGCAACCGTGAGTACTCATCCAAAGTACTCTTAAGCAAGGAGCTACACTACATATGCAAGGATATATGTGTAAAGGGCCATATCAAGGACTGAAGCTGCAGAATGCCGAATAAGAGGGGATAGCTAGTCTTATCGAAGACTACGCTCGGTCACTGTCTTGCAACAGGTATGAGAGGGCAGTCTGGAGTCCTCCAAGTAACATCACATAGCAATAATCCTACCCGCGATCCCTCCTCATATCCACGAGAGAGCGACCACGGTTGTATCGGCACTTGAAAGGGTGTGTTTTATCAAGTATCCGGTTCTAGTTGTCATAAGCTCAAGGTACAACTCCAAGTCGTCCATTACGAAGATCACAGCTATTCGAATAGATTAACTTCCTGCAGGGTGCACCATCTTACCCAAGACGCTTGATCCCATTTGGCCGGACACACTTTCTGGGTCATGCCCGCCGCGGAATATCAACACGTCGCAGCCCCACCTAGGCTGTGAGAGAGGCCAAGACGCGGTCTAAACCTAAGCCGGCAGTGCAGGCCCATCGCCTCGAGCACACAAGCACGTTGCGTCTGTGGCCGAAGCAGACCTAGCCTAGTGGCGTTCGGTCCAATCCGTAGCGCGCTCCGTCGCCGACGTCTGAAGTGCCGCTGATACCACGACGCGGGATACCCATAACTACTCCAGCGTAGATGGTTAGTGCGTATAAGCTCGTAGCCAACTCAGATCAAATACCAAGATCTCGTTAAGCGTGTTAAGTATCCGCGAACGCCGAACAGGCCAGGCCCACCTCTCTCCTAGGCGGTCTCAACCTGCCTGTCGCTCCGCCACAAAGATCCACTCGCGGGTGCTCCACCGGCCGACCGACTTTAGTCTCCACATGTATCATGTATAAGTATATAGTATATACCGTGATCACCTCCCGAGTGATCACGGCCCGATAGTATAGCGAGACGGACAAGAATGTAGGGCCACAGATGAAAGTACTAGCATCCTATACTAAGCATATAGGATTGCGGTAAAGGTAACAATTGATGGTAACAAGGACAAAGCTATGCAACAATATAGGAGTATCGAAAGCGATAACATGCTACACTACTCTAATGCAAGCGGTATAGAGAAGAGTAGGCGATATCTGGTGATCAAGGGGGCTTGCTGGTTGTTCTACCAAGAGAGAGGGTCGTCAACACCGTAGTCGAATCGGGCAGCAGCAGCGTCGGTCTCGTAGTCTACCGAGAGAAGAGGGGAAGAAACAATGAATACCAAGTAAACAGATGCATATCGATGCATGACATGACAAGTAGCGATGCTAGGCGTGCCCTAACGTGGTATGAGGTGGTCTTGGTTGGGGAAACATCCGGAAAGTATTCCGGTGTTTTGTGTTTTGAGCGAGGAGCGGAGGGGAAAGTTGCAGGTTTGATAGGTTAGGGGTGTGTGGCGGACGAGCGGACTACGATCCGGATTCGTCTCGCTCGTTCGAGTAACTTTCATGTTGAAAATATTTTAATCCGAGTTACGGATTAAAAGATATGATTTTCTAAAGATTTTATTAATTTCGGAATTTAATTAATTAATTAATTAATTCAAAAATGGAATTATAGCGTCGGCATGATGTCATCTTGACGTCGGCGATCAATGAGGTTGACTTGGTCAACTGACGGTGTGGGTCCGTTAGTCATACCTTTGTTAGTTAATTAATGTAGTTAATTAGGTTAATTAGCCATTAGGTTAATTAATCATGATTAATTAAATTAATTAATTAATTAATTTTATTCATTTTATTTTATTAATTATATTTATTTAATTCCCTTTTCCTTTTCTTTTATTCAAAAGCGTTCGGGGGGCCCATGTCATTGGCATGGCGGTCCGATCGACCTAGTGACCGAGTCAGCAGTCGTGGGCTGGGCCCATCGATGGCTGGCGGTGCCATGTGGATGCCACGCCGGACACCGGCCGAGACGCACGGAGCTGCCTCCGGCCGAGCCAAACGCCATGGCCTTGGCTCGGGAGGGACAGGATTCGCGCCTGTGGAAGTCTGGCTGGGCCGTGCGGGCGCGTTCAGCGACGCTTTCGGCGTCGTCGTCAGCGAGGTGGCGAAGGGTTGGGAGCAGCAGGGAATGGCGCTTCTGGCTTCGCCAGGCGAGGTAACCAGGCGAGGTTCGGGAGCGGCTACGGGCTAACGGAAGGCGAGGGGGCTGCGCGACGCGCTGAGCACAAGGCTCGGCCTGTGACCATTTGGTCACCGGAAGAAGCGCCAGCGGCGAGATCCGCGACAGGCGCTCGGGTGCCAGCGTGCTCGTCGGGGCCGTGGTTGAGCGAGGAGAAGAGAGCGGAGAGGGCGGGAGCATGTTCCGTGCTCGGGCGAGAAGAGAGAGGAGGCCGGGAGCACGTTCCGTGCTCGGGCGAGAAGAGAGAGGAGGCCGGGCGGAACGGCCCAGGGGGGGGGAGAAAGAGGCCCGGCGAGCGGAGGCGCGCGGGGAGGGCTCATGGTGGCGGAACGCGGCGAGGGGCGGTGGTGGCGCTCGAGGGAGACGAGGGGAGAGAGGGATCGATGGGGGGAAGAGCTCACAGGCGCGAGGGTCTCTGTAGTGAGCTCTGGGCGGTCGGGGCGACCGCAGGAGGAGGAGGCGGGAGGCGCTCGGCGACGAGGCGGTGGGGCGAGGCGAGGTGGTCGTGAGGCGGCTCCCAGCGACGAGAGGCGTCAGGCGCCTCTGTCGGTCGAGGAGGAGGAGGAGGTGAGGGCAGGCGGCGGGTCGGCGTCGGGCGCGGCATCAGGCGGTTCCCGATCGGATCGTGAGGGAAGGGAGGAGAAGGGATCGGGGAGGATGGGGTGTTGGGTAGGGTTTCCGCCGATGGGGGGGGGGTTATGGGGTGAGGGGTTGGGCGGATGGCCATGGCTGGCTGTGGTGGGCCAGTGGGCTTGGCCCAGTTTGGCGTGGGTTTTTCTCCCCTCTCCTTTTGTTTGATTTTTCTTTTCTTATTTTTCCTTTTCTGTTTTAATTTATTTAAAATATCGGACACTTTACAAAAATGTGTGCACCCACCATAATTAACTTTGTAATATTTGACAACCCCGAACATTTTAGTTTTAATTGTTGAAAACTTTTATTGTCCTCATATATTTGAATTAAATTTGAAACAGTTTTGATTCATCCGAGATTATCTCTGATGTGAGAGGTGGCGTGGCACCATCAGCGTGAGATTACTGTAGCATGATTACCGGGTGTTACAAATCTCCTCCACTACAAGAAATCTCGTCCGAGATTTAGGAGGTAGAAGGAAAAGCGGGGTATTCATCACGAAGGCGATCCTCGCGTTCCCGGTGGCCGTCTTGAGTGATTCGACCATCGGACTTTGAGGAACTTGATCGCCTTCCGGCGTGTGCGGCGTTCAGCAGTGAGAATGCGGACGGATGCTCTTTATAGGAGAGGTCCTGTTGCAATTCGAGCACTTCATGGTCCACCGCCGGATTGGGTCCTTGAAGCAGCGTCGGAGTTGTGACACGTGGAACACATCGTGAAACGAGAAAGGTTCGACGGAAGCTCCGATTGATATGCCACTTTCCCACGCCTTTCGAGAATAGTGAATGGGCCAATATAGCGAGGAGCTAGCTTGCCCTTGATCCGGCGGTGAGCACCCTTCATTGGTGTAACGCGAAGATAGGCCTTTTCGCCAAAGTTGATAGACCATGTCTTTGTGATGGCGGTCATAATTACTCTTTTAGCGTGGTGAGCAGTCTTGAGATTCACGCGAATAATGCGGACTTGTTCTTGGCATGTTGGATAATATCCGGACCAAGAGTGGGCGTTCCCGCTTCGACCAGTTCGAGAGGGTTGGCACTTTCGTCCATATAACACCGAAGGGGCCATCTTGGACTAGCTTGATAGCTATTATTATAAGAGAACTCAGCATACGGGAGAGATTCCTCCCATTTCTTGCGAAGGAAATAACACAAGCTCGAAGCATGTCTTGAGAACTTGGTTGACACGTTCAACTTGCCCTTGTGATTTGCGGATGAAGCGCAGATCTTGAAAGATAAATGAGTACCCATAGCTTCTTGAAAACTTGCCCGAATCTTGAAGTGAATAAGCTGCCACGGTCCGAAGCGATAACCAATGGATACCGTGAAGTGAAACAATTCGGACATGTAGAGAGTTGCAAGCTGACTAGCGGTGATCGTTTCTTTGACCGCCGGAAAATGTGCAACTTTAGAAAGCGGTCAATGACGACAAGAATTGCATCATTACCTTTCTGCGATTTGGGAAATCCAAAGGAAGTCCATTTCAACATGGTCCCATTTCCATTCAGGAATAGAGATAGGTTGCGAGTTCCAAAGAGGCCTTTGATGTTCTCGCTTTGATCTGACGGCAAGCGTCACACTCAACAACATAGCGAGCAATGTCTTGCTTCATATTAGACCACCGAATCTCGGCGAATGTCTTGATACATCTTTGTACTACCGGGATGGATACATAGAGGCGTATCATGAGCTTCTTTCATAACCTTCGAGTCATATTCAGGTTTTCCTTCTTACACGACACCACTAGGCGGCCTTTGAAGTACAAGGCGCCATCATCAATAATAGTGAAGAATGAGGATTTCCTTCTTTGAGGTCGCGCTTAATCTTGTAGACTTGAGTCAAATCCTGCATTGTCTTTATGGTGCCCACGAGATCGGGTTCAACAGCCGGGTATAGAGGAACCACGGGAAACAACCGGAGATTCATCTTGCGGAACTCCGGAGGAGGGGAGCGAGTGCACCGGAGGAACAATATGGAGGTTCAGCCTTCAATTCTTCAACAAGTGGGGCTGAACTTTGTGAACTCGAAGGTGGTTGCGAGAAGACTTGCGGCTCAAGGCATCAGCCATTACATTAGCCTTGCTCGGCGTATAGGAAATACCCAAATCAAAGTCTGCAATAGTCTCCATCCATCTCTGTTGGCGGAGGTTCAGGTCTGGCTGAGTAAAGCAGATACTTCAGACTTTGGTGGTCGGTGAAGACCTAGCGATTACACGAGTAGGTAATGTCGCCCTTGCTTTAGCGCATGAATGACAGCAACAAGCTCGAGGTCGTGAACTGGGTAGTTCTCTTCGTGAGGCATAGCTGTCGAGAGGCATAAGCAACCACTTTGTGCTCTTGCATTAGGACACCGCCTAATCCTCGGCGAAGCGTCGCGATAAATGACGAAGTCCTTCTTAGTATCGGGAGGAGCTAGCACTAGGGCAGAAGTCAACTTGTCTTTGAGTGCACGGAAACTTTCCCGACATTTATCATCCATTGAATTTGGCGTCCTTATGCAACAGGTTAGTCGAGAGGCACGGCAATCTTGGAGAAGTTCTCGGCGAATCGGCGGCAATAGTGGCGAGACCGAGAAAACTTCGACTTGCTTAACGTTCTTGGAGGAGTCAATCGAGAATAGCCCTGAACTCTTTCGGGGTTGACGGCAATACCATCCTTAGAGATGACATGCCCAAGATAGGTTACTTGAGGAAGCCGAATTCACATTTGGAGAACTTGGCATAGAGTTGATGCTCTCGTAGCTTTTCCAGCACAAGACGAAGATGTTCAGCATATTCTTCTTCATTCTTGGAAAATATCAGGATATCATCCAGATAAACCACGACGAACTTGTCGAGGTAATCCATGAATATATAGTTCATCGGGCGAGAGAAGGTGGCTGGAGCATTGGTTAAGCCGAAAGACATGACGGTGTACTCGTATGAACCATAACGAGTCACAAAGGCGGTCTTGGGGATATCCTCCTCACGAACACGGATCTGGTGGTAACCCAACCTCAAGTCGAGTTTAGAGAACACTGATGAACCAGCCAGTTGATCGTAAAGATCGTTGATCCAAGGAAGAGGATACTTATTCTGAATGGTAGCTTGATTTATAGGACGGTAGTCTTGGACCAACCGGTTTGTCCCATCCTTCTTTTTGACAAAGAGAGAAGGTGCTCCCCAAGGAGAGCAACTTGGGCGAATGAAACCACTTTGAAGAGATTTGTTGATTTCCTCCTTTAGCTCAAGGAGTTCATGCGGCGACATCTTGTAGGGTCGCTTGGCTATAGGAGTGGTGCACGGTTTCAAGTCGATGACGAATTCGACAGCTCTAGCGGGGAATCCTGGAAGTTCTTCAGGAAAGACGTCTTGGAAATCGCGAACGACAGGAATGTTTTCAATGCCCTCGAGGGGTGCGGCGTTCAATGCATTCAATGCATAGAGCCTTGCCTCGGCATCCTGAACCAGACGAGCATTGTAGCTTATTATTTCATCAGAAGGGTGTAGCAGATGGACGGTCTTAGTGGCGCAAACGATTGACGCAGTATGCGCTTTCAACCAATCCATCCCCAAAATGAGGTCGATGTTAGACGTCTTCAGGATAATGGGTGAGGCATAGAATTCCATCCTTCGATTTCCACGGGACGTCGGCGCCAACCATGGAGGTTTGACATTGTCCCAAGGGGGTTTTTACCACTACCGAAGAGTTCATCTCCTCACACTTAACGTCGTGCTTGTATGCAAAGTCTTGACATGAATGAATGCGATGCTCTGAATCGAATAAAACAGATCTGGTACTGAATTTACGAGGAGTGTACCCATCACGAGAGTGAGCTGGTCTTGAGCTTCGTTCAGATCAACGTGGTTGGCCTGAACTTCGACCATAAGGCTTGGCGGTGTTGTTGTGGGGCTGGGTGTTTCCACGACCGTCATTTGGAAGGGCCGGTGATTACGGTTCGGTTGCATTCTCTAGCACGATGCCTGGTTGTCCACACGAAGCACAAGCCATTATTGGGGGTGGGAACAGGGAGCTTGGGGTGGTGGAGCTGGAAGCTTTGGCTGCTTAGTTGAAGTAGGCGGCGAGGTGCAGCATAGCTCGCTCGGGAGCAGTGCATTCGGCTGGTACATGCTGTTGGGAATCCATATCTTGCGCTTCTGCGAGGACGGGCCCAAGATGAGCCGTGTCGCAGTTGCGCTGTTAGAGCTCTGGTATTCCTGCGGACCAGGGCCGACATTGATAGCTTTGTTCACCAAGGTGGCGAAATCAGCAAAGTCGTGCACTAGAAGTGCGAGCTTGATGTCGACTTGAAGGCCGTCATGGAACTTCTCTTGTCTGCGTGCATCGGTTGCAATGTCCTCTTCAGCATAGCGAGACAAGTCCAGAACTCCCGCCGATAAGCTTCAACATCTTGTTGCCTTGGGTGAGGTTGCGGAACTCACGCTTCTTCGGTCCATGACCCCTTGAGGGATGAAGCGGGCACGGATGGCAGCTTGGAAGTCCGCCGGAGATGAGTGTTCCAAGCTGGCGAGTACGCTGTGGCTGTCCCACCATTGAGCTGCGGGTCCCTTCAGGAAGAAGGAAGCAAAAGTGACATAGTGGCGGGGGCTACATCAGCAGACTCCATCTCATAGGTGATGTCACGGAGCGATCATCGACATCCAATGGCTGGGTTGAGCTGCGGTACACGCTTGGGTTGAGGCGATGAAATCCTGCAGAGTTGTTGTGTTTGGGTGCTGGTTCATATTGGGGCGAGGAAACCGAGCCATCATGTTTTCCATGAACTGGCGATTCATCTCAAGCTGTTGGATCATACCAGCCATGTACTCAAAGCGGTGGTGGGAAGTTGCCACCACGACCACGACCAGCTGGTCTAACCATCCCGCTAATATATAACAGGTAGTTCAGCATTTGATAAATTAAGCAAAGGACAAGAATCATTCATGATGAAACATGCATAATGGAAACAAAGACGATAGAAACTACATAGTAGTCGGCATATCTTACAAAAGGGATCATGCATAGAGTTCGATACACGAGTTCGATTACATAGACTAAGACATCATAGGCGGCACGCAGCTCATGGCGAATACATCTAACACTAACTAGCAAGCCTACATCACCCCACGCTGTCTCGCGGAGGTAGCTGTAGCCCTGAAGCTGGTAGTGCGGCAATGGATAGTCCTCCACGTCGGTGACACAGGGGCCATGGATACTCGGTGCTGTACCCGACGCCCAAGTGGCGAAGAGGACCAAGCGCGGAGAGTAGCCTCCCACGTCGCCAACCGACACCACGGGGCATCACGGTCTGGCTGGGTAGATCGCGAGCAGCGGCAGCTCTGGATCGGACAAAGGGGTGCGATAGCGTCGAGCACGGTAAAGGTGCCGACGGGTGATGTACAACTCGTGGCGAAGAGCTCGGTTAGCTCGATCCAGCCCATCGACATGCGTAACAAAGTTCGATGGTAGAAGGCTCTCTGGTGACGATGGAGTAGGCAGCGGTGTAGTAACCCTCCTCACCAACATCGACGCGATAGCAATGTGCTCAAGGGGAGGTGTCCAACTCCGATACTCTCCACGAAGACGTGTCGAGCAGCATAAGCAGCATCGTGGACGCCATATCGATAGTCACCCCAACACCATGTGCGGTGTGCAGACAAGAGTGGAGTCATACTCCCGAGTAGAGGTGGACGATGGCGCTGCATCGCTTGCTCTGGTTAAAGTCTGGTACTCCTCAAAGGCGGTGTACTCGGGGTGCCAGCGATAACCCGGATAGGTCATCATCTCTCGCTAGCACCGCAGTGATCCCGAGGCACCAATGGCCGTCGTGTGGCGCACGACCTGCCTCGTGGGTTCCATCTCGAAAACAAAGACGTTTCAAAGGAGTCAAATGACAGTGTGGAAATTGAGCAAAATACAATTCCAAGAATAACTATGGCTTTATCCAACTTTGGGGTGAATGTGGTCACGGGATCCTAGTGTTAGTTAGTAAAATCGTTTAACCCGAGTAGAAGAGAGTTCGAGTCCCGAGTAAAGGTCGAGGAGTAAAAGATCCTAGTACCACCCGATGGCGGCGTGGGCCGTAAGGCACACAACCAAGTTAGTAAAAGTTTTGCAATGTCTAGACTCGACTTCGCCAAGGAGTGTGGAAGGATTCCTACAGCGATCGGCTCGATACCAACTTGGCGCCCTCGGTTCAATCGTACACTAATCATGCACGCAAATGTATACGATCAAGATCAAGGACTCATGGGAAGATATCACAACACAACTCTACAAATAATATAAGTCATACAAGCATCATAATACAAGCCGGGGGCCTCGAGGGCTCGAATACAAGTGCTCGATCATAGACGAGTCAGCGGAAGCAACAATATCTCGAGTACGGACATAAGTTAAACAAGTTTGCCTTAAGAAGGCTAGCACAAACCGGGATCAGATCGAAGAGGCGCAGGCCTCCCGCCAGGATCCTCCTAACTACTCACAGTGGTCGTCGTCGCCGGGCTGCACGTAGTAGTAGGCACCTCCGAGTAGTAGTCATCATCGACGGTGGCGTCGCTCCCGGCTCCATCGTCTGCAGTTGCAGCAATCGAGTAGAGGTAGGGGAAAAGGGGAACAAGGCAACCGTGAGTACTCATCCAAAGTACTGCAAGCAAGGAGCTACACTACATATGCAAGGATATATGTGTAAAGGGCCATATCGGTGGACCTGAGCTGCAGAATGCCGTAATAAGAGGGGATAGCTAGTCTTATCGAAGACTACGCTTCGTCACTGTCTTGCAACAGTATGAGAGGGCAGTCTGGAGTCCTCCAAGTAACATCACATAGCAATAATCCTACCCGGCGATCCCCTCCTCATATCCCTGAGAGAGAGCGACCACCGGTTGTATCTGGCACTTGAAAGGGTGTGTTTTATCAAGTATCCGGTTCTAGTTGTCATAAGCTCAAGGTACAACTCCAAGTCGTCCTGTTACCGAAGATCACGGCTATTCGAATAGATTAACTTCCCTGCAGGGGTGCACCATCTTACCCAAAGCACGCTTGATCCCATTTGGCGGACACACTTTCTGGGTCATGCCCGCCGCGGAAGATCAACACGCCGCAGCCCCACCTAGGCACAACAGAGAGGCCAAGACGCGGTCTAAACCTAAGCGCGCGCAGTGCGGGCCCATCGCCTCGAAAGCACACTCTGACGCTATGCGTCGTGGCCGGAAGACCTAGCCTAGTGGCGTTCAGTCCAATCCGGCGCGTGCCGCTCCGTCGGCCGACGTCTGAAGTGCTTGGTCGATACCACACGCCGGATACCCATAACTACTCCAGCGTAGATGGTTAGTGCGTATAAGCTCATAGCCAACTCAGATCAAATACCAAGATCTCATTAAGCGTGTTAAGTATCCATGAGCGCCCGAGCAGGGCCAGCCCACCTCTCTCCTAGGTGGTCTCAACCTGCCTGCCTGCGCGCCCGCCACAAAGATCCACTCATGGGTGCTCCACCAAACCGACCCGACTTTAGTCTCCACATGTATCATGTATAAGTATATAGTATATACCCGTGATCACCTCCCGAGTGATCACGGCCCGATAGTATAGCACGGCAGACGGACAAGAATGTAGGGCCACAGATGAAAGTACTAGCATCCTATACTAAGCATATAGGATTGCGAGTAAAGGTAACAACAAGTGGTAACAAGGACAAAGCTATGCAGAAGATAGGAGTATCTCGAAAGCAAGAATATGCTACACTACTCTAATGCAAGCAGTATAGAGAAGAGTAGGCGATATCTGGTGATCAAGGGGGGCTTGCCTGGTTTCTCCGGCAAGAGAGAGGGTCGTCAACACCGTAGTCGAACCGGGCAAAGCAGCAGTTGTCGGTCTCGTAGTCTACCGGAGAGAAGAGGGGAAGAAACAATGAATACTAAGTAAGCAGATGCATATCGATGCATGACATGACAAGTAGCGATGCTAGGCGTGCCCTAACGTGGTATGAGGTGGTACTGGTTAAGAAACATCCGGAAAGTATTCCGGTGTTTCGTGTTTTGAGCAGAGGAGGCGGAGGGGAAAGTTGCAGGTTCGATAGGTTAGGGGTGTGTGGCGGACGAACGGATTGCGATCCGGATTCGTCTCGCCGCTCGAGTAACTTTCATGTTGAAAATATTTTAACCGAAAGTTACGGATTAAAAGATATGATTTTCTAAAGATTTTATTAATTTCGGAATTTAATTAATTAATTAATTAATTGAAAAATGGAATTATGACGTCAAGCATGATGTCATCTTGACGTCACCGTCAACGAGGTTGACTTGGTCAACTGACGATGTGGGTCCGTTCATCATACATCGTTAGTTAATTAATGTGAGTTAATTAGGTTAATTAGCCATTAGGTTAATTAATCATGATTAATTAAATTAATTAATTAATTAATTAATTAATTTTATTCATTTTATTTTTATTAATTATATTTATTTAATTCCCTTTGCTTTTTCTTTTATTCAAAACGCTCGAGGGGGGCATGTCATTGGCATGGCCGGTCCGATCAACCTATAGCCGACCGAGTCAATGTCGGCGGGGGGCTGGGCCCACCTGGCCGATGGTGGCGGTGCCATGTGGATGCCACGCCGACACCGGCCGGAGACGCTACTGGAGCTGCCTCCGTGAGCCAAACGCGGCGGCGCTGGCTCGGGAGGGACGCGAGATTCGCGCCTGTGGGGGTCTCATTGGTCGTGGCGGGCGCGTTCGACGCGGCTCGGCGTCAAGGCCGAAAGCGGGTGGCGAGGGGTTGGGAACGACGAGGCGAAGCGCCACGAGCTCACCGGGCGGCAGTGGCGGCCAGGCGAGGTTCGGGGAACGCCACGGGCTAACGGAAGGCCAGGGGTTGCGCGACGCGCCTGAGCACAAGGCTCGGCCCGTGACCATTTGGTCACCGGAAGGGCGCCGCGACGAGATCCGCGACGGGGCGCTGGTGCTTGGCGTGCTCGCGGGCCGTGGTTCGGTGAGAGAGAAGAGAGCGGAGAGGCCGGGAGCACGTTCCGTGCTCGGGCGAGAGAGAGAGGGAGGCGGGAGCACGTTCCGTGCTCGGGCGAGAAGAGAGAGAGGGAGGCGGAACGGCCAAGTGCTGGGGGGAGAAAGAGGCCCACGAGTGGAGGGGCGCGAGGGGAGGGGCTCATGGGCTGGCCGGAACCGGCGACGGGGCGGTGGTGGCGCTTCGGGAGGGAGACGAGGGAGAGAGGGGATCGAGGGGGGGGGAAGAGCTCACGGGGGCGAGGGTCTCTGTAGTGAGCTCGAAGGTCGGGGGCACTGACGAGGAGGATGGCGGGAGGCGGCGGCGGCGACAGGCGGTGGGGCGAGGCGAGGTGGTCGCGTGGGCGGCCCGAGGCGACGAGGAGGCGTCGGGCGCCTGCTGGCCGGGTCGGGAGGTGGGGAGGAGGTGAGGACGGGCGGTGGGTCGCCGGCGTCGGGGCGACAGGATCGGGCGGTTTCGATCCAGATCGGTGAGGAGGAGGAGAAGGGGATCGTGGGGAGGATGGGGTGTCGGCTAGGGTTTTCGCCGACCGGGGGGGGGGGGGGGTTATGGGGGTGAGGGGGGTTGGGCCGGATGGCCATGAGCTGGCCGGCTGGGCCAGGTGGGCTTGGCCCAGTGTGGCCGGTGGGGTTTTTCTCCCCCTCTCCTTTTGTTTGATTTTTCTTTTCTTATTTTTCCTTTTCTGTTTTAATTTATTTAAAATATCCAGACACTTTACAAAAATGTGTGCACCCCACCATAATTAACTTTGTAATATTTGACAACCCCCGAACATTTTAGTTTTAATTTTTGAAAACTTTTTATTGTCCTCATATATTTGAATTAAATTTCGAAACAGTTTTGATTCATCCCGAGATTATCTACAGTGACAGAGGTGACGTGGCACCATCAACGTGATATTACTGTAGCATGATTACCCGGGTGTTACAGTATCAAGCATCCCCAAGCTTAATTCCTGCTCGTCCTCGAGTAGGTAAATGATAAAAAGAGAAGTTTTGATGCGGAGTGCTACTTTGGCATAATTTCAATATAAATCTTCTTACTTGTGATATGAATATTCAGATCCGAAAGATTTAAGACAAAAGTTCATATTGACATAAAAATAATAATACTTCAAGCATACTAATCAAAGCAATCATGTCTTCTCAAAATAACATGGCAAAAGAAAGTTCATCCCTACAAAATCATATAGTTAGGCTATGCTTCATTTTCGTCACACAAAGATGTTCCTAACTTCTATACCCCGATGACAAGCCAAGCAATTGTTTCATACTCAAATAATCTCAAACTCTTTCAACCTTTACGCAATACATGAGCGAGCCATGGGTATAGCACTATGGGTGGAATAGAATATGATGATGGGATTGTGGAGAAGATAAAAAGGAGAAAATCTCATATCGACGAGGATAATCAATGTGTGTGGAGATGCCCATCAATTGATGTCAACATGAGGAGTAGGGATTGCCATGCAACGGATGCACTAGAGCTATAAGTATATGAAAGCTCTACAAAAGAAACTAAGTGGGTGTGCATCCAACTTGCTTGCTCACGAAGACCTAGGGCATTTTGAGGAAGCCCATCATTGGAATATACAAGCCAAGTTCTATAATGAAAAATTCCCACTAGTATATGAAAGTGACAAAATGAGAGACTCTCTATCATGAAGATCTTAGTGCTACTTTGAAGCACAATATATGAGACTCACTACATGAAGAACAAGGTGCTACTTTGAAGCACAAGTGTGGTAAAAGGATAGTAGCATTGTCCCTTCTCTATTTTTCTCTCATTTTTTGGGCCTTTTCTCTTTTTTTTGGCCTCTTCTTTTTTTTCGTCCGGAGTCTCATCCCGACTTATGGGGGAATCATAGTCTCCATCATCCTTTCCTCAGTTGGGACAATGCTCTAATAATGATGATCATCACACTTTTATTTCTATTACAACTCGAAATTTAGAACAAAATATGACTCTATATGAATGCCTCCGGCGATGTAACATGATGGTGCAATGAATCAAGAGTGACATGTATGGAAAATAATGCATGGTGGCTTTGCCACAAATATGATGTCAACTACATGATCATGCAATGGCAATATGACAAAAGTAATGTATGTCATAATAATGATGATGGAAGTTGCATGGTAATATATCTCGGAATGGCTATAGAAATGCCATAATAGGTAGGTATGGTGGCTGTTTTGAGGAAGATATAGGGAGGTTTATGTGTGATAGAGCGATCGTATCACGGGTTTGATGCACCGCTGAAGTTTGCACCAATTCTCAAGGTGAGAAAGGGCAATGCACGGCATCAAGAGTCTAGCAAATGCGGAAAGGTAAAAGTGCGATATAATCCATGGACTCAACATTAGTCAAAAGAACTCATATACTTATTGCAAAAATTTAGAAGCCATCAAAATCAAGTACTACGCAGAATGCTCCTAGGGGATAGATTGGTAGGAAAAGACCATCGCTCGTCCCCGACCGCCACTCATAAGGATGCACAAAGCGGTACACTTCATGTTTAAAATTTGTTACACAACTTTACCAATACGTGCATGCTACGGGACTTGCAAACTTCAACACAAGTATTTCTCAAATTCACAATTATCAACTAGCACGACTTTGATATTATTACCTCCATATCTCAAAACAACTATTAAGCATTAAATTTATCTTAGTATTCAATTCACTCAAAAGAAAGTTTCACATATCTTGAACACCAAGTATATTAACATTAAGCAAATTACCATGCTATTAACGACTCTCAAAATAATCTAAGTGAAGCATGAGAGATCAAGTTTCTTTAAAACAAATCCACCACCGTGCTCTAAAAGATATAAGTGAAGCGCTAGAGCAAAAATTATCACGCTCAAAAGATATAAGTGAAGCACTATGAGCAAAACTATCAAGCTCAAAAGATATAAGTGAAGCACATAGAGTATTCTAACAAAATAAAATGGCAATGCAAGGAAAGCACGACTCATGTGAAGGAGCAAAAACTTAGGCTCAACCGATACTAACCGATAGTTGATGAAGAAAGGTGGGATGCCTACCGGGGCATCCCCAAGCTTAGATGCTTGAGACTTCTTGAAATATTATCTTGGGGTGCCTTGGGCATCCCCAAGCTTGAACTTTCGTGTCTCCTTAACTCCTCTCATATCATGGTTTCTCTTTTTATCAAAAGCTTCATCCACAACAAACTCAACATGAACTCGTGAGATAGGTTAGTATAAACCAATGCAAAACCTTACATTTCCTACTGTAACAAATCACTAATATTATTATTCAACATTGCATACTAAATGCCTCTGCATATTTAATACTCCTATCCTCAAATAGAATCATTAAACAAGCAAACATATGCAAACAATGCAAACATAACAGCAATCTGTCAAAACAGTACAGTCTGTAAAGAATGCAAGAGTATCAATACTTCCCTAACTCCAAAAATTATGATCTAGAATTCCCACTGTAATAAATTTATCAGAGCTTAATATGCAAAAGGTTTCAACATTTTATCACATTCTGACTTTTCTAAGGAATTTTTGCAACATCGGTAAACTTTCTGTTTTCAAACAACAACATGCATACTTGCAAAATAAGCATGGCAAAGGCTATCCTTGACTTATTTATTGAAACTAAAGATGCAAAGAATTATTCTAAATAACAGCAAGCAAAACAAAACAAAATGACATGACGCTCCAAGCAAAACACATATCATGTGGTGAATAAAAATATAGCTCCAAGTAAAGTTACCGATGAACGAAGACGAAAGAGGGGATGCCTTCGGGGGCATCCCCAAGCTTAGAAGCTTGGTTATCCTTGAATATTACCTTGGGGTGCCTTGGGAATCCCCAAGCTTAGGCTCTTGCCACTCCTTATTCCATAGTCCATCGAATCTTTACCCAAAACTTGAAAACTTCACAACACAAAACTTAACAGAAAACTCGTGAGTCTCTAGAGAAAGAAAACAAAACACCACTTCAAGTTACTGTAATGAACTCATTCTTTATTTATATTGGTGTTAAACCTACTGTATTCTAACTTCTCTATGGTTTATAAACTATTTTACTAGCCATAGATTCATCAAAATAAGCAAACAACACAATGAAAACAGAATCTGTCAAAAACAGAACAGTCTGTAGTAATCTGTAACTAACGCAAACTTCTGGAACTCCAAAAATTCTAAAATAAATTGGTGGATGAGGGAGTTCCGGACTAGGGGTGTCCGGATAGCCGAACTATCATCATCGGCTGGACTCCAAGACTATGAAGATAGAAGATTGAAGACTTCGTCCCGTGTCCGGATGGGACTTTCCTTGGCGTGGAAGGCAAGCTTGGCGATACGGATATGTAGATCTCCTACCTTTGTAACCGACTTTGTGTAACCCTAGCCCTCTCCGCTGCCTATATAAACCGGATGGCTGTAGTCCATAGGACGAACAACAATCATACCATAGGCTAGCTTCTAGGGTTTAGCCTCTTTGATCTCGTGGTAGATCCACTATTGTAACACACATCATCAATATTAATCTAGCAGGACGTAGGGTTTTACCTCCATCAAGAGGGCTCGAACCTGGGTAAAACATCGTGTCCCTTATCTCCTGTTACCATCTGCCTAGACGCACAGTTCGGGACCCCCTACCCGAGATCCGCCGGTTTTGACACCGACATTGGTGCTTTCATTGAGAGTTCCTCTGTGTCGTCGCCATCAGGTAGGATGCCTCATCTCGTCTTTAAACACGATACTATCGCCAAAGGAGCCTTGGCCGCTGGCCAAATTCTTCGGCTGGGTGGTTTTCTTATGACCGCCAGTCCGGCCACCGCACCGACAATGACCTCTCGAGTCATCGAAACCAATCTTCATGTCAATTCGGAACTTGCCGAACAATTAGATCCGATCGAGCTCTCCTCTGTAAACGAGATCTTGGATCGAATCGCCGCCCTGGGAGTCGCCACAAACTACGACCGAATCGGGCCTAAAACCGATCTGAGAGAGATCAACTCTCCCCAGGCTACCCATCATATTGTTGTGATAGAGGAGCAATGCGGCGATTCTTCTCTATCTTAAGGACTAGCTACGTCCGGATTCCCGATCCCTCCATGCTGGATTCCCGCGGAGGAACGGATGTCGATCAAGCCACGAACCTAAAGTCGGTGGCGGGTCGGACTCATTGATAACACTCAAAATCCAAACTTCCGAAGTTCGAAACTTCGCCCCCGAGTCCTAAATTGGACGGGTTCCAGATTTAGTACCACCTCCCACCCAAACATTAGCGATCTCTCGAATTCGCCAAGAGCCATGCCAAACAAGACATCATTATGGGCGATTCCTCCCGGTTATGAACAGGTAAAGATCGCCGAGAGGAGGACGCAATCCCAATCTGCAATAATTGCACGATAAGGGAATCCTAAACGCCATAAGTCGTCGCGATATTACACGCTTTGTTGACTTGGTGACCATAGTACAAAAGTACTGTGCCATGGAGAGCGCTCGAAAACCGAAAGTAAATTTTGGGATAATCCATTTGAATACATCCCTAGTCCGAAACAAAAGGGTGCAGCATTATCAAGCACCTAGGTTAAATACCAAAAAACCAAAACCCCCCAAAGGGTACGGAACCGTACTGGAAGGTTGGCTAAACGGACCCTGCAAAATTCATAGCACAGAGGGCGCCACTCCAACTCATAGCTTTCGAGCATGTTGGATAGTACGGCAGGTGGCCAAAAGTGGCGAAGAGCTTCTAGCTTCGGAATCCCAGCCCAGCAATGCCAGTACGGTGTTAACAGTCTTCGAGACTTCCGCATCAAACAACATGCGAAAACGAACAATCCGCAGCCTCGCCGAAGTCTACCTAGTAGCAAAAACAAATCCATGGAGCGACACGGCTATCACCTTCAACGCCAATGATTTAACCTAAATTCAACAGCTAGAGCACCAGCCGCATTGGTCCTTAGTCCGATAGTGGACGGTTTCGCCTTACTAAGGTACTCATGGATGGCGGCAGCGGATTAAACCTCATCTATGAGGAAACCTTCAAAAATGGAAATTGATCGAGCCGCATTGAGCGAAGCAGACAACCTTCGAGAGGGATAATCCCTAGTCGAGAAGTACGCTGTGCAGGAAAAATCACGCTAGATGTAGTGTTCGGCTCACCGGACAATTACAGGTCCGAGGAGGTCACGTTCCAAGTGGCCCCATTCGGCAGCGGATATCACGCTTTGTTAGGGTGAGAGGCATTCACAATCTTCCAAGCTATGCCCCACTACGGGTACATGAAGCTCAAAATGCCCGGACCCAATGGGATAATCACTCTCGCTAGTGATCCAGATACAGACTGCGCTGAAAAATAAGACAGCCAAGACCGCCCTAGAGGCATTGTCCGAAGCCCTAGCGGCAGAGCAACTAACTACGCTGCGCCCACGGTGGATAGGGACGATGTGATACTCGATAAGAGGTCCAAGTCCACCTCTTTAAACCAGCAGATTTAAATAGTCAAATTTCAGGTCCATCCAACGGACCCCACAAAGACGTCCTCCATTGGGGCACAATTAAGACCTGATGTCGAAGTCAAGACCACGAGAATTCCTTCGAAAATTGGGACATTTTTGCCCGCACCCTTCAGATATGCCAGAATCCCACGCAGTCGGGCAGAGCACAGCCTAAATATCCTAAATGGATTCAAGCCACCAAACAAGCTCTTTGGCGATTTTCCGAACCCAAAAGACAGGCAATGGGAGAGGAGCTAGCCAAACTCTTAGAAGCCGGATTCATCATAGATATATAACATCCGGACTGGCTAGCCGCCTAGTAATGGTACCAAAAAGGACAAACTGGCGCCTCAAGGCCGATTTTAAAGACCTTAACAAGGCCTGTCCAAAGAACCCTTTCCCCTCCCTCAGATCGATTAAATCATCGATGCTACCGCGTAGGCATGATTCATTGTGCTTCCTCGACGATACTCCGGATACCATCAAATCAATATGGCGGAAAAGATCAGGCCGCAACAGCATTCATTACTCCATATGGGCCATTCGCTTCAACACGGTGGTTCTTCGGACTCAAAAACGCTTAGCGCAACATATCAGCGCATGATTCAAACATGTCCGCTACCCAGATAGGCAAAACAGAGAGGCATACATAGACGATGTGGTCGTCAAGACCAAACACGCCGGAACTCTAGTAGAAGACTTGAGGGTGACATTCAACAACCTCCGAGCGTATGACATTAAGCTCAATCCAGAAAATGCGTCTTGGCGCATCAGCCGAAAGCTCTTGGGCTTCATCGATCCGTAGAGGAATTGAAGCAAACCCGCCAAAATCCGAGCTCTGTCACAATTGATATTCCAAAAGACCTCAAGCAGATACAAAACTAACCGGATGCGAGCGGCCTTAAGTCGCTTCATCTCCCGCTTGGGAGAAAAGGCTCGCCTCTATCGCCTCCTCCGCGACCAACATTCGAATGGACGGATGCTGCCACAGCCGGACTCGAAGAAATAAAGGCCATACCGCAACAACCGGTTTCGCCACGCCCAACCTGGGCGAACCTATGTTATTATATATCACAGCAACACATCAAGTTGTCGCGCGGTACTGTCGTTGAACGAGAAACAGAGGGCACAAATTCCCTCTTCAAAACCAAAGGTACTACGATCCACCGCTCTAACTCCATGCAAATCCGGCACCCACATTATCAAAAGATAGCGTATGCGGTGTTCATGGCCTCCCGGAAGCTGCGACACTACTTTCAAGAGTGTTCAATAACGGTGGCCTCTGAAGTACCTCTCAATGATATTATAAACAATCGCGATGCAACGAGCAGGATTGCAAAATGGGCTATCGAGCTCTTACCATTAGACATAACCTACAAACCACGGCGAGCTATAAAGTCGCAGGTTCTGGCTGACTTCGTCGCCGAATGGACCGAAGCCGAACTCCCTAAAGAGTACGGCGCGTACTCCAACCGGATCATGCATTTCGACGGATCCAAAATGTTGGCTGGCTTGGGGTCTGGCGTCGCCCGACGTCCCCAACCGAGACACAATCCAATACGTACTTCAAATAATGTACATGGACTCCAACAACGCAGCGAACACGAGGCCCTTCTACATGGCCTCCGGATGGCAATCTCCATGGGCATTCAACGCCTAGAGGTGCGCGATTCAAACCTCGCAATATCCCAAGTAAATGGAGACTTTGACGTAAAAATCCAAAATGGCAGCTACCGCAACGCCGCCCTAAAATGTCAGCTCGGTTCAAGGACTTGAATTCCACCATGTAGCCGGGATAATAACCAGCAGCAGACGTGTTAGCACGCATCGGCGCTAAACGAGACGCCGCCCCCCAAACATCTTCCCGAACGGCTCTTTAAGCCATCCGTATTATGGGAAGAGGAGTCTGAAATAACGATCCGGAGCCAGCCGCATCACCTAACTCGCACCATTTCGACACAATCGGTGGCTCACCAATGAAATAACACCTTCAGCTCACGAAATAATGGCAGTAATTGCCCCGTGGACAGAACCATTCCTAGCCTACTTAATGCGGCAGGAACTTCCCAAAGACCAAAATGAGGCCCGCTGCATAGTTCGGCGACTTAAAGCCTACAAGGTCCATGAGGGAGAACTTTATAAGAAAAGCACAACCGGAGTCCTTCAAAGGTGTATCTCTGAAGAGGAAGGGCGAAATCTCCTGGCTGAAATTCACGCCGGACTCGGCGGGCACCACGCTGCAGCCCGGGCCCTTGTAGGCAAGGCCTTCCGTACATGATTTTATCGGCCGACAGCCGGGGCAGATGCTCAGGACTTAGTCCAACGATGCATCGGTTGCCAGCTCTTTGCTAATCGAGCCACATGCCACCCACCGCCTCAAAACTATACCCATTACGGCCGTCGTGGTCCGGGGCTTGACATGGTTGGACCCCTTAAAGGGGAACCCACAAGCACAAATATTTATTGGTCATGGTGGAAAAATTCACCAAATGGATTGAGGCCAAGCCGTTAAAACGGCAGAATACGGACCGGTGATAGACTTCATATCCGGGTAGTACACCGCTTTGGCGTCCCCAAAGCATCATCATCGACAACGGCACGAACTTCACGGCCGACGGTTAAACTTTGGTGCAAAACATGGGCATCAAGCTCGATTACGCTCATCTATCACCCCAAACTAACGGTCAATTCGAGCGAGAAATGGTCTAATCATGAGCGGCATCAAACCGACTAGTGTGGTCCCTCAAGGAATCTAACACGACTTGGGTAGAGGAGCTCGACTCCGCACTGGGGCTGCGAGACCACGCCAAACCGAATCTCTGGATTCACACCATTTGTCATGGTATACGGCGAGAGGCAGTTCGCCTGCGATATAATTCATGACTCACCGTAATGCGCATGTACGAAGAAAGAGAAGCTGAGTTGGATCGGCAGGACAGTTTGGACGCTTAGAGGAGGAGCGGACGTGACAAAGTCTCGCTCCGCATTTTATCAGCAACAGGCTCAAGATATCAAAAGTAGAAGCACGGGCCAAAACTTACAATGTTGGCGAACTTGTTCTCGCTGCCGGACAAGAAAAGGACAAACTTAAGCCCAAGTGGGAAGGTCCTTCATCATCGACCAAGTCCCGACCGGCGGAGCATACCGTCTACGTAACGCATCTGACAACCGACTCGAGCCGAACCCATGGAACACAGCCCGTCTCCGAAGATTCTACGCCTAGCGCCGGACTCCGGGTTCGTCTCACTCCCCCGTCCACCCTTTTTATATTTTTTACTGTCTCTTGTCCCCCTCCTTCTTCCCACTTTCTTTTTTCAATACCTTTTATAGGCTGATTTGCGCTTTGTTTCGCACACACTTGATGTGCTCGCACTCATTATACCGGGGCTTCTTTAATGAAGCTTATTCATACGGGCTTCATGCCCAATACATGTGTCATACTTCCGCATGTACCTTTTATTCACCATTGTATGCATCGATATGACTTAAGTTTTGGCCAAGCTGGGTTGTTGGCTCTGTGCTTACCCCACGTTCTCGATTGTTTGGCTAGGAGGTAAAGGAGCACCTCTGCGATTGTTCTCGCCGGGTCAGCGGATGTGTACCTCGACCGGGTGAAGCCGAAAGCTAGTGTTCTTAAGAGAATATTCGGTCGGTGACTTGAAAGATGATTTATTACTTACTTATTTATCTGCCCCGGATGCTTTTTCTGCTATTTTCGCAGTCCGCATTGCACTTTAGGGCATGCCTCCTGAGAAAGGAACCCTTAACGGAACTATTCTCCTGGAAGATGTTTCTTACTAACCATGTAATATAACATAACTAGTTGGGCACTTGTCCGATAAAGCAATTATGACCCCGACGCCTTGTCTCCATGCATGCCCGGTTCTTCGATGACCGTAAGGGCATTCGGACACACTCCGGACTGTTGGGTCCCGAGGTTGAAGCTTAAACGGTCCGCAAAGACAAACGATCTACAATCCGCTAGAAGGCATTTTACATGTCATTTAAAATTACATCGTCAAACCGACCGATTGTACTCCTCCTCAATCCCATCTAACAGGCTGTCTAATTTACTGATCCTGTTGGGAATATTTCGTGGCTGATTCTACTTGGCCGTACATCAAGCTCACAGGATCTCCTTCCCATCAGCCCCGCAGTCCGACCTCGCCATGTGGTTTGGGTCAGCCTTCGGGTAACGTGTCTTCACCATGGTCCAGGCCTCCCTGGCGCCCTGACGGCAGGCCGATATCTTCCACAAACGGAGGCATCGCCGTGCTCCCTGAAGCTTCTCAGCAAGCTCACCAAGGCCCTCGGGTAGGGAGACGGATGGCCATAAAGCATGAACGACGCCACTCATCGCCTGCCGAACACGTTCGAGCAATTGCACCAGCTCGGGAAGTTGGTCACCCGTTGACCCGGGCATTTCCTCCGCAGGGCGACCTGTGAGCACACCTAAAGACATATTTCTGTCAATCGACTTCCTCGCCGAATTCTTCTTTTCAAAGGAATTTGTTCAAGCACTTATCAGTAAATGCCGTGGACGAAGCCGTTGATTCTCCTTCACGAGCCAGCCACTGGGCCCGAACACCTTTCAGCTCTTCTCCTCGCTGGGTGTGGGCATCTTGGAGCTTTTTCTCTCCCGCTGCACCTTCATAAGCACCTCTCGCCGGCCTTTAGCTGACGCAGTAGCTGTTGCTTGTCCGGATCTAGTCCGGTGCCCTCTGCAATATTATTGTCAGATTCACGCCGCACTTTGTTAAATAATTATCTTTTCAAAGTACGTCTTACCAGTGGGGGTCTCTATGGCTCCCCCTGCGGCGGCCAGTGCGGCCTCAAGTTGGGCCTTGCACTCTTGGAGCTCCTGAGACAGATGGTATTCTTCTCCGTAAGATCCTGCATAATAATTGATCCTTAAATCAGTTATTTCAACTATTTTAAGTCTCGGGGCCTCTTGGCATATATAACTATTAAAATTACTTACCCGTATGTCTTTCACATACCGCCCGTGGCTCGTTAACCTATCTTGAGCGGCAAGGTGCGCGTTCCGCATCAAAGGCATTTAACGCCTCGGAAGAAACACGCGCCACGAAGAACTGTCCGGCGACGCCTGTGATTCATGGCGCCTCCACCTCGCATCGGGTGGCGGACAGCTGTCGGCATCCTCCGTCGGAGGAGCGTCCGGCTCATGCCTTGTATTCGCCTCCCCTCCCGGACCATGCATTGGAGCATGGCTGGCGGAGGCTTGATTGGCAACCTCTCTAGACACTGTCCGGCGAGCGCTCTTTCTGGAAAAGTTATGAGCATTAATATACCTCCTGGGGATCCTTCCCTTAAAAATAGCGGTGGTCCGTACTGTTGCGGCGACATTTCAGTTCGCGCCGCACTCCTCTTTCGCCTGCTGGGCCGGACTGACCCTTGTTGGTCGGCCACCGCGGGTTCGGCTTCCTGCCTTAAAGGCACCTCCTGCGATGCACCATCAGTATGGGATGGTCAGAATTGAGCGCGGATCAAATGATGGTGTCAAGACCTCGGTCGTAGTCACCTGGCAGGCCGGAAACAAACCGGGGTAGTCAGCCGTAACGGCGACTAGGGCATTGTCTATGCTACGTTGGTGGAACACCCCATCAATCAGCTCCACCTTTATGTCCGGATCCTCTTCGGAGGTTGGATCAAGGGATCTTTCCGGATCCTCAGGCTGTGGTGTTAGGCTTCGTATGCCCTCCACGTCCCTGCGTAGCTCCTGCGTCGAAATCACAGAGTAAGATACTTGACTTTAAAAGTATGGATCGGGTAGACAAACATCCACTTACCCAGCTCCGAGGGTTATTCATAGAAAATCCATTCAACGGATTCTTGCGGAGGAAGTCCACCTCCTCTCCCTTGTACAAGCCGGCCAGATCTTTGCCGATCGGCTACCGAGCCCGCCCTTTATGCCATGACGGGTGGCGTCGTCTTCCCGTTGAAATCCCACATAGGGTGGCCCCTATATTGGAGTGGCTGCACCCTCGCATAATGCACATGGCCATGACTCCAATCATGGTCAATCCGGATGGGCCAAGAACCTAATCCGCCCGTCGGATAATGGACGCCCTCCTATCATCTTCCCATTGAGGGCTCATGGGCGCCAACTCAGCGTTTCTTCAAGGGAGCATTGTTGAACTCCGGAGGCCGATCCGAACTGGATCCGCAAGACAGGCGTCCTCCATGTAGAACCATTCAAGGCCAGTCTTGGACGCTTCTTCGGGTGCGGATAGATATCCGTCCCGGCGATGCGCCATATTTCGCTCCGCCCACTTGATATATCGACCCCTCATGAGAACGGGGTACGAGACAAAACAATCTCTTCCACAGCGCAAAATGGTGCTCGATGCCCAAGAACAGCTCGCAAAAAGCTACGAAGCCCGCGATGTGCAAAATGGACGCGGGCGTGAGGTGGTGAAGTTGGAGTCCGTAGAACTCTAGGAGCCCTCGGAGAAACGGATGTATGGGAAATCCGAGTCCCCTTATTAGATAGGGGACAAAGCATACCCGCTCCCCATTGGAAGGGTTGGGACGCTCTCCACCGCTTTCCACCCTTGTAGGTGGCGAGTCCGCTCGAACCGGAACCATGAAAGCTGGGGAAGATATCCTCGGTTTGGAGTACCACTAGCTCGCTGTGTGGAATCGAGCATCTCCCCCAATCTCCTGGCTTGGGGCTGGGAGCGCGAGAGGAGGAGCCGAGTCGGCTATCCATGATGGAATGGATTTTTGTCAGAAGCGCTTCGATGAGAACTTGCGGATGGAGGATGGCGTGAGCTGGATCTAGATCCTCGCCTCTCTTATAGGCGGCTCGTTCGCACGGCTAGGGGGTAAAATGTAAAAATACCCCAGCCTTTCGCATTCGTACGACACGTGGAAGAAGGCCATTATTGGGCGTAGAAGCCAAGGAGCGCAACATTTATAAAGAAGCGGACACTATTCGACGGAACATGAAGATTGAAGGAGAACCCGCCTTGCAACGCCGAAGACAATATACGCGCCGGACTCGTCATCGCTGAAGCCCGGTTCGGGGCTACCGAGGAGTTCGGACTAGGGGTGTCCGGATAGCGAACTATCATCATCGGCGGACTCCAAGACTATGAAGATAGAAGATTGAAGACTTCGTCCCGTGTCCGGATGGGACTTTCCTTGGCGTGGAAGGCAAGCTTGGCGATCTGGATACGTAGATCTCCTACCTTTGTAACCGACTTTGTGTAACCCTAGCCCTCTCCGGTGCCTATATAAACCGGACGGCTGTAGTCCATAGGACGAACAACAATCATACCATAGGCTAGCTTATAGGGTTTAGCCTCTTTGATCTCGTGGTAGATCCACTCTTGTAACACACATCATCAATATTAATCTAGCAGGACGTAGGGTTTTACCTCCATCAAGAGGGCCCGAACCTGGGTAAAACATTGTGTCCCTTGTCTCCTGTTACCATCTGCCTAGACGCACAGTTCGGGACCCCCTACCCGAGATCCGCCGGTTTTGACACCGACAGTGGACCTGAGGAATTTGTCTAGTAATCATCTGCAAAAAGAATCAACTAAATAGCACTCTCCAGTAAAAGTTCTAGCTAATCTCGTGAGCGCTAAAGTTTCTGTTTTTTTACAGCATGATCATAAAGACTTCACCCAAGTCTTCCCAAAGGTTCTACTTGCTACAAACACTAATTAAAACATAAAACCACATCTAACCAGAGGCTAGATAGATTATTTATTCCTAAACAGAACCAAAAAGCAAGAAACTAAATAAAATTGGGTTGCCTCCCAACAAGCGCTATCGTTTAACGCCCCTAGCTAGGCAAGATGATTTCAATGATGCTCACATAAAAGATAGGAATTGAAACATAAAGAGAGCATCATGAAGAATATGACTAGCACATTTAAGTCTAACCCACTTCCTATGAATAGGGATTTTGTGAGCAAACAACTTATGGGAACAAGAATCAACTTGCATAGGAAGGCAAAACAAGCATATCTTCAAGATTTTAAGCACATAGAGAGGAAACTTGATATTATTGCAATTCCTACAAGCATATGTTCCTCCCTCATAATAATTTTCAGTAGCATCATGAATGAATTCAACAATATAACCAGCACCTAAAGCATTCTTTTCATGATCTACAAGCATAGAAAATTTACTACTCTCCACATAAGCAAAATTCTTCTCATGAATAATAGTGGGAGCAAACTCAACTAAATAACTATCATGTGATTGAAAATTAAGATCAAGATGACAAGTTTCATGGTTATCATTATTCTTTAAAGCATACGTGTCATCACAATAATCATCATAGATAGGAGGCATGCTTTCATCATAGTAAATTTGCTCATCAAAGCTTGGGGGACAAAAAATATCATCTTCATCAAACATAGCTTCCCCAAGCTTGTGGCTTTGCATATCATTAGCATCATGGATATTCAAGGAATTCATACTAACAACATTGCAATCATGCACATCATATAAATATTCAGTGCCAAACATTTTAATACATTCTTCTTCTAACACTTTGGCACAATTTTCCTTTCCATCATACTCACGAAAGATATTAAAAAGGCAAAGCGTATGGGACAAACACAATTCCATTTTATTTGTAGTTTTCTTTTATAAACTAAACTAGTGCGAAAACAAGAAACAAAAAGATTTGATTGCAAGATCTAAAGATATACCTTCAAGCACTCACCTCCCCAGCAACGGCGCCAGAAAAGAGCTTGATGTCTACTACGCAACCTTCTTCTTGTAGACGTTGTTGGGCCTGCAAGTGCACAGGTTTGTAGGACAGTAGCAAATTTCCCTCAAGTGGATGACCTAAGGTTTATCAATCTGTGGGAGGTGTAGGATGAAGATGGTCTCTCTCAAACAACCCTGCAACCAAATAACAAAGAGTCTCTTGTGTCCCCAACACACCCAATACAATGGTAAATTGTATAGGTGCACTAGTTCGGCAAAGAGATGGTGATACAAGTACAATATGGATGGTAGATAAAGGTATTTGTAATCTGAAAACATAAAAACAGCAAGGTAACTAAGGATAAAAGTGAGCGTAAACGGTATTGCAATGATAGGAAACAAGGCCTAGGGTTCATACTTTCACTAGTGCAAGTTCTCTCAACAATAATAACATAGATAGATCATATAACGAGCCCTCAACATGCAACAAAGAGTCACTCTGAAGCCACTAATAGCGGAGAACAAACGTAGAGATTATGGTAGGGTACGAAACCACCTCAAAGTTATTCTTTCGGATCGATCTATAAAAGAGTTCGTACTAGAATAACACCTTAAGACACAAATCAATCAAAACCCTAATGTCACCTAGATACTCCATTCTCACCTCAAGTATCCGTGGGCATGATTATACGATATGCATCACACAATCTCAGATTCATCCAACCAACATAAAAGTACTTCAAAGAGTGCCCCAAAGTTTCTACCGGAGAGTCAAGAACGTGTGCCAACCCCTATGCATAGGTTCATGGGCGGAACCCGCAAGTTGGTCACCAAAACATACATCAAGTGGCACGTGACATCCCATTGTCACCACGGATAAACACGGCAAGACATACATCAAGTGTTCATAAAAGACTCAATCCGATAAGATAACTTCAAAGGGGAAACTCAATTTATCACAAGAGAGTAGAGGGGGAGAAACATCATAAGATCCAACTATAATAGCAAAGCTCGAGATACATCAAGATCGTGTCATAGAGGAACACGAGAGAGAACACGAGAGAGAGAGAGAGAGAGAGATCAAACACATAGCTACTTGTACATACCCTCAGCCCCGAGGGGGATGATGAAGATGGCCACCGATGATGGATCCCCCCTCCGGCAGGGTACCGGAAAGGGGTCCCGATTGGTTTTTCGTGGCTCTGGAGGCTTGCGGCAGCGGGACTCCCGATCTATCTTCTGTTCTGGAAGTTTTAGGGCACGAGGTATATATGGGTGAAAGGAGTCGTTGGAGCAGCGGGGGCCCCACGAGGCAGGGGCGCGCCCCACCCTCGTGAGCACCTCCGTATCTTCCGACATGGAGTCCAAGTCCATCGGTGGGTTTCCTTCCAAAAATAACTTCTCCAGCTTGATTTCGTTCGCTTTGACTCCATCGATATTCCTTTTCCTCGAAACACGAAATAGGCATAAAACAGCAAATCTGGGCTGGGCCTCCGGTTAATAGGTTAGTCCCAAAAATAATATAAAAGTGGATAATAAAGCCCAATATTGCCTAAAACAGTAGATAATATAGCATGGAGCAATCAAAAATTATAGATACGTTGGAGACGTATCATCTTCAAGCAAAAGTCGGACTTTGGATACTCAATGGACTCATCAGGAACAACTTATAGAATAAGTCTTTCAATTACGTTATTTAAAAAAAAACTATAACAATAGGTCCTCCGGCCAGGTGTGTTAGGCATGACATCACCTTACCGGGTCATATAAAGACCAAAATTATAACTCTTGGAAATATGTTCCAACCACCATATCTGACCGAGATTCAGATCTGATTGGTGTCACGATACCTCAGACTTAGGATGCTTGAGAAGAAAAGGTGCGACACAATTTGACGAGATGACATTGTAAGATTCTCGGGAAATGAACTATGGGAGCGGGTTCCTGAAACAATAGTTCATCATTAAACCAAGGAGAGAACGAGGAGGTGGCCGATGGACTCAGCGACAATTCATTGAGATTAACTAAAGATGGATTTCCACAGTTATGTGAACAAGGAGATAACATTTGTCAGAGCAAATGATATAATGATGTATGTTCGAGGAATACATCCACAGTTAAACATTGGTTGACAGGTGCACCCGAAATATGGGCATAGGTAGCATGATCGATGTTAGAATGGTGATTTAATAACCAATAGTCTAAGGATGGACTATCGAACATTAACTTCAAAGTAATAAGTTTGCTAGAAGTACAGAATCCAAGTAGCATCATTCCCTTGTTGGAATCCCGTTTAGAATCAACACAGGGAACAAGAAGGAATGGTGATGGTGAGAAGTCTCACTTGTATCAAGAATTCTCAAGAGTTAGTGAAATTCCCACGACATTTTTCACATAAAAGGTGGTAATATTCCAAGCTAAAGAAGAACAAACGTTGGATAGCAAGGAACTCAAGGTATAACACAAAACACGAACAAGTTTGTGTTGAACGGAAGGCAATAAAGTGGTCGATGATAAAACAAATCATCGAGGGCAAGGATGGTATTTCTCATCATGAATTCAATTGATATCCTGGAAGAGCTCAGAATGCCGATGATGATCATGACGCATTTGTCGAGAGATTTCATGAAGATGTAATCGATCAGCGATGACATCAAGTCAAAGGAATGATGAAGTGAAAGGTTATTGGAACCACGAGTACGACACAAACTCGACATCAAGCTTGCTGTTCAAGGCGAAAATGATATGACGAGGAAATTGACGAAGCTTAGTTCATCGCCGAAAGTTGTGCTCCAGGAATAAGGACCACGTAGCACAGTTAGAATTTAGCACAATAAGGATATAGCCAATCAGGCTAGGAATGACTTGAAGGATTATTAAACTCATAAGCAACGAAAATTACTTAGAGTATTGAATCGGAGTGCGGAATCAATACACTTATCGGTGTTCTTGAGTGACTAATAACTCAAAACTCGAGGGGGATTGGAATCGGCGAGGATAATAGTTGATGAAGAACTCATAAGAAGTTATGTAGCTCCGTGATATTCTCGAGGTACCAGAGGGTATACTCGAAGGTAGAGCAGAATAGAGGTTGGACAGGTGTATTGTCCTGCAGAAGACAAGTACTTCAACTTGTCCGAGAATGGGATCAAAGAAGAACGATATGGTCGGAACCACTATCACAAAGGACCAAACATAGATACAGGACGAACCTATAACAAGGGGATTATTATCATTACAAGAAGCTTCGATGATAAGTTTCACATCGGGTCCATGGACATGAACGCAAAGGCTCAAGGTCGACTCCCACTTCTTCAATGCATAACCTTTCATTTTACTTTTTGCTTTTGATGAAGCTATAGTGTAGAAATTTTATCTGGCGAAACAACAGAAGAGTATGACTCGCGAAAACTTTCGGGTTCATACGGTTTGGGGGAAGGCATAGATTCAACCCATCGAGGCATCTTAGGATCATATACCACAAATTTCAAGAATAAATAACACAAGATCGATAGTAGAGCATGCTTGAGCAAGCAGAGGATTCAATTTACCAAAGGCATTATGTTTCCTAGGAAAGGCTCACAAGGTTATTGAATTATGAAGGACATTGTCGGATAAAATCCAACAAAGGATCTAGTGGCCCACAAGGGATCTAATGTGAGCATCGGTACTCAACCAGAAGAATAAGAATTCAAGGAGATCAGAAGATAGAAACAACTGACTAATTCAAAGCTTAATTGCAAAGAAATTATGAATTCCAAGTCAAGGGATCAGAAGCAAAAGCTCTAATCAAAGATGGATAAGTTGAGTGGGCTTAGGGGTACAATCGACGACAATTTCATTAGTCGAGGACCAGCTCATGTTTAAAATGACGTCTGAGCCGGAAGGATGAATTCTAGGATCTGGTTGAGGATTGCGAGCATTCGCACTTATTGAATCAATGGGCTCAAAATGATAGTGGCAAAGGATGCCAATAAGATTACTATACTTATGGGATTAACCATAACGCAAGCAAGCAAGAATTTCGAGATTAATAAGCTGCTGAGGATTTTCGGAAGATCGAATAGTATTTCAAAGACCTTTGTGAAATACATGAATCAACTTGGGATGAGCGGATACTCGATAAGTGTGAGTAATTATCCATAGGGGTATTCATGTGGCAAAGATCTGCAACGCAATGGCTCAAGAGATTCTTAAAAGTCGAAGAACAATTCGATGCATCTTGTAATAACAAGAGCAGCTAGGGATGAATGTAAGAATGGCAAGGGTAAGAAGTTATCCATAAGGATTTATCGGTGGTAGGGAATTGCAAAAGAAGTGGGCACAAAGTCTCGAGAGAACTTCAGAGAGTATCTTCAGAATCTTCTGGTGCAATAAGCGATCATCGGGAGTGAGGGGCTCTCCAGGAGAAAGTATTTTCGAGAACCTAAAGTTAGTTTTGTTTTTAGCAAAATCATTTAACCCCAATAGAAGGGAGATCAGAGTCCTAGAGTATAGGCCTAGGAATAAAAGATCCAAACACCACCCAATGGCGACGTGGGCCCGTAAGGCGCTCAGCCATGTTAGTAAAAGTTTTGTAATGTCTAGACTTGACTTCGGCCAAGGAGTGTGGAAGGGGGATTCCTAAAGGCAGTCGGCTCTGATACCAACTTGTGATGCCCCCGATTCAATCGCACACTAATCATGCACGCAAACGTGTACGATCAGGATCAGGGACTCACGGGAAGATATCACAACACAACTCTAAAACATAAATAAGTTATACAAGCATCATAATACAAGCCAGGGGCCTCGAGGGCTCGAATATAAGTGCTCGATCATAGACGAGTCAGCGGAAGCAACAATATCTGAGTACAGACATAAGTTAAACAAGTTGCCTTAAGAAGGCTAGCACAAACTGAGATACAGATCGAAAGAGGCGCAGGCCTCCGCCTAGGATCCTCCTAACTACTCACGGTCGCCGCCGTGCCTGCACGTAGTAGTAGGCACCTCCATGTAGTAGGAGTCGTCTTCGACGGTGGCGTCGCCCTGGCTCCAACATCTGGTTGCGGCAACCGGTAGAAGGGAAAGGGAAAAAGAGGAGAAAAGCAACCGTGAGTACTCATCCAAAGTACTGCAAGCAAGGAGCTACACTACATATGCATGGATATATGTGTAAAGGGCCATATAAGTGGACCGAATCGCAAAATGCCGTAATAAGAGGGGATAGCTAATCACGCCGACGACTACGCTTCGCAACCTCCGTCTTGCAGCATGTAGAAGAGAGTAGATCAAGTCCTCCAAGTAGCATCGCATAGCATAATCCTACCGGCGATCCCTCCTCGTCGCCTGTTAGAGAGCGATCACCGGGTTGTATCCGCACTTGGAAGGGTGTGTTTTATTAAGTATCCGGTTCTAGTTGTCATAAGGTCAAGGTACAACCCAAGTCGTCCTGTTACCCAAGATCACGGCTATTCAATAGATTAACTTCCCCTGTGGGTGCACCACATAACCCAACACGCTTGATCCCATTTGGCGGACACACTTTTCGGGTCATGCCCGCCGCGAAGATCAACACGCCGCAGCCCCACCTAGGCACAACAGAGAGGTCAAGACGCCGGTCTAAACCTAAGCGCACATGGGTCTGGGCCGATCGACCTTAGCACACCAAGACGTTGTAAACGCGCCGAAGCGTAACTAGCCCCCTTAATACAAGAGCAGGCTTATGTTCCAATCCGGTAGCCGCCGCCGACGCCACGAAGGCTTCGGCTGATACCACGACGTAGCGGTATACAAGTGCCCATAACTGTTCCCGCGTAGTTGGTTAGTGCGTATAGGCCAGTAGCCAGACTCAGATCAAATACCAAGATCTCCTTAAGCGTGTTAAGTATCCGCGAACGCCGAACAGGGCTAGGCCCACCTCTCTCCTAGGTGGTCTCAACCTGCCCTGTCGCTCCGCCAGAAAGATCCAATCGCGGGTACTCCTACGAGCCGACCCGTCTTTAGTCACCACAGGTATCATGTAATAGTACATAAGTATATATCCGTGACCACCTCCCGAGTGATCACGGCCCGATAGTATAGCACAGCAGACGGACAAGAATGTAGGGCCACAGATGGAAATACTAGCATCCTATACTAAGCAGGTAGGATTGCAGGTAAAGGTATCAACAGTAGTAGCAAGGGCAGGCTATGCATCAGGATAGGAATAATGAAAAGTAAAGAATATGCTACACTACTCTAATGCAAGCAGATAGAGGAGAGTAGGCGATATCCGTGATCAAGGGGGGCTTGCCTGATTGCTCGGCAAGAAGGAGGGGTCGTCAACACCGTAGTCGTACTGGGTAGCAGCGGCGTCGGTCTCGGTGTCTAGCGGAAGAAGAGGGGGAAGAAACAATGAATACAATGCAAACAGATGCATAACGATGCATGAAAAAGCAATGTGTGATGCTAGGCGTGCCCTAACGCGGTATGAGGTGATACCGATGAAGGGGGGGAACATCCGGGAAAGTATTCCCGGTGTTTCGCGTTTTCGGACAAATGAACCGGAGGGGGAAAGTTGCGAGTTCGATAGGTTAGGGATGCGTGGCGGACGAACAGGCTGCGTATCCAGATTCGTCTCGTCGTTCTGAGCAACTTTCATGTAGAAAGTATTTTCATCCGAGATACGGATTAAAAGATATGATTTTCTAAAGATTTAAATCATTTTCTGATTTTATATATTTATTTAAACAAAAAGGAATTATGACATTAGCATGATGCAATGCTGACGTCAGCTGGTCAACAGGTCGGCTGACCAGTCAAACCATACAGGTGGGTCCAGTGGGACCCACATGTCATTGACAGGGTACTAACAGGGGGGTTTAGACTAATTAATTGGGTTAATTAGGGGCGTGGGCCCATCATATCAGTGAGTGCTTAGACTAATTTAATTATTTTTATTTATAAAATCATTTTAGTTATTTAAAAGGGCGTGGGGCCCAGGTGTCAGCGAGACAGAAGGCGGCCACGTTAGCGTTGACCTGGTCAACTGGGCTCCTGGGACCCACTGGCAGTGACTCAGGGGTGGACCCCACGCATGCCACGTCAGCTGGCCGGCGTTTAGACGCCAGCGAGTTCGTTTTCGCGGCGGCGCGGCTTGGGCGAGCGTCGGGTTTCGTCTGTAGGCCACCAAAATGGGCGGGACCGGTCGCATTCGAACGACAAGACGACGGCGGAGCGAATGGTCGTGGTTGCGGAGGCTGTGGTGGCCAGAGTCGAGCGCTACAGGCTCGACGGCGATGAGGTCGTTCGGGCGTGAGACGAAGACGGCGACGCAGCGTGCTTCGGGGCTAACGGGAAGGCTAGGGTGGAGCTGCGCGACGCGCTGAGCACAAAGGGCTCGGCCCCGTGACCATTTGGTCACCGGAAGGGCGCCGGCGATGCGCGCAGGCGGCGGCGCAGTCGGGTCCCCGACGGGAAACACGCTAGGAGGCATGGGGAGGCTAGTGCGCAGGCGCGTAGGGCTCGCAGGAGCTCGATGCTGGGCCCGAACGAGCTCGACGGCGTCTGTGGCCGCGGCGGTGTAGTGCATGGCGGCGACCAGAGCTCGGCAAAGGCGGCAGCTGGCTACAGAGCGCTAGGGGGCCAACGAGGAGCAGCAGGGGGAGGAGAAGCTCACCATGCGACACGCAAGATGGCCCGTGGTGGTTTAGTAGCAGCAGAGTCGACGGCGCTCGTCGGAGACGCGTCGGGGATCCGAGGAAGAAGACGAGGCCGGGGCAGCGTTCGTGGGTGTCTGGCGTCCTGCGTCTTGACGGGGAGGCGTAGTCGAGGGTGGCGGAGCGAGCGGGCACGTCGGAGAGGCTTGGAGGTCGCGGTGGCCGCGAGTTCTACGGCGGCGAGACCATGGCGGCGCTCGGTTGCGGTGGGGAACGAGGGGAGTGGCGAGGTGGATCTGAGGGGGGAGGGAGAGGTGCAGGAACCGAGGGGAGAGTGGGGGCGAGTGGGAGGAGGGACCGAGGAGGCGAAGGCGTGGCGGCCTTATCCTCTCGTCGTCGCCGGCGAGGGGGTCTGGTGGCGACGCGCCCCTGTTCCGACCCAGGTAGGGGGAACAGGAAGGGAGACGACAGGGGGAGGCGGGCCGGGCTGGCTGGGCCGGTCGGCGGGCCAGTTGGCCCGGGGGGTTTGGGGGGTTTTCCTTTCTCTTTCTTTCTTTCTTTTATTTTACTTTTCTGTTTTATTTCATTTTAAAGTATTTAGTCATTTTCTAAAAATGTGTTTACTTCACCATAATTACCTATGCAATATTTGGCACAGTCCAAACATTTTTTTTAATGTTTTAAAACTTTGTTGATTTGGCTTTAGTTTAAATTTGAATTTGAATTTCGTTCGAATCAACGCGGGTTTGATTAACGGTATTCTTGGTGATGTGGCATCATTAGCAGGGAATTATTGTAGCTTAATTACTCGGGCGTCACAATTGTGCTTCAAAGTAGCACCACGTTCTTCATATAGCGAGTCTCATATATTGTGCTTGAAAGTAGCACCATGTTTTTCATATAGAGAGTTTCATATGTTGTCACTTTCATATACTAGTGGGAATTTTTCATTATAGAACTTGGCTTGTATATTCCAACAATGGGCTTCCTCAAATGCCCTAGGTCTTCGTGAGCAAGCAAGTTGGATGCACACCCACTTAGTTTCTTTTGTTGAGCTTTCATATATTTATAGCCTTAGTGCATCCGTTGCATGGCAATCCCTACTCCTTGCATTAACATCAATTGATGGGCATCTCCATAGCCCGTTGATTAGCCTCGTTGATGTAAGACCTTCTCCTTTTTTGTCTTCTCCACATAACCCCCATCATCATATTCTATTCCACCCATAGTGTTATGTCCATGGCTCGCGCTCATATATTGCGTGAAAGTTTATAGGTTTGAGATTACTAAAGTATGAAACAATTGCTTGGCTTGTCATCGGGGTTGTGCATGATGAGATCATTCTTGTGTGACGAAAATGGAGCATGACTAAACTATATGATTTTGTAGGGATGAGCTTTCTTTGGCCATGTTATTTTGAGAAGAAATAATTTCTTAGTTAGTATGCTTGAAGTATTATTATTTTTATGTCAATATGAACTTTTGTCTTGAATCTTTCGGATCTGAATATTCATACCACAATTAAGAAGAGTTACATTGAAATTATGCCAAAGTAGCACTCCGCGTCAAAAATTCTCTTTTTTTCATTTACCTACTCGAGGACGAGCAGGAATTAAGCTTGGAGATGCCTGATACGTCTCCAACGTATCTATAATTTTTGATTGCTCCATGCTATATTATCTACTGTTTTGGACCATATTGGGCTTTATTTTCCACTTTTATATTACTTCTGGGACTAACCTATTAACCGGAGGCCCAACCTAGATTTGATGTTTTTTTTTTCCTATTTCAGTGTTTTGAAGAAACGGAATGTCAAACGGAGTCCAAACAGAATGAAATCTTCGGGAACGTGATTTTCTCATCAGATAAGATCCAAGAGACTTGGACCCTCGGTCAAGAAAGGAGGGAGGCGGCCACGAGGGTGGAGGGCGCCTCCTAGGGCGCGCCTGCCTCGTGGGCCCCAAGCTCCACCAGCGCATTCTTCCTCCTATATATACCTACGCACTTCAACAGATCGACACGGAGCCAAAACCTAATTCCAGCGCCGCAACTTTCTCAGATCCACGAGATCCCATCTTGGGGCCTGTTCCGAGCTCCACGGAAGGATCCACCACAGAGGGCTTCTACATCAACATCATAGCCTCCGATGAAGTGTGAGTAGTTTACTTCAGACCTTGGGTCCATAGTTAGTAGCTAAATGGCTTCTTCTCTCTTTTTGGATCTCAATACAATGTTCTCCCCCTCTCTCGTGGAGATCTATTTGATGTAATCTTCTTTTTGCGGTGTGTTTGTTGAGATCGATGAATTGTGGGTTTATGATCAAGATTATCTATGAACAATATTTGAATCTTCTCTGAATTCTTTTATGTATGATTGGTTATCTTTGAAAGTCTCTGTGAATTATCCGCTTGGTTTGGCCAACTAGATTGGTAGTTCTTGCAATGGGAGAAGTGCTTAGCTTTGGGTTCAATCTTGTGGCGCCCTTTCCTAGTGATGAGGGGCAGCAAGGCACGATTGTATTGTTGCCATCCAGGATAACAAGATGGGGTTTTATAATATTACATGAATTTATCCTCTACATCATGTCATCTTGCTTAAGGCGTTACTCTGTTTTCATTAACTTAATACTCTAGATGCATTTGGATAGCGGTCGATGAGTGGAGTAATAGTAGTAGATGCAGCAGGAGTCGGTCTACTTGTCTCGGACGTGATGCCTATATACATGATCATACCTAGATACTCTCATAACTATGCTCAATTCATCAATTGCCCAACAGAATTGCTCACCCACCGTAAAATACTTATGCTCTTGAGAGAAGCTACTAGTGAAATCTATGGCCCGAGGTCTATTCTCATCATATTAATCTTCGTGACGCTTTATTATTGCTTTGCTTTTTACTTTGCCTTTTATTTTACTTTGCATCTTTATACCAAAATACCAAAAATATTATCTATCATCTCTATCGATCTCACTCGTAAGTGACCGTGAGGGGATTGACAACCCCTATTCGCGTTGGTTGCGAGGAGTTATTTGCTTTGTGTAGGTACGAGGGACTTGCGCGTGGCCTCCTACTGGATTGATACCTTGGTTCTCAAAAACTGAGGGAAATACTTACGCTACTCTGCTGCATCATCCTCTCCTCTTCGGGGAAAACCAACGCAAGCTCAAGACATAGCAGATTACCTCACCTTGTTCTTATATGGTTGTTATCTGCTACTCCCTCCATTCCTAAATATTTTTCTTTCTAGTGATTTCAAAGGGACTACCACATACGGATGCATATAGACATATTTTAGAGTGTAGATTCACTCATTTTGCTTTGTATGTAGTCACTTGTTGAGATCTCTAGAAAGAAAAATATTTAGGAACGGAGGGAGTAGATAGTAGCTTAGCTAGTTCAATTCTGTGTTCCAGGGCCTAGTAAATGCAGTGAATGTTGTCTTTCCTAAGTGCAACCAAAGGTTCTTCCTTAGGCATATATATGCAAACTTCCAAAATGCTGGGTTTAGGGGGGAAGATCTGAAGATGTGTATGGGTAATGTTGCCTATGCATATAGTAAACACAAATTTAACATTGCAATGAATGACCTGAGAGCTGAATGTGAGGCAGCTTGGAAGTGGCTTTGTGCAATACTCAAGAAAACATGGGCAAGGCATGCATTTGACACAAACTGCAAGACTGACCTTGTAGTTAAGAATTTGTCTGAGGTGTTCAACAAGTATATCTTAGATGTTAGGAAGAAACCAATTAGGACAATGTGTGATGGAATAAAGGATAAGCAGATGGTGAGGTGGAATAGGAATAGGGAGAGTGGAAAGAAAGCTAGATGGGAGATAACACCCCATTATAGTGAGAAGCTAGAGGTTGAGAAGGAGAGGGCCAAATTTTGCAAACCTATTCAAGCTGGTTTGAACTTGTGACAAGTTACAAGTGGGCAGCAAACCCATGTTGTTAACTTGCAACTACACATATGTGGGTGCAGAAAATGGGACCTCAGTGGCATCCCTTGTAACCATGCCATCTCAGCAATAAGCAAGGGCAAAATAAAACCAGAGGATTATGTCAGCAAATTCTTAAAGAAACAATGCTATGTGGCAGCTTATGAACCAATGATCTATCCAGTTCGTGGTGAGCATGATTGGACATGGACCCCTGGTCCAGACAGTGAACCACCTACATTTAAAGTGAAGAGGGGAAGAAAGAAAGAGAGAGGATCAAGGGGAGATTTGAAGTTCCAAATCCAAAGGACACATCAAGAATGGGGACTATAACATGTGGCAATTGTGGACTCCAAGGCCATAGGTACACAAGCTGCATGAAACAGTTGAAGCCTGAGCTGGCTTTGAGGAAGAACAAACACGTGGTAATCCCCTTTGAAGTACTAAAATGTTTTCCTTCTTGTACATTCCCTACTTTTACTATTTGCTAACTGATTTCCATGTTTATGCAAGCCTACTGCAAGGAATTCAAATGTTGGTGCTGCTGCTCCTACACCACCACCAAGAGCTTCTGATCCAGCTCCTACAGCAACAGCAACAACTGGAACAGGAGGTGCTGGGAGAGGTGCTGCAGCTGCTCAATATGGAACAGGTGCAGGAAGAGGTTCAAGGGCATTATATGCCCTAAGGCAATCTGCTGCCTCCACATCTACTACTCCTCCACCTTCTGATGGTAGACAGAGTGGATGGAGGGGCTACTTCTATGCTAGTGGTAACCACCAAATGGCAGATGTGCCATGTAATGATACAATGTGATGTTGTTTGCTGGTGCTCTTGCTGCTCAGTCTGCTTTAAGAATTAATGCCATATATGGCTTTTGTTAATGTGGATGGATGGATCTATTTATTAGTTAATGCCATTTCTAGAGCTGCTTCATGTGTGTTGATGCATGTTATGAGTTAATGCCTGGAATGGATTTTGTTCATGTGGATGGTTTTTTTATGATTGATATGTTGATGAGTACTCGTTATATTGTTGGATAGAGTAATTCTATTGGATATGTTGTTATGGTCTAGGCTGCATGTTTATATTGCTGGATATATTGTTAAGGTCTAGGCTTAAAAAGAAGCACTTAGGGTATAGGGTGGCTCGGGGTCGACGGAACCACCAAAAAGAAGCTCTTAGGGTCTAAGGTGGCTCGGGGTCGATGGAACCACCAAAAATAATCAATTAGGGTCTAGGGTGTCACGGGGTCGACGGAACCACCAAAAAAGATGCACATAGGGTCTAGGGCGGCTTGGGGTCGACGAAACCACCAAAAAGAATCAATTAGGGTCTAGGGTGTCACGGGGTCGACGAAACCACCAAAAAAGATGCACTTAGGGTCTAGGGTGGCTCGGGGTTGATGGAACCACCAAAAAAGACGCACTTAGGGTCTAGGATGGCTCGGGGTCGACGGAACCACCAAAAAATATGCACTTAGGGTCTAGGGTGGCTCGGGGTCGACGGAACCACCAAAAGGGACCATCTTGGGTTTTGGTGGCTTGGGGTCGACGACACCACCTAAAACAAACATCTAGTGTTTTGGGTGGCTCGGGGTTGACGAAACCACCTAAAACAAGCATCTTGGGTTTTGGTGGCTCGGGGTCGACGGAACCACCTAAAACTATCATCTAGGGTTTTGGGTGGCTCTGGGGCGACGAAACTACCTAAAACTAGCATCTTGGGTTTTGGTGGCTCGGGGTCGACGAAACCAGCTAAAACTAGCATCTAGGGTTTGGGGTGCCTCCGGGCCGACGAAACCACCTAAAACTAGCATCTTGGGTTTTGGTGGCTCGAGATCGACGGAATCACCTAAAATTAGCATCTAGGGTTTGGGGTGGCTCAGGGGCGACGAAACCACCCAAAACTAGCATCTTGGGTTTTGGTGACTCGGGATCGACGGAACCACCTAAAACAAGCATCTTCGGTTTTGGTGGCTCGGGGTCGAGGGAACCACCTAAAACTAGCATCTAGCTAGGGTTTTGGGTGGCTCGGGGTGACGAAACTACGTAAAACTAACATCTTGGGTTTTGGTGGCTCGGGATCGACGGAACCACCTAAAACTAGCATCTTCGGTTTTGGTGGCTCAGGATCGACGGAACCACCTAAAACTAGCATCTAGGGTTTGGGTGGCTCGGGGTCGACGAAACCACCTAAAACAAGCATCTGGGGTTTTGGTGGCTCGGGGTCGACCAAACCACCTAAAACTAGCATCTAGGGTTTTGGGTGGCTCGAGGTAGATGAAACCACCTAAAACTAGCATCTTGGGTTTTGGTGGCTCGGGGTCGATGGAACCACCTAAAACTAGCATCTAGGGTTTTGGGTGGCTCGGGGGCGACGAAACCACCTAAAACTAGCATCTTGGGTTTTGGTGGCTCGGGGTCTTATAACCCACAAGTATAGGGGATCGTTTGTAGCCTTCTTTGATAAATAAGAGTGTCGTACCCAACGAGGAGCTAAAGGTAGAACAAATATTCCCTCAAGTTCTATCGACCACCGATACAACTCTACGCACACTTTGATGTTTACTTTACCTAGAACAAGAATAAAACTAAAAGTACTTTGCGAGAATAAAAATACGAATAAATTGCAAGATAATAGAAGTGGATAGCTTTTGTCAATAAGAAAGTCATTTGTCCCTATGCAATCGATAACAAGTACCGGCAATCATTCTTGTAATTTTATATGAGGAAGAGGCATGAGCTAACATGCTTTCTCTACTTGGATCATATGCACTTATGATTGGACCCTAGCAAGCATCCGCAACTACTAAAGATCATTAAGGTCGTGAAACCCAACCATAGCATTAAGTATCAAGTCCTCTTAACTCCCATACGCCATAACCCACTTATCCGCGTTTAAGCTGCTGTCACCCCCGCAACACCGACAATAAGCAAACCATGAACATATTGCAACACCCTACAGCGGGGGCCCCTCCGTTTGCGCGACACGGAGGGCACCGTAGGATAGCACATAAATAAAATATACAATCATACCAACCAAGATCACGATTAACCCACAGGACAAAACGGATCTACTCAAACATCATAGGATAACCATAGATCATTGGGAAATAATATATGGTGTTGAGCACCATGTTTAAGTAGAGATTACAGTGGGGAGAAGGGGTGTTACACCGCTACATAGAGGGGAGAGTTGGTGCTTACAGTAGCAAGATTGTTGATGTAGATCGTTCTCACGATCCTAGCCCCGGCGGCACTCCGGCGCTACCGGGCGAGAGGGGGAGAGAGACCCCTCCTTCTTGTTCTTCCTTGGCCTCCCCCCAGATGGGAGGAGGGTCCCCCTCTGGTCCATGGCCTCCATGGCGGCGGAGGGGCTGGAGCCCCTCCGGGATTGGATCTCCCTCTCTGTTCTCTTATGTTTCGCGTTCCCCAGATCTGGCCGTTCACGGTTTCTTAAATTCCCGGTGATCCGTAACTCCGATTGCGCTTAAATTTTTACACGATTTTTTCCATAAATTATCTTTCTTGTGCCAGAATAAGGGTCCCAACTAACTTTTGAGGAGGGCATAAGACACCTAGGCGCGCCAGGGGGTGCCCGGCGTGCCCTAGTGGGTTGTGGTCACTGTGGGCCCCCGTTTGCATTGATTCCATGTCCCAATAATCACATATATTCCAAAATAATTCTCCGTAAATTTTTATCGCATTTGGACTTTGTTTGATATGCATTTTCTGTGAAACAAAAAACATGCAACAAACAGGAACTGGCACTGGGCACTGGATCAATAGGTTAGTCCAATAAATCATATAAAAAGTTGCCAAAAATATGTAAAAGTTGAATATTATTGGCATGGAACAATCAAAATTATAGATACGACAGAGACGTATCAGCATCCCCAAGCTTAATTCCTGCTCGTCCTCGAGCAGGTAAATGATAAAAAAGATGTGGAATGCTACCTAGCATAAACTTGATCATATATCTAATCATGGCATGAATATTAAGACACGAGTGATTCAAAGCAATAGTCTATAATTTTACATGAAGACATCAATACTCGGGCATCCCAACAAACAATCATGCCTTTCCAAATATCAGTGCTAAAGAATGTTATCCCTACAAAATCATATAGTCTTGTCATGCTCTGTCTTCTTAACACAAAGTATAAATCATGTACAACCCCGGTGCCAGCCAAGCAATTGGTTCATACTTTTTGACGCGCTTCAGCTTTTTCAACCCTCACGCAATGCATGAGCGCAAGCCATGGATATAGCACTATGGGTGGAATAGAATACAGTGGTAGAGATTAATTTGGAGAAGACAAAAAGAAATATAGTCTTTGATGCGGCTTGAAGCTACGTCGGTATTTCCCCAAAGAGGAAGGGATGATGCAGTACAACAGCGGTAGGTATTTCCCTCAGTGATGAAACCAAGGTTATCGAACCAGTAGGAGAACCAAGCAACACAATGTAATCTGCCACTGCACACAAATAACAAATACTCGCAACCCGACGTGTTAAAGGGGTTGTCAATCCCTTTCGGGCAACGGCGCCAGAAATTGGCACGTGGACGGGATATAAATTGTAGTAGATTGATAGATCGAACGCCAAATAAAATAAATAAGAATAAAATGCAGCAAGGTGTTTTTGTATTTTTGGATTAATAGATATGAAAATAAAAGCAAAGGAAAATTAGATGGGAAAGGCAAATAATATGAGAAAGAGACCCGGGGCCCGTAGGTTTCACTAGTGGCTTCTCTTGAGAAAAATAGCAAAACGGTGGGTAGACAAATTACTGTTGATCAATTGATAAAACTTCAAATAATCATGACGATATCCAGGCAATGATCATTATATAGGCATCACATCCAAGATTAGTAGACCGACTCCTACCTGCCTCTACTACTATTACTCCACACATCGACCGCTATCCAGCATGCATCTAGTGTATTAAGTTCATGGAGAAACGGAGTAATGCAATAAGAACGATGGCATGATGTAGACAAGATCTATCTATGTAGAGATAGACCCCGTCGTTTTATCCTTAGTAGCAACGATACATACGTGTCGGTTCCCCTTCTGTCACTTGGATCAAGCACCGTAAGATTGAACCCACTACAAAGCACCTCTTCCCATTGCAAGATAAATTGATCAAGTTGGCCAAACAAAACACAAATATCGGAGAAGAAATACGAGGCTATAAGCAATCATGCATATAAGAAATCAAAGAAACTCAAATAACTTCCATGGATATAAAAGGATAGATCTGATCATAAACTCAAAGTTCATCTGATCCCAACAAACACACTGCATAAAGAGTTACATCATATGGATCTCCAAGAGACCATTCTATTGAGAATCAAATGAGAGAGAGGAAGCCATCTATATACTAACTACGGACCCGAAGGTCTACAAAGAACTACTCACGCATCATCGGAGAGGCACCAATGGAAGTGGTGAACCCCTCCGTGATGGTGTCTAGATTGGATCTGGTGGTTCTGGACTACGGCGGCTGGAATTGATTTTCGCCGACTCCCCTAGGGTTTATGGAATATTGGGGTATTTATAGAGCAAAGAGGCGGTCCGGGGGGCACCCGAGGTGGGCACAACCCACCAGGGCGCGCCTGGGCCTCCTGGCGCGCCTTGGTGGGTTGTGCTCCCCTCGGAGCACCCCCGAGGCGCTGCCTTGGCCCATTGGGTGTCTTCTGGTCCATAAAAAATCTCCGTAAAGTTTCGTTGCATTTGGACTTCGTTTGGTATTGATTTCCTGCGATGTAAAAAACATGCAGAAAGCATCAACTGGCACTTGGCACTATATCAATAGGTTAGTACCAAAAAATGATATAAAATGACTATAAAATGATTATAAAACATCCAAGATCGATAATATACAGCATGGAACAATACAAAATTATAGATACGTTGGAGACGTATCAGCATCCCCAAGCTTAACTCCTGCTCATCCTCGAGTAGGTAAGTGATAAAAACAGAATTTTTGATGTGGAATGCTGCCTAACATGTCATCTCATATTATTTTCTTTATAGCATGGACACCTGGACTTTTATGTGATTCAAAGCAATAGTCTAGTTTTGACATGATAACTTAAATACTCAAGCATATCAACAAGCAACCATGTCTTTCAAAATAACAACGCTAAAATAAGTTATCCCTGGCCCATCATGCTCAATCATTGATCCATTCATGAAACACACTCCCATATTAACTACACCCAATGCTCAAGTACGATCATAGTGCCTCCTAGTTGGTGCTTTATAAGAGAAGATGGAGACACAAATTCAAAATAAAAATTGCATAAAGTAAAAGAATGGCCCTTCGCACATGGAATAGGGATTTGTAGAGGTGCCAGAGCTCAAAGTGAAAAACTTAGAGATAAAACCATTTTGGGAGGTGTGTCCTTCCCACCAACGAAAACAACTTAGAGTTCCCAACACTTTCCATGCTAGATATATCATTGGCGGTTCTCAAACAAAAAATAAAGTTTATTCCTTTTTCCACCATACTTTCACTTTCCATGGCTAGCCGAATCCACGATTGCCTTCCATACAAACAATTCCCAAGGAATCTATTATTTGACAACATAAAGTAAATTCATTTTTCATTTCAGGACTGGGCATCCCTAATACCTTTGCCTTACTCTCGTGCAATGACAAGTGAATAAACACTCATCATGAGAATAACACATCTAGCATGGAAGATATTAGCCACCCCTTACCGCCTCGCGAGCGGTACGAACACACAAAAGAGAAGTTTATTTTGAAAATTAGAGATGGCACATAAAAATTTGCTTAGAACGGCAAGAGAATACCGCATATAGGTAGATATAGTGGACTCATGTGGCAAAACTGGTTTAAAGGTTTTTGGATGCACAAGTAGTGGTCATATTTAGTGCAAAATGAAGGCTAGCAAGAGATTGAGAAGCGACCAACCAAGAAACAAATAATCTCATAAGTGATCATTAAGCATAATTAACACCGAATAATGCACCATAAGTAGGATATAATTTCATTGCATAATTACTGACTTTCGTGCTTGCTGAGTACGTCTCCAACGTATCTATAATTTTTTATTGTTCCATGCTATTGTATATTCCGTTTTGGATGTTTAATGGGCTTATTTATACACTTATATATTATTTTTGGGACTAACCTATTAACCGGAGGCCTAGCCCAAATTGCTGTGTTTTTGCCTATTTCAGTGTTTCGCAGAAAAAAGATATCAAACGGAGTCCAAACGGAATGAAACCTTCGGGAGCGTGATTTTTGGAACAAACGTGATCCAGAGGACTTGGAGTGGACGTCAAGCAACCAACAAGGAGGCCATGAGGTAGGGGGCGCGCCTACCCCCTGGGCGCGCCCTCCACCCTCGTGGGCCCCTTGTGGCTCCACTGACCTACTTCTTCCTCCTATATATGCCTACGTACCCCAAACCATCGGGGAGCACCACAAAAACCTAATTCCACCGCCGCAACCTTCTGTACCCGTGAGATCCCATCTTGGGGCCTTTTCCGGCGTCCTACCGGAGGGGGCATTGATCACGGAGGGCTTCTACATCAACACCATAGCCTCTCCGATGATGTGTGAGTAGTTTACCTCAGACCTTCGGGTCCATAGTTATTAGGTAGATGGCTTCTTCTCTCTCTTTGGATCTCAATACAAAGTTCTCCTCGATTCTCTTGGAGATCTATTCGATGTACTCTTCTTTTGCGGTGTGTTTGTCGAGATCCGATGAATTGTGGGTTTATGATCAAGATTATCTATGAACAATATTTGAATCTCATCTGAATTCTTTTATGTATGATTGGTTATCTTTGCAAGTTTCTTTGAACTATCAGTTTGGTTTGGCCTACTAGATTGATCTTTCTTGCAATGGGGGAAGTGCTTAGCTTTGGGTTCAATCTTGCTGTGCTCGATCCTAGTGACAGTAGGGGAAACGACACGTATTGTATTGTTGCCATCAAGGATAAAAAGATGGGGTTTATATCATATTGCATGAGTTTATCCCTCTACATCATGTCAAATTGCTTAAAGCGTTACTCCGTTCTTATGAACTTAATACTCTAGATGCATGCTGGATAGCGGTTGATGTGTGGAGTAATAGTAGTAGATGCAGGCAGGAGTCGGTCTACTTGTCACGGACGTGATGCCTATATACATGATCATACCTAGATATTCTCATAACTATGCTCAATTCTATCAATTGCTCGACAGTCATTTGTTCACCCACCGTAATACTTATGCTATCTTGAGAGAAGCCACTAGTGAAACCTATGACCCGGATCTATTTTCCATCTTATTATTCTTCCGTCAACAAGTTATTTCTTTTGTCGTTTATTTTGCTTTCTTTACTTTTAGTCTTTATCATAAAAATACCAAAAATATTATCTTATCATCTCTATCAGATCTCACTTTTGCAAGTGGCCGTGAAGGGATTGACAACCCCTTTATCGCGTTGGTTGCAAGGTTCTTATTTGTTTGTGTAGGTGCAAGGGACTTGATCGTGGCCTCCTACTGGATTGATACCTTGGTTATCAAAAACTGAGGGAAATACTTACGCTACTTTGCTGCATCACCCTTTCCTCTTCAAGGGAAAACCAACGCAGTGCTCAAAGGTAGCACTTGCATAGGGGATCACAAACCTTAACACCAATATTCTTACTAAAGCATAATTATTCATCAAGATGACTCGCATATCACATCATCATATCTCAAAACTATTACTAAGAATCAAGTTTATTTTGTCCAATGATCTTCATGAAAGATTTTATTATATCCTTCTTGGATATCTATCACTTTGGGACTATTTTTCATATGTTGCTTTTGATAAGCTCAAACAAATATAAGTGAAGATCATGAGCATAATATTTCTTTATCTCAAATTAATTTAAGAGAAGCAAGAGAGAATTTCTTCAAAAATACTAAAGCCCGCCGTGCTAAAAAAGATATAAATGAAGCACTAGAGCAAGTCCATAGCTCATAGAAATTTAAGTGAAGCATAGAGAGAAATTCTAACAAGTCATGACATAATTTTGGCTCTATCAAATAGGTGTGTCCACACGGAATTTAGACTTAAAACACAAGATAAAACAAGGAAAGACTCATATCACACAAGACGCTCCAAGCAAAACTCATAGTATGTGACGAATAAAAATATAGCTTCGAGTAAAATATAGATGGTCATTAGAAGAAAGAGGGGATGCCACTCGGGGCATCCCCAAGCTTAGTTGCTTGCTCTATTTTGATAATAGCTTGGGATGTCAGGGCATCCCCAAGCTTAGGCTCTTCTTACTCCTTATTCCTTCATCCATCGTAAGATAACCCAAAACTTGAAAACTTCAATCACACAAAACTCAACAAAACCTTCGTGAGATCCGTTAGTATAAGAAATCAAATCACTACTATAAGTACTATAGAAAACCAATTCATATTTTGTTCTTGCATTATATCTATGGCAAAAACTCGTCAAATAAAACCATAGAATCATCAAAACAAGCACACAACGCATGGAAAACAGAATCTATCAAAAAACAGAACAGACTGTAGCAATCTGAATATTTCCAATACTTCTGAAACTCCAAAAATTCTGAAAAATTAGGATGCCCTGATAAATTTGCATATTAATCTTCTGTAAAAATAATTGGAATTTTATCACACTTTGGTTAAAAATTAGAATTGTTTTCGTGAGCGCAGAAGTTTCTGTTTTTTCAGCAAGATCAAACAACTATCACCCAAGAAGATCCTAAATGCTTTACTTGGCACAAACACTAATTAAACACACAAAAGACAATAATAATTGTAGCATAATTGTGCAAACACTCAAGAACAGAAAGCAAAAAGCAAAAGTAATTTTTATTCATTGGGTCGCCTCCCAACAAGCGCTATCTTTTTTGCCCCTAGCTAGGCATAAGATTTCAATGATGCTCACATGAAAGATAGTAACTGAAACACGAAGAGAGCATCATGTAGCATGTTAAAATACATTTAAGTCTAACATACTTCCTATGCATAGGCATTTTATAAGCAAACAAATTATCAAAACAAGCAAAGACTAGCATATGCAAGGAAGAAGAATAAAACATAGACAATCTCAACATCAAGAGAGGTAATTTAGTAGCATGAAAATTTCTACAACCATATTTCCCTCTCTCATAATAATTATATGTGGGGTCATATTCAAAATCAACAATATAGATATCACATACCATATTCTCTATATGATCCACATGCATGCAACATTGACACTCTTCCAAAATAGTGGGATTATCATCAAATAAAGTCATGACCTCTCCGAGCCCACTTTTAATATTATCGCAAGCATAATCGTCATGAGGTTTAAATAAAATTTTAAGATCATAAGAATAATTATCACCCCAATCATGATCATTGCAATAAGTAGTCGACATAGCAATATTAGCATCCCCAAGCTTGGGGTATTGCATATTATTAGCACAATTGACATTAATAGAATTTATAATAACATCATTGCAATCATGCTTTTCATCTAAGGAGCTATCATGAATCACTTTATAAATTCCTTCTTTTAACACTTCATCACAATTTTCAGATTCATGAATCTCAATCAAAACTTCATAAAGATAATCTAGTGAACTCAATTCACTAGCAATGGGTTAATCATAATTGGATCTCTTGAAAAGATTAGCAAGTGGATGGCGATCCATATCAAATGATTTTTAGAAAGCGAAGATGCAAGAAAACACATGGCAACACAAGAAAACATGAGATCTTACGACGAAACGGCGAACGAACAAGAGGGTGAATAAAAATGCCAAATTTTGTGAAGTGGGGGAGAGGAAAATGAGAGGCAAATGGCAAATAATGTAAATTGCGAGGAGATGAGATTTGTGATTAGGAACCAGGTATATATTGAAGATCCTCCCCGGCAACGGCGCCAGAAATTCCTTTTGATGCGGCTTGAAGCTTGATGTCTACTACGCAACTTTATTCTTGTAGACACGTGTTGGGCCTCCAAGCGCAGAGTTTTGTAGGACAGTAGCAATTTTCCCTCAAGTGGATGTCCTAAGGTTTATCAATCCGTGAGAGGTGTAGGATGAAGATGGTTTCTCTCAAACGACCCTGCAACCAAATACAAGAAATCTCTTGTGTCCCCAACACACCCAATACAATGGAAAATTGTATAGGTGCACTAGTTCGGCAAAGAGATGATGATAAAAGTGTAATATGGATGGTAGAAATATGTTTTTATAATCTGAATAAATAAAAATGGCAAGGTAACAAATATTAAACGGGCACAAAAACGGTATTGCAATGCTTAAAAATGAGGCCTAGGGTCCGTACTTCCGCTAGTGCAACCTCTCAACAATGTTAACATAGTTGGATCATATGATTATCCCTCAAAGTGCTGCAAAGAATCACTCTCGAGTTCCTATTAGCGGAGAACAAAATATAGGAATTTGTTTGTAGGGTACGAAACCACTCAAAGCTATTCTTTCTGTTCGATCTATTCAAGAGTTCGTACTAAGATAACACAAAGCTATTTGATGTCTACTACGCAACCTTCTTCTTGTAGACGTTGTTGGGCCTCCAAGTGCAGAGGTTTGTAGGACAGTAGCAAATTTCCCTCAAGTGGATGACCTAAGGTTTATCAATCCGTGGGAGGCGTAGGATGAAGATGGCCTCTCTCAAGAAACCCTGCAACCAAATAACAAAGAGTCTCTTGTGTCCCCAACACACCCAATACAATGGTAAATTGTATAGGTGCACTAGTTCGGCGAAGAGATGGTCATACCAGTGCAATATGGATGGTAGATATAGGTTTTTGTAATCTGAAAAATATAAAACAGCAAGGTGGAAAGTGGTAGAAGTGAGCGTAAACGGTATTGCAATGGTAGAAAACAAGGCATAGGGTTCATACTTTCACTAGTGCAAGTTCTCTCAACAATGATAACATAATTAGATCATATAACAATCCCTCAACATGCAACAAAGAGTCACTCCAAAGTCACTAATAGCGGAGAACAAACGAAGAGATTATTGTAGGGTACGAAACCACCTCAAAGATATTCTTTCCGATCAATCCATTGGGCTATTCCTATAAGTGTCACAAACAGCCCTAGAGTTTGTAGTAAAATAACACCTTAAGACACAAATCAACCAAAACCCTAATGTCACCTAGATACTCCAATGTCACCTCAAGTATCCGCGGGTATGATTATACGATATGCATTACACAATCTCAGATTCATCTATTCAACCAACACAAAGAACTTCAAAGAGTGCCCCATAGTTTCTACCGGAAAGTCAAGATGAAAACGTGTGCCAACCCCTGTGCATAGATTCCCAAGGTCATGGAACCCGCAAGTTGATCACCAAAACATACATCAAGTGGATCAATAGAATACCCGATTGTCACCACGGGTATCCCACGCAAGACATACATCAAGTGTTCTCAAATCCTTAAAGACTCAATCCGATAAGATAACTTCAAAGGGAAAACTAAATCCATTACAAGAGAATAGAGGGGGAGAAACATCATAAGATCCAAGTATAATAGCAAAGCTCGCGGTACATCAAGATCGTGCCATATCAAGAACACGAGAGAGAGAGAGAGAGAGAGAGATCAAACACATAGCTACTGGTACATACCCTCAGCCCCGAGGGTGAACTACTCCCTGCTTGTCATGGAGAGCGCCGAGATGATGAAGATGGCCACCGGTGATGATTCCCCCCTCCGTGAGGGTGCCGGAACAGGGCCCCGATTGGTTTTTGGTGGCTATAGAGGCTTGCGGCGGCGAAACTCCCGATCTAGGTTTCTTTTTGGGGGTTTCTGTAGTTATAGGAATTTTTGGCGCCGATCTCACGTCAGAAGGGTCTCCGAGTCATCCATGAGATAGGGGGGCTTCTTTTGGTCCATAAAAATCCACAAAAATTGGCAGGTCAATTGGACTCCATTTGGTATTCCTTTTCTATAAAACTTAAAAACAAGGAAAAACATAAACTGGCACTGGGCTCTAGGTTAATAGGTTCGTCCCAAAAATCATATAAAACAACATATAAATGCATATAAAACATCCAAGATGGATAATATAATAGCATGGAATAATAAAAAATTATAGATATGTTGGAGACCTATCACTATTCTTTCCGTTCTATCTATCCTAGAGTTTGTACTAGAATAACACCAAAGCAAATTCATAGTCATAATACTCAATCCACACAAAGAACTATAAAGAGACCCCAAAGTTTCCGTCGGAGAAAAACGTGCATCAACCCCTATGCATAGATTATCCCAATATCACCGTGGGAATCCGCGAGTTGAATGACATACCATATGTCAAGTGAATCAATAAGATACCCCAATTGTCACCTCAAGTATTCATATTGCAAAACATATATCATGTGTTCTCATCTTTGAATATTCAATCCGACAAGACAAAACTTTGAATGGTAAAGATTAAATTCATCATAACAAGAATATAGAGGGGAGAAACATCATATGATCCGACTATATTAACAAAGCCCATGATGTAGATCACGAGGGAGAGAGAGAGAGAGAGAGAGAGAGAGAGAGGGAGAGAGAGAGAGATCAAACACATAGCTACTGGTACAAACCCTCAACCTCGAGGGTGGAATACTCCCTCCTCATCGTGGTGGCTGTCGGGATGATGAAGATGGCCACCAAAGATGATTCCCCCCTCCGGCAGGGTGCCGAAACGGGTCTAGATTGGTTTTCGGTGCCTATAGAGCCTTGCGGTGGCGGAACTTCTGATCTAGGTTAACCCCGAAGGGTTTCGGAATATTTGTGAATTTATAGTGCAAAGAAGGGGTACGGGAGGCCACCGAGGTGGGCACAACCCACCTAAGCGCGCCAGGTGGGCCTAGCGCGCCCTGGTGGGTTGTGCCCCCCTCGGGGCACTCCCCAGGTGCTGTTCTGGCCCATTGGTTTCCTTTTGGTCCATAAAAAATCCAAAAAATAGTTTCGCGGTGTTTGGACTCCGTTCGATAATTTTTTGTGATGTAAAAAGCAAGCAAAAAACAGCAACTGGCACTGGGCACTGGGTCAATAGGTTAGTCCCAAAAAATTATATAAAGTTGCTATAAAATGATTGTAAAACATCCAAGAATGATAAAATAACAGCATGAATACTTCATAAATTATAGGTACGTTGGAGATGTATCAGCATGCCTAAGCTTAATTCATGCTCGTCCTCGAGTAGGTAAATGATAAAAGAAATAATTTATCAAGTGTGAATGCTAGCAAAGTGCATAAGTTTGATCAATGACAATTTCAATCACTTTTCTTAGCATCATAACATCAATTCTCTTTATGAAACTTCTCATGTTATAGTGGCAACCAATTCACATGTTAAGGTTTAAACAATGAACTCTCTTGAAACCCAACAACCTATGTTCTTAGTCACCAAGCAATTGCAATTCAACTTATTCAACAGAGTTTAAGTAAGAGCTCCACATACTCAACTATCATATAATCTTCTATGATTGCTAACACTCACCGCATACACATGAGCAAAACGTTTCAACCGGACACATAGAAAGATAGGGGCTTATTGTTTTGCCTCCCAATGTATTCACCTCAAGGGTGACGTCAACAATAATAACTCATTCTACCCATATTCAACCAGACATATGTGCCGAGATCTTTCCTCACCACATGATGCTTGCCAAAAGAGAAAAAATAAAAAGGAATAGAGAGAAAAAACTTTGACTCTTGCATGAAAGTAAATACATAAAAGTAAAAGATAGGCCCTTCGTAGAGGGAAGTAGGGATTTGTAGAGGTGCCAGAGCTGAAAGCGAAAATTGAGAGATAAAAACATTTTGAGAGGCATACTTTTCCCACCAACGAAAACGTCTTAGAGCTCCCAACACTTTCCATGCTAGATATATCATAGGCTATTCCCAAATAGAAAATAAAGTTTATTCCTTTTTCCACCATACTTTCACTTTCCATGGCTAGCCGTATCCACGGCTGCCCTCCATACCAACACTTTCCAAGGAATTTATTATTTGACAACATAAAGTAAATTCATTTTTCATTTCGGGACTGGGCATCCCTAAAACCTTTGCCTAAGTCTCGTGCAATGACAAGTGAATAAACACTCATCGTGATAATAACACATCTAGCATGGAAAATATTGGCCACCCCTCACCGCCTCGCGAGCTGTACGAGCACACAACAGAGAAATTTATTTTTAAAAATTAGAGATGGCACATACAAATTTGCTTAGAACGGCACGGAAATACCGCATATAGGTAGGTATGGTGGACTCTTGAAAATAAGATTTGGGTTTAAGGGTTTTTCGATGCACAAGTAGTATCTCTACTTGGTGCGGAACTTTTGGCTAGCAAAGATGGGGGGCAAACACCACATGTTGAAGCATCTATGACAATATGACTTCTGTGTGAATATGAACAAACATAAACCATTACGTTGTCTTCCTTGTCCAACGTCAACAATTTTGGCATATAATATTTTGATGGGGGCTCACAATCACAAAAGATTTCTAGGATAGTGTATTTGCATGTGAAAGTTCTCTTCCTTGTACTAATTATTAGTGAATTGCTTGTATGACCAATATTGTGATTGTCAAGCCTCAAAAGATTCACTTTCTAAACCCAATGTGAAGCTACCACTAGGCATGATATGATTTCAACTTCATGACATTCAATTTACTCAACAATTTACTCATAGGATATAAGTGAAGCACAAGAGTAAATGACAAACTACTCCAAAAAGATATAAGTGAAGATCATGTGAGTAGTTGAGTAAATAGATAGCTATGTGAGGACTCTCTCTTATTTAAAAACTTTCAGATCTAAGTAATTTATTAAAACAACAAGGAAAACAAAACAAAATGGCATTTCATGGATAGCACACATCATGTGGAGAAGCAAAAACTTAGGCTCAACCGATACTAACCGATAATTGTTGAAGAAGAAAGGTGGGATGCCTACCGGGGCATCCCCAAGCTTAGATGCTTGAGAATTCTTGAAATATTATCTTGGGGTGCCTTATTCATCCCCAAGCTTGAGCTTTTGTGTCTCCTTAATTCTTCTCATATCACGGTTTTCCTAAATCTCAAAAGCTTCATCCACACGAAACTCAACAAGAACTCGTGAGATAATTAGTATAAACCAATGCAAAAACCTTATCATTCTCTACTGAAGCAAATCACTAAAATTATTATTCAACATTGCATACTACATTCCTCTGCATATTTAATACTCCTATCCTCAAATAGAATCATTAAACAAGCAAACATATGCAAACAATGCAAACATAACAGCAATCTGCCAAAACAGTACAGTCTATAAATAATGCAAGAGTATCAATACTTATTCAGCTCCAAACATTATGAAATTCTACCACACTGTAGAAAATTTATCAGAGCTTATTATGCAAAAAGTTCCAACATTTTATCACATTCTGACTTCCCTCGGGAATTTTTGCAACATCGATAAACTTTCTGTTTTCAAACAGCAACATGTATACTTGCAAAATAAGCATGGTAAAGGCTATCCTTGACATTTTTATTGAAATAAAATATTCAAAACATTATTATAAATAACAGCAAGCAAATCCTAACAAAATAAATTGACGCTCCAAGCAAAGCACATATCATGTGACGAATGAAAACATAGCTCAAAGTGAGGTTACCGATAATGTTGGAGACGAAAGAGGGATGCCTTCCGGGGCATCCCCAAGCTTAGTTGCTTGGATATTCCTTGGATATTAACTTGGGGTGCCTTGGGAATCCCCAAGATTTAGGTCTTCTCACTCCTTATTCTCCTCATATCGACATCTCACCCAAAACTTGAAAACTTCAATCACACAAAACTTAACAGAACTTTGTGAGATAGGTTAGTATGATAAAGAGCAAACCATTCCACATTAGTACTGCCAAAGAAAAGATTCATAATTGTTCTAACACAATGCCTACTGTAGAATATCATTTCCACAACTTATATTGAGAAATATAAGCCATAGAAACTAGAAAGTAAGCAAACTATGCATTGAAAACATAATCTGTCAAAAACAGAACAGTCTGTAATGATCTGGATAACTACCATACTTCTGCTACTCAAACAATTACGAAACAAAATGGAACACTTGAGAAATTTGTATATTAAACTTCTTCAAAAAGAATCAACTCAAAAGCACTCTTTTGTTAAAAATGGGACTTACTTTCGTGAGCGCAAAAGTTTCTGTTTTTCAGCAGGGTCAAATCAACTATCACCCAATATGGTCCCAAAGGCTTTACTTGGCACTTTATTGAAACAAAAGCAATAAAACATGATAAATACAGTAGCATAATCATGTGAACACATAAAAACAGTAAGTAAAAGTGTTGGGTTGTCTCCCAACAAGCGCTTTTCTTTAATGCCTTTTAGTTAGGCATGATGATTTCAATGATGCTCTCATAAAAGATAAGAATTGAAACATAAAGAGAGCATCATGAAACACATGGCAAGCACATTTAAGCCTAACCCACTTCCTATGCATAAGGATTTTGTGAGAAAATAACTTTTGGAAGCAAGAATCAACTAGCATAGGAAGGCAAAACAAGTGCAACTTCAAGATTTTCAACACATAGAGAGGAAACTTGATATTACTGCAATACCTACAAGCATATGCTCCTCTCTCATAATAATTTTAAGTAGCATCATGAATGAATTCAACAATATATCTATCACATAAAGCATTCTTTTCATGATACATTAGCATAGAAATTTTCTCACTCTCCACATAAGCAAATTTATTCTGATGAATAGTAGTGGGAGCAAACTCAACAAAATAACTATCATGGGATTGAAAATTAAAATCATGATGACAAGTTTCATGTTTAAAATTATTCAATATAGCATACATTTCATCACCATAATCATCATATATAGGAACTTTGTTGTCATAATCAATTGAAACCTCCTCCAAAATAGTGGATTCATCATTAAATAAAGTCATGACCTCTCCAAATCCATTTTCATCAATATAATCATCATAAATAGGAGGCATGCAATCATCATGATAAATTTTCTCATCAAAACTTGGGCGACTAAAAATATCATATTCATCAAATATAGCATCCCCAAGCTTATGACTTTGCATATCATTAGCATCGTGGATATTCAAAGAATTCATACTAACAACATTGCAATCATGCTCATCATTCAAACATTTTGTGCCAAACATTTTATTGACTTCTTCTTCTAACAATTGAGCACAATTTTTTGATCCATCATTTTCAAGAAAGATATTATAAAGATGACCAATAATATGATGCAACCTCAATTCCATTTTTATATAGTTTTCTTTTATAAACCAAACTAGTGATAAAACAAGAAACTAGAAGATTCGATTGCAAGATCTAAAGATGTACCTTCAAGCACTCACCTCCCCGGCAACGGTGCCAGAAAAGAGCTTCACTGACGGGATGTGAGTGCCGCTTTCCTAACCTCCCCGGCAACGGCGCCAGAAAAGAGCTTGATGTCTACTACACAACTTTATTCTTGTAGACACGTGTTGGGCCTCCAAGCGCAGAGTTTTGTAGGACAGTAGCAATTTTCCCTCAAGTGGATGACCTAAGGTTTATCCATCTGTGAGAGGTGTAGGATGAAGATGGTCTCTCTCAAACGACCCTGCAACCAAATACAAAAATCTCTTGTGTCCCCAACACACCCAATACAATGGCAAATTGTATAGGTGCACTAGTTTGGCAAAGAGATGATGATAAAAGTGTAATATGAATGGTAGAAATATGTTTTTATAATCTGAATAAATGAAAACAGCAAGGTAACAAATATTAAACAGGCACAAAAACGGTATTGCAATGCTTAAAAATGAGGCCTAGGGTCCGTACTTTCGCTAGTGCAACCTCTCAAGAATGCTAACATAGTTGGATCATATAATTATCCCTCAAAGTGCAGCAAAGAATCACTCTCGAGTTCCTATTAGCGGAGAACAAAATATAGGAATTTGTTTGTAGGGTACGAAACCACTCAAAGCTATTCTTTCCATTTGATCTATTCAAGAGTTCGTACTAAGATAACACAAAGCTATTCTTTCCATTCTATCTATCCTAGAGTTCATACTAGAATAACACCAAAGTGAATTCATGATCATAATACTCAATCCACACAAAGAACTATAAAGAGACCCCAAAGTTTCCGTCGGAGATGTGCATCAACCCCTATGCATAGATTGCCCCAATATCACCGCGGGAATCCGCGAGTTGAATGCCATAACATATGTCAAGTGAATCAATAAGATACCCCAATTGTCACCTCAAGTATTCATATTGCAAAACATATATCATGTGCTCTCATCTCTGAATATTCAATCCGACAAGACAAAACTTTGAAGGGTAAAGATTCAATTCATCATAACAAGAATATAGAGGGTAGAAACATCATATGATCTGACTATATTAACAAAGCCCATGATGTAGATCATGAGAGAGAGAGAGAGATCAAACACATAGCTACTGGTACAAACCCTCAACCTCAAGGGTGAACTACTCCCTCCTCATCGTGGTGGCCGCCGGGATGATGAAGATAGCCACCGGAGATGATTCCCCCCTCCGGCAGGGTGCCGGAACTGGTATAGATTGGTTTTCGGTGGCTACAGAGCCTTGCAGCGGCGGAACTTCTGATCTAGGTTAACCCCGAAGGGTTTCGGAATATTTGGGAATTTATAGTGCAAAGAAGGGGTACGGGAGGCCACCGAGGTGGGCACAACCCACCTGGGCACACCAGGTGGGCCTGGCATGCCCTGGTGGGTTGTGCCCCCCTCGAGGCACCCCTAGGTGCTGCTCTGGCCCATTGGTTTCCTTCTGGTCCATAAAAAATCCAAAAAATAGTTTCGCGGTGTTTGGACTCTGTTTGATATTGATTTTCTGCGATGTAAAAAACAAGCAAAAACAGCAACTGGCACTAGGCACTGGGTCAATAGGTTAGTCCCAAAAAATGATATAAGTTGCTATAAATTGATTGTAAAACATCCAAGAATGATAAAATAACAGCATGAATACTTCATAAATTATAGATAAGTTGGAGACGTATCAAAGCTACGTCGGTATTTCCCCAAAGAGGAAGCGATGATGCAGCACAGCCGCGGTAGGTATTACCCTCAGTGATGAAACCAAGGTTATCGAACCAGTAGGAGAACCAAGCAACACAACGTAATCAGCACCTGCACACAAATAACAAATACTCGCACGACATGTTAAAGGGGTTGTCAATCCCTTTCGGGCAACGGCGCTAGAAATTGGCACGTGGACGGGAGATAAATTGTATTAGATTGATAGATCGAACGCCAAATAAAATAAATAAGAATAAAACGCAACAAGGTATTTTTGTATTTTTGGGTTAATAGATGTGAAAATAAAAGAAAAGAAAAGTAGATCGCAAAGGCAAATAATACGAGAAAGAGACCCGGGGCCGTAGGTTTCACTAGTGGCTTCTCTCGAGAAAAATAGCAAAACGGTGGGTAGACAAATTACTGTTGGGCAATTGATAGAACTTCAAATAATCATGACGATATCCAGTCAATGATCATTATATAGGCATCACGTCCAAGATTAGTAGACCGACTCCTGCCTGCATCTACTACTATTACTCCACACATCGACCGATATCCAACATGCATCTAGTGTATTAAGTTCATGGAGAAACGGAGTAATGCAATAAGAACGATGACATGATGTAGACAAGATCTATCTATGTAGAGATAGACCCCATCGTTTTATCCTTAGTAGCAACGATACATATGTGTCGGTTCCCCTTATGTCACTGGGATCAAGCACCATAAGATCGAACCCACTACAAAGCACCTCTTCCCATTGCAACATAAATATATCAAGTTGGCCAAACAAAACCCAAATATCGAAGAAGAAATACGAGGCTATAAGCAATCATGCATATAAGAGATCAAAGAAACTCAAATAACTTTCATGGATATAAAAAGATAGATCTGATCATAAACTCAGAGTTCACCGATCCCAACAAACACACCGCAAAAGGAGTTACATCATATTTATCTCCAAGAGACCATTGTATTGAGAATCAAATGAGAGAGAGGAAGCCATCTAGCTACTAACTACAGACCCGAAGGTCTACAAAGAACTACTCACGCATCATCGGAGAGGCACCAATGGAAGTGGTGAACCCCTCGGTGATGGTGTCTAGATTGGATCTGGTGGTTCTGGACTCTGCGGCAGCTGGAATTCATTTTCATCGACTCCCCTAGGGTTTTGGAATATTGGGGTATTTATAGAGCAAAGAGGCGGTCCGGAGGGCACCCGAGGTGGGCACAACCCACCAGGGCGCACCCGGGCCTCCTAGCGCGCCCTGGTGGGTTGTACTGCCCTCGGAGCAACCCCCAGGCACTGCCTTGGCCCATTGGGTGTCTTATGGTTCATAAAAATCTCCATAAAGTTTCGTTGCATTTGTACTCCGTTTGGTATTGATTTCCTGTGATGTAAAAACATGTAGAAAACAACAACTGGCACTTGGCACTATGTCAATAGGTTAGTAACAAAAAAATTATATAAAATGATTATAAAACATCCAAGGTTGATAATATAACAGCATGGAACAATCAAAAATTATAGATACGTAGTATTAGTCTCGCATCGAAGCGGCTAATTAACGGGCTATGGAGATGCCCATCAATTGATATCAATGCGAGGTGTAGGGATTGCCATGCAATGAATGCACTAAGAGCTATAAGTGTATGAAACCTCAATATGAAACTAAGTGTGTATGCATCAAACTCTACTATGAAAAACTGCCACTAGTATATGAAAGTGACAACAAAGGAGGCTCTCTATATGAAAAATATGGTGCTACTTTGAAGAACAAGTGTGGAATTAGCATGCCCTTTCTTCTTCTTCTTTTTCTTCTTTTTCTTCTTTTTTTTTCTTTTTCTTTTTTCCTTTTACTTTTTTCTTTTTCCTTTTAGTCCGGAGTCTCATCCCGACTTGTGGGGGAATCGTAGTCTCCATCATCCTTTCATAACTGGGACAATGCTCTAATACTGAAAATTACAACTCAAAAGAAATAAAAATTACAACTCGATACCTATAACAAAGTATGAATCTATATGAATGCCTCTAGCAGTGCCAGGATGTGCAATGATCTAGCATAACATGTATAAAAATGATGAACGGTGGCTGAGCCACATATGCTATGTCAGCTATATGATCATGCAAAGCAATATACAATGAATGCTCAAGTCAAACGGAAGCGGTGGAAGTTGCATGGAAATATATCTCGGAATGGCTATGGAAAGGCCATAATAGGTAGGTATGGTGGCTGTTTTGAGGAAGATATAATAAGGCTTATGTGTGATAGAGCGTATCATATCACGGGGTTTGGATGCACCGGCGAAGTTAGCACCACGTCTCGAGGTGAGAAAGGGCAATGCATGGTACCGTAGAGGCTAGCAAATTGCGGAAAGGTAAGAGTGCGTATAATCCATGGACTCACATTAGTCATAAAGAACTCATATACTTATTGCAAAAGTTTATTAGCCCTCGAAGAAAAGTACTACTACGCATGCCCCTAGGGGGCAGGTTGGTAGGAGTTAACCATCGCGTGCCCCCGACCTTCACACAAAGATAGACAATCAAGGATAAATTGTGCTCCAACTTCCCGGCATAACGGAAGACTATACGTGCATGCTTCGGGATTCACAAACCTTAACACCAATATCTTTCTAAACACGATCATCCACTAGTACCTCCCACATATTATCATCTCTATATCGCAAAACTATTGCAAGGAATCAAACATATCATATTCAACGATCCACAAGTTTTATGTAGGATTTTATGACTAACCATGCAATTGATCAATTCCTGTTGACTCTCTAAATAGGTATAAGTGAAGCATGAGAGTTTTAATTATTTCTACAAAAGGCCATGCTCTAACAAATATAAGTGAAGCAAAAGAGCATTCTATAAACAACGGTTTTCTATGTGAAGAGAAACAGGCAATCCAAACTTCAGATGATATAAGTGAAGCACATGAAGCATTCTATAAAGCCATACTCAAAAGATATAAGTGACATGCAATGAGAATTCTATACATCAACCATGGACTATCTCATACCAGCATGGTGCATAAAAGAAAGGTGAAAACTAAACACAAAAGACGTTCCAAGATTTGCACATATCACATGAACGAAACAAAGACGAAAACATATTGATACTTGTTGAAGAAAGATGGAATGCCTTCTGGGGCATCCCCAAGCTTAGACGCTTGAGTCTCTTTGGATATTTACTTGGGGTGCCTTGGGCATCCCCAAGCTTGAACTCTTGCCTCTCCTCCTTCTCCTCATATAGAGACCTCCTCGATCTTTGATCACTTCATCCACACAAAACTCAACAGAAACCTCGTGAGATCCGTTAGTATAATAATGCAAATCACTACAATAAGTACCGTTGCAAACCTATTTTGTTTTTCATTTTAGCTACTGTATTATAACTTTTTCATGGCTTATACCACCGATAGAATATGTCTTAAACAGGATAGTCTTAAACAGGATAGTCTGTAGTAATCTGAACACTACCATACTTCTGTAACTCCAAAAATTCTGAAAAATTAGGACAACATAAACAATTTGTATAGAAATAGTGTGCAAAAAGTTTCAGAAACGTTTGACGTTCCAGTAAAAAAATGAAAATTCACGCACACTGACCAAAGTTTACATTTTCGCACCGCACATACCAACAAGCAATCTAATCATCCTAAAGGCAAATCTTGGCACGTTATTTTTATAATACAATGGATTTGTACAAGGGGATAATTATTTTTGTGAGCACCTTCATGAAAAATTATACATTGTTTCCATGAGCATGAACACAAGTGTTCAAGGTCGACCCCCACTTCTCCAATGCATCACCTTTCAATCGCTTCTCTTTTTGAAAAAGTGTTTAGGTTCCCCTCTATATTTTTTGTTTTCAAACTTTATAAAAGCACTCAACAGAAATAAATGACTCTCTAAAACTTCCGGGTTATCTCCCTGGCAGCGCTTTCTTTAAAGCCCTTAAGCTAGGCATAAAGTGCTCAAGTAATGGATCCACCCGGATCCCAAGGTATATCGAAGCCAATTTTAATTAACAATGATTTGGTATTTACTAGTGAACAAAGCAACATATATCATGAAATGACGAAGTCTATGTAACATCCCAAATTTTCAATTTGGAATGTTATACATAGATCATCATTGCATATCATATTTTTGTTGCATTGTTGGCTCGATCCTAGAAATTCTACGCAACTCAAGGACCCACGGAGAGAGTTGGGGATTTCGTTATTTTCATATTTGAGTTTTCTCAAATTTTGAAAATAGGTGCAGAACCCCGCTATTGTGGGATGAGGTTGGAGACCGCCAGTTGTTTGGACCGGATTTGATTAAGGAGTCTGAACGAAAAGTAAAGTTGATTCGCGATAGGCTCAAGGTAGGTCAGTCAAGGCAGAAGAGCTATGCGGATTCAAAACGCAAGGAGACAGAATATGAAGTCGGAGACAGAGTTTATCTTCGAGTATCTCCGCTTCGAGGAGTTAAGCGTTTTGGTGTTAAAGGAAAATTAGCGCCACGTTTTGTGGGACCATACAAAGTTTTGGACCGCATGGGAGAAGTTGCGTACAAGTTGGAATTACCCGAGGGTTTGTCCGGTGTTCACGATGTGTTCCATGTTTCTCAGTTGAAGAAGTGTCACGCAGAGATGGCGGATATACCACTGAGAGATACTGTGCCACTAGAGGCGATTCAGTTGAATAACGATTTGACCTATGAGGAGAAACCAGTTAAGATTACGGAGTATGCCACCGAGTCACCCATGACAAGGTCATTAAGTTTTGCAAAGTTCAGTGGAGCCACCACACTGAGGATGAAGCCACCTGGGAGCGAGAGGAAGATGTTCTAAAGGACCACCCTCACCTATTTTCTAACCAACCCGAATCTCGAGGGCGAGATTCATCTTAAGGGGGTAGGTTTGTAACATCCCAAATTTTCAATTTGGAATGTTATACATAGTTCATCATTGCATATCATATTTTTGTTGCATTGTTGGCTCGATCCTAGAAATTCTACGCAACTCAAGGACCCACGGAGAGAGTTGGGGATTTCGTTATTTTCATATTTGAGTTTTCTCAAATTTTGAAAATAGGATCATTTGATTTTAATTATTTTATCTTCAATTATTTCTATTACCAAAAATATGAGAGAGGGAATAAAATGACTTTCCCAAAATAAAGAAATAATGAGGATTTAATAATAAAATCAAATAAGATTTTATTTTGGAGTTTTTCGCCATTTTATTTGAATTTAGGGAAAATGTGCGTTTTTTAAAATTGCATTTAGGCCCCAAAATAAATGTTCATCTTGTCCGGCTTAATTTTAGAAGCCGGGGAAAATTTATTTCGGGATTTTTGGAGTCCGTTTAATATTTCTTTCGTTTGTTTTTCTGCGCGAAATTATTTAAAAAAAATGAACCGACCTACGGGCCGTACCCGAGCGGGACTCCGCCCGGGGGCATCCTATATAAAGCGCCGCCCGAGCCCCGCACCAGCCCCGCTAGCCCAGCAGTAGCGCCTGCGCCCCAAACCCTAGCCCTGCCGCCTCGAACCCGCGCCGCATTGCTGCGTCGCGTGCGCCGCTTGCCGCCCGAGCCGCCGACCCGCCCCGAGGTGCCCCGAAATCCGTGCCGCCATTTTTTTTAGAAAAACCGTTCGGTTTTCCGTCGGTTTTTTTTTGTTTCCGTTTTTTATTAGATCGGTTTTTTTATTTTCGGTTCGGTTAAATAGCGAGCGTTCGCTCGTTCGTTCCTTTTTACGAACGTGTTCGTCAGATTAGATCTATTTAACGAACGTTCGTTCATTAACCTGTTCGTCGTTTTTTCTTTTCCTCGGATTTAATCCGTGATTTTTCTGATCGAGATTTTCGATCCGATTTTCGTTTTAGTATAACTTTTCGCTCGTTTATCGGAATCAGGCGATTCAAGCGCCTGGAGTTTCGTCTCGAAACCTTCTTTCCAAATAACTAACTTAAACAAGTTTTTGCCTCTGTAAAATTTGACTTAGATCCAGATTAGTAAAACGGAGCTGTTTTCTTTTGCCGTTTGACTTCCACTGCTTCGTTTGATTTGATTCTTTTTGCAAACCGGAGTTCTTAAGTTGAACTTTCTGGTTAGATCTTTTGTTTGAGATTTACCCGTGCATTAGATGAGTACTTATTGTATGCTTGTTTGTTTGTCTGCGATAGAATACCCGGAGTGCGCCGCCTGTTACTACGAGTCTCTAGGTTTCGCGGATCATCAGCAAGGCAAGTAACACTTTGATCATACCTTTTCTACTACCCAGTTTTATTGCATTAGATCAATCCTCAAACATTGCATGATTAGGATCTAATTAAATTGTGGGATGGGAAGTAGATGAGGTAGTACCTATTACCTGTTTATTATCAAACCTTGGGAGTTACTTCTTCGTTTGCTTATATTGCCATGCTATGTTCGTAGACGTGGATTGGGTTTGAGTGTATCCATGACAGATGTGAGATTGTTAATTAATGGTTTACTTAAGGTGGCAACTTAAACACACATCTGGGTGGATTGAGGTACCTGGTTTCCAGGATTTGCTTGTTTTTCTTCGGACCGCCACCCAGGCTCAAAGGGATCATGAGATTATTCATGCTAGAAACTTCCGTGTGCAGCCACATGCTACTATGGGCTCTAGCATAGTTGACTAAGTTGTGCGAACTCTTACGGGTAGACTAGCAGATGTAGGGGTTGTAGGTTGGTACGGTCTACCCATACGTAAGGTGTAAGCGCTTCTGAAAAACTATGTCTCGGTCATTCGTTTCTCAAACACCATGTAGTGCGAGAAATCAAACGGAGGAGATCGAGTCTTGTGGGGAAAAGTGCACAAACCTCTGCAGAGTGTATAAACTAATCATGGTTAGCCGTGTCCCCGGTTATGGACATCTTGAGTATCTAGTACTTGGATATCATATGAATCTCATCATGTTACTCTAATTAATATTGTTGGGTTGATAATGATTACTTTAATTGGGATTGAGGATGCTGTCAACCATTCTCAATGTTTAACAACCACCATGATAGTTAAATAAAATTTATTCCTTTGCAGTAGGGAAAAATTGGCTTTACGCAAAACTGTAACCATAGAGCTTTCCACCGGCCATATATGCATGTAGTTTAGGCTTACTCTTTCATTACTCTCTATGTGTTACTTTGCCAGCATATTCCATGTGCTGACCCGTTTTCGGGCTGCAACGTTTCATGTTGCAGACTTTTCAGACAACGAGTAAGGTGCTTAGGTCGTGGTTCTATACTCAGTGATGTCGTTGGAGTTGATGGACTCGATTATTCTTCCAAGCCTTCCGTTGTTATCGTTATTAGATGGCCTTAAGCCATATTTATTTTATTAAGTTCTCTCTTGAGATATTCGATGTAATAAGTGTGTGATTGCTACTCTGTTATAAATCCTTCAAGTACTGTGTGGTGTCAGCATTACTGATCCAGGGATGACATTGAGCACAGAGATCAGACTGTTTGAGGTCTGGTCGCTACAAAGATGGTATCAGAGCACACGCTGACTGTAGGACACGACCACTAAGCTAAAGCCCTGGATCACTACTCTCTTCTCATTTCTGACTTCTCATCTTTTCTACTCTTTTAGGATGACGGAAGCAAGGATCAAGTTCATCCAGCCGGATGAAGATACACCCTTTGGACGACACCTGAAGGAAGTCACTAAGTACCTGAACATCGGAATACCAAGCTTCACCGGGACCTACAATTCCACTTTACCCGAAGAGGAGCGCTGGAAGATTCAAGCTCAAGTTCCCGGAAGATGTTCGCGCCAGTCACGAAGCCCATAGAGTGTGTTTTTAATGCACCAACCTGGAGTCTGGGAAAGAGCATGGCAGCTCACATAACCATGGGCGCATTGGAGAAGTTTACCAAGATGACCTCAAGGATACTATCTACCAGATTTGCGGACGCCGAGATGAACAATGGGAGATAGTTAGCACTAAGAAGGATCGATCCATTGCAGCTTTCATCCAAGAGTTAAATCAGCACATTCGACGCCAGGAGAACCAGATGTGCGCAGACATGATGGAGTTGAAGAAAGCAAAAGCCAAGATTATCGAACTATAAGGAGAACTAAAGGCCACTCGCAAGGACTACATGGAGGAGATTGTAGCTCTAGTGAGACAAAACGACGATCTTAAGGAGAAGATTGAAGAACTCATGGGGAATTCAGCACCCGGAGGAGAAGATGAAGATTGCACCTGTCCAGAGAACTACATCATCATCGACGACACCGAATCCGATCCTAGTGATGATGATTTCGAAGACGAAGCTGGAGCAGATATCATGGAGTCTTCACCTGAGCAGTTTTTCTAGTTGACCACCATAACAGTAGTAGAAATTCCCCCATTAAAATTAGTTTTAGTCCAAGCACTTTGTAACGATAGTTAGACCGTTGTTTGCCCTTGTTGAATTGATTTGAGTGATATTGTGTGCTTTTGTCTCATGTGCATACGGGTAGTGTTTTCTCCCTAGACCTCATTCTATTCTTAACTCTCGTCTTTTCTATAAACCCCTCAGATGCCTCCGAGACGCGACCCCGGATTTGTTTTCCCGCCAGAGATCACTCAGTTGATTCAGCAGCAGAATGCCTTGATTCAAACATTGGTACAGAACCAAGGCAACAACAACAACAACAACCCACCACCACCACCACCTGTTGACCATTTGACCCATTTCTTAAGGCTAAATCCGCCGGTGTTTTCCAATAGCACCGAGCCGATAGTAGCAGATGATTGGCTCCGCAAGATAGGGAGGGAGTTGACCACTACAGGATGTACAGATGGGGAAAAGGTGAAATTTGCCGCACATCAGCTTGAAGGACCCGCAGCAGCATGGTGGGAGAATTTTATAGCCACTTATCTGTGAGACACCATCACATGGGATCGGTTTGACAAGCTTTCCGTACTGCCCATGTTTCAGCAGGAGCTATGGCCATGAAGAAGTGTGAGTTTCGCAACTTGTGCCAAGGAGGACAGACTGTTGGCCAGTATGTGGATGAATTTAGTAAACTAGCACGTTATGCCCCAGATGACGTTGCTACGGATGCAGCTAAATAGGAGAAGTTTCTAGAAGGACTAAATGATGAGCTGAGCATGCAGTTGATGGTAGCCACTTTCAATAACTACCAGGAGTTAGTAGACCGTGCTCTTATGATTGAAGGGAAGCAGCAGAAGATTGACAATCGCAAGAGAAAGTATGGACATGGGAAGTATAACTCTGGAGCTCAGCAGAAACTACGCTTTACCCCGAAGCCAGGAGGGCAATTTCAGCATACCCACGGTGGAGGTAGCTCGCACAATCATAATGGCACAAAGAATGGAAACGGGAATGGAGGAAGCAATGGAAAAAACCGCACCAACCCATCAACACCATCCAAGGTAGACCTGAGCCATATCACTTGTTTTAAGTGCCGTAAGACTGGGCATTATGCAAATGAATGTCCAGAAGCCCAAAATGGTAACAGCAATGGAAGCTCAGGAAAGAAGCCGAACCCTTTCAACAGGGGACAGGTGAACCACGTTACTGTGGAGGAGGTTGAAGCTCAGCCAGACGCAGTAATAGGTAAGTTTTTGGTTAAGACATTTACTGCAGTTGTTCTTTTTGATACTCGTGCATCGCATTCATACATATCAAGGGGATTTGTGGATAAGTATAAATTACCAACCCAAGCCCTTAGGTCACCCATACTAGTAACCTCACCCGGAGCGGAATATATGGCAAGTATATGGTGCGATCGACTGCCATTAAGGATTGGAAACTACTTATTTCCCTCGGACCTAATAGTTTTGGAATCTCAAGGATTGGGTGTGATATTAGGCATGGGTTGGTTATCAAAGTACGGAGGGAATATTGATTGCGCCAGTAAGTCGATTTTGCTTACCACCCCTGAAGGAAGGAGAATCAAGTATGTATCACGGCATGAGACGAGGAGGGCACATGTAAATTCCTTATCAGGAGTTGTGCAGGAGGAAGTACCAGTGGTAAGGCATTATCCGGACGTGTTTCCGGAAGAGTTGCCAGGCATGCCGCCGGACAGAGACATAGAGTTTCTGATTGAACTACTGCCAGGCACTGGGCCAATATATAAGAGACCTATAGGATGCCAGCCCAAGATTTGGAGAAAATTAAGAAGCAGATTAAGGAGTTACTGGATAAAGGTTTTATTCGCCCAAGTTCTTCGCCTTGGGGATCGCCAGTACTTCTAGTGGAGAAGAAGGATGGATCATTAAGAATGGTTGTTGATTATCGAGGATTGAATGAAGTGACCATTAAGAACAAATACCCGTTGCCGATGATCAACGACTTGTTTGACCAATTGCAAGGAGCTAAGGTATTTTCCAAGATCGATTTGCGATTAGGATACCATCGATTGAAGATTCGGGAGCAGGATATACCTAAGGCGGCTTTTACCACAGTGCGGGCTGTATGAGTATACCGTTGTGTCATTTGGTCTGACTAACGCCCCAACCTATTTTATGAACATGATGAACAAGGTGTTTATGGAGTTTTTGGATAAGTTCGTCGTGGTATTCATTGACGATATTTTGGTCTACTCAAAGAATGAAGAAGAACATAAGGAGCACTTGCGTTTGGTACTCGAGAAGCTCAGAGAACATCAGTTGTATGCCAAGTTCAGCAAGTGTGAGTTTTGGTTGAAGGAAGTTGGATTTATCGAACATGTAATATCCGGAGAAGGTATAGCAGTAGACCCCACTAAAGTTGCCACAGTGACAAACTAGGAAGCGCCAACAACAGTTGGAGAGATTCGGAGTTTCCTTGGACTCGCAGGATACTACCGAAGATTCATTGAGAATTTCTCGAAGATTGCGAAGCCTATGACAGAATTATTGAAGAAGGATACCAAGTTTATATGGACTGAAGAGTGTGAGGCTAGTTCCCAAGAGTTGAAGAGATGTTTGGTTACCTCACCAGTGTTGATTTTGCCAGACCAAACTAAAGATTATGAGGTGTATTGCGACGCTTCACGTCGAGGACTTGGAGCAGTGCTCATGCAGGAGGGAAGAGTTGTTTCGTATGCTTCACGACAACTGAAACCTCACGAATTAAACTATGCCATGCATGATTTGGAGTTAGCAGCCGTAGTGCATGCATTGAAAACATGGAGGCATTTCCTCATTGGAAATCATTGTGAGGTGTACATGGATCACAAGAGTTTGAAGTACATCTTCACGCAGAAGGAGTTAAACCTCAGACAAAGGAGATGGTTGGAGCTCATCAAGGATTATGATATGAGATTGCATTATCACCCCGGAAAGGCTAACGTGGTAGTATATGCGTTGAGCCGTAAGAGTCATGTCAACATCCTAATGACCGGAGGTTTACCAAAAGAATTAGCCGAGGAATTCCGGGAGCTATGTTTGGAAATAGTTCCGAGAGGCTATGTAGCAGCGTTGGAGATTCAGTCTACTTTGATGGATAAAATCAGAGAAGCTCAAAGGACAGATAAGGAAGTTGCTTCTATTAAGGAGAAGATGAGCAAGGGAAAAGCAAAGGGATTTCGTGAGGATGAGCACGATACCTTATGGTTTGAGGACCGCGTTTACGTACCAAGTGATCCGGAGATTTGGAAGTTGATTTTGCAAGAGGCACATGATTCGCCGTATTCGATCCACCCCGGAAATACTAATATGTATTTGGACTTGAAGGATACTTTTTGGTGGACCGGAATGAAGAAGGATATTGCAGAGTATGTAGCAGTTTGTGATGTGTGTCAGAAAGTGAAGGCAGAACATCAGAAGCCAGCAGGATTGTTACAGCCATTGCCTATACCGAATGGAAGTGGGATAAACTAGGCATGGATTTCATCACGGATTGCCCGGGACCCGTTCAGGCTATGACTCGATTTGGGTTGTAGTCGATCGTTTGTGAAGGTAGCTCATTTCATTCGATAAAGACTACCTACAGCAGTGCAGATTGGCTAAGATATACATGACCATGATTGTATGCTTGCATGGAGTTCCGAAGAGTATCGTATCAGATAGAGGAACCCAATTCACCTCAAAGTTCTGGAAGCAGTTGCACGAAACTTTGGGAACCAGACTAGAGTTTAGTACAGCTTTTCATCCACAGACAGATGGACAAATCGAGAGAGTCAACCAGATTTTGGAGGACATGCTGAGAGCATGTGCCTTGGATTATGGATCAAGTTGGGATGACAACTTGCCATATGCGGAGTTTTCTTATAACAACAGCTACCAAACCAGTTTGAAGATGACACTTTTCGAAGCCTTGAACGGAAGAAGGTGCAGAACCCCGCTATTGTGGGATGAGGTTGGAGATCGCCAGTTGTTTGGACCGGATTTGATTAAGGAGTCTGAACGAAAAGTAAAGTTGATTCGCGATAGGCTCAAGGTAGGTCGGTCAAGGCGGAAGAGCTATGCGGATTCAAAAGCATAAGGAGACAGAATATGAAGTCGGAGCGAGTTTATCTTGAGTATCTCCGCCGAGGAGTTAAGCGTTTTGGTGTTAAAGGAAAATTAGCGCCACGTTTTGTGGGACCATACAAAGTTTTGGACCGCATGGGAGAAGTTGCGTACAAGTTGGAATTACCGAGGTTTGTCCGGTGTTCATGATGTGTTCCATGGTTCTCGATTGAAGAAGTGTCACGCAGAGATGGCGGATATACCCTTTCGAGAGATCTTGTGCCACTAGAGGCGATTCAGTTGAATAACGATTTGACCTATGAGGAGAAACCAGTTAAGATTCTGGAGTATGTCAGCCGAGTCACCCGCAGCAAGGTCATTAAGTTTTGCAAAGTTCAGTGGAGCCACCACACTGAGGATGAAGCCACCTGGGAGCGAGAGGAAGATTTTCTAAAGTTCCACCCTCACCTATTTTCTAACCAACCCGAATCTCGAGGGCGAGATTCATCTTAAGGGGGTAGGTTTGTAACATCCCAAATTTTCAATTTGGAATGTTATACATAGATCATCATTGCATATCATATTTTTGTTGCATTGTTGGCTCGATCCTAGAAATTCTACGCAACTCAAGGACCCACGGAGAGAGTTGGGGATTTCGTTATTTTCATATTTGAGTTTTCTCAAATTTTGAAAATAGGATCATTTGATTTTAATTATTTTATCTTCAATTATTTCTATTACCAAAAATATGAGAGAGGGAATAAAATGACTTTCCCAAAATAAAGAAATAATGAGGATTTAATAGTAAAATCAAATAAGATTTTATTTTGGAGTTTTTCGCCATTTTATTTGAATTTAGGAAAATGTCGTTTTTAAAATTGCATTTAGGCCCCAAAATAAATGTTCATCTTGTCCGGCTTGATTTTAGAAGCCGGGGAAAATTTATTTCGGGATTTTTGGAGTCCGTTTAATATTTCTTTCGTTTGTTTTTCTGCGCGAAATTATTTAAAAAAAATGAACCGACCTACGGGCGTGCCGGCGGGACTCGCCGGGCAGCCTATATAAAGCGCCGCCCGAGCCCACCAGCCAGCCTTTTGCCCAGTAGCGCCCGCGCCCCAAAACCTAGCATTGCCGCCTCGAACCCGCGCCCTTTGCTTGCTGTCACACCGCCTTGCCGCCGCCGCCCGCCGAACCGCCGACCCTTACCTGAGGTGCCCAAGTCCGTGTCGCCATTTTTTAGAAAAACCGTTCGGTTTTCCGTCGGTTTTGTTTCCGTTTTTATTAGATCGGTTTTTATTTTGGTTCGGTTAAATAGCGGCGTTAGCTCGTTCGTTCCTTTTACGAACGTGTTCGTCAGATTAGATCTATTTAACGAACGTTCGTTCATTAACCTGTTCGTCGTTTTTCTTTTCCTCGGATTTAATCCGTGATTTTTCTGATCGAGATTTTCGATCCGATTTTCGTTTTAGTATAACTTTTCGCTCGTTTATCGGAATCAGGCGATTCAAGCGCCTGGAGTTTCGTCTCGAAACCTTCTTTCCAAATAACTAACTTAAACAAGTTTTTGCCTCTGTAAAATTTGACTTAGATCCAGATTAGTAAAACGGAGCTGTTTTCTTTTGCCGTTTGACTTCCGCTGCTTCGTTTGATTTGATTCTTTTTGCAAACCGGAGTTCTTAAGTTGAACTTTCTGGTTAGATCTTTTGTTTGAGATTTACCAGTGCATTAGATGAGTACTTATTGTATGCTTGTTTTTTTGTCTGCGATAGAATACCCGGAGTCGCTACTTTGTTACTCTGAGTCTCTAGGTTTCATGGATCATCGCAAGGCAAGTAACACTTTGATCATACCTTTTCTACTACCCAGTTTTATTGCATTAGATCAATCCTCAAACATTGCATGATTAGGATCTAATTAAATTGTGGGATGGGAAGTAGATGAGGTAGTACCTATTACTGTTTATTATCAAACCTTGGGAGTTACTTCTTCGTTTGCTTATATTGCCATGCTATGTTCGTAGACGTGGATTGGGTTTGAGTGTATCCATGACAGATGTGAGATTGTTAATTAATGGTTTACTTAAGGTGGCAACTTAAACACACATCTGGGTGGATTGAGGTACTGGTTTCGAGGATTTGCTTGTTTTCTTGGACCGCCACCCAGGCTCAAAGGGATCATGAGATTATTCATGCTAGAAACTTCCGTGTGCAGCCACATGCTACTATGGGCTCTAGCATAGTTGACTAAGTTGCGAACTCTTACGGGTAGACTAGAAGATGTAGGGGTTGTAGGTTGGTACGGTCTACCCATCGTAAGGTGTAAGCGCTACGAAAAACTATGTCTCGGTCATTCGTTTCTCAAACACCATGTAGTGCGAGAAATCAAACGGAGGAGATCGAGTCTTGTGGGGAAAAGTGCACAAACCTCTGCAGAGTGTATAAACTAATCATGGTTAGCCGTGTCCCCGGTTATGGACATCTTGAGTATCTAGTACTTGGATATCATATGAATCTCATCATGTTACTCTAATTAATATTGTTGGGTTGATAATGATTACTTTAATTGGGATTGAGGATGCTGTCAACCATTCTCAATGTTTAACAACCACCATGATAGTTAAATAAAATTTATTCCTTTGCAGTAGGGAAAAATTGGCTTTACGCAAAACTGTAACCATAGAGCTTTCCACCGGCCATATATGCATGTAGTTTAGGCTTACTCTTTCATTACTCTCTATGTGTTACTTTGCCAGCATATTCCATGTCTTGACCGTTTCGGCTGCAACGTTTCATGTTGCAGACTTTTCAGACAACGAGTAAGGTGCTTAGGTCGTGGTTCTATACTCAGTGATGTCGTTGGAGTTGATGGACTCGATTATTCTTCCAAGCCTTCCGTTGTTATCGTTATTAGATGGCCTTAAGCCATATTTATTTTATTAAGTTCTCTCTTGAGATATTCGATGTAATAAGTGTGTGATTGCTACTCTGTTATAAATCCTTCAAGTACTGTGTGGTGTCAGCATTATTGATCCAGGGATGACACTGAGCACAAAGATCAGACTGTTTGAGGTCTGGTTGCTACAGTCTAACTCTCTTCCTATGCATCGACATGTCATAAAGGAACAATTCATGCACATTTCGTAAAGGCCAATGCATCGTATAAGCAGTTTCTTGCAATTTTATCTTGTTGGAAACATAGAGAGACGGAGATGTAGTTCCTCTCTCATAATAATTGCAAATATGAGCAGCAAGCACATGCATATTATAGTCATCAAAATCATCATGTGCAACGGTAAAAGGCAACCCATCAATGTAATCCTTAATAAGAGAAAACTTCTCCGATATAGTGTAGTTGGGAGAATTCAAAAAGATAATAGGACTATCATGTGTGGGTGCAATAGCATTAATTTCATTCTTGACATAAGGAACTATTGCAAGATCATCTTTATAAGCATAATTCATATTGGCATCTTGGCCACAAGCATAGCTAACATCAAGTTCATCAAAAAGGGATATTTCAAACGAATCAACGGGATCATAGCAATTACCATTCGGTAAGAATGAAGGGGCATTAAATAATGTATGAGTTGAAGAGTTACTCTCATTAGAAGGTGGGCACCGGTAGCTAATCCGCTCTTCCTCCTTTTGTTCTTCACTCTCCTCATCATCTCTTTCTTCCAATGAGCTCACAGTTTCATCAATTTCTTCTTCCATAGACTCCTCCAAAATGTTCGTATCTTCTTGGACAGAGGAGAAGTCCTCAATATATGGTTTAATATAAGCATTAGAAGAATAATTTTCATAGCAATATTTAAGTATGGCAAAATTTTTAGATTTGTAAAGAGTAACATCATACTTTTCAATCAATGAAGCAACTTCATAGGCACCCTTAAAAGCAACAAATTATTCAATTTGTTCAATATCAAAGTAATTATAAACACCCTTGGCATAAGAAGATTAGATTCCATTATCCTTAAACTCACATTGGAATAAAAGGTGTTTCTTGGGGTCTTCGAAACAACAAGTAAAATGATGTATTTCATATAAATTCAAAGCATAGCAATACAAACTATTAATATGATGCCACAAAAGTTTCCCTTTTTGAGATAAGCGGTGTTGCACAAAATATGCATGCTCATTTAATGATTTTCTCTCAACTAAGCTAGTTGGGTTTTCAGCAAGAGCACAAATGGATCGAAGATGATCCAAATAGAAAGCTTCAGTAGTATGATAGATTTTGGGTGGTTCTTCAACCATTGGTTTAGTAGGTACAACTAATTTTTTTTGGTATTTTGCGTTTCCTACCCATAACTAGAGATACAAAACAAGAGCACAAAATAAAAATTACTTAGTGATAAAGCAAACAAGCACACACGAGAATATTCACCCCACGCTATTGCTCCCCGGCAACGGCGCCAGAAAAAGGTCTTGATAACCCACAAGTATACGGGATTGTTTGTGGCCTTCTTCGATAAATAAGAGTGTCGAACCCAATGAGGAGCTAAAGGTAGAACAAATATTCCCTCAAGTTCTATCGACCACCGATACAACTCTACACACACTTTGACGTTTACTTTACCTAGAACAAGAATAAAACTAGAAGTACTTTGTGAGAATAAAACTACGAATAAATTGCAAGATAATAAAAGTGGATAGCTTTTGTCAATAACAAAGTCATTTGTCCCTAGGCAATCAATAACAAGTACCGGTAATCATTCTTGTAATTTTATATGAGTGAGAGGCATGAGCTAACATACTTTCTCTACTTGGATGTATGCACTTATGATTGGACCCCTAGCAAGCATCCGCAACTACTAAAGATCATTAAGGTCGTGAAACCCAACCATAGCATTAAGTATCAAGTCCTCTTTACTCCCATACGCCATAACCCACTTATCCGCGTTTAGGCTGCTATCACCCCCCGCAACACCGACAATAAGCAAACCATGAACATATTGTAAAACCCTACAGCGGGGGTGAGGGAGTTCCGGACTAGGGGGTGTCCGGATAGCCGAACTATCATCATCGGCCGGACTCCAAGACTATGAAGATACAAGATTGAAGACTTCGTCCCGTGTCCGGATGGGACTTTCCTTGGCGTGGAAGGCAAGCTTGGCGATACGGATATGTAGATCTCCTACCACTGTAACCGACTCTGTGTAACCCTAACCCTATTTGGTGTCTATATAAACCGGAGGGCTTTAGTCCATAGGAGGAACAACAATCATACCATAGGCTAGCTTCTAGGGTTTAGCCTCTTTGATCTCGTGGTAGATCCACTCTTGTAACACACATCATCAATATTAATCTAGCAGGACGTAGGGTTTTATCTCCATCAAGAGGGCCCGAACCTGGGTAAAACATCGTGTCCCTTGTCTCCTGTTACCATCCGCCTAGACGCACAGTTCGGGACCCCCTACCCGAGATCCGCCGGTTTTGACACCGACATTGGTGCTTTCATTGAGAGTTCCTCTGTATCGTCACCGATAGGCTCGATGGCTCCTTTGATCATCAACAACGACGCGGTCCAGGGTGAGACTTTTCTCCCCGGACAGATCTTCGTATTCGGCGGCTTTTGCAGTGCGGGCCAATTAAGCAGCCATCTGGAGCAGATCGAAAGCTCGCCCCGCCGTCGGTCGGATTTGGAATAGCAGAAATTCAAAATTTTCACGCATCACCAAGATCAATCTATGGAGAATCTAGCAACGAGGAAGGAGAGTGCATCTACATACCCTTGTAGATCGCTAAGCGGAAGCGTTCAAGTGAGCGGGGTTGATGGAGTCGTACTCGTCGTGATTCAAATCACCGATGATCCTAGTGCGAGCAGACGGCACCTCGCGTTCAACACACGTACAGCCGGTGGCGTCTCCCACGCCTTGATCCAGCAAGGAGAGAGGAGAGGTTAAGGAAGACTCCATCCAGCAGCAGCACTGGCAGGCGTGGTGGTGGTGGAGGGCGTGGCAATCTTGCAGGCTTCGCCAAGCATCACAAGAGAGGAGGAGGAGGAAGAGAGCGCAGGGCTGCACCAGCGAGAGATCGAATCGCGTGTTATGGGCAGCCCTAGGCCTCATATATATGGGGAAGGGGAGGAGGTGCGCCCCTCTAGGGTTCCCACCCCTAGAGGCGGCAGCCCCAAAACCCATCTATGGGTGGCGGCCACAAGGGGAGGAGAGGGAGGCGCGGGGAGCATGGGCCTTGGGGCCCATCGCCTTAGGGTTTGCCCTCTCCCTTCTTGCCGCATGGGCCATGGTGGGGCGCCCTAGCCCACCTAGGGGCTGGTGCCCTCTCATACTTGGCCCATGTATGCTCTGGAGCATGTGGCCCCACTTGGTGGACCCCGGGACCCTCCGGTGGTCCCGATCGTTACCGATAAACCCGAAACTTTTCCGGTTACCAAAACAGAACTTCCATATATAAATCTTTACCTCCGGACCATTCCGGAACTCCTCGTGACGTCCGGGATCTCATCAGGGACTCGAACAACATTCGGTAACCACATACAAACTTCCTTTATAACCCTAAGCGTCATCGAACCTTAAGTGTGTAGACCCTACGGGTTCGGAGACATGTAGACATGACCGAGGCGTTCTCCGGTCAATAACCAACAGCGGGATCTGGATACCCATGTTGGCTCCCACATGTTCCACGATGATCTCATCGGATGAACCACGATGTCAAGGACTCAATTGATCCCGTATACAATTCCCTTTGTCTAACGGTATTGAACTTGCCCGAGATTCGATCGTCGGTATCCCGATACCTTATTCAATCTCGTTACCGTCAAGTCTCTTTACTAGTTCCGTAACACATCATCCCGTGATCAACCCCTTGGTCACATTGTGCACATTATGATGATGTCCTACCGAGTGGGCCCAGAGATACCTCTCCGTTTACGGAGTGACAAATCCGATCTCGATTCGTGCCAACCCAACAGACACTTTCGGAGATACCGTAATGCACCTTTATAGTCACCCGATTCGTTGTGACGTTTGGTACACCAAAGCATTCCTACGGTATCCGGGAGTTGCACAATCTCATGGTCTAAGGAAATGATACTTGACATTAGAAAAGCTTTAGCATACGAACTACGATCTTTGTGCTAGGCTTAGGATTGGGTCTTGTCCATCACATCATTCTACTAATGATGTGATCCGTTATCAACGACATCCAATGTCCATGGTCGGAAACCGTAACCATCTATTGATCAACGAGCTAGTCAACTAGAGGCTTACTAGGGACATGGTGTTGTCTATGTATCCACACATGTATCTGAGTTTCCTATCAATACAATTATAGCATGGATAATAAACGATTATCGTGAACAAGAAAATATAATAATGACTCATTTATTATTGCCTCTAGGGCATATTTCCTACAGTCTCCCACTTGCACTAGAGTCAATAATCTAGTTCACATCGTCATGTGATTAACACTGATAGGTCGCATCGCCATGTGACCAACACCCAAAGAGTTTACTAGTGTGTGTAAACTAGTTCACATCATCATGTGATTTAGACTCAATGAGTTCTGAGGTTTGATCATGTTTTGCTTGTGAGAGAGGTTTTAGTCAGCGGGTTTTAGTCAGCGGTCTGAATCTTTCAGATCCGTGTGTGCTTGCAAATTTCTAGGTCATATTATAAATGCTGCTTCCACGCCCCACTTGGAGCTATTCCAAATGGTTGTTCCACTATCGTATCATGTTTGCTACTTAGAGTCATTCGGATAGGTGTTAAAGCTTGCATCGGCGTACCTTCGCGCGAATTCTTTATCACCTCCATAATCGAGAAACATGTCCTTATTTACTCCAAGGACAATTTTGACCGCTGTCAATGATCCATTCTGGATCATTCTTGTACTATGAGTGACTCATGGCAAGGCACACTTCGGTGCGGGTACAGCATAGCATACTATAGAGCCTATGTACGAAGCATAGGGGCGACCTTCGTCCTTTCTCTCTTTTCTGCCGTGGTCGAGCTTTTAACTCTTAACTTCATACCTTACAACTCAGGCAAGAACTCCTTCTTTGGTGATCCATCTTGAACACTTTCAAGATTATGTCAAGGTATGTGCTCATTTGAAAGTATTATTAAACATTTTGATCTATCTTATAGATCTTGATGCTTATTGTTCAAGTAGCCTAATCCAGGTTTTCTATTGAAAATCATCTTTCAAATAACTCTATATGCTTTCCAGAAATTCTACATCATTTCTGATCATCAATATGTCAAAAACATATACTCATCAGAAATTCTATAGTGCTCCCACTCACTTCTTTGGAAATACAAGTTTCTCATAAACTTTGTATAAACCCAAAATCTTTGATCATCTCATCAAAGTGCACATTCCAACTCCGAGATGCTTACTCCAGTCCTTAGAAGGATCGCTGGAGCCAGCATACCTTTTAGCATCCTTAGGATTGACAAAACTTTTCTGATTTTATCACATACAACCTTTCCTTACGAAAACTGGTAAGGAAACTCGTTTTGACATCCATTTGCCAGATTTCATAAATGCAGCAAATGCCAACATGATTCCGACGGACTTAAGCATCGCTACGGATGAGAAAATCTCATCATAGTCAACTCCTTGAACTTGTGAAAACTCTTTGCCACAAGTCGAGCTTCATAGACGGTGATATTACCGTCCACGTCCGTCTTCTTCTTAAAGATCCATTTATCTCTATGGCTTGCCGATCAACGGGCAAGTCCACCAAAGTCCATGCTTTGTTACGATACATGGATCCTATCTCGGATTTCATGGCTTCTAACCATTTGTCGGAATTTGGGCCCACCATTGCTTCTCCATAGCTCGTAGGTTCATTGTTGTCTAGCAACATGACCTTGAGACAGGATTCTTGTGCCACTCGATGTAGTACGCATCCTTGTCACCCTACGAGTGCGGTAGTGACTTGATCCAAGTTTCATGATCACTATCATAGCTTCTACTTCAATTGGTGTAGGTGCCACGGAACAACTTCCGTGCCTGCTACACACTAGTTGAAGTGATGGTTCAATAACCTCATCAAGTCTCCACCATCCTCCCACTCAACTTTTCGACACGAACTTTTCCTCGAGAAAGGACCCGATTCAAGAAACAATCCCTATTGCTTTCGGATCTGAATTAGGAGGTATACCCAACTGTTTGGGTGTCCTATGAAGATGCATTTTATCCGCTTTGGGTTCGAGCTTATCAACCTGAAACTTTTTCACATAAGCGTCGTAGCCCCAAACTTTTAAGAAATGACACTTAGGTTTCTTTAAACCATAGTTCATACGGTGTCATCTCAGCGGAATTACGTGGTGCCCTATTAAAGTGAGTGTGGTTGTCTCTAATGCCTAACCCATGAGCGATAGTGGTAATTCGATAAGAGACATCATGGCACGCACCATATCTAATAGGGTGCAACTATGATGTTCGGACACACCATCACACTATGGTGTTCCAGCGGTATTAGTTGTGAAACAATTTCCACAATGTCTCAATTGTGTACCAAACTCATAACTCAGATATTCATCTCTATGATCACATCATAGACATTTTATCCTCTTGTCACGAAGATCTTCAACTTCACTCTGAAATTACTTGAACCTTTCAATAATTCAGACTTGTGTTTCATCAAGTAAATATACTCAACATCTACTCAAATCATCGTGAAGTAAGAACATAACGATATTCCTTTGCATGCCTCGGCACTCATTGGACTGCACACATCAATATGTGTTACTTCCAACAAGTTGCTATCTTGTTCCATCTTCTTGAAACCGAGGCTTTTAGGTCATCTTGCCCATGTGGTATGATTTGCATATCTCAAGTGATTCAAAATCAAGTGAGTCCAAACGATCCATCTGCATGGATTTTATTCATGCGTATACACCAATAGACATGGTTCACATGTCTCAAACTTTTCAAAAATGAGTGAGTCCAAAGATCCATCAACATGGAGCTTCTTCATGCGTTTATGACTTACATGGCGATTGCCACAAGTAAGTGGTACTATCATTACTATCTTATATCTTTTGGCATGAAAATGTGTATCACTACAATCGAGATTCAATAAACCATTCTTTTAGGTGCAAGACCATTGAAGGTATTATTCAAATAAATAGAGTAACCATTATTCTCCTTAAATGAATAACCGTATTGCGATAGACATAATCCAATCATGTCTATGCTCAGCATAAACACCAAATAACAATTATTTAGGTTTAACACCTAATCTCGATGGTAGAGGGCGTGCGATGCTTGATCACATCAACCTTGGAAACACTTCCAACATATATCGTCACTCACCTTTAGCTAGTCTCCGTTTATTCCGTAGCTTTTTATTTGAGTTACTAACACTTAGCAACCGAACGGTATCTTAATACCCTGGTGCTACTAGGAGTACTAGTAAAGTACACATTAACACAATGTATATCAATATACTTCTATCGACCTTGCCAGCCTTCTCATCTACCAAGTATCTAGGGTAATTCTGCTCGATGGCTGTTCCCCTTATTACGAAGCACTTAGTCTCGGCTTTGGGTTCAACCTTGGGTTTCTTCCTTTGGGCAACAACTGATTTGCCGTTTCATGAAGTGTCCCTTTTGCCCTTGCCCTTCTTGAAACTAGTGGTTTCACCAACCATCAACAATTGATGCTCCTTCTTGATTTCTACTTTCGTGGTGTCAAACATCGCGAATACTTCAAGGATCATCATATCTATCCCGATATGTTATAGTTCATCACAAAGCTCTAGCAGCTTGGTGGCAATGACTTTGGAGAAACATCACTATCTCATCGGAAGATCAACTCCCTTTCGGTTCAAGTGATTGTTGCACTTGAGAAAATCTGAGCACAAGCTCAACGATTGAGCTTTTCTCCCTTATTTTGCAGGCTAAGACAATCGTCGGAGGTCTTATACCTCTTGGCGTGAGCACGAGCCTGAAATCCCAATTCAGCCTTGAAACATCTCATATGTTCGCGATGTTTCAAAACGTCTTTGGTGCCTCAACTCTAAACCGTTTAATGAACTATCACGTAGTTATCAAAGCGTGTATGTCCGATGTTCGCAACATCCACAAACTACGTTTGGGGTTCAGCACACTGAGTGGTGCATTAAGGACATAAGCTTTCTACTGTCCGCATAATCGCTACTTTCAACTTTCAACTATATTTTCTCTAGGAACATATCTAAACAGTGGAACTAAAGCGCGAGCTCACGACATAATTTGCAAAGATCTTTTGACTATGTTCGGGATAATTAAGTTCATCTTATGAACTCCCACTCAGATAGACATCCCTCTGGTCATCTAAGTGATTACATGATCCGAGTCAACTAGGCCGTGTCCGATCATCACGTGAGACGGACTAGTCATCATCGGTGAACATTTTCATGTTGATCGTATCTACTATCGACTCATGCTCGACCTTTCGGTCTCCGTGTTCGAGGCCATGTATGCACATGCTAGGCTCGTCAAGTTAACCCCAAGTGTTTTTGCTGTGTAAATCTGTCTTACACCGTTGTATGTGAGCGTAAGAATCCATCACACCCGATCATCACGTGGTGCTTAGAAGCGACGAACTGTAGCAGCGGTTGCGTCGGGGAGAACACTTCTTGAAATTTGTGTAAGGATCATCTTATTTACTACCGTCGTTCTAAGTAAACAAGATGCATAAACATAATAAACATCACATGCAATTATATAGTGACATGATATGGCCAATATCATTTTGCTCCTTTGATCTCCATCTTGGGCTCCATGATCATCATCGTCACCGGCATGACACCATGATCTCCATCATCATGATCTCCATCATCGTGTCTTCATGAAGTTGTCTGCCAATTATTACTTCTACTACTATGGCTACGGTTAGCAATAAAGTAAAGTAATTACATGGCATTGTTCAATGACACGCAGGTCATACAATAAATAAAGACAACTCCTATGGCTCCTGCGGTTGTCATACTCATCGACATGCAAGTCGTGAATCCTATTACAAGAACATGATAAATCTCATACATCACATATCATTCATCACATTCTTCTTGGCCATATCACATCACATAGCATACCTGCAAAAACAAGTTAGGCGTCCTCTAATTGTTGTTTGCATGTTTACGTGGCTGCTATGGGTTTCTAGCAAAACGTTTCTTACCTCATAAAACCACAGCGTGATATGCCAATTGCTATTTACCCTTCATAAGGACCCTTTTCATCGAATCCGTTCCGACTAAAGTGGGAGGCGGCACCGCTAGCCACCTTATGCACCAAGTGCATGTCGATCGGTGGAACACTGTCTCACGAAATGCGTGTAAGGTCGGTCCGGGCGCTTCATCCCACAATACCGTCGAAACAAGATTGGACTAGTAGCGGTAAGCATATTGAACAACATCAACGCCCACAACTACTTTGTGCTCTACTCGTGCAAAGAATCTACATAATAGACCTAGCTCATGATGCCTTTGTTGGGGAGCGTGGCAGAAATTCAAAATTTTCACGCATCACCAAGATCAATCTATGGAGAATCTAGCAGCGAGGAAGGAGAGTGCATCTACATACCCTTGTAGATCGCTAAGCGGAGCGTTCAAGTGAGCAGGGTTGATGGAGTCGTGCTCGTCGTGATTCAAATCACCGATGATCCTAGTGCGAGCAGACGGCACCTCCGCGTTCAACACACGTACAGCCGGTGGCGTCCCACGCCTTGATCCAGCAAGGAGAGAGGAGAGGTTAAGGAAGACTCCATCCAGCAGCAGCACTGCAGGCGTGGTGGTGGTGGAGGCGTGGCAATCTTGCAGGCTTCGCCAAGCATCACAAGAGAGGAGGAGGAAGAAGAGGCGAGGGCTGCACCAGCGAGAGATCGAATCGCGTGTTATGGGCAGCCCCTAGGCCTCATATATATAGGGGAAGGGAGGAGGTGCGCCCCTCTGGGGTTCCCACCCCTAGAGGCGGCAGCCCCAAAACCCATCTATGGGTGGCGGCCACAAGGGGAGGAGAGGGAGGCTTGGGAGCATGGGCCTTGGGGCCCATCGCCCTAGGGTTTGCCCTCTCCCTTCTAGCCGCATGGGCCATGGTGGGGCGCCCTAGCCCACCTAGGGGCTGGTGCCCTCTCACTTGGCCCATGTATGCTCTGGAGCATGTGGCCCCACTTGGTGGACCCCGGGACCCTCCGGTGGTCCGTGCGTCTACCGATAAACCCGAAACTTTTCGGTTACCAAAACAGAACTTCCCATATATAAATCTTTACCTCCGACCATTCGGAACTCCTCGTGACGTCAGGGATCTCATCCGGGACTCGAACAACATTCGGTAACCACATACAAACTTCCTTTATAACCCTAAGCGTCGCCAGAACCTTAAGTGTGTAGACCCTACGGTTTGGAGACATGTAGACATGGCCGAGGCGTTCTCCGGTCAATAACCAACAGCGGGATCTGGATACCCATGTTGGCTCCCACATGTTCCACGATGATCTCATCGGATGAACCACGATGTCAAGGACTCAATTGATCCGTATACAATTCCCTTTGTCTAGCGGTATTGAACTTGCCCGAGATTCGATCGTCGGTATCCCGATACCTTGTTCAATCTCGTTACCGGCAAGTCTATTTACTCGTTCCGTAACACATCATCCGTGATCAACCCCTTGGTCACATTGTGCACATTATGATGATGTCCTACCGAGTGGGCCCAGAGATACCTCTCCGTTTACGGAGTGACAAATCCCATCTCGATTCGTGCCAACCCAGCAGACACTTTCGGAGATACCTGTAATGCACCTTTATAGTCACCCGATTCGTTGTGGCGTTTGGTACACCCAAAGCATTCCTACGGTATCCGGGAGTTGCACAATCTCATGGTCTAAGGAAATGATACTTGACATTAGAAAAGCTTTAGCATACGAACTACGATCTTTGTGCTAGGCTTAGGATTGGGTCTTGTCCATCACATCATTCTCCTAATGATGTGATCCCGTTATCAACGACATCCAATGTCCATGGTCAGGAAACCGTAACCATCTGTTGATCAACGAGCTAGTCAACTAGAGGCTTACTAGGGACATGGTGTTGTCTATGTATCCACACATGTATCTGAGTTTCCTATCAATACAATTATAGCATGGATAATAAACGATTATCGTGAACAAGGAAATATAATAATAACTCATTTATTATTGCCTCTAGGGCATATTTCCAACATTAATCTCTACGGCGATCGAGCCGAACTCTATCCCTGTCCATTGTGAAGACCTCGACTCCAGGGTGCCGGACTCCTCTCCGGACTCCGAACCCTCCGCGCCCTTGCCAATCGAATCCGATTGGGCGCCCATTATGGAGTTCACGGCCGCGGACATCTTTCAGCACTCACCTTTTGGCGACATCTTCTTGAGTTCGCTAAAGTACCTCTCGTTATCAGGAGAGCCCTGGCCGGACTGCGGTCAGGACGGTTGGGATGCGGACGACGAAGAAATTCAAAGCCCACCCACCACCCACTTGGTAGCCCTGTCGATGATCTAACCGACATGCTAGACTACAACTCGAAGACATCGGCGGTATGGGCGGCGATGCTGGGAGGCGAACAAGACCCAGCGCCTACGAGGGGCTTTGGAAGGCCACCTCGTCATCGACATATATATGGTGGACATCCCAAAAGATGGGAGCAGCGATGGAACAGCGGAGGATGACCCCTCAAGAAGCGGCATAGCGCCCGGCGTCGTGGCGCCGCTCTAAATCCCGCCACAGCAAGAATGAAGATTCGGCACGGAGATAACAATACACCGGACGGTGCGAAGACAATCCACTCGGCAAGATCCGGTAGCGGGGAGGATGGAGGCGCCAGCCCTCACGAGAGCGGCGAGAAGAAGAGGTAGAGGATTATATGCCTCCCTCCGAAGGCGAAGCAAGCCTCGAAGACAATGAATTCGTCATGCACGAGGATCCCGTCGAACAAGAGCGTTTTAGGCGCGGGCTTATAGCCACGGCGAACAGCCTCAAGAAAAAAGCAGCAACGACTTAGAGCTGATCGGGATCGCTAGCCGACGGATGGTGAAGTCCTCGCGGCGAAGAGCATGAGCTCGAGCGCCCCTCAAAAGCTACCCTAAGCATAAGTTGCTCCCCGATTAGAGGAGAAAGCTTACGAACCCGCATCACCGGGGAGACAATCGGCTGACCGACCACCCGTGGTCGCGACGGAGAGGCCTCTAGGCCCTTCACTAGAACCGTACCCGGCATCGCTCAAAAGCACACGGCCACGTGGGAGGCGCTCCGGACTGCGAGATATATTGGAGGACAAGGCAAGACAATCAAGATCGATCTATGGATCGGCGTGGGCCCACAGTGCGTGGCGACAACCGTCGCGCCGGACCACGATAAGTCGGCGGGTCGAACAAAGCGAGACAAAGCTCTTTCGAGCTCCGTCGTGATATCGCCCGATCTGAGGCGCCGCACACCGCTATGCTTCACGAGGCGAGTAATGGATCATCAAATCCCGAAGGGTTTAAACCCGTCAATATTGAATCCTATGATGGCAAGCAGACCCAGCGGTTTGGATGAATACTATCTCCTTCACATCCACATGGCCCGCGGTGGCGATCTTCACGCCATCAAATACCTCCCCTCAAGCTTAAAGGACCAGCCCGGCATTGGCTCAACAGCTTGCCGGAGAGTCAATTGGGAGCTGGGAGGACACGAAGCCGCATTCTCGATAACTTCCAGGGCACTTATATGCGACCACGAGACGGCGATGACCTAAGCCACATAATTCAGCAGCCGGACAAATCGGCGGACAATTACGGACACGGTTCTTAACCAAGAAAAACCAAATCGTCATTGTCCGGATGCGGAGGCCCTCGCGACCTTCAAGCATAACATCTGCGACGAGTGGCTTGCCCGCACCTAGGACAGGAAAAGCGAAATCCATGGCAGCCCTCACATCACTCATGACCGCTTCTGCGGGTGAGGACAGCTAGCTAGCACGCAGCAACAACCTCGGCAAAAATTCTGGCAGTCCGAACTTCAAGGACCGAAATGGCAGGCAGCGTCGTAACAAAAACAAAGCGCCACATTAAGAGGCGACAATATTGAGGATCGACAATCAATGCGGATTCGAGGCTCTAAACCCGGTCGGCGGAAAAAGCCATTCAAAAGAACTACTCGGGTCCGTCCAATTTGGACCGAATACTCGACCGCTTGTGCGGATACGGCACCCCGAAAAGCCAGCTAACCACACCAGCAGGGACTGTTGGGTATTCAACAGCGAGCAAGTTAATTGCGAAAACAATGACAAGGGCTGCATAGCGATAACGAGGGCGAGACCCAACCGCCCGAACAATAGAGGGCGAAGGGTTTCCCCCACAGTGCGGATGGTGAACATGATATCATAGCGCACATACCCAAAAGGGAGTGGGCGTGCACTCGGGGATGTCTGCGATGGAGCCAGTTGCCCGAAGTTCAATCCATGGTCCTCTGCCCGATCACTTTTGACCGAAGGACCACCCCACCGACATCCGCCACGGCGGATTCGCCGACTGGTCTTAGACCCAATCGTTGATGGATTTCACCTAACGAGTCACGAGGACGGCGGGCAGCCTGAACCTACTTTACCGGGATCGGTGGGCAAAATGGGCATAGACCCTCAAGGATTAAACCTACCAAAACTACCTTTAAAGGCGTCATACCGGTGTAGAAGCCAATTATGCAGTCTCAATTACTGGAAGTGGTCTTTGGATCCTGGATAACTTCCGAAGCAAGGAGTTAATCTTGACATAGTCCCGTTCATGGCGGCTATCATGCCTTGCTCGGGCGTGCAGCGTTTGCAAAGTTCAATGCGGTGCCGCTTTTCGCATACCTCAAGCTCAAGATGTCGGGCCCTCGAGGAGTCATCACGGTCAGCGGAAACACGAGCGTTCTCTCCGCGCGGAGGAACATCTGGCGGCTCTCGCGGCGAAGTGCAATGCAGCCTCTTAAGGCAATTCTCGAGTCTGGCCGTTAAGCGGCGGACACAGCCAAGCGCGCCGGAGTAACTTACAACAAGATCACCTAGCACGTTCGAACGCAGCGTAGCGATGCGGCCCCAACCCCAGCTCTGCGAAACATCAAGCAGATCCTTCGCCTACACCATTACGCTCACGAAGATACCATGGGCATGGGGAGAGGGCACGACCACGATAAACCCGGACGCGGCTCAACCACACGGGGGCTCTCAAGTGTGTCGTTCCTTTTCTTTTCTTTTTCCTTTTACTTTTTACCCACAGGACTCCGTTTGTCGAAGCCACATCTGCGGCAGACCTGCCGAACTCACGATGCAACAGCGAGGGAAGGATAAAGGCTACAACGAATATCTGGTGGTCTCCATTACGAGCATTTTATACACCAATATGCAGCCTACCCACGGAGAGGACATGTTTAACAGTTCCATACCTTGCTTATCGCACTATTTGTATCATTACGCATTCGTAGCAGCACTTATTGAATAAAACAATGCAGCACCTTTTTGCTTATAATTGCATTTCTTTTCATACATATGTTCATTCACGGCATGTTGCATCCGTACACTTTAGTACGGCTAATATACACCAGGGCTTATGTTTCCCGCATTACGGTATGATGAGTCGAACACTTTCACAAGTCGGCACCCGAACTTATAGCACTATATGCATCGGCTCGAATCATGTCTTGGGTCAATAGTTGGGTTTGCCCGGCTCCCATGTTTTGGTACCTTACATTCCGTTATATCGGCTAAGGTAGCCTTTGGGAGAACCACTGCGATTCCGCCCAGTTGAGCTGGGTTAACGCCTCGATGGAGAAAGCTAAAACTGACCGTCATGATGAGGCGAGAGACCGGTCGCTGTTCGAGAGGTTTTTGTGAGTCCTTAAAGACTTATGCCGCTTAGGCGAGGCGGATCTGTCCGGCCAAGGCGTGATAGCGCCCCAAATTGACCTTCGAAGACTAGGGGCTTCGCGAAATTTAAAATTATAAATTCTATGGCTAAGTGAGAGTGTTCAAGCATTATAAGTCTGGTTGCCTTGTTCGCTGTGTTGGCGCCTCCTAGATGGACCCAAAAATAGGAACAAGAGCGCTCAAGTTTATCCGAACACCCCAGCACTTTCGTGGCATGGGGGCTGAAGCCGACGACTTGCCATCTCTCGATTTGATAAACAGCCGCACAAAAGGTAATATTTTAAATTAACAAGCTTTGCTTAGCGCATATGAACTAAGTTTTCAGCGCACAGGATAACAAAATCTTGAGTCTACTCAAATATTACATCTTTGGAGCACTCACCGCAATAGTCTGGGCGCCCTTGACACACCCTTATAATACATCTCGGGCGTGCGATGCTCCTTGCCCTCTGGTGGCGGGTCCGTCACGAGCTTACAGGCATCCATCTTGCCCAGTGCACCTTCTTGCGGGCAAGGCCCGACAGGCACCCTCAATACAAGCGGAATGCTTGATAACTTCAACCCACGGGCATGCATCCATCAGCCGCCGCACCAGGCCGAAGTACCTCCCAGGCATGGCCTCCTTAGGCCACAGCCAAACTATGAGGCCCTTCATGGCCTGTTCGGCCGCCTTGTGGAGCTCGACCAGCTGCTTCAGCTGGTCGCTAAGGGGCACCGGATGTCCGGCCTCAGCATACTAAGACCAGAAGACCTTCTCCGTCGAGCTCCCCTCCTCGGCCCAGTAGAATGCGGTAGCATCAGACACGCTGCGAGGAAGATCTGCAAACGCTCCTGGAGAGCTCCGAATTCGGGTAAGCAACAGGTAATTAACTCTCACATGCTTACTTTACATGAAAAATGCCTTACCCGCTGCTATTTTCTTCATCGCCTCAATCTCCTGGAGGGCCTTGTAGGCTTCGGCCTTAGCGGCTTTGGCACTCTCAAGAGCCGTTGCAAGCTCAGACTCTCGAGTATTCGAGTCACGCTCCAAGCTCTCATGTTTTTTCACGAGATCCTGGAGCTCCTGCTGCACCTCCGCCACCCGCGCCTCCTGCTTCTCTCGCTCGGTGCACTCCGCGGCTGCATTGCGTTCGGCCGCGGCCATCGCCTCCTTCAGGGTAGCCACTTCGTTAGTGGCCCCTACAATACCCACGTTATCCTTGTCATTTTTCTTGCAACCAAATCCTTTTCTGTAAGGTACAATTTTCATAAGGTATTACTCACCTTCTTTTTCCTCGAGCTGCTTCTTGGCATGACCGAGCTCGTTCTCGGACCGCTCGAGGTTTTTCTTCAAATTATTGACCTCCATGATCGGTCTTGCGGAGGTCAACAACACAACCTGCAATCCCATATTGACATATTTTTATGACTCCTGCGTTTATCTTTCTAAAGATCCTCGGTCCGGCTTTTCTTTCCGAACACGAACCGAGCATCGAGGCTCTTGTCTATGCGGTACCATTTTACATATATTGAAATTCTTACCTCAAAGCTTTGTTAGAAGGCTCTGCGAGGCCGGTCAGCCCGCTCTTGGCGGCTGAACCTACGAATCACCGCACTCATAACGGTGCGGTGTTCCTCTTCGATGGGCGCCATTGGCGCCTCCGGCAAATATCCGGCACCTCTGGTTGGGCCGGAGGCGTCGGCGTCGCGGTCTTGCCCTTCTTACGAAGGGTCGCCGCCGGACTCCGAGCCCTTGTGGCCTCGGGGCTGAGTCCGGTGCAGTCCGGGAGGTGTCTGTGACACCTCGGGGCCTCCTCCTCTGGTGGGTCCTTTTGCAGGATCCCACCTCGGCGTCGTCCAGCGGCACGGGGTGGAGGCAGTCGGAAGGAATCCAAATCCGGCGCACCCAAGGACCAGCTCGGCAAGCGGGAAGATCATCCTTGGGCGGACTGCAGGGTTGTATGCGGCATTAGAAAGACATTATGTGGCGAAAATAAAAAAACCTTGAAGTTATTCGGGAGTCCGGATACTTAAGATCTCGCCAGGGGCTTGGCCCTTGTAGGCCAATCCTCCTCGTCGTCGTCGACGCTGGTGGAGAAGTCCGGAGGAAGGGTTCTTCCTTCTTGGACCCTCGGCCTCCCGGTTGGGCGGCCTTCCTTTCCTCTCCTCCCTGGGGAGAAGCTTCTTCTTCTTCCTCCTCGTCTTGAGAGAAGATTCTGCTTGAGAATCCGGCAGCACTGGCGTCGGGAGCTCTTCGAGTTACCGTGGCCTCCTTCTTAGCCTTCTTCTCCGGCACCACATGGGGTGCGGAGCCAGCAGCCCGTCAATCAGGCGTCCGCTGGTCTTCGGCAAAAGGCGGACAGTTAATCGGTCCGGGCGTCTTCAGACCATCTGTCGAAGAATAGGGAGTTTTAGATCCCACGTAAGTCAATCTATGAAAAAGAGTCCGTAAAGGGTCAAATAACTTACCTCGCCCGGCTTGGCGCGCGAGCTGTATCCACGATCTTTGTTAGCGGATCACGGGGCTTGGCGCCCTTGAACAACACATTCCAGGCATCTTCGTACGTAGTATCGAAGAGCCGGCTCAAGGTTCGGTGATGTGCCGGATCAAACTCCCACAAATTGAAGGCCCGTTGTTGGCATGGGAGAATCCGGCGGATGAGCATCACCTGGATTACGTCGACAAGCCTGAGATTCTTGTCCACCAGGTCTCGGACGCATGTTTGGAGTCCGGATAGCTCGTCCGAATCCCCCCACTTCAGGCCCGTCTCTTTCCATGACGAGAGCCGTGTGGGGAATCCATATCTGAATTCGGGGGCCGCTGCCCAATCAGGGTCACGCGGCTCGGTGATGTAGAACCACCCCGATTGCCACCCCTTGATGGTTTCCACGAAAGTTCCCTCCAACCACGTAACGTGGGACATCCTGCCCACCATGGCGCCCCCGCACTCCGCTTGGCTGCCCTTCACAACTTTCGACGACCTTTGAAGGTCTTGAGCCACAAGTCGAAGTGGGGCTGGATCTGAAGGAAGGCCTCGCACATGACGATAAACGCTGAGATGTTGAGGATGAAATTGGGGCGGATCATGGAAATCTAGGCCGTAGTAGAACATGAGCCCCGGACAAAGGGATGAAGCGGGAAGCCCGATCGCCGAGGAAATGGGAAGAAATACTACCCTCTCATGGGGCCTGGGGTTGGGGACAAGCTCTCCCTCATCGGGAGCCGATCTGCGATGTTCTTTGGACAAATATCCGCGTCGCGCAGCTTCTGGATCTGCCCCTCCGTGGCGGAGGGGCCATCCTGCCTCCGCTCCGGACATAGTTGGAGAAGGTTGAGGTGAGAAGTGCGGACTTAGGCGTTGGAGCTCGAGTTCGCGGAGATGGATAAGCCAAGGAGGAAGAAGGCGCGGTAAAAGGTTGGATCTTTATCCCTTATGGGCGGACAAAACATGTGTCCCCACCGGCTTGGTAAAACTCGCTTATCTCCCAAGCGTCACACTCAATGGGCGGTTGGGTTACCCATGTCCGTATTGATGGGAATCCGGAATAAGGGAACACGATCTCTGCTTCGACAAGGCGTGCCAAGGAAACCGCCGCTAAAGCTAAGCGAGGTGGAACAATAAAAACAATTTGAGTAAAGGCTTGGAAGTGGTGCGACATCACGCCCACGAATCGTCGTGAGATGGATCTTGTGTAATATTATTCTCTCTACGGTGGTATGTGGAATTTATTTTGCGAGCGGACACTATCCTGGTGTTCACAATCTTCTATGAATTATTGGAGGAAGAACCCGCCTTGCAATGCCGAAGACAACATGCTGGCGCGGACTCGTCGTCATTGAAGCCTGGTTCAGGAGCTCTTGAGGAGTTCGGACTAGGGGTGTCGGATAGCGAACTATCATCATTAGCGGACTCCAAGACTATGAAGATACAAGATTGAAGACTTCGTCCCGTGTCCGGATGGGACTTTCCTTGGCGTGGAAGGCAAGCTTGGCGATACGGATATGTAGATATCCTACCATTGTAACCGACTCTGTGTAACCCTAACCCTATCCGGTGTCTATATAAACCGGAGGGCTTTAGTCCATAGGAGGAACAACAATCATACCATAGGCTAGCTTCTAGGGTTTAGCCTCTTTGATCTCGTGGTAGATCCTCTCTTGTAACACACATCATCAATATTAATCTAGCAGGGCGTGAGGGTTTTACCTCCATCAAGAGGCCCGAACATGGGTAAAACATCGCGTCCCTTGTCTCCTGTTACCATCCGCCTAGACGCACAGTTCGGGACCCCCTACCCGAGATCCGCCGGTTTTGACACTGACAGGGGGCTCCTCCGTTTGCGCGACACGGAGGGCACCGTAGGACAGCACCATAAATAAAATATACAATCATACAAACCAAGAACACGATTAACCCACAGGACAAAACAGATCTACTCAAACATCATAGGATAACCATAGATCATTGGGAAATAATATATGGAGTTGAGCACCATGTTTAAGTAGAGATTACAGTGGGGAGAAGGGGTGTTACACCGTTGCATAGAGGGGATAGAGTTGGTGTTGATGGTAGCAAGATTTTTGATGTAGATCGCCATCACGATCCTAGCCCCGGCGACACTCCGTCGCCACCGGGGGAGAGGGGGAGAGAGCCCCCCTCCTCTTCATCTTCCTTGGCCTCCCCCTAGATGGGAGGAGGGTTCCCCCTCTGGTCCATGGCCTCCATGGCAGCGGAGGGGCGGGAGCCCCTCCGAGATTGGATCTCCCTCTCTATTCTCTTCTGTTTCGCGTTCCCCAGATCTGGCCCTTCACGGTTTCTTAAATTCCCGAAGATCCGTAACCCCGATTGCGCTGAAATTTTTACACGATTTTTTTTCATAAATTGTCTTTCTTGTGCCAGAAGATGGGCCCCAACTGACTTTCAAGGAGGCCATAAGACACCTGGGCGCGCCCTGGTGGGTTGTGGTCACTGTGGGCCCCCGTTTCCATTGATTCCAAGTCCCAAAAGTCACATCTATTCTAAAATAATTCTCTGTAAATTTTTATCGCGTTTGGACTTCGTTTGATATGGGATTTCTGCGAAACAAAAAACATGCAACAAACAGGAATTGGCATTGGGCACTGGATCAATATAAAAAGTTGCCAAAAATATGTAAAAGTTGAATAATATTGGCATGGAACAATAAAAAATTATAGATATGACGAAGACGTATCAGGGTCGACGGAACCACCTAAAACTAGCATCTAGGGTTTGGGTGGCTCGGGGTCGACGAAACCACCTAAAACAAGCATATTGGGTTTTGGTGGCTCGGGGTCGACGGAATCACCTAAAACTAGCATCAAGGATTGATATATGAAGGCACCATAACATAAGAATATAAGCATTTAAGCATCACTCTAATATAATATATTGTTCCTTTTGCAAAAGCATTTAAGCATCTAAGAATCACTATAACATAAGCATCTTCCAATGCTTGATATATCATCATTTTTAGTCTAACAATCAAAGCAAACAATACTTACTGGAGTTCAACAGATTATAGGCATACACAACCAATGTTCACAATACATAATGGAGTTCAAATGCACATTCTATCCTTTTCTCACAAAAGGATGAATAGCATAACTACTACGTACATAAACAGCTAGAGTTCACAATTAGTAGAACCATACATTACACAACCATAATTCTAAGTTCCTAGGTCATTGGACAGCCATCCTTCCCAAAAGGTCTGCAATGCCCACTAATCTCACATTCATCTTCTTCAGTTCTGTAAGATGGCCTGGATCCCCTTGATCTTCTCCTTGAGCTTCTCCTCTCCGTTCATGAGCTCAACAATTTTAAGCTCTAGCACGTACTTCTCTTCATTATGCTTTTCATTTCCCTTCAGCAGATCAGCAACCTGAAACTTCAACTCTAGCTTCTCTTGGGTGAGCTTCTCCTCAAACTTTGTGAACTCTGCATTCTTAAACTCCAAATTCATCCTAGCCTCACTCAGCAATTCCTTCTCTTTCATATTCTTCAACTTCAAGATCTGGATGACAGTTGCTTGAGCACTTGTCAGGTTGCACAGGAGTTCATACTTCTGATTAAGCTTCTCTGTAACTGCATCTTTCTTTGCCATTTCTGCCTTCATATCAGCCACCAATTCAGTTCTGCATTGGTGCTGATATGTGATGTTGGACTGCAGATAACAGAAATCCACAACCCTATCCTCCTGCATATCCACAATTTGATGCACATCTTTGACTAACTTGACATAGTCTGCATCCAGCTTGTTCTTTTCTTCTGTCAGATGGTGAATAGTTGAAGCACTTTCAAGATTATCATTCACCCTAGCAGACTTGCTCTCTTCAACCATTGACCAAAGCTTCAACAATGCATTCTCCATTGTTGGGGGGCCACTGCTGGTCAACCCACTGACTAAACCCACAATTGTGACCTTCCTGGAAAAATAACAAGGGCAAAATTTAGTTTATTGCAGAAACTTTACCAGTTTCAACGATGAGTTTAATGCCACAATTAGTACAATGCATGTAAATATAGAACCTCATAGCCACATTTAGTGATAACACATCAACTGTTAGTTCACAGCCTAGCTAAATACACTACATTACCATGTGAACTCTCACTCCAAAATGATAATACAATACAACTACTATGAGTACTAAGCAACAGTTAGTTAATGGCAATAGCTAATGTTGGTACTGAGCCAACACTGAATTTGCACAGGCATGTGCTAAGCAATAGGAGCACATTGTAAGATAAGTTAATGTGATCCTACAATGGGTGATCAGTATATATATATATTTAGCAGAATAACACTCCATTCAACTTAGCATGTGCTAAGAAACAGGAGCATATATTTAGTAGAATAACTGAGGGAGTCCTGGATTAGGGGGTGTCCGGATAGCCGGACTACCATCATCAGCCGAACTATCATTGGCCGGACTATCATCATCGACCGGACTCCAAGACTATGAAGATACAAGATTGAAGACTTCTCCCGTGTCCGGATGGGACTTTCCTTGGCGTGGAAGGCAAGCTTGGCGTCTGGATATGTAGATCTCCTACCATTGTAACCGATTCTATGTAACCCTAGCCCTCTCCGGTGTCTATATAAACCGTATGGCTTTAGTCCGTAGGACTACATCATCAACAACCCTTGCAATCATACCATAGGCTAGCTTCTAGGGTTTAGCCTCCTTGATCTCGTGGTAGATCCACTCTTGTAAACATCCACAATATCAATATCAATCGAGCGGGGCGTGGGTTTTACCTCCATCAAGAGGGCCCGAACTGGGTAAAACATCGTGTCCCTTGTCTCTGTTACCATCCGCCTAGACGCACGATTCGGGACCCCCTACCGAGATCCGCGGTTTGACACCGACATTGGTGCTTTCATTGAGAGTTCCTCGCGTGCGTCACCGATAGGCGATGGTCTCTTCAATCAACAACAGCGCAGTCTGGGTGAGACTTTTCTCCCGGACAGATCTTCGTGATTCGGACCGCCTGCGGGCCAACTCGCAGCCATCTGGAGCAGATCGAAAGCTCGCGCCCCTGGCCGTCGAGTCAGATTTGGAAGCCTAAACTTCACGGCTGATATCCGCGGGGACTTGATCTTGATGGATCTGAGCCACACCGGCGTGTCGCGCTGTCACGATGGGCATGACCTAACTCTGCGCTGGACAACACCTTGGAGGCCGCTGCGAATCCGCTCCGAACCATAGTCCGGAGCCGATCGCTCGGATCGAGGGCGGATGGCTGGACACCGCCTCGGGAGCTGCAACTTCTCTGGCGATGGGCGAACACTTACCTTGTCCGCATAAAGCCCATGACTCGAGGTGCGGACTCTGCGGACTCGAACCTCCTGCGCCCTGCGCGGTCGAATCCGATTGGGAGCCGATCATGGAATTCACCGCTGCGGACATCTTTCGGCACTTCGCCCTTGGCGATATCATAAATTCACTGAAGCATCTCTCGCTATCCGGAGAGCCCTGGCGAACTACGGCCAAGATGGTTGGGACGCAGACGACGAAGAAATTGAGCCCACCCACCACCCACCGTAGCTACCGTCGATGATTTAACCGACCTACTCGACACGACTCCGAAGACATCGGCGGTATGGGCGGCGATGCGGAGACTACTAAGAACCGGTGCCTACGGAGACCTTTGGAAGACCACCTCGTCATCGACATATACATGGTGGACACCCCAAAAGATGGGGACGGCGAAGAAGCAGCAGAGGCCGATTCCTTAAAAACAGCCCAAGCGCCGGCGTCGTGGCGCCGCTCTAAATCCGCCACGGCAAGAATGGAGATTCGGCACAGGAGATAATAACACCCCGAAAGTGCGAAGACAACTCCCTCCGGCCACGATCCAGCGCAGGAGGAGGCGAAGCAAGCCCTCACGAGAGGCGGCAGACGAAGAGGTCGAGGGCGACAATTACTTACCTCCCTCCGGAGGCGAGGCAAGCCTCGGCGGCATTTAATTCGTCATGCCCGAGGATCCCGTCGAACAAGAGCGTTTGAGGCGCAGGCTAATGGCCACGGCAAACAGCCTAAAGAAAAAGTAGCAACAACTTCAAGCTGATCAAGACCTGCTGGGCGGCAGATGGACCGAGGTCCTCGCGGCGAAGAGTATGAACTTCGAGCGCCCTCAAAAGTTACCCAAAGCGCAAGTTGCTCCCCGATTAGAGGAGGAGGCATACAAACCTGCATCACCAGCGCTGTCTGGCAGATCGGCCACCTCGTGGCGCGATAGAGAGAAGCGTGCAAGCCCTCCACCAAAACCGTACCCGGCACGCTCAAAAAGCATGAAGCCACGGGGAACGCGCCGGACTTGCGGGATATATTGGAGGACAAGGCAAGACAATCCAGATCTATCTATGGATCACGTGGGCGCCCCAAGACCCACAACGAATACCGTCGCGCCGGATATAACTACTCCGGCCGGGCCGAACACAGCAGACAACGCTCTCTCGAGCTACGTCGCGATATTGCTCAATCTGGGCGCCGCACACCCACTATGCTTCGCGGCGAAGTAATGGATCATCAAATCCTGAAGGGTTTAAACCCGTTAATATCGAATCCTACGATGGCACAACAGACCCAGCGGTTTGGATTGAGGATTATCTTCTCCATATACACATGGCCCGCGGCGGCAATCTTCACGCCATCAAATATCTCCGCTCAAGCTTAAAGGACCAGCTCGGCATTGGCTTAACAGCCTGCCCGCGAGTCAATTGGATCTTTGGGAAGACACGGAAGCCGCATTCCTCGACAACTTCGTGGCGCGTATATGCGACCACGGACGTAGATGACCTAAGCCACATAATCCAGCAGCAGACGAATCGGCCGAGCAATTCGGACACGGTTCTTAACAAAGAAAAACCAAATCGTCGATTGTCCGGATGCGAGAGGCCTCGCTGCCTTCAAACATAACATTCGCGACGAGTGGCTGGCCCGGCACCTAGGGCGGGAGAAGCGAAATCCATGGCAGCCCTCACATCACTCATGACCCGCTTACGTGCGGGAGAGGATAGCTGGCTAGCTTCGCGATAACAACCTCGGCAAAAAACGCTGGCGGTCCGGATACCAAGGACCGCAATGGCAGGTTGCGTCGAAACAAAATAAACGCCGCGTGCGGCGGCGAGAATGAGGATCGACAGTCAACGCCGGTTCGAGGCTCAAGCCCGGTCAGCGGAAGAAGCCATTTAAAGAACCACTCCGGGGCCGTCAATTTGGACCGAATACTCGACCGCTCTGTCAAATACATGGAACCCCGAAAAGCCAGCTAACCACACCAACAGAGATTGTTGGGTATTCAAGCAGCAGCAAATTAATCGCCGAAAATAGTGACAAGGGCTACACAGCGATGGCGAGGAAGAGACCCGGCCGCCGAACAACAGAGGACAAAAGGATTCCCCTCAAGTTCGGACGGTAAACATGATATCATAACACATATTCCCAAGAGGGGCGGAGCGTGCACTAAAGGGCGTATCTGGCGATGGAGCGATCGCCCCAAAATTCAACCCATGGTCCTCTTGCGGATCACTTTCGATCGAAGAGACCATCCGACCGATATCCGCCATGGCGGATTCGCGCGATGGTTTTAGAGCCAATCGTCGATGGATTTCACCTCACGAGAGTCCCGATGGATGGCGGCGTGCTGAACCTGCTTTATCGGGATACGGTCGCAAGATGGGCATAGACCCTTCAAGGATTAAACCTACAAAGACAACCTTCAAAGGTGTCATACCAGGTGTCGAGGACAATTATGCAGGCTCGATTACATGGAAGTGGTCTTGGATCCCGGATAATTTCGAGCGAGGAGTTAATCTTGACATAGTCCCGTTCGCGGCGGCTATCACGCTCTGCTTTCGGACGAACGCGTTCGCAAAATTCAACGCGGTGCCGCATTATGCATACCTTAAGCTCAAGATGCCAGGCCCTCGTGGAGTCATCACGGTCAATGGAAACACGGGCGCTCCTCGAGCGGAGGAACATACAGCGGCTCTCGCGGCGAAGTCTGAGCAGCCTTTTAAGGCAATTCTCGAGTCCGGCCGCTAAGCGACCGGACACAACCAAACGCGCCGGAGCAACATCAACCAAGACCACAGCACGTTCCGAGCACGCGTAGCAATGCGGCCTCAACCCTAGCCCTCGCAAAATTGTAAGAGAAGCTCTCGGCGTACATAATTACGCCTTGGAGATACCATGGGCTTAGGGGAAAGGCACAACCACAACAGACCAGTGCGGTTCGACCACACGGGGGCTCCCAAGTGTGTCGCTCTTTTTTCTTTTATTTTCTCTTTTTTATACAGAACTATGTCCGGCGGCGACCCTGCCGAACTCATGATGCAACAGCCAGGGAAGGACAAAGGCCGCGACGAACACTCAGGTGGTCTCCATCACGAGCATTAAATTTGTTAAATACAAACATTCCGCAGCCTACCCCTGGAGGGAGACGCCTTTAATTCGTCCAATCCCTTGCTTTCCGCACTATTTGTATCATTCCGCACTCATAGAATATCTTCTCGAATAAAATGCAGCACTTTTTTGCCTATAATTGCATTACCTTATATATACATATATGTTCATTTCCGACATGTTGCATCCGTACATTTTGGTACGGCCAAATACACCAGGGGCTTATGCTCTCCACATTATGGTGTGATAAAGTCCGCACACTTTCACAAGTGCGGCACCCCGAACTTATAGCATTATATGAATCGGCTCCGAATCATGTCTTGGGTCAATAGTTGGGTTTGCCCGGCTCCCATGTTTGGCACCTTACGTTCCGTTCTATCGGCTAAGGTAGCTGGGAGAACCACTGCGATTGCGCCCGGTTAAGCCGGTTAACGCCTCGATGGAAAGCTAAAACTGACTGTCATGATAAGGCGAGAGACTGGTCGCTGTTCGAGAGGTCCTTCGGGTCCTTAAAGACCTCGCCGCTTGAGCGAAGTTCGGATTATGTCCGAAGCGAAGGCGTGGATAGCGCCCCAATTGGTCCTCCGAATACTAGGGGCTTCACCGAAATTTAAAATTATAGAATTCTATGGCTAAGTGAGAGTGTTCAAGCACTATAAGTCCGGTTGCCTTGTTACGTTGTGTTGGCGCCTCCTAGATGGACCCAAAATGGGAACAAGAGTGCTCAAGTTTATCCCGAACACCCCAGCACTTTCGTGGCATGGGGGCTGAAGCCGACGACTTGCCATCTCTCGATTTAATAAGCGGCCGCCTGAAGATAATATTTTAAATTAACAAGCGTTGCTTAGCGCATATGAACAAAGTTTTCAGCGCACAGGATAACACATTGCGAATTTACTCAAAATTACATCCACAGGGCACTCATCCGCAATCTTGCGGGCACCCTTCAGGACAGCCTTATAGTAGATTTGGGCGTCGATGTTCCTTGCCCGCTGGTGGCGCGTCGATGATTAGCTTCTCCGCATCCAGCTTGCCCCAATGCACCTTTGCGCGGCAAGGGCCCGACGAGCACCTTCAATACAGGTGGGCGCGATAACCTCCACCCGGGGCACGCAACCACCAACCGTCGCAGACGAGGCGAAGTAGCTCCGGGCATGGCCTCTCCGAGCCCTGGCCGGACTATGAGGCCCTTCATGGCCTGCTTTCGGCCACCGTGTGGCTTCGACCAGCTGCTTCACCTGGTCGCTAGAAACACCGGATGGCCGCTCTCAGCATCTTGAGACCGAAGACCTTCTCCGTTGAGCTCCCTCCTCGGCTCGGTAGAATGCGGAGGCATCGAGACGCGCTGAGGCAGATCTGCAAACGCCTCGAGAGCTCGAATCGGGTAAGTAACACGTAATTTACATTCACATGCTTGCTTTGCATGAAAAATGCCTTACCGCCGCTATCTTATTCATCAACTCAATCTCTGACGGGACTTATGGGCCTCGGCCTTGGCGGTTTAGCACTTTCGAGAGCGAGGCAAGCTCGGACTCTCGAGTCTTTGAGTCACGCTCCAAACTCTCATGCTTTTCCATGAGAGCACGGAGCTCTTGCTGAACCACCGCCACCGCGCCTCCTGCTTTTCTCGCTCTGCCCGTTCGTGGCGCGTGCGTTCGGCCACGGACACGGCCTCCTTCGTGGTCGCCACCTCGTGGCCCCTGCAGCACCCATGTTATCCTTGTTATTTTTTCGTTGCAACCTAAATCCTTTTCATGAAGGTACAAGTTCAAAGTGGTGTTACTCACCTTCTTTGTCCTGGAGCTGCTTCTGGCGCGGCCGAGCTCTTGCTCGGACCGCTCGAGCTCTGCTTCACAGCACCGACCTCCAGCGATCGGTCGGCAGAGGTCAGCAGCGCAGCCTGCAACCCATATTGACATAATTTTTAGCAACCCTGCGTATATCTTTTTCAGATCCTCGGTCCGGCTTTTTTCCGAACACCGAACCGAGCATCGAGGGCTACTGTCTATGCGGTATTACATTGCATATTTTAACTTCTTACCTCAAAGCACGATAGAAGGCTCTGCGAGCCGGTCAGCCCGCTCTTGGCGAGCTGCACCTTCGAATCACCGCACTCATAATAGTGTCGTGTTCTTCCTCGATGGAAGCGCTGCAGCGCCTCAACAAATTGCTCGGCGCCTCGGTTGGGCCGGAAGCCGCCCGGCGTCCGGTCTTGCCCTTCATTGAAGGGCGCCGGCGGACTCGAAACCACTGCGGGTTCGATGTGGAGTCGGCGCAAAGTCCGGAGGGCGCCTTGTGGCGCCCGGGCCTCCCCGATGGGTCCCTTCTTGGCATCCCACCTCGGCGTCCTCGGTGTCGCGCGAGGTGGAGGCGGTCGGGATGGAGTCTACATCCGACGGAGCCAACGACCGCTTCGATGAAGCGGGAGATCATCACCGGCGGACTACAGGCAGCATGCGGCATCGAATGACACTATGTGGCGAGAAAAAGAAATTATAAATCATTCAGGAATCCGGATACTTACGATCTCGCGGAGGCTGGCCCTTGAAGGCCATTCTTCCTCGCCAGCGTTGATGTTGGCGGAGCTGTCCGGGAATAGTCCTTCCCTCTTGGACCCTTGGCCTCCCTGTTGGGAAGCCTTCCTCTTCCTCGCTCCTCCTCAGGAGAGAGTCCTCTTCCTCCTCCTCATTTTCGAGGGAGGAGTCCACCCAGTCGTCGGACACTGAAAGCGGGCACTCTTTCGAGCACCGTGGCCTCCTTCTTGGCCTTCTTCTCGGCACCACGTGCGGTGCGGAACCAGCAACCCGCTAGGCAGGCGTCCATTGGATTTTTCGGCATAGGGCCGGGCGGTAATCTGATCCGCCTTCCTCATCCAGTCTGTCAAAGGAGAAGGGGAAATTAAAACCTGCATAGAGTCAAACTATGAAAAACAAGTGTCCCGTAAAGGGGTAGAATCACTTACCTCGTCGGCCTGGCGCTGCGAGCGAAATCCGCGATCTTCAGTTGCGGATGCGGGGGCTTCGGCGCCCTTGAACAACACCTTCCAGGCGCCTTCGTACGTCGTGTCGAAGAGCCTGTTCAGCGCCTGGTGCTGTTCCGGATCGAACTCCCACAGATTGAATGCCCGCTCTTGGCATGGGAGTATCCGCGGACGAGCAAGACTTGGACCACGTTAACCAGCTGAGCTTCTTCACCGGCTACGGATACGGGCTTGAGTCCCGTCGGCTCCTTGAACTACCCCACAGCAAGCCCTTCTCTTTCCGGAGGTGAGCTGCGTGGGGTGCAGATCTAAACTTCGGGCCGCCGCCCATGTAGGGTCACGCGGCTCGGTGATATAGAACCACCCGATTGCGACCCCTTGACGGATTCCACGAAGGCCCCTTGAACCAAAGGACATTGGGCATCTTGCCCAACATGGCACCTCCGCACTCCGGCAGAGTGCCCTTCACTACCGGCTTGACATTGAAGGTCTTGAGCCACAAGCGAAGTGGGGCGGATGCGAGAGGAAGGCCTCGCATACGCACGATAAACGCCGAGATGTTGAGGATGAAGTTGGCGCGGATCATGGAAATCCAGGCCGTAGTAGAACATGAGCCCCGGACAAAGGGGTGAAGTGGAAAGCCCGATCCAGCGGAGGAAGTGGGGAAGAAAGACAACCCTCTCATGGGGCACAGGGGTGGGGATGAGCTGCCCCTCGTCGGGCAGCCGGTGTGCGATGTCGCCGGAGAGGTATCCGGCGCTGCGCAGTTTGGCGATGTGCTCCTCCTTAACGGTGGAGGCCAACCATTTACCTCCCGCTCCGGACATGGTCGGAGAAGGTTGAGACGAGATCTTGCGAACTTGGCGCTGGAGCTCGAGTCGCGGAGATGGATAAGCAAAGGAGGAGGAAGGCGTGGGTGAGAAGGTGAATCCTTATCCCTTATATGGTAGGCGAAGTCTTCGCGCCCCCACCGGCCTGGTAAAACTCGCTTATCTCCCAAGCGTCACCATCAATGGCGCGGTTGGGTTACCCACGTCCGTATTGATGAGAATCCCGGATTAAGGGAAACACGATCTACGCTCGACAAGGCGTGCCAAGGAAACCGCCTCGCTATTTGCGTTGAGGTGGTAAAGTAAAAACAATTCAAGTAATGGCTTGGTAGTGGTGTGACGTCATGCCACGAAAGCGTCGCAGATTGAACTTGTGTATATATTATTGTTCTCTCTACGGTGGAATGTGGAATTTATTTTGCGAGCGGACACTATCTGGTGTTCACAATCTTCTATCATTTGGAGGAGGAACCCGCCTTGCAATGCCAAGCAATATCTGCGCCGGACTTATCGTCATTGAAGCCTGGTTCGGGCTACTCTTGAGGAGTCTGGATTAGGGGTGTCCGGATAGCGGACTACCATCATCGGCCGAACTATCATTGGCGGACTATCATCATCGACCGGACTCCAAGACTATGAAGATACAAGATTGAAGACTTCTCCCCGTGTCCGGATGGGACTTTCCTTGGCGTGGAAGGCAAGCTTGGCGATACGGATATGTAGATCTCCTACCATTGTAACCGACTCTATGTAACCCTAGCCCTCTCTGGTGTCTATATAAACCGGATGGCTTTAGTCCGTAGGACTACATCATCAACAACCCTTACAATCATACCATAGGCTAGCTTCTAGGGTTTAGCCTCCTTGATCTCGTGGTAGATCCACTCTTGTAAACATCCACAATATCAATATCAATCGAGCAGGACATAGGGTTTTACCTCCATCAAGAGGGCCCGAACCTGGGTAAAACATCGTGTCCCTTGTCTCCTGTTACCATCCGCCTAGACGCACAGTTCGGGACCCCCTACCCGAGATCCGCCGGTTTTGACACCGACAATAACCAACTTAGAATTGACCATTAATACAATGGAATCCTACAATGTGCACTACCATTGAACTACTTTGCCATATATCACTAACAATAGGAACATAGACATCACTGAATCAAGGTTATCAAACCAGACTACATTAGCCTTGCTAAATACACTACATTAGCATGTGAACTCTAAAGTGATAACACATGCAATAGCCTACAAGAGCAACAGTTAGTTCATAGCCTAGAAGAGGATATGCATTGCAGTAACACAGTAGCTACTAGGAGTAGCCCACTCCTCCGCCATCTAAATATACAGTTAGTTTACAGCACATGCATTGCAGGAACACACTAGCTAATGAGAGTACCTACTGTCAGTAGTAAGCAATAGTTACTTATTGGAGTAACACATCAGCTAATGGAGGGGCTAATGTGAGTACTAAGCAACACTGCATTTGGCAACAAGTATAAAGAAAGAGCATGTGCACACAACAGGAGCATATATTTAGCAAAATTGCACTCCACTGAACTTAATATTGAGCATTCCTACAATGAGCACTACACTAGGGCATATATGACTAACAAATTGACCATAGACATAACTGAATCACACTTAGCAAACAAGACTCTGCCACTTTCAATGAACACAATCTTGTGCATAATCAATAAGGCAAGAAACATACCGGCTCTGCACATGCTAAGAACCTTCTCCCAATGTATGTTCCTTCAAATGCAACAAGCCTCTCTGATGGCTTCCCATGCTTCTCGCGGAACGCCATCAGATCTAGCTCAAGGCCCTTGTAATCCGGGTCCTCAAGCGAGAAAGGCACCTGCCCAGGCAAAATCAAAGTTACCATCATGTGCAGAGGACGAGGACAAAGCAAATCAAAGGAAATCCTCACAACAAAGACCACCTACACAAAAAAAATCCCCAAAGTCTCTAAACCTAACCCTAACCCTAGATCCAATGAACTGACCTGGTTAAGCCCATCGGTGGAGGTTTCGGAGTAGATGCACGGGAGCTTGAGTTGTCATCGCTGCTTTCGTCCTCAAAAACCATGGTTGCGGCGGCGTGGTGTGGCGGCCGGCGGGGCGGGCGGGGACGCAGGCGGCGGCGAGGGAGAGAGGAGGAGGAAGAAGGCCGAGTGGAGGAGGGAGTGAGTCGGAGATTGGCTCGGACCGGACCAGCCGTGCCTAAACGGTGCGACCAGGCCTTGTCCCAGTCAGCGCGCGGGCACGCGCTCACTGGCCAGCATGGCACCTAACGGGCGGGCCCAACCAATCAGTTATACCGTCAATACGTATAAACAACCGTTTTAGCCTCTTTTGCAACGCCCCACCCCAAAGTTGGTACTGACACGTAAAAATTATCAATCTGCTTTCAATGCCCCAATTGTGGTACTTCTGTGCAATTAACTCTAGACCATGAGACGAGAATGACTCAGTTTTCTTTTTATCAAGGACTTGGTTGTAACTTTTCATTCTCATAAGAACGTTCTTATAAAAGGCTTGTTTTATCTAACATATGACATTCGGCTTTCCGAACGAAAAAAAAAAAACGTGAGCAATGAGCAAATGTAAGCCAGGGAGGGGAGTTGATCGTGATCGCTGGTTTTGTGTACGCGGTGAGAAGGAGGAGCCATTGCGGCACATGTGCATGGACCGGTGCGACGGTGCGACGGTGCGAGTGGCCTGCCCACGTCTTCTCACCACGTCCGTCTTTGTGGTAGGGAAGCCATTCCATCGCATCCGCCCGTTGCTCCTACTGCGGGTGCGGTGCGGTAATCATGATTTTGTTGGCCACTAAACTAATGATGACCATCATCCTAAAGCGGCAGCCATGTGGGCCGATACCGTCGCTAATCCGGCCAGAGTGCTCTGGCTGCTGGCCTAGGCGGCTAGGCCAGACAGCAGCCGCCGCCCTAGCTAGCTAAAAAAAGAAAAATGTTATCCGAAGCGACCCCATTCTTCTTAGTAGCTCTTGTAGCCGTCGCCGCCCTTTCTTAGTAATAAAGAAGAAAGACAGCCAGACGTTGGATCCGGATCACTGGGTGACAGGACAGCCGTGGGATCGGAACGCCAACATATTTTGCGCGTGCGCGAATGGAAGGAAACGGGGAAGCAAGCGAGCGAAGCCAAGCAAGCAACGTAACGAGACCCAGCTGGGGCCCACCAGGCAGCTGGGGAAGGGCAGCTACAAACTCAACGCTGCGAGAACAACACGGAGGAGAGGAGCAAAAGTTTGGTTTCGTCCGTGCCCCCGTCCCTCTACCTCCCGCCGCCGCCGCCCGTCGTCAGCCATTAAAAGCCGAGTGGCGGTTGTGGCCGCATCTCCTTTCCGCTCCGTCTTTCCTCCTCACGGACTCATCACGGGCGACCACCGCCTTCGACGGCGATCTCTCTCGCGCCTTCATTGCCTCCCATCGCAGGTACGTACTGTATGCATTCATTCCTGCCACCGCTCCATCGCCGCCATGCTTGGTTGCGGGTTTCTTTCGGCATATCTGCGCCGCTTCATATATATGCTCCACGTCTTCTTTGGTCGGTGTCTACGAACTCATCTATCTATCCGTAGGATTTCGCGGTGCGTCCATTGCGTTGCGGGGTGGCCGGTTCCAGGAGCAATCGCCATTCACCACTTCATTTCTCATCCCATTTAAATAAGGCCTCATGCATAATTTGCTTTCTGGAATCCAGTTAGCAGTATCTCGCCGGACGACGACACAAATTAGAGTACAGTCCCATGCTTCTTAACCTCGTTTGTTCGAATTCTTGGAGGAATATATTCGCTTTTGCATGCCCCAGCCGTGTTAGTAATTTCCTTGTCTTCTTTGTTGTCTTTTGTGCTACTACTAGTACTGTAGTAGACTGTAGTTGTTGTTGCTTTGCAGTCTTTCTATCGGTGTTTCAAGCCCCTCAGCCCGCTGCGGATTAGTTCTCTTTGCGGTGTTTGTTTTTTTTATATATAAAAAGAATCGCTGGTTAGCCACTCAACCTCTGAGAAGTCAAATGCCTTGCCTTTCTTGTATCCAGTTAACATAAAATATTTGATTCTGGGAGGAATGGGTATTCACCATCTGCTTGGTTTGATACTTGCAATACTCAATTTTGTAGTCATTCAATAGTCCGTGCTCATTTGATTGTAATATTGTTTCCACGATTAGCTGAAAAAATGCGTTGATTACAAGATTACTTCTGTTTAATGTAATTGATGCCATTTTCAAATTTAAACTAATGTAATTAGCATGTTTTTAAATTATTAATGATGTGATGGATACTCCCTCCCTTCCGGTGTAGAGGACTCATCTCAATATTTTTTCTTCATTTTTTCGAATTAAAAGGCTCATCTCTTCATCTCCTATTGAAATTCCGAGCTGCATTAAATCTTTGAGTGCAAGAATTAAAAAGGAACTGGTCAATGCATGTAATGTTCGTACTCATCTACTCTCTCCGTTCCTAAAGACAAGTCCTTGTAGAGATTCCACTATGGGCTACATACGGAGCAAAATGAGTGAATCTACACTCTAAAATATGTCTAGATACATCCGTACGTAGTTTGTATTGAAATCTCTAAAAAGACTTATATTTAAAAACGGGGGAAGTAGTGGTCAAGCATGCATGCACTGCAATTAATTCAAATTAATGCACGAGTTTAATTTGAGTGATAAAAGTTGGGGGTGGGGTGACTAGGGACTAAACTAGTTTTAGTCACCCACTAGTCAGGGGTGTTTGGAGGTTTACTGACTAAAGGTGACTACTACTAGTCTCTAGTCAGTAAAAGTTGGGGGTGAGGTGACTAGGGACTAAACTAGTTTTAGTCACCCACTAGTCAGGGGTGTTTGGAGGTTTACTGACTAAGGTGACTACTACTAGTCTCTAGTCTCTAGTCTTTAGTGATCCAAACATCCTCTGAGTACTTGCCTGTGTTGATTTCGACATGTCTTACCGATTTGTCTGTTCAGCATGTGCCTACTAACATCTGCACATGATACAATTTCAGTGCGACGCTGCATGTCCCACTGTCCACCAAACTGCACAACGCTGTTGGATCGTATGAGCATATGCCGCGTGTGAAGTAGTCACTAAACACTCTTATATTTCTTTACCGAGGGGGTAGTTCATCATTTGCCTTGGTTGATGAGATTTCAGCTTTGACCCCTATTGTAAACCAAAAAGAAAAGAGTACATCATTAGCGCAGCGTGAGGCGTTGGATGTACGCGGTTGAATGGCTCAGATGATTTGGATTCAACAGGCACGTGCTTTTATAAATGAGGATTGGTAGTAGATAGGGAGTAAGTAGATATGTATGTAGTCCGTTACGTTATTGGAATCTCGGAAACTCGTATTAAAATTCCAGCGATGAGTGAAGCCGCCCATATGTATATGTATATGTATATATGTTGAGCCAGCTTTCGGTTGCGGCTCCCCTACTTCTTTTCCGAGATTGTACGCAGCGTCGCACGCAGATGGTGATCACCCTATTCACATCCGCAGCGGGGTGGCAGTGCTACTACGGTCGCAGACTTGCAGCGGAGAACGGGAAGCAGGATACAACCACCGGCATGCGTGTCGGCGTGTGCGTCGACGTGAGCTGCTTTCGTTCATCCTTCTTGCCGCTGATGATGACCACGTTTGGGGTTGTCACCACTAGTAGCAGAGTCCAAACAAACCAATCCTTTGACGGCGGCGGCGACGGACGGGGTGGGCCCGGGCCGCGGCTAATCCGTCCAAGGTGCTCCGCTCCGCGCTAAAAAGCCCTAGCTGGGCAGCTAGCTAGCTAGCTACAGCCGTTCTAGTCACGATAGATAATAAATCCAAAACAAAAAGATTGCGCATGCACTAAACTACGTACTACTACGTCCTACTCACTCAGATCTCGGTCGATGGATGGATGGATGACAGGCACCGGAGGGCGTCGGCCGGCCGCCACGCTGCCGTGCACGTGAAGAGAATAAACTATTTTTTTAGTTTTTTTTTTAGCAAATACGTACTAGATGAGCGAAGAGAAGAAACAAGCGACGGAACGGAACAGCTGCCGGTCCAATCCAGTTATCCAATCCAACCAACGCATACCCCTGCTTCGACCCTGGGCCGTGGGCCCGGCCAGGTGGGAAAACGGGACGGGAAAGCCCGACGCGGAGCCGACAGCGGAGTGAGAGAGAAAGGCGGAGCGGAGTGCGATTTGATTTGAGTCGCCCCTCCCAGTCCCAACCCAAAGCAAGCAAGCGCGGCACGACCGACCCACAACCCCCATCCCACCCCACACCCTACCGTAGCCCAGCCCCAGCCGACCGCCTCCACTCCGCGCTGCCCACGCGACGCGTGCCCGCCGCCTCGCCGCCGCCCGCCCGCCCGCCCGCCATTAAAGGCCGGGCAAGCGCGACTCCACCTCTCCTCCTCTGCCTGCGCGACTCCCGCTTGTGCTCCGCTCCGTCGTCTACTCGTACTCGCTTCGGCCGCCGCCGCCGCCTCTCCCATCCGGCCGGCCCGCCCACCCATGCAGGTATTAACCCCGCCCCGCCGCGCCCCATTCATTATTGCTGCGCCATCTCTTCTTGCCTTGCCCGCTCCATTCTTCCGCCCTTCCCCGCTCGGACTTGTCCATTCATCAACTGATCCGGTACCGGTATGAACTTGGCTTTCCTGCCTGCATATCCATCCATTGCGGCCCGGTCCTAGCGATCACGATCCCCTTGCCTGCCCATGCCCATGCCTTTACTTCTCTAGTAGTTCGTTTCATTATTATTTCCCTTAGAGGAGCAATCAAGAATCGTTTCTTGAGGCTTCGGGTTTCTGCGCCCCCGAATCCAGTATATCTCTCCATCTCCGTACGGAAACGCTGGCCATGAGAACAACTTAAGTGCGATTACGTCTCTTCTGTTTTTTCATCTCGTTATCATGGTTTGATTCCTGCAGGAATAGATTCGCCTAGTCCGTGTCGTAGGCTGCCTATGGTGCTCCTCTTTCTGCACCTTTTTCCATTGCTTTTCAGCCTTCTCTTGTGTCTCAAACACTAATTCCTCGCAATGCCGAGGAATAAAGATCACTTCATGAACTATTCTCTCCCAGTTTGCCGATTCCTTCTGAGGTGGGGTTTTACCTACCTGTGGGTTAAGTTACTCAGCCCCCGAATAAAGTCAAATGCCTTGGCTTGTTGTTATCCGGTTAGCAACCTAATACGTATGTAATATTTGAATCTTGGGGGGGATGGGCACCGGCGTTCTTTCAGAATAAGACAGTGATGGTGTCTTATTCTCGCCGCTGTGATACGAGTTCAGTTATTTTCATTTTATATTATTCAAAGTCAACCCTCGTCTTATTTGCATAATTGGTCTGTTTCTTTTTTATTTTCTTTGAACAAGTCTGTGTCTGTCTTTTGGATACTCTTAATTCACATGTATGATCACATTTCAATATCTGTCTCAGACTCTAGGTTAATTCATGCAAGTCTGTTTTTCATTATAACTTATAAGTATATATATGTTATTCCTCAAGAGAGTGTGATTCCTTGTTTAAATTAGTTACTTCGTTTGTGCAAATCTCCGTGACAACTATGATAACGAGTAATTTTTTTTATCTCCATCGTTATAATAGTTCGATTCCTGCAGAACAGATTCGCTTAGTCCATGTCGTAAGCTGTGTATAGTTTACCTCTTTCTGTACCTTTCCATTGCTTTTCAGTCTTCTCTTGTGTCTCAAACACTAATTCGTCGCAATGCCGAGGAATAAACATCAATTGATGAATTATTCTGTTCCTGTTTGCGGATTCCTGCTGAGGTGGGGTTTAAGTTAACTGTGGGTTAAGCTACTCAACCTCTGAATAAAGTCAAATGCTTTGGCTTGTTGTTATCTAGTTAACTTAACATATATATTTGAATCTTGGGGAGATGGGTACCGCGTTCTTTCAGAGTAAGATAGTGATGATACCTTGTTCTGGCTGGTGTCATACGCTCCATTATTTTCATTTTCGATTGAAAGTCAGCTCTCGTCTTATTGTAAGCCGATCCACTTGGTGCACAGTTGGTCTGTTTCTTTTTTTCTTCGAAGAAGTCTCTGTCTGTCTTTTGGATGTTCTTAATGCATATATGTGATCACATCTCAATATCTGTCAGACTCTCAGTTAAGGCATGCAAGTCTGTTTTTTATTATAAGCATATGTTATTCCTCAAGAGAGTGTGATTCTTTGTTTAAATTGGTTACTTAGTTTGTGCAAACCGGTGTTAGTTTGGGTAAAATAATCTGAGCGTGGTCGCTTTATCCGTAAACGAAGCGAAAACCTGTTTTCTAAATTTTGGTTAAATTGATTCAAGACCCATATTCATATTAAATGGTTACTGCATATAAAGAGTACATCTGAAACATCCTTTCTTGGTTTACAGAGATGATATTGCAACCAGGATTTATGTTACTGGACTGCAAAAGTTTAAATGTCCAATGAATTATTGGAATTTTAGTATGGAGTTTGACGACATTTGTTAACATAAAGTTCTGTCCAAATTGGAAATTTCATCTGGTAACACTAACTCTGGTTACCGAAAAATCCGACTGTTAACAAAAACCCTGATTGCAGTTACAATCATATTGATTATACAGTAGTGTGCTTGATTTACTGTTGCTTTACATTGTGCATCAACTCTTTTAAATTCCCAACATAGTTTCCTCACGAATGCTTGGCTCTACCTATTTTTTCAGGCTTTTCGGTAAGCAAGATGAAGTTTGGTTCAATATATGAGGAGTACCTCAGGGCAGAGCAGGACAAATATCTTGCTAAATGCTCCCATGTAGAGTACAAACGTCTCAAGAAGGTATTGAAGCGATGCCGACTTGATCGCTCATTGCAAGCAGATGGCACCAACGGTGAGCAGCAGGAGGACAGGAGCGACGATTCTTCAGATGCTTGCGACTGCAATTCTTGCACATGTATGCTCAGCCTCTAGTGGCTACCCATTATCCCATCTTTCCCTTCTGTGCAAAGTCCTGTCCAGGATGTAAATTTGATGTAGAACTCAGAAAATTGTAGGGCAGTCATATCTTCTGATAATAATAAAAGTATTCTGCATACACCAAAAGGTGTTTAAGCTCACTATCTGTTATACTCTGCAAGTTAGAAGCACCCCAACAGTTAATCTTCCCTTTTATCAAAGATTAGGATTGTCTGATTTCCATTTGTGCAATCTGGTTCACTTGTTTTCTGCCATTCTTCCTTTATGTGAAAGGGAGAATCTAATTACACTTTGTAGAATATTTGGTTCCCTGTTTATCAGCTCCATTTGATAGCTGTGAAGTATTATAGGTTCTAGCACTGGTTATTTACTTTTACAGCCAGAACAATTATCTTTTCTCTGTCTTTGCTGATATTACGCTTACTGTTTTCGTATTTTTTCTACCAAGTCTACTGCTGGTATCCTGACTTGTGATATCTTCTTGTCCAGTGTGTGATCAGATGTTCTTTACAGAACTCACCAAGGAGGCTTCAGATATAGCTGGCTATTTCAGCTCTAGAGTACAGCATCTTCTAAATCTTCATGTTCCTTCTGGATTGCAACGGTATATATGGCGCGTACGCCAGTGCTTCATAGATGATCAACAAATCATGGTTCAAGAAGGCAGACTGCTAGTCAATTATGTGACTATGAATGCTATTGCTATTCGCAAAATTCTCAAGAAATACGACAAAGTAATTTGTTCATCTCTCAACTGTCATTGTGCATCTTCAAGATCTTGCTGCTAATATGTTGTTGATTTTGCAGGTACATGGCTCTGTTAGTGGTAGAGATTTCAGGAGCAAGATGCAAACTGAGCATACTGAACTGTTGCAGTCACCTTGGCTGATCGAGCTGGGCGCTTTCCATCTGAACTGTGATAGTTCAGACATTGATGAATCTGTAGGGTTCTTCAAAAACGGATTCTTCAAGAATTTTTCCTGTGACTTGGCAGGAACACAGCCAGTGATGACAATGGCCATTTCTGAAACTATCAAGTATGACTACAGTCTAACTTGTCCAATTTGCTTGGTAAGATTTTGTTTTTGTTAAATTTCTTCACCTCCTTATACTTTAATGACCTCGTTCCTAAGTATGTAAACGGCAACTGCTAACCTACTAGTTTGCAGTAACAAGCAGTACATCTTTGTTCATCACTTGTAATGTCATTGCTACAATACGAGTTCTTGTTTTGTGTAGCCTCTGCATCCATAAATTGTAGAAGTATGATCTTTTTTTTTGAAAGATTTTTTCAACTTGTGATTTTTGCCGTTTGCACAGGACACCTTGTTCAATCCATATGCGCTTAGCTGCGGCCACCTCTTCTGCAAAGGCTGTGCATGTGGTGCTGCGTCTGTGTACATCTTCCAGGGTGTTAGGAGCGCACCTCCAGAGGCCAAGTGCCCTGTATGCCGAGAGGTATGCGAGCAAGCCTGTGTGCTTTTGTATGTATCATATCATTGCAGCTGCGCCGTAAACAAGAAGACCGTATTGCTAGCATTTGTATCCATGGTAATAATTGTTTGCGCGCCGTGCACATTTGCCCGTGCCGGCCGATACGAATGAGCTTGCTATACAGTCCGGACTAACTGAATTTGTTTGAAATACTTCAGGTTGGCGTGTTTGCTCATGCCGTGCATATGAACGAACTTGACTTGCTCATCAAAACAAGGTAAACTTAGAAACTTAAACCAGCTCTCCCTAGCGCAACAGGAGTTCAGGAAAAGAAACCACACATTTTTCCATCTCTGATCCGCATCTACTGCTTGATCAGGTGCAAAGATTACTGGAGATGCAGGCTACGCGAGGAGCGGGCCGAGATGGTGAAGCAATCCAAAGAATACTGGGAGTCCCAGGCCATGCTGTCCATGGGCATCTGAACCACCCCGGCATCACCACCATTCTTTGCTTACATTGGTGATCGGTCCGGTCGTCAATAACGATCACCGCGGCGGTCAAGTCTCGGGCGTGAAGATTCTTCTAAGATAGCAGATTTGATCCATTGACTGCTACTCTGCTACTGAGTGTTACCACCAACCATGCCAGAAGATGTACCCAAAGATAGCAGAGACTGACATAACCAGGGAGGGGAGGGGAGGGGAAGCATGTTCCCTTCGCTTTCTTTATGTTGCTTGGTGCCCACCTGGCCAGACCTGGAAACAGCCCGATCCAACCAATTCCTTTGTTTCTACCTTCTCTACTGTTTGGAATGGTGGTTGTGCTCAGTTTAGCTAATTTTTCCTACCTGTCTACTGATTTGGCCTCTGCTTTTGAACACGGAATTCCTTCAAGAAACCAGCTGGAATTAGATGCGATCCCCTGCTAGTGTTGATTTCGACATGTCTTACCGATTTGTCTGTTCAGCATGTATGTGCCTACTTCCATCTGCAATGAACCTTGGCATGATACGATTTCAGTGCGACGCTGCATATCCCACTGTCCACCAAACTGCACAACGCTGCTGGATCGTACGAGCATATGTCGCCGTGTGAAGTAGTCACTGAACACTCTTATATTTCTTTACGAGGGAGTAGTTTCAATCTGCAATTAGAAACGAGCCTGTCGGACACCATACCATGCAGTATCGAATTTCTGCTCTCAAATGTTCACAGAAGGAGCAAAGCTTTCTTGCCCAAAAGACATAATAAATCACCAAAGCGTGCTTTTCTCCCAAGATGACATGATGGAATCACACATGAATACACAACTATTGTGGGACAAAGCAACATTCACCCAATCAACCACGCCAGCAAAAAAGACGCATCAGATACAGTTTGCATGAATGCGCAGCTAATTTCCTTCATACCAACTCATCAGTCATCAATCTGAAAGCAAGCAAAACAACCAGCGATCACCGCACGTCCACGCGCGCACTATACAAGCATATAGCCTTTGCTGGTGAGAAATATAAGCAAAAGCGACCCCCCAAAACCCACATTGACAATTTCTGGATCATGGCACGAGGATCCCCATCCCCTCCTGGGGCCAAAGAGAAATCATCAACTAAAGAATTAAAACAACACCATCTCCGCCCAACCTCCGAATAAGAAAATGCGATTTGATGCAGACTTCCCAACCAACGGCTATGTTATTTACATTCTTCAGATAGGCTTTACTTTCTTCTCATGAGAGTCTTCTGAATCCGAGGGCACTTGTCCAGGAGTATGAGCAAACCCACATTGTTACTTGATAATCCAAATGTATACCTATCCACAAAGTAGATGAGCAATCAATATCGGGAGGCTTTATTGATAAAATAAACATGTATCATGAACTGAATTCCCGCGGAAGGCTCTCATACCTGCTTTGTGATGGCTTCTTTTTCCAAGAGCAAAATAATGCAATGGCCCACTGCAAAAGATGATGATGACAAACATTAAGCTAAGGCAAGAAGCTTTATTGTCCTCGAGAATAGTGGAAATAAAGTGTAAGCATATGGTGACTTCAACAAGGTGCATTCATCTCAGGGTCCAACATAGCACTATAATAAAAAGAACAGAACCACACTAGGTGAAGTAAGAAGGCACGCACATTGCTGCTGCGATTGAACACCAAAAATAATCCTTATATACCAACCTTACAATCCAGAGGTTCTACATCACTATCCTATTTTGGCTTCGTTCTGATGTTAATTGCACCCAAATGTTCATAAGTTATTAGAGTTAATCATTTACCAACAGCGTGATTTTGCAAAATTTTATCTCATTTCTAAAAAACAACTAGAACTAGATCTTAGTGAGGACATCAGCAAAAACAGGTAGGACTCACTCATTAAATAAAAGCGTGCGTGCATTGGCCATTGCTGACGGCACATGAGAAGGTGAAGCGTTCACATGGCGGATCGGATGACAGTGGCCATGAGACAACCAGTGTGGTCTCATGGCTTCCTGTGTGACCACCACCGCCAATCCACCATCCCTGGCAGGCCTTTCTCGTCACACCACCGCCTACCCGCCGAATTCGACAGATGCTAGGGCAGCAGCGAGCAAGCAGGGGAGCCAGCAAGCATACAAGAGGATACATCTATCGATTAGGAGCAGTTTCAATTCCGTCTGGGCTGGCCCTACAAAAACAGGGTGAGCCAATATTTTGGCGAGAGAATCCACCGCCTCCGTTTCACCAGCAAGCTGACGTGAAATCTGAACTGCAGACCAAAATATTGGCATGGCTCCGAAGATTTGGCCTTCATCCAAGTGGGCCAAAATCCTTCTGGTCAATGCCAAATTTTTGGTGGGGTAACTCCTGGCTACCATCCAAACAGGATCCCCTTTTTTTGACAAATTTCAAACAGCCCTTTAGTGTCCCCCCAAAGCTTGTATATAGGAGATACAAAAAATTCTTAGTTCCACAGACACGCACTCGCTAGCACAAAGGTTATATACTCCTATCCAATTTCGGCTTCGTCCTAATTTGGAAATTTGAAAAGAGTTGCACAAAACTAACTAGTGACTAGTGGATGGAATTAATCAATTGCCAAAACTCTGCATTTGCTATATTTTCAGTCTCCTATATTAATTAGAACTAGGTCTTATACAGGACAGTACCAAAATCAGCTTGAACCATGGTTATGACAGGACGTTAATAGAAACAAATTGCGCGGCAAACATTCAGCATCATTCCAAACTTCTAGGTCAAAACCCATGCAAGGTTAATGATTTTTTTATATTTGAATCTTGCAAGATCAACGAATCCGCACAGATGCTCCACATCAAATTTTTAACAAACCACCAATGCTTCAGTTCCATAAATTTTCTAATGCAACCTATAAAGCAAAGCCAATTTGTAAAGGTAACAACTGAGACATGCATTCAGTGCAAAGGTAAGTGTCATATCAGCATAGAAGATCACCATACCTTAAACAACACGGGCTTAGAGAATGTCCCGACGACTGCTGTCTTCTTGTCTTCCACGACCCTTGTATCTGCGACCCCTACAGCTTGCTTTCTGGGCAAGTTGTGCGCAACAGGAACAAACCCAGCACCAGTGCCAACTGGAGTGGCGTCTTTGGCTAGCTGTTGCGCAATCTCCCGAAGAAGCATAAGCTGAGCCTTCTCAGTGCGCATTCCCAGCAGAGCCTGGCGCATCGATTCCCGGTCAGCCTCCAGCGCTTCCAGCCTCATGTATAGCGTCTTAATGTCTGGCTCGAGCGCCTCATCTTCGTACTTGTCCAGGACCCTGGCGGTAGGAGCTGCCGCACCTTGATGCACCTTGTCGATCATGTAGACCCTGTCGCTGCCACTGCCAGAACCATCGTCGTCACTTCCCCCTTCTTCGACGCCATATCCAGCAATGGGAGACTCTGGCAACTCATCATCATCATCACAGAGGTGGCTCCTTTGTTCTAGAGTCTCCTCATGTAACACCTCGTCAGCAGAAAATCCGCTTGTTTCCTGCCCAGCCGGCTCCAGCAGTGCCTCATCTGCATAGAGGTGGGCGCCCTCGTCTTCCTCTTCCTCCAGGGACGGTTGACCTAGTACATCCCCATCCTGGCCGTGCTCGAGGAGGCAGATCCGGCGCTCCAGATCCGCGCCCACCGCGTCCTCCTCGCTCCCCTCCAGGCCGTCGTCGTAGTAGTACTCCCCGTTGTAGCAGCGGAGCTCGGGGTAGTAGTCGGCGTCCTCGCCCTCGCCGTCGCCGTCGCCCTCGAGGAAGCCGTCGCCGCCGTCCCCATGGCCATGGCCCCGCCCCTCGGCCTGGTCGTCGGCGTCGGGGAGCGGGATGCCGAGGCGGAGGCAGGTCTGCTGGTAGGCGTGGAGCCTGGAGCGGACGCGCGCGAGGTGGCGCGCGCGGCGGGCGACGAGGGCGCGGAGGTGGTCGATCTCGGCGGCGTCGAGCGCCATCTTCTCGTCGGCGAAGCGGCGGAACTGGCGCAGCTCCATCTGCACCTCGGCCTTCTCCCGCTGCAGGCGCAGCATCATGGCCATGGCCTCGCTGGCGGCGCTGGCCGCGGCGAGGCGCTCCTCCTCCACCTCGCCCCGCAGCGCCGCCGCGGTGGCCTGCGCCGCCGCCAGGGCCTCCCGCAGCGCCGCCGTCTCCTCCTCCGCCTCCACCCGCGCCCCCGGCCCCTCCTCCTCCTCCCCGTCCCCGTCCCCTCCCCCGCCCCTCTTCTCCTCGTCCAGCTTCCGCTTCACGGAGCGCCGCCACCGGACCCCCGCGGACGGCGAGGAGCAGCACGGGCTTGGGGCTAAGTCGGGGTCGTGGTCGTCGTCCTCCATGGCGGCGGCGACCGGGCCGGGGGCGAGGGTTTGGGGGCGGGGGGAGCAAATCGCAGTTCTCTCTTCTTCTTCTTGTCTTGGCTTTGGATTTGTGTCGTGTGTTTGGATTGGGGGAAGGGAATCGGCGATGGTGCGTTTGGTGGTGGTGCGTGGCGTTTCGTGTGCTTTTTGTGGGGTGTGGGGCTCCAACACGAGACAACGAAGGAGATTGCGACCAGAAGAGGATATTACGGATGGATTTGGAAATTCAAATGCTCCAAGTGAACAATCCTTTTTCTTGGGGAAAACTCTTAACTCAGTATTCGTCTTCTTGTCCTAAATTGAGTGCTTTGCACTTGCCAAATGGAACAAAAAAGATTTCTTCGGCAAAAAGAATTTCATGCCTACCTACGGATTTGTCTTGTATATACACGGCGGAAAAAGACTAAAACTACTCTCCTAACCTCTAAAAATTGTATTATACATGTTTAACCCACTTTTAGTAGGCTTTCTAAGTAGGCATTTGTGCCATCGTTGCCCTGCTTCCGGCCATTCCTCGCTGATGCTACATGAATGGAGTTGGGCAACTACCCTACGGCCATTTCTGGTCCTCCCCACAACCTCACATCGATTATTGCTTGACATCTCCTTGGATTCTTTATGGTCATCACCATGAAGACAGTGTTGACGTTATCACAACCGTTAATGAACACCCACACCTTTCTTTCGGCGCCAATTCACCTTCCCCTCCCTGAAAAACACACATTCACCTCCTCCCCCCCCCCTCCCCCTAAAACAGCACCCATTCACCAACTGCCTCCACACACATGCAACCGAGTTGGCGGGAAGGCCGCCAGGAGGACCCAGGGACGTGAATGACCTCCCCACACCCCATGCCCGTTCTATGTACAACCTCTTGCCGCTTCCCGCTTGCAACGTCATCCTGACGCAGTCCGGGCTCCTATGTGGTCACCACCACCAAAGATGATGTTGGCGTTGCCACAATAATAAATGGGCTCCCACACCTTTCTTTCCGGCGCCCTTCACCTTCTCATTGATGAATGGGCTCCACCAGCTAGAAGAAAATACATGGTGAGCATTCTAGGGTGTCTAAAAGATAGTGCACTTGTGGCTTTATTTATAAAGTCGGGTATATGCCTTTTCTCTAAATGATAGTGCACCCTAAAAGCGTCAAAACTGGTTTTAGAGCACCACCCTTCAAAACTATTATTATAGAGGTTTCCCATTCACAGAGTGTGCTAGAGTTATTCTAACTATCACTTACAAATGAGAAAAAAGAAGAAGATTTCTGTTTTTCTCGATGGATGTAAAGGAACATAAGATCCAACTACCTGACTGTTGGCAATAACGTTTTTGCGATTGTAGGTTTGAGCGGGGGGCATATAGATGCCAAATAATAGTTCCTCTATAGAGGAACATACGATGCAACCAATGTTCAACAAGGGTGATAGATGTGGTTGTAGCATACATCATAGTAACAAGAAAGAGAAGAGGTTGCCGAGTGGGCATGAATAGTGTAAGGTTATGAGAGATCAAAATAGTGAAGACCTCCCTAGACAAGGTGAGGATGGTGGAACATGAATGTAGAGCTTGTTGTTGGTAATCAATCAAGTTCGGGTGCGTCGGGTTAGCGATGCATGAAGCATGAGCGTTCTCGAGGCTTATTTCCACCGCAAAATAAGATACGATAATCACATTGTTCCATGTACAATGCAAGGTGTTGAGGGAGGTGCTTGTGGAAATGAGTTGGTTTTTCCTTACATTAGTCATCCGTGCTTAAAATAAAAACCGGTTTATTGTAACAGGCACCTCTCTCGGCACCATGCATTGTACATGGTCTTAGAGGTTAGAAATAGATATGGTATGTGGAAGATCAGTTTATAATTCACTCCTTTTTATTTGACCTCCTATAAAAAAATATTTTTATGTATCATTTTACAATAACCTTTATATTTTACTTTTCCTTCTAGCGATATAGAAATCGGCATCGTCATCATTGAACCGGTGGATAGTATTTGGACCGACGGGTGATTTCACATTGTTTCTTCCTTAAAAGGTGATTTTGAAAGAGATATTTTTTCTATGAAAGAGATATTGTTCTTGAAACAGTCCTTAGAAGGCGATGTTCTTGCGATATTTATGGACTCTTTTTTCTTCCAAAAGAGTTATTTATGGATGTTGAGAGCTGCAAGTTGTAGGCCATGTTTGGCGCTGAGGTGGATATTGATATTCTCCTTAGTTTGGACGTTTTTTTTGAAACGAAGAAGGTGGCTGGCTGCCGACCTTATATTTCAAAACAGGCCAGGGCTGATGAAAAGTACAGTTACAAAACAAAGCTTGTCTAGAGAACCCAGGTGCAAGGCACAAGCGTATCCAGAGACGAGAGAAGAGGGACATGAGGGGGAGTGTTACATCTTGTGTACAAAAAGACTAGCCGGCTATTATTTGGCTCCAAACCTGCAGATCATCCTTATCTCGTTGTCTTCGAGCCTTGTGACTCCAGAGACGAAGCAGATCCGCGGCATAGAAACAGAGATAGGTCGTCGTCCAAACTTTGAATTGAAGACTCTGTCGTTCCGTGCATGCCAAAGGGGAATGGCACAAGCAGAGAAAGCAACATTCCATTTGCGTTTGAAACTGAGTTGATGACCTTCTTGCACCACAAACGACGAAATGTCTGGAGATGAGCATGCCAAAAGGTTCAGCCGCAACTTGTTCCACATAATAGAAGCTGTAGCGCATCATAGCAGCAGGTGGTCGATGGACTCAACAGCAGGGCAAGCATCGCAATGTGCAAACGGAGCGATCATAGACCAGCCCTTCTTCACCATGTTATCCGTGGTATTAAGACGTCCTCGAAAGGCAAGCCAGAGAAAGATCCGATGCTTAAGAGGAATCATAGAGTCCCAAATCCAGTCGCCAAGGCTTGGACGGTTTTTACATCTTCCTCTTTCGGGGTTATGTTTTTACTAGTATATATAGTCTACATAAAGGTAAAAATTACATCCCTACTAAACATTACATCCCTTCCTATTTGATACAGTAGTATGTTATTAGGAGCTCGTCGGATATGTTACTGTTTGCCAAACAAGGACACTACCTATTGCGCAACTAGTTTGTACAACAACCTCTCAGCTAACTTCATCGGGAGAGGTTTCCATATGTCTTGCAAAACACACACACACACACACACACACACACACACACACACACACACACACACACAAATAACTTCCAATATGTCTATTCTCGCCACACACACACACAAAAAAAGCTTGTATATATCTATATGGTCTGCCCTGCAGAATAAGCAGAAAATCTATGGTCAATGGTTTGATTCCAGATTAATTGCGCAGGGATTTAATCCTCTGTAGGAGAAACTTCGGAAAGAAATGACCGTTTCAACATGGATATCAATCAGACAGTTAATAGGGACAGCGATCAAGAGACGCATGGTCTGACCGAATCTCCTCCTCTCCGGACACCGGGAGAGCATGCATGCCTTGTATGGCCAAGTCCAACAAGTTAGCATAGCTAGCTTGCTACAGGCGTGCATAGAATAGAGATCAGCGGTAGCTGTCAGGTCATTACTACTGTGCTTTCGAATGGAATTCTCACGTACTGCCGTTGAGTTGAGCCCTGCACGTTGGGGTTGGGCGATCAGGTTTGAGATCGATGTACGTATATATAGAGAGAGACGTACTACTAGGGATGGGATAGCGATCGCCGTGTCCTTGAGCTTATCTACTCCCGCCGGACGGAATATATGTGGGGGACGGATGATAGTGGCGTCGTGATCGGCCGTTCTGTATGCTCTTGCGACGTTGCACGGCGAGCACGGACGGGACCATGCATGCATGGGTACGCACAGTACATCTGAATGGATTACCTTAGCATGCCAGCCCCCAAGAAGCTGTGATGGTAACCCACGGCGCATTTCCGTTTCCGCTCCGGCGCCTATAAATTGTTTGTCGAATGCCGCGGCCATAGAGCCTGTTTGGGACTGCTCTGCTCTTTAAAATTCAAATTCCATTTCCAAAAACACGAATTAAACAGGGTAGCTCGCGATATCGCAGCTCCACAAAAAATTAGAATCTGGGTAGAACTTAATTTTTATGAAGCTCTTTTAAGTCTTCAAAAAAACTAGAAGTTGGAGTTGGGTGGAAATTACCCACCACTCGCCACCAAGAAGTGGATACCCTTCGCTTCTCCCCTCAACCAATCAAATAGATCCTTTCCACCAAATTTTCCATTCTTGAAGCTGGAGCTAGAAGGAAGCCAAACATTTTCTTGGATAGTGCTACAACTTCTGGATGAAACTGCTCCAAAGTGAATTTAGTGAAGTGAAACTGATTTTGGTGAAGCGGAGCGGTCCCAAACAGGCCCATAGTTTAGCGCGTTTGTGTTTATCTATCTTCTGGCGACTCTATCCAGCGTGATGTAACTCCGGGTTAGCACTCTGTGTGATGATGTTACGTGATCAATAAAGAGCGGCATTTTCTCAAGGAATGTCTCGCTTTCTCTGTGAATATAGATAGATCCAGCGTAATTCTGTCGGGTGCCCCATTTTCAGCGCTGTAACGAGGCACGAGGACGTTTGTTATGATTAACGAACAGATCACGTAAGCTTCCACTCGATGCCACCCCACCCACGATGGTGTTTGTTTTGAGTGCCTGCGTAGTATGTACGTACGTTCCCAAGTTGGATCGTGGTTTTATGCACGGAGAAGAGGTTGGTACAGTATTTTACAACGCGGTCCATGCATGCATATGGTCGGCGACACGTTACACTACACGTGAGCGCGCCACAACGCGCGCACGCACGTTCCCAGCGAAGCCAGCCATCTCTCTTCTTCTTCTGGGATGCTTCTTTTGTCCCTGTCGATTGACCGGCAAACGCGACATTGGAAGCAAACGGTTGGTCGATCACGTTGGGTTGGGTCATTCTTTTTTGCAGTGTGGCACTGTGGCGTCCGGTCATGGATTCTTCTTGCCTGGGGTTCCTACTTCTTTCGGTAGCCACGCAAACCAAAAATCTTGGGAAAAGCTCCGGCTTCTCCCTCTCCAAATTTGGCCTCCCCAAGACGGACTACGAAAGAGCCAGCCAGGCCCACGGTGGCTAAGCAAACGCTCCTTCAGCTAAAAGCAGCAGGAAAAGGATGAAGGAAAATGAAAAAGGTGGAGGAGCGGCCATCAATCCAGTCCAGCAGCTAGCGGAAAAGAAAGAGCTCTTGATGCCGAACGCCGCGCGGGGCCAAACCAAACCAATACTGTTTGGCCGACTGCGGAGGAGAAGCCGGCGACGTGCTCGTGCAGTGCAAGCACCTAAAATAACTGACGACGTCGATCGCACGTCGGGTTGCTGGCTGCGTCGGCTTCCATCCAGCGTCCTCACGTGTGCTGCCTCTCGAGTCTGGATCCCCCAACCAACCCAACCAGTAGAGACCATGGTGGGTAACATATGCTTCAGCCGGACTAGCCACCTAAGGGCATCTTCAACGGCAACCCGCAAAAATCGCCCATATCCATCCGTGGACACGGATACGGGAGGCAGCCGTCCAACCGTATCAGCATACATTTTCACAATAATTTAAATTAACTGGACAAAATTCGATCAAACCTGACTGATTTTGATATAAACACAGCGGATTTCATTGAAACTGAAATAATTTGTACACTGCTAGTTGCTGCCCCGACCTCTTACCGCTTCCCGCTCGCAACGTCATGCCACCGCAATCCCGGTTTGTGTGTGACCACCACCACCAAAGATGATTTTGGCGTCGCCACAACCATAAATGGACTCCCACGCCTTTCTTTTCGGCGCCCTTCACCTTCTCATTGACGAATAGGCTCCACAAGATGGAAGAAATACATGGTGAGCATTCTAGGGTGTCTAAAAGACAGTTCACTCTAAAAGCGTCAAAATTGGTTCCAAATCTATTATTATAGAGATTTCGCATTCACGGAGTCTGCTAGAGTTGTTCTAACTATCACTTCACAAAGCGGGAAAAGATGACGATTTCTGTTTTTTCTCAATGGATATAAAGGAACATAAGATCCAACTACCCGACTGTTGGCAATAATGTTTTTACGATTGTACGTTTGAACAAGGGGGATATATATGCCAAATAATAGTTCATCTCGATGCAACCAAAGTTCAACAAGGGTGATAAAAGTGGTTGTAGCGCACATCATAGTAACAAGAAGAGAAGAGGTTGTCGAGCGGGCATGAACAATGGAAGGTTATGAGAGATGAAAATGGCGAGACCTCGCTAGACAAGGTGAGGATGGTGGAATATGACTGTAGAGATTGTTGTTTGTAATAAATCAAGCTCGGGTGGCCCGGGTTAGCGAATGCATGAATCATGAGATGCTTGTTTCCACAGCAAAATATGATACAATTAGCACATTATGCCATGTATAATGCAAGGTGTTGAGGGAGGTGTCGTGGTACTAAGTCTGACAGTAAGTATAGGGGGTACGAATGAGGAGGCAAGGTCCTAGCTACGGCAAGGTTGTACGCAAGTGTTTACGAGTTCAAGCCCCTCTCGGAGGAGGTAAAAGCCTACGTCTCGGTGCCCGGGGGCGGTCGACTGGATTATATGAGTGTGTGTTACAGGGGGTGCGAACCCTTGTGCCAGAGGAGGGGGATGGCTTATATAGAGTTCGCCAGGACCCCAGCCATCCCCCGTTACAAAGGGTTCAATGTACTTAAAGATGGAGCGTTACTGGTAACGCCAGCCTTAAGTGCCTTAAATGACCTTAAAGACTACGGGGTGAATGCTTGCCCGTTGCTGTTCTGAGTGACTCCTGGTCTTCAGTAGGTCGAGTGGTTTCTTGTATGGTCGGGTGATTGACCAGTCGTGTGACTTCAGGAAGGAGGGGTACCCGAGTGGTTGATTGGTCGAGTGGATCGCACTCGATGCCTTTATTGGGTACTCCCTGTTATCTCTTGAGCTTCTTTGCTTCTATGGTAGTGACCTTGTGTAGGGCGTATAGGTCAGGCCTATGACCCTACCCTAGGTCTGTATCATCATCATTAGCCCCCGAATGGACTGAGGTCTGAGTGGAAAGAAGGTTGAAGTTGATCTTGCTTGGACCCTTGCGCTTCACAAGTACTCACGTTGGACGGAAGGCTCATGTTAGAACTTTGGCTTCGTTTCAGTCGCCTTGATCGATTCAAAAGTTGCCGAGTGAATTTACAACGTCATCCGTCGAGTGTTGTTTTTGGGCGCGGAACCTTTGGCGTGATTGGTTATGGCATATCTCGGATGTCACGGGATTCAAAATTTCGGGGAAGCGCGCGGGACGGAGCGTGCCGTGGTAAGCGAGATGGATAGACATGAGCGCCTCGATCCCCGCGCCACCTTTTTCGCCACGTACCCAGTGCGTGACTGTTGCGGGATTTGACAGGATCGCCTAGGCCCATGTGTCAGCCACTTGGAAGTGGGTCTTTAAAAGGCGACGGGGCCGAGGCGCCTGCACTGTGCGCGTCCATTCTCTCCCCTTCTCCTCTGCTTCTCCACCGCATCCGGCTCCTCCGCTCTCGACGCTGCCGCTCCGCCACCATGGCGAAGGACAAGATGGCGGCGCTGGAACGCGCGAAGAAGGCGACGGGGGCGGCGAAAGGCAAGAAGCAGAATCGAGGGTCGTCGTCGCGGTCGGCGTTGCCGCTAGGTTGGGTCCAGGGTGATTGGATCCGATCCTCGCTCCAGCAGGATGACTTGGATGAGCTGGCTGAGTCCGGACTGATCGCCAATGGCGCTGCGCGGTTGCCGGAGGGGGAGACGGAGCCGCAGCCGCGACAGGGTGAGTGCGTTCCGTGGTTTCTCGCTTCCTCCGCACCCTTTATCCGGGGTTCCTTGAACTTCTCCAGAGCCCAACTCCATCACTTTTCTCCCAACACCATCACATACGTAGCTGCGTTCGTGTCCATGTGTGAGAATTTTCTGGGTTGTCGACCGCACTGGGGTCTTTTCAAGCACATTTTCACTATCCGCTCCCAGTCGGTAAAGAAAGCAAACACGAGTGATGATAAAACACACATTATCCAGATGTGTGGGGGTTTGGGTATCCGAAAGAGGAAGAGGATCTCTTTCCCTTCCATGACCATTCCTGAGTCGGTCAGGGGCTGGCAGTCGACCTGATTCTACTGCCAGGACATTGCAACTCCAGGCCAGTCGACTGGACTTCCTCCTTTTACCTTTGATCGTGTTCAGACCCATTCTTCGCTGAAAGTGACCACTGCGGAGAGGGTGGAAACAAACATGTTGGTTGAGAGGGTGGTCCAGTTGATCAATCAAGGCGTCACTGGCATGGATTTGCTGGAGGTATTTCTCGGTCGGCGGATCCAGCCGCTCTAGGCTCGCGACCACTCCATGTGGATGTATTCTGGAGTCAATGACACTACTCGGGTTCATCCAGAGGAAGTACCGGCCAAGACTGTGGTCCAGTGGTTGAGGAGTATCACAGGAAACAAGGACAACACCAGAGGCGCCAGGAGAGTCGACCCCTTCAGCGACATCAACCAGCCAGACAAGGTTCGGTCTCTGCCGCCGACTGTATTTATGTACATCTTCTGACTGTCTTTGAATCCGGCTGACTTTCACTCGACTTCTTGTCTTGTAGGTTTATACTGAGATGTACTCGATGCCCAACGGCGAACAAGTTCTGGAGCAAGACCAGGAGGGAGAGGACAGCACGGAGGAGAGCAGTGATTGGCAATCTCCAGACGACAAGGACGAAGAGGAGAGCGACGAGTCGGGCGATGAAGAGATGGTCGACTCACCACCTCGTTCGGAACGTTGATCCAAGACCGTAGCCCCGAGCACCCAAACTCAGAAGCGTACTCGGACTTCTACTCCGGAGCCGATAGAGAAAGTCGCCAAGCAGCCCAAGGTCGTTCCCCCAAAAGCTCGGAAGACTTTGCCCAGGATTAAGATGGATGTTCCTGTTGCCTCTGGGTGAGTGTTCTTTCTGTGTTTTCCTCCACCGACTGACTCTTCTATTCTGACCGAATGGATCGTACACTTTTCCAGCCCTACCTCCGTCGTGACTGATATGGACGTTGACAAGGCCCCAGGTGACGAGGAAGTCGATGACGCGGCCACCTCCAGAGCTAGTAGGTCCGCTCGACTCGAATTTATTCTGTCGATTGAGTTGTCGGTCAGTTGAATTTCTGATGTTTCTTTTTGTTGCAGCTCCACGAGACGTTGTTCGTGCTTCCAGATGATGATGAAGAAGAAGTGGCTCTAAGGGAGAGGAGGAGGAGGAGGGGCAAGGGATCAAGCGGGAAAGCGCCTGAGGTTCAGGTCCCTCAGTCGACACTGGTGCTTGAGACGGTGGTCGAGTGATCCGTAGATCCGGTTCGGACCAACGTCACTTTCGCTAACCCGCTATCGACTGATCACCCATCAGGGTCGACTTCTCAGACCCCTGCTGCTCCAGTACAACTCCATGCGTCCGACCCAGTGGCTGCTTCGACTGCCTTGACACCATCGCTCTTTGTTGCGTACCAAACTCTAGACGACTCGCCAAGTGCCACCAGGAAGGCTCTTCTCCAGGTGAATCTTGTGATGGAGAAGATGAAGGTGGTGCATGAGGCCAGTCAAGTGGCTTATAATGCCAGCATGTAAGTGCATCTAGTGCCACCCCTAGTTGGTTTTGGAGTATTGACAACAAACCTGGTTGAGGGACTAATGTGTTTGTGAGAATTGCAGGATAACACAGGTAGTAGACCCATATTGATTCGGTTTACCTACCGGAGATGACCCCTAAAAATTTGTGAAGACATTGAAGATAATGGTGGTCTATGAAGCTATTCACGTTGAAGACTATGACATGGGAAGACATTGCGTGAACATTATGGAGCGTGAAGACTTAGTTGTTTCGTTGTCTCCTTTTCTTCTTTGTGGAGTCACAGGAACCACCGTTCTGTTAAGTGGGTTCCAAGTGAACAAAGTCAGAGTGACTGAAGTGATGCTCAACCAAATCCTATGTCTTCGAGCGAAGACAATGAGAGCAAATCTTATCCAGAGTCGGATGAGTCAGCTTTACTTGTAGCCCCAGTCAAGCTGTCGCGTGTGTTTGAAATCTGACCATTGTGACACGTGTCAGTTCCTTAGTGACCCAGGGTCATTTCGGACAAATCAGGTCGGGTTGCCCAGTGGCTATAAATAGTCCACCCCCTACACCATAAATTGGTGGCTGCTCAGAGTTAGTACACGGCTTTTGTCCTTTGAGAGCAACCACCGCCGAAGCTTTCAAGAGAGAATCCTTGCGAGGACAAAGCCCAAACCACCTAGAGCCCAAAGAGTGTTTGGCATCACTGAAGTCTTTCTGTCCGCGTGATCTGAAGACTTGTTACACTTGAGGACTGGTGAATCCTCCAGCCGGTTAGGCATCATGTACTGAGCATCCAAGAGTCATTGTGAATTGCCGGTGAATGAAGTCTGTGAAGGTTCGGAAGTCTACCTTGAAGACTTACCAGAGTGACTGGGCGGGGACTAGGTGTCCTTAGCTCAAGGGGAATAAGGTGAAGACACGGTCTTCTGAGTTGAATCTCAGCCTCCCTAACCAGACGTACAATTGTCACAGCAACTGGAACTGGTCGAACAAATCGCTGTCCTCCTGAAGCTACTGGTTCTATCTCTCACTTCTCTCTACTTACAGTTTGTCTTCGTGAAGTCATTGCCTGCTTGCATTATCTGTTTGACTTCACTGTGTGACTATCTGTTCTGATTGGCTTCATACTATCTTCCATCTTGATCTTTACTACCTAGCTGCTAATAGTCTTCGTGCTTTCACTTCATTCTATACTTGACTATGACTTGTCTAGTGTAGTCTACCTTCCGCTGCATACGAATAGTATCATTTCTATTGTTTGTCTTTGAAACTCCCATGTTTTGAAGACTTCAATAAAAATCGCCTATTCACCCCCCCTCTAGTCGATAACTAGCCCTTTCAATTGGTATCAGAGCAAGGTACTCCCTTGTTATGTGTGATTCGGTTTAACCACCTGGAGTTTTAGCTATGTCGACTGCAGGGATAATCAAAGTCTCCGCTGCGTGCCCCATCTTTGATGGCACTGAATATCCCTACTGGAAGAATAGGATGCGCATGCATCTTGAACCCATTGATGTCGATCTATGGTATGTCGTCAAGAACGGCGTTCCCAAGACTGGTGAAGGTGTCACCCCTGCTGACGTCAAGAAGTTCATTCAACTCGACTCTACCGCCAAGAACATCATCTGTGGTCATCTGACCAAAGGACAGTATGGCCGTGTGAGTGCTCTGGAAACATCGAAGCTAGTCTGGGACTGGCTCTCCAAGGTCAATGAAGACGTCTCAACTCAGCGAGATCAACGGATCAATACTCTCCGCAACCTCTTCAACCGCTTCAAGAGACACAACAATGAGAATGTCCAACTCACATTTGATCACCTCACTAATATCACAAATGAGCTCCAAGCACTCGGCGCCACTGAGACTACTAAGCATGAGACAGTGAAGACGCTACTGAGATCTCTTGACAGCTCATTTGACACCTTAGCCCTGATGATACAAGAATGCCCTGACTTCAAGTCTCTCGATCCGTCTGACATACTTGAGAGGCTCAACACACATGAGTATAGGCTATCTGAGAAATGAGATATCTATGGCCCCAAATATGGCCGAACTTGCGCCTTGAAGGCAAAGGCTGCTGCTTCCTCATCTGAAGAAGAATCTGACTGCAGTTCTGCTGATCCTGAAGACATTGGAAAGGAGCTTGCTATGCTTGTGAAGAAGTTCCAGAAATTCACCAAGAAGAAAGGCTTCAGAAAGTCTTCATGATCCAGCTCAAGGAATGATGAAGCTTCTGCCTATGACCACAAGAAGAGAACCTGCCAAAAGTGCAAGAAACCTGGTCACATCAAACATCTCTGAGTGTCCACAGCGGGACAATGAGAAGAATAAGAAGAAGAGCAATGATACGTCTCCAACGTATCTACTTTTCCAAACACTTTTGCCCTTGTTTTGGACTCTAACTTGCATGATTTGAATGAAACTAACCCGAAATGACGCTGTTTTCAGCAGAACTGCCATGATGTTGTTTTATGTGTAGAAAAGAAAAGGTCTCGGAATGTCCTGAAAATCCACGGAGGCACTTTTTGGGAAATATAAAAAATATTGGCGAAAGAATCAAGACCAAGGGGCCCACACCCTGTCCACGAGGGTGGGGGAGCGCTCCCTCCCCCTGGGCGCGCCCCCCTATCTCGTGGCCCCCCTGGACCTCCGCCGACCTCAACTCCAACTGCATATATTCACGTTCGGGGAGAAAAAAAATCAAAGAGAAAGTTTCATCACATTTTACGATACAGAGCCGCCGCCAAGCCCTAATCTCTCTCGGGAGGGCTGATCTGGAGTCCGTTCGGGGCTCCGGAGAGGGGGATTCGTCGCCGTCGCCATCATCAACCATCCTCCATCACCAATTTCATGATGCTCACCGCCGTGCATGAGTAATTCCATCGTAGGCTTGCTGGACATTAATGGGTTGGATGAGATTTACCATGTAATCAAGTTAGTTTTGTTAGGGTTTGATCCCTAGTATCCACTATGTTCGGAGATTGATGTTGCTATGACTTTGCTATGCTTAATGCTTGTCACTAGGGCCCGAGTGCCATGATTTCAGATCTGAACCTATTATGTTTTCATGAATATATGTGTGTTCTTGATCCTATCTTGCAAGTCTATAGTCACCTATTATGTGTTATGATCCGACAACCCCGAAGTGACAATAATCGGGATACTTCTCGGTGATGACCGTAGTTTGAGGAGTTCATGTATTCACTATGTGCTAATGCTTTGTTCGGTTCTCTATTAAAAGGAGGCCTTAATATCCCTTAGTTTCGCTAGGACCCGCTGCCACGGAGGGTAGGACAAAAGATGTCATGCAAGTTCTTTTCCATAAGCACGTATGACTATTTACTAATACATGCCTACATTACATTGATGAACTGGAGCTAGTTTCATGTCACCCTATGTTATAGATATTACTTGAGGAATCGCATCGGCATAATTATCCATCATTGATCCATTGCCTACGAGCTTTTCACATATTGTTCTTCGCTTATTTACTTTTCCGTTGCTACTGTTACAACTATTACAAAACCCAAAAACATTACTTTTGCTACCGTTACCTTTATTATCATATTACTTTGCTACTAAATACTTTGCTGCAGATACTAAGTTATCCAGGTGTGGTTGAATTGACAACTCAACTGCTAATACTCAAGAATATTCTTTGGCTCCCCTTGTGTCGAATCAATAAATTTGGGTTGAATACTTTACCCTCGAAAGCTCTTGCGATCCCCTACACTTGTGGGTTATCAAGACTAATTTCTGGCGCCATTGCCGGGGAGCATAGCTCTATTCTCTGAGTCACTTGGGATTTATATCTATTGATCACTATGAAGAACTTGAAAGACTACGAACCAAGATTTTGCCCTCAACTACGAGGGAGGTAAGGAAGCGCCATCTAGCTCGCACTAGATTCTCCTTCCGTTATTAGTAAGCTTGCGACACCTAAACCTGCTACCGCTATGAATTCTGATATGTCGCATGTTATTGATGATGCCACTTCTGCTTTGCATGATACTTATGATGAAACTACTTCTGTGCGTGATACTACTTTGCCATTAGGTGAATTTCTTGATGAACAACTTGCTAGAGTTAGGGGGAATGAAATTATTGAAGATGCTATTATTGATGATAGTGATGATGAAAATTATCCCAGTGATTATGAATTGCCTGTTGTTCCTGAGGGTTATGTTATGAATGAAGAAGCTGCTAGAGCTATCTTTGCTTGCAATGATAGATATGATCTTAAGAAATTATTAGCTAAATGGAAGCAACAGTCTCTTAATGCTAGAATGAAACCTGACCTTGCTTTTACTACTTCACCTATCTGTGTTACTGATAAGGATTATGAATTCTCTCTTGATCCTAAAATTATTACTTTAGTTGAATCTGATCCTTTTTATGGCATTGAATCTGAAACTGTTGTGGCACATCTTACCAAGTTGAATGATATAGCTACCCTGTTTACTAATGATGAGAAGTCTCGCTATTTTTATATCCTTAAGATATTTCCGTTCTCACTAAAGGGTGATGCTAAGACTTGGTATAATTCTCTTCCTCCTGGTTGTGTGCGTAGTCCCCAGGATATGATTTATTACTTCTCTGCTAAATATTTCCCTGCTCATAAGAAACGAGCTGCCTCACGGGAAATATATAATTTTGTGCAAATCAAAGAAGAGAGTCTCCCACAAGCTTGGGGGAGGCTTCTCCGATTACTTAATGCTTTGCCCGATCATCCTCTTAAGAAAAATGAAATACTTGATATCTTTTATAATGGACTAACCGATGCTTCCAAGGACTACTTGGATAGTTGTGCTGGTTGTGTTTTCAGGGAAAGAACAGTCGACGAAGCTGAATTGCTATTGAATAATATATTGACTAATGAAAATAATTGCACTCTTCCTGAGCCAATTCCTGAGGAAATTCCTGAACCAATTAAGCCAACTCCTGAGCCTATTCCTAAACCCACTCCGAAGAAGAGAGGTGTTTTATTTCTCAGTCCTGAAGATATGCAAGAGGCAAAGAAATCAACGAAAGAAAAAGGTATTAAAGCTAAAGATGTTAAGAATTTACCTCCTATTGAAGAAATACATGGTCTTAATATACCGCCTGTTGAAGAACCACGTTGTCTTGATAACCCGACACAGGTAGTAAAGGTAAATTCTCTCTATAGATATGATAAAGTTGAAATCATGTAACACCCCAAAATTTTAACCTTGTTTTGTTAATTAAAATTTTGCCAGGAAATTAAAACTTTTATTTTCTGGGCTCCCTTTTGATTTTTTTTGAAACATTTCCTTCCTTTTTATCATGGAGTTATTTCCTTCAGTGAAAACTTTTCAAATATGTTATTGGACTTGTTTATCCTCTCAAGAAAAATCTTTTCTTTTCATCAGAGGAATTAATTATATAATAATCTCCATAATCTTTATTTTCTTGAAAAATGGTTTCCCATGGTTTTATGGTCCTTTTTGAACTGCAACCATTTGATAAAATCATTCAATGTTCCAACCAAAATTTGGAGATGTCATGTGATGTTTTTAAGCCACTTTTATGCAAAAATACCTTCTGTCCTTTGGAAATTTTGAGCTCTACACCTTTTTTTTTTCAAATCTGGTCCAGTGGGCAGATTTGCACTACAGCCTATTTAATTATTTCTTTAAAGCTTCCACCAAAATTATGGGATGTCAGTAGGAGCATAATATTCAACTTTATGCAAAAACCCAGCTTTGTTCTTTGAAAAATTTGAGTGGATCAACCTCTTTTCCATTCTGGTCCAACTTGAGGATTTGTACAGCAACCACCATTTTAGTTGCTCCTCTATCCATGATTCCTTTTCCTACTTGTAGTCCTCCCTGCTAAACCCCTAAGTCCAGGAGCATGCACCCATTGGATCATTTTTGGTCCATGTAATGATGCCATTTACCTCCTGTCCAGAATTGAAGTTTTGCAAAACTTGCACTAGCAAGTTTGTGCTTTGGACAAACTAACCTCACCGCCCTCTCATCCATCTAAAGAGACCCCACTCTGGAAGTTTTGGCCACACCAAGAACTACCTAGGTGCCTATGGCATTTTGTCAAACACCTTGAGTGCATGAACAACGTTGACATGACTTTTGTCATTGCACTGTGAACTTGCACCTCTGGACAAACTATCATGTCCACTAAACTCCCAGCTACTCCTAACCTAGGTCTGCTAAGTGCCAGCCTCACCCAAGCTTTGTGGCATGCACTGGCATTTCTCCGAGCACCTGGTGGCGTGCTCTGGCGCGCCAGGCAGCTGCTTTGCACGTGTTGCGCCGAGCCGCCGCCGTCGCGCCCCTGGTTTGGCCCACACTGCATAGCGCGCCACGCACTCCCCTCTCACGAACGCGCCAAGCAGCCCCTCGCCACGTCTCGGCAAGCCAGGAGCTAGCCGCCACGGCCGCCTCGACAACCCCTCGCTCAGTCGGCGCCGCCCGAGCCTCTCCCGCTCGCCACCTGGCCCCTGGAGCAGCGCGAGCTCATCCACAAGCTTGTCCACTAGCGCTCGTCGCCGCCACGACACCCTAGCTACAGAATGGCGGTCGCCGGCTACCTTATCCGTGGCCACCAACGGAACCGACCCAGATCGCCTATTTAAGAAGCCCCGAGCTCGTCCCCACACTCAGGCAACCTCAAATCACTTCCCTAGTTTCCCCGTGGCAGCCAATCGACCCAGGGAGGTCTCCTTCCCCATCTCCGGCAACCGCAGCCGCCGCCACTGCCCCGGCCATTCCGGCGCCACCAGGGCCTCCCCCTCTCCACTCTCTTCACCAGGAGCCCCCTCTCCCTCTCGTGAGTCCATCCCCCTACTCAATCTTGATCAGGACTCGCCGCGAGCGAAAACCCACTTTGCCCGACGACCACCGTCCGCTGCGGAGCTCGCCGCCGGCAGCTCCGTCCACCCAAGAGACCAAAGCAACCACTGATAGGGCGCCTCGATCCCCTGAGACCGCGGATGGCCTCGGTTTCCCGAACGGTGCCGCCGTTCACCGGCGAGCCTCGCCGGAGTCCCACCCCCGCTCGGGCAGAGAAAGAGGAGGGGAGGGAAGACCAGTCAAACCTGACTAGTGGGCCAGGCGGGCCCACTATCAGTGACTCCCCGCGCGGTCCACGCTGGTTAAGTGGAAACGTATTTCCAGAATACGCCTTCGACGTGTACGTATAATCGAACATTTTTCTTTTTCTGTTTTATTTTAAATAACAGATTTTGACCAAAACTTTGACTGCCTATAACTTTTTAATTATAACTCCAAATGAGTTGATTCTTTTTCCTACCTCTCTCAAATATTGTCTAGTTTATTTTAAGATTTATTTGAAAAAATTTGAGACAAATTTTTGTGCTGTTTTGGAAATGGGTGTTAATTCAAACTTATTTACAATAGGATTTTTTTGGGAGAGAAAGAAGGAGGCTTTCAAAAGTTTTGGAGTGCACCCTGCCTTTCCACACCTTGAAGGCAAGCATTCTGAACCCTGGCATAATATTTTTGCATGCGTTGTTTGACACGATTATGACACCACCTCCGTACTTAGAGCTCGTTATTTTATGTGGTGATATGATCATTTGCATGAATGCTTATTGGAAATTTCCTTGCTGTTGGAAATGGACATGCTTGTGATAATGATCATACTCGTATGCCTTTCGTGCCTACCGGAAGGAAAACGGGAAGGTCTCTGTCTTGGGTAGATCCGAGCTTGTCCCTAGTTCCTCGTCGAGACGAGTGTGTCCGGCATGGCATGAGGGGTATGATGAGTGGTGATTCTATCTGTTGGATGAAATATATTCGTTATGCTAATCATGCAGGGAATACTTAAACCTCCTGAGTCGACCATTGATCGAGTCTTGTTCCAAGAATCCCCATACTTGTTTCAGTACTACCACTTGGCTCTACAACAAGTAGGGTACAGTTCAAGAAGTCGTCAACCCTTTCTAGCACACACCGTACAGAGAGGCCATGGTGGAAGATACCGGTTGTAGCTGGTAGGCAGGCCACCTGGTCCGGGGGCATGGGTGTTTTCGGTTGACACCGAGAGGGGAGGCCACCCCTTAGAGCGCGCGATATAAATTTGATCCCATGCCACGCGAGGTTGTAGCCTCCCCACTTAGTGTTTTGCTTAACAAGTGTCGTGGGTGATTCCAGACACCGGTAAGTTAAGCTGGTGTGTGCAAGTTAGGTGTGTTTTCAACTAAAAGGCCGTAGACGGAATTAGTCCCGATGGACTAAAGGAATCCGTTACTCGTGGGTAAAGAGTACACCCTCTGTAGAGATTAAATCTATCCGAAAAGCCGTGTCCATGGTTAAGGATTACAGTCTGGGATGGGTCAGGTGTCGGTCTTCGGTGGAGAAACTGTTAAACCAGAACTGGGATCGCGACTTGAGACTTGCAATGATTATGATTATTATTTTGTTATGGACTAACCCGTTATATTATTTGAATTATCGAGTATCCCTGGGATGGTTCAACCTCCTGGATATTCACTGTGATTATTTATAAGCCCTTTATGTGGCGTCATTTGAGACGCCTGATCGTGGCATGCTTGTTATTTATTTACTTTATAAGCCCTTTATGTGGTGTCATTTGAGACGCCTGATCGTGGCATGCTTGTTATTTATTTATTTTATAAGCCCTTTATGTGGTGTATTTGAGACGCCTGATCGTGGCATGCTTGTTATTTATTTACTTTATAAGCCCTTTATGTGGTGTCGCCGAGACGCCCGACTGTGGCATGCTTGTTATTTATTTACCTTATAAGCCCTTTATGTGGTGTCGCTGAGACGCCCGACTGTGGCATGCTTGTTATTTATTTGCTTTATAAGCCCTTTATGTGGTGTCGCACAGACGCTCGACTGCGGCATTTTATTTATACTCCATCGTTGCATATTCATGCTGCATATAAATAACCTACTCGCATGCACAATAGATTTTAGTGATGACTGCCGATGTGATTGTAGAATATTCCAGTGCTTGATTATCATTGATATTAATCCAGTGTTCACAATGTTTGCGAGTACATTCAAAGTACTCACTGGCTTGTCCCTGGCTATTGTCTTGGCCAGATTTCCTGCTTGGAGAGGAGCGTTGCGACGACGGCCCCGGAAACTAAGCAGCAGTGATAGCAGCCTCGCGAAGATAGGAGTTAACCTGGTCAGCTGTTCCTGTGGGAAATGGAGTTCCATAGACACTGATGATCGACAACCCGCTTCCGCCATCGACCACTATAAACCATTTGTTGTACTCACAGGCCAGAATGGTCTTGTACTACATATTGTGTATTTTGCTTGGAATTTCTGTATCAAGTTGGTGCCTCATCAGCTAACAGTTATCCTGGGGCTGGTGAGCACAAGGGACATTTTTTGGAAATTGATACCCGGAAAAACCGGTCGCGACAAATCCCCTCTACTAAATTTCATAGCCCATGCTTAGATGAATTTGATGACTTTATGGCTAGACAAGAAAGTTTTAATGCTTATGTTGGTAGAGAGTTAAAGAATAATGCTTTAGAGATAGGACGCGTGAGCGATAATATGGCTAGAGTTAAAGGTGAACTCAAACTTATTAGCAAATATACTTCTATGGTTGCTACTCAAGCTGAGCAAGTACTTAAAGCTCAAAATAATTTGCTTGATGAATTAAATAATAAAAATGACTTTTCTGTTAGAGTGGCTACTAGAACTGGTAGAATGACTCAGGAACCTTTGTATCCCGAAGGCCACCCTAAGAGAATCGAGCAAGATTCTCAGAGAAACAATTTAGAGGCACCTAGTTCTTCTAAAAAGAAGAAAAGAAAACGATAGGACTTTGCATGCTTCTAGTGATCCTCATGTAGACACACCGAGAATCCCAATGATATTTCTATCTCTCGACATCAAACACAATCGGTGATGAACATGAACCTAGTGATAATGTTAATGATAATGTTCATGTTGATGCTCAACCTAGCAAACACAATGGAGTAGAGATTGAACCTGCTATTGATCTTGATAACCCACAATCAAAGAATCAACGTTATGATAAGAGAGATTTTGTTGCTAGGAAGCACGGTAAAGAAAGAGAACCATGGGTTCAGAAACCCATGCCCTTTCCTCCTAAACCATCCAAGACAAAGGATGATGAGGATTTTGAGCGCTTTGCTGAAATGATTAGACCTATTTTCTTACGTATGCGCTTAACTGATATGCTTAAAGTAAATCCTTATGGTAAGTATATGAAGGATATCATCACAAACAAAAGAAAGATACCGGAAGCTGAAATTTCCACCATGCTTGCTAATTACACTTTTAAGGGTGGAATACCAAAGAAACTTGGAGATCCGGGTGTACCAACTATACCATGCTCCATTAAAAGAAATTATGTTAGAACTGCTTTATGTGATCTTGGAGCCGGTGTTAGTGTTATGCCTCTCTCTTTATATCGTAGACTTGAATTGAATAACCTACTGAAATATCTTTGCAAATGGCTGATAAATCAACTGCTATACCTGTCGGTATTTGTGAGGATGTGCCTGTTGTGGTTGCAAATGTCACTATCTTAACGGACTTTGTCATTCTTGATATTCCTGAGGACGATAGTATGTCTATTATCCTTGGTAGACCCTTTTTGAATACTGCAGGGGCTGTTATTGATTGCAACAAAGGCAATGTCACTTTTCATGTTAATAGTAATGAGCATACGGTACACTTTCCGAGGAAACAATCTCAAGTTCATAGCATTAATTCTATTGGAAAAGTTCCAACTATTATTATTGGAGGTTTTGAACTTCCTCTTCCTACTGTCAAGAAAAAGTATGATATTCTTATTGTTGGGGATTTTCATATCCCCATTGAGGTAACTTAGTGTTATTCGAAATTTCTCCGGTTCCGTGTTATTTGGAATGAGTTTGTTAACAAGACTTGATCAACCTTGTTAGTGGATTCATTTTGATGATCATGAGATGGATGAAACTAGAAGGCACAACCTTCTGTACCCTCTTTTTACTTTCTATTATTTAGAATAAATAAAGCAAAAATAGTATTGTCTGTCTGTTTTCTGAATTATCCGTGCATTAAAAAATATCCCGAAAATAAAAGTGCTCCAAATGCCCTGCAAATTTAGTATGTTTTTATGGAATATTTGAGGATTTTAGGCACTGAAATCACTGCTGGAGGGGCAAGCACTAGACCACGAGATTGGAGGGCGCACCCACCCCACCTGGGCACGCCCCTGTCTCGGGGGCCCCTGCTGGCCCCCCTCCACTTATGCCAGCACCCACACACTTAATCTTCTACCCAAAAAAACCCCCATCCAGCTCAAGCACAAGTTCGAGCTCATTTTGCTGCGATTTTCGATCTCCTTGCTCAAAGCTCCATTCACAAAACTGCTTTGGGAGATTGTTGCTTGGTATGTGACTCCTCCGTTGGTCCAATTAGTTTTTGTTCTAGTGCTTTATTCATTGCAAATTTTTGCTGCATAGGTGACCATGTTCTTGAGCTTGCATGTTGAATTTATGAGGTCCCGAGCAATTCTAATGCATGATATAGGCTCTAGGCACTTGTAGGAGTAGTTGCTATCAATCTTGTTTAGTTTTATTCACTTTTATTTTGAAGTTACTAAAATTTCAGAAATTGTCAAAAAATGTTAAGGAAACTTTTGAGGGGCTCTTCTAGCCAAGGCCCTCAGGAAAAACAAGCTAAAGAGAAGGAAAAAGCCAAGTATAATCTTCCTCGCTTAGCGGAAGTACGGTCGTGTGAATGGCCATGCGATGATTTCTTGAAAGAAGCTGGAATTCATGAAGATTTTTATTCTTTGATCGAGAATGCAGGACTCCCCGGTTTCATGAACGACTGGATCAATCAGTATCTCTTACTCACAATTACTTTCGTGCAAAAGTTTTATTATTATCCTAAGAAGTCACCGCCTTCAGTATCATTTCATTTGTATGATGAATTCAGAGAAATGTCTTTACGTAATTTTTGCGCGGTGTGTAGGATACCCTATGAGGGAGAATTAGAGGAACCCCATCGTAAGGATGTGGATGGCTTTGTTAACACTATAGCTGTAGAGGAACCAAAGAAGGGTTCCGAGGAAAAAATCTCTAGCATACATTTTCCTTTTTTACGCTACTTTGCCATATTTGCTAGTAGATGCTTGATTGGTCGTGGAAATAGTGGAAACCTTAGTGTTCCTGATATTATCATTCTTCAACATGCTTTGCTTGGAGATAATAGTTTTAGTATGGGTGCCGTCGTCGCTAAACGGCTAGCCCTGAATCGTACAAAAGGCCCCATATTTGGAGGTATCTATGTTTCACATCTTTCTAGACATTTTCAGATACCTATTAGGCACCATGAGAAAGAGGAGACAAAATTGCCTCCTCACATTTTAGATTACAGGAGCATGGTAGCCCACAAGTTTATTGTTGACAACGAAGAAAGGATGCTCTTGTATAACCTTAGATTTAATAGGAAACATAATGAGACTACTATTTTGCCTGCGCCTCTGTTGTTTGATTTGCTTGCAGAAAATTTTCTTGTTACACTGGAGGCAGTTTATGCTCATCGAGCCCAAGCATCCACCCCAGAACCTGAACCTGAGCCGGAACCTGCACTGGACCCTTATCGTGCATCATCTTTCCAGTGGAATCCGGAGATGACCAGCCAGTGGTATCCTGATTACACCTCCCAGTAAACCGGGGAGAGTAGCAGCGGTCCTTGGTATTAGACCAACTTAGGTCAAAAGCCTAAGCTTGGGGGAGTACGTATTTCTCACCGACTTTACATTCATGTTCACACACTAGTTGTCGGTGCTCATACTCTTTTATTGTATTATCCATGTTAGTTTAAATTTCTTTTTCTAGTCTTCTTCTTGTGTGTTTGATAAACCTTAAGAAAAACCAAAAAATTAGTTAGTTTAATTTCCATGCTTGCAGAAGAAATTAAAATGAAAATCCAAAAATATTTCTAGTTCTTCCTCTTACTTGTTGGGAGCTTTCCCGTGTAAATAGTTTTATTTTCTTTTCTTTCCTTTGGGGGTCGAGAAGACCATATTGAAAATGCTTAGTGGCTCTCATATGCATGATTGTTTATTTAACTTAGAGCCCATATTACTTGTCTTCTCTTTTGAGTTGAATGCTTGCAGATTCCAGCTTAGTCCAATGCACGTGCACTCTTATTATTATACACATCGTTCGGTCTTGCAAGTGAAAGGCAATAATGACGATATATGATGGACTTATTGAGATGAGAAAAGCTGGTATGAACTCGACCTCTCTTGTTTTTGTAAATATGATGAGTTCATCGTTTCTGATTCAGCTTATTATGAGGTAAACATATTTGCAATGACATTTAGAGATTATAGTTGCTTGTGCCATGCTTGATTAGCTATGAGTTATAATGGTTTACCTTGCGTGCCAACATGCTATTAGAATGATTATGATGTGGTATGATGGGATGGTATCCTCCTTTGAATGATTGAGTGACTCGACTTGGCACATGTTCACGCATGTAGTTGAAACAAATCAACATAGCCTCCATGATATTTATGTTCATGGTGGATTATATCCTACTCATGCTTGTACTCAGTGTGAATTAATTTTAATGCATGTTTATGACTGTTGTCGCTCTCTCAGCTGGTCGCTTCCCAGTCTTTTGCTAGCCTTCACCTGTACTAAGTGGGAATACTGCTTGTGCATCCAAACTCCTTAAACCCCAAAGTTGTTCCATATGAGTCCATTATATCTTCCTATATGCGGTATTTACTTGCCGTTCCAAGTAAATTTGTATGTGCCAAACTCCAAACCTTCAAATGAAATTCTGTGTTGTATGCTCGAGCAGCTCATGTTAGAACTAGGGCTGCCTATATCTTCCATGCTAGGTGGGTTATTCTCAAAAGGAGTGGACTCCGCTCCTCATTCACGAGAAAGGGCCGGTATCCGGGATGCCCAGTCCCATGATCCAAAAAGATCAAAGCAAATCAAAATAATTAAACAAAACTCCCCCATGGTTGTTGTTAGTTGGAGGCACTCGTTGTTTCGAGCAAGCCATGGATTGATGCTTGTTGGTGGTTGGGGGAGTATAAACATTTACCATTCTGTTTGGGAACTGCCTATAATGCATGTAGTATGGAAGATACAGCCATCTCATAGTTGTTGCGTTGACAGCGAAGGTATGCCGCTCAAAATGTTATTTAATCTTTTTTTAAACCGAGCTCTGGCACCTCTACAAATCCCTGCTTCCCACTGCGAAGGGCCTATCTATTTACTTTTATGTTGAGTCATCACCCTTCTTATTAAAATGCACCCGCTGGAGAGCACACTGTCATTTGCATTCATTATTATTGGCTTATATTGGGTATGACTTGACTGGATCTCTTTTACCACGAATTACAATGTTTAGTCAGTCCTTGATCTTTAAAGGTGCTCTGCATTTATGTTTTGCAGTCTCAAAAAGGGCTAGCGAGATACCGTTTTGTTATATCATATTATGATTGTTTTGAGAAAGTGTTGTCATCCGAGTTTTATTATTATGGCTCGCTAGCTGATTATGCTATTGATATGAGTAATTGTGAGACCTAAGTGTTATTGTGAGTATGGTTAGTTCATAATATTTGTTGAAACCTGAATGCTGGCCTTGCATGTTTACAACAACAAGAGCAAACAGAGTTTGCAAAAGTTTTTCTTTATCACTTTCAGTTTATCAACTGAATTGCTTGAGGACAAGCAAAGGTTTAAGATTGGGGGAGTTGATACGTCTCCAACGCATCTACTTTTCCAAACACTTTTGCCCTTGTTTTGGACTCTAACTTGCATGATTTGAATGAAACTAACCCGGAATGACGTTGTTTTCAGCAGAACTGCCATCATGTTGTTTTATGTGTAGAAAAGAAAAGTTCTCGGAATGTCCTAAAAATCCACGGAGGCACCTTTTGGAAAATATAAAAAATACTGGTGAAAGAATCAAGACCAGGGGGCCCACACCCTGTCCACGAGGGTGGGGGGGCACGCCCCCCTGTCTTGTGGGCCCCCTGGACCTCCAACGACCTCAACTCCAACTCCATATATTCACGTTCAAGGAGAAAAAAATCAGAGAGAAAGTTTCATCGCGTTTTACGATACGGAGCCGCCGCCAAGCCCTAATCTCTCTCGGGAGGGCTGATCTGAGTCCGATCGGGGCCCGGGAGGGGATTCGTCGCCGTCGTCATCATCAACCATCCTCCATCACCAATTTCATGATGCTCACCGCCGTGCGTGAGTAATTCCATCGTAGGCTTGCTGGACGGTGATGGGTTGGATGAGATTTACCATGTAATCAAGTTAGTTTTGTTAGGGTTTGATCCCTAGTATCCACTATGTTCGGAGATTGATGTTGCTATGACTTTGCTATGCTTAACGCTTGTCACTAGGGCCCGAGTGCCATGATTTCAGATCTGAACCTATTATGTTTTCATGAATATATGTGTGTTCTTGATCCTATCTTGCAAGTCTATAGTCACCTATTATGTGTTATGATCCGACAACCCCGAAGTGACAATAATCGGGATACTTCTCGGTGATGACCGTAGTTTGAGGAGTTCATGTATTCACTATGTGCTAATGCTTTGTTCCAGTTCTCTATTAAAAGGAGGCCTTAATATCCCTTAGTTTCCGCTAGGACCCCGCTGCCACGGGAGGGTAGGACAAAAGATGTCATGCAAGTTCTTTTCCATAAGCACGTATGACTATTTACGGAATACATGCCTACATTACATTAATGAACTGGAGCTAGTTCTGTGTCACCCTATGTTATAGCTATTACCTGAGGAATCGCATCCGGCATAATTATCCATCACTGATCCATTGCCTACGACCTTTTCACATATTGTTCTTCGTTTATTTACTTTTCCGTTGCTACTGTTACAACTATTACAAAACCCAAAAACATTACTTTTGCTACCGTTACCTTTATTATCATATTACTTTGCTACTAAATACTTTGCTGCAGATACTAAGTTATCCAAGTGTGGTTGAATTGACAACTCAACTGCTAATACTCAAGAATATTCTTTGGCTCCCCTTGTGTCGAATCAATAAATTTGGGTTGAATACTTTACCCTCGAAAGCTATTGCGATCCCCTACACTTGTGGGTTATCAAGCAAAGAATATATATGATTCTGATGACAAGAAGAAGAAGAAATCCTCAGAGTCTTCTTCCAAGTCTTCTTCCAAGTCTTCATCACACAAGAAGAGCTCTTCTGGCAAGGCTCGTGCTTTTGTTGGCAAGGAAATGGATTCAGAGGAGGAGTCTGCTTCTTAGGAGGCGGAGGTGGAGTCTGAGGAGGAGTCTGACTCTGGTGTTGTGAGTCTTGCTCTAGCTACAGCCTACGTCGCCAAGTCCATCTTCAACATTGAAGACAATGGCTCCGTCACCAACGCTGATGATAATGACAAGGACAACTCGCCTCCCACCTACTGCTTCATGTCACGTGGTGCCAAGGTAAAATCATGCGATGCTTACTTTCAAACATCAAGTGAAGATGACTCTGATGGTGAATCCAAACCTAGTTACAAAACACTTGCTAAAATTGCAACTGAACAACAGAAAGCTATGGAACATACTCAAAAACTGTTAGACAAAAGCGATGACCTGTTGGACGCGGAAATGACCAAGTCTCAGTCCTTAATTGAAGACATCAAAAATCTTCATGTTAAGTACCAGGAACTTGAAGGTCGACATGAATCGCTCTCAACTTCTCATGAAAAGCTTTCCTATGATTATCTTCAAAGGAAGCAGGAACTTGAGAAATTGAGATCGGCTCATGAAGATCTTCAAAAGGAGAATGAGTCACTTCGCGCTCAAAAGATCAGTCCCGCTCAGGAAGGATTTGAAGCACCATGTCTAAAATGTATTGAGCATGATAACACTGCCTCTGTTGCTTAATGTTCCATTGCTAGTACTGTTGCAATATCTTCAACTGCTGATGTCGTAACTAACCCCTCTGCTGAGGATACCACTACTATTACTGATGAGAATGCCAGGTTGAAGACACTGGTTGAGACAGGGATGTACAAAAGTCTCAAAGGGCATCAGACATTATGTGATGTCCTCAAAAAGCAGATTCTGAACCGAACCCTAGGAAAGAGGGTGTTGGGTTCAAGAGGAAAATGAATGTTGATGGGTCGATCGAAGCCCGCGGTACCCCAAAACCACACGGGTTGCTGCAAAGGAACCTTCAGTAGATCCATCCACCTTGTCTGGTTTCACTTGTGCTAACCCCATTATCATTGATGAATCCTTTGATGCAAACTATAAACTGTTTAGGAATAAGAATGGCGAAGTGTTTGCCAGGTATATTGGTACTAACTGCAGGAATGGGCCACCTATGAAGAAGATATGGCTACCCAAAAGCTGTCTTGAGAATCTTCCAGTGAATGTCATCATGACACCACCTGTAAAGAAGACAAACCCCATACCAAAGGCTTCATATGGTCCAAAAGCTTTATATAGATCGAGGACTCATCTGAGTCACCCTAACGTCAATGTTTTGCAGGGAAATCATACTCAGAACCATGAATATGAGCGTGTTTCCTCAAACCTCTATGTTTACATATCTAAGAACTTTTCTGCTTATTCCTATGAGTATTATTCACCTCCTGCAAGGCTATTTACTAGGGCTCCAAAGCCGAAATTCTCAGATGTTGCACTTAGACTCATTGATTCTAAGCCACCCCTGAAAATGTGGGTGGTTAAGAAAACTTAACTCTCTTTTGCAGAAAAAGGTCTCCAGCCGGAAAACTAAGGTGTCCAAAACTAATGCCGGGGACCTTAAACATCTTGTGGGGCGCAAGATAAAATGCCGAAATGGTCTTACTATGTACTTCGTTCCGGGATTCCTTGACACTCATCCTATCTATCCTAACCAAGATCTGAATTTCCATGTTCCACTTGTTCGTCAAATGTTTATGCTTCACAACTCGCTTGGTGAAGCCTATCCCCCAAACTACACTATAGGCTATGACACCTCGTGCTTCAGAATGGATTATGGACAGTGGATGCACTAACCACATGACTGGCGATCGAAGTCTTCTGATGGATTCAACGCTACGTCCATCAGACAAGAGTCACATCACATTTGCTGACACTGGTGAAAGCAAGGTATTGGGTCTAGGTAGAGTTGCAATATCAAGGGATCAGCACATGGATAAAGTGATGCTTGTTGGATCCCTTGGTTTCAACTTAATGTATGTCTCAATGCTTTGTGACTTAAACATGATTGTGCTATTTGGAAAATATCGATGCCTTGTGCTAGTGAAATCTGACAAGTCTCTAGTCTTTGAAGGATATCGGAAAGATGATCTGTATATGGTAGATTTCTCAGCAGGACCACAGATGGCCGTATGTTTTCTAGCAAAAGCTTCAGAATGCTGGCTTTGGCATCAAAGGCTAGGACATGCTGGCATGAAGAACTTGTGAAGAAGAAGCATGTTGTGGGCATCGAAGGCGTCAAGTTCAAGAAGGACCATCTATGTGGTGCCTGCGAAGCTGGAAAGATGACCAGGGCCAAGCATCCCTCGAAGACAATCATGACTACATCTCAACCCTTCGAGCTGCTACACATGGACTTATTTGGCCCTACTCACTAATCTATTCTCAATGCTACTACTTGCCTCTATGGTTTTGTCATTGTTGATGATTACTCTAGATATACCTGGGTGCATATAATCCTCTACAAGAATGAAGTGCAGGATGTCTTCAGACGCTTTGCAAATCGTGCCATGACAAGCTATGGCGTCAAGATCAAGCACATCAGAAGCGACAATGGCACTGAGTTCAAGAACACCAGCCTCGACCTTTATCTGGATACTTTAGGCATTACTCATGATTTCTCTGCTCCTTACACACCTCAGTAGAATGGCATCGCGGAACGCAAGAACATAACTCTTATTGAGATGGCCCGAACGGTTGATGAGTACAAGACTCCACGGAAGTTCTGGCCTGAAGCCATTGACACTGCATGCCACATCATCAACCGTGTTTATCTTCACAAGCTTCTGAAGAAGACATCCTATGAACTCCTAACTGGTAATAAGCCAAATGTAAGCTACTTCAGAGTATTTGGTGCTAGGTGCTGGATCAAGGATCCACATCACACGTCAAAATTTGCACCGAAAGCACATGAAGGTTTTATGCTTGGGTACGGAAAGGATTTGCACTCCTACAGAGTCTTCAACCTCTTTCACTATAAAGTGGTTGAAACTGTGGATGTGCGGTTCGATGAGACTAACGGCTCGCAAAGAGAGCACCTGCGAAATGTACTAGATGAAGTACCTCCAAGTGAATCAATCAAGCAGATGGGAATTGGAGAGATCATACCTTATGAGAATAAGACTGAAGAAGAGCTTATCATTTCTGCACCTAATCAACCTGAAGACAATGCTCAGCCTGAAGACAATCCCCCAAATGATGACATTGATCAGCAAGAGCAAAATCTTCGTCCTGTTCATCCTCGTGTTGCAAATGAAGTTCAGATTGAGAAGATAATTGACAGCTTAAATGCACCTGGTCCACTCACTCATTCAAGAGCAACTCAAAGAGCAGCACAGCTAACCAATTTTTGTGGGCATTTTGCATTCGTCTCAATCTCAGAACCCAAGAAAGTCGATGAAGCCTTCATGGATTCAAGCTATGCAAGAAGAACTTCAACAGTTCGAGCTGAATAATATGTGGGAATTGGTCAAGGGTCCTGATCCTTGGAAGCACAATATCATTGGCACCAAATGGATATATCGCAACAAGCAAGATGAGCATGGTCAAGTGGTCAGAAACAAAGCTCGTCTCGTTGCACAAGGTTACACTCAAGTGGAAGGAACTGACTTCGATGAAACATTTGCTCCGATGGCAAGGCTTCAAGCCATTCGCATACTGCTAGCCTATGCAAATCATCACAACATCCTTCTGTATCAAATGGATGTGAAGAGTGCTTTTCTCAATGGAAAGATATAAGAAGAACCATATGTCGCACAACCTCTTGGATTTGAAGATCCAAAACATCCTGATATAGTATACAAGCTCAACAAGGCACTGTATGGCCTCAAACAAGCCCCTCGTGCTTGGTATGATACGCTCAAAGACTTCCTGAAGAGCAAAGGCTTCAAGCCTGGTTCACTAGATCCTACACTCTTCACGAAGACATATGATGGTGAACTGTTTGTGTGCCAAATCTATGTGGATGACATTATCTTCGGCTGCACCAACAAGAATTACAGTGATGAGTTTGGTTACATGATGCAAGAGCAATATCAGATGTCCATGATGGGCGAGCTGAAGTTCTTTCTGGGTCTCCAAATCCGTCAGCAACGCAACAAAATGTTCATATCTCAAGAAAAATACCTCAAAGATTGCCTGAAGAAGTTTGGAATGCAAGACTGCAAAGGATACACGACGCCAATTGTCGTGGAATTGTCACGGCGGATGTCCTCATGAAAGGACTTAGTCGCGGGGCCATCGTACGGGTTAACTTAGAGGGGTTAATCGGATGCAAAGACACAAGAGTTTATACTAGTTCGGCCCCTTCGATGAAGGTAAAAGCCTACGTCTAGTTTGTGATGGGATTGATATGATTTCGGTGACTAGGGAGCAATAGCTTCGCCTAAGCCTCGAATTGTTGTTGTCTGTCCCTAAACCGCCGCCGGGTCGTCCCCTTATATACCTGGGTTCACGTCCGGCCGGTCTACAGAGTCCCGAGGCCGGCTCATACAAGTGTCCGGCTCGGTCTCTCCTTTCTCTTATCTTACAACACAAGTTACATGGTTATGGCGGTTTTACCATTATGGGCCCTAATCCGCCTCGGCTCCGGCCTCTAAGCTCTGAGAAGCGCCACCTTCTGAGTCTTCATGGGCCCCAATTATGGCCGAGGGTAAACCGGCCCCTTTAGGGCGGTTTATATTCAGTAGTTACATCCCCAACATTAGGCCCCAGATTGACTTGAACCTGTTCATGTTAATCTTCAACATCTTTAGGAAACTCTGAATATCTTCCTTCATATTTCGTAAACCGCCGTCTGCTTAAACCGCCGTGACGTCATCCTCCGACCACAGCAACAGAGCATCTTGACGTCATCTTTATTAAAGAAACCCAAACAGTAAGATTCCCTTCATTTAATACTATCCCGGAAATCGAGGCGACCGCTGCGCCGTCTGCCGCTTTCAACTCCTCGATTCTCGCGCCTGTTAATTACTCCGTCTCATTATAAATAGACCGGAAGGACCTTTATCCTCTTCCTCCTTCCGCTTCTTCTTCCTCGCGGACGCCCGGCTCAAGCTCCGCCATCGCCTCCGACCTCCATGACGCCGGCGTCGGCTGCAAGGCCGCTGCATCAACCTGGTTGTACCAGAGACTCTCGGCGCTCCTCCGCTGTTCTGTGCATCGGGTAAGGCTCCTCCCCATGCCCTAGATCTGCATCTTGAGGCTCCTGTTCATATCGTCGTTCATAGGTGTTCATCCCTAGTCTCTTCATACCTGCTCTGCCATGGCTTTTTAATCCAACCGTAGCATATATCCTGTGTAGTAACTGCTCTGCCTTCAGTTTAGCACTCTGCACATCTTTCTTTTTGTTTAGACCCTCTTGTTAGAACGCACGAACTTCCCTGCCCTATATAAGGCTTGCATGGGTCGCAGAAATTTTTCCTTACTGAATCTTCGGTAGATCCAAATTAACTCCATTCATATGTGAAATCTGTTTCTGTCCACACTTAGAAGATTTTCCAGTTCTGTCTCTTCCTCCTACGGGCGGTTTAATTTTCTGATAGCTAATCCACCATACTCCATTAGTCCTCAGTTAAACCGGAAATCAGAACTGACTGCTAAATTGCCGGTTTAGCATTGTATAATATGTCTGAACTGTTAACGGTGAACCGTTTTTTACTTTTCCTTTCGCAGTTTCTTCTTCAGGAATGGCCAAACAATTCTCGACTTGCAATTGGGTCTGGTCCAAGATCATCGAGACGCAACTCAATGGATATGTCACCACCGCGCTTTAGCCTCCAAAATGTCCTCCATTGGCGTGTTAGGATGCCGAATGCCCTCCCGAACCTCAAGAAGGAGAAGTAATTGTATTCATGCAACACTTAGACCGGGATTCAGCCCGCCTGGGATCAAAATTCTTCCGGATGTCCTCGCAAGTTTCCAACTCCATCCACAAGATATTGGTCGAACTCTTTGTCCAATATATGCAATTTCCAAGTTTTCGTGAAGTCTATCTTCAAGAAGAACCAACTGTGGAGCTGTTCCGAGATTTCTTTCATTTGAACCGCCGACGGAGTTTTGGATGGTCCTAACACGGGCGGGTGGCGTTTCAATCCGTAAAAGGAAGGAAGTAGACTTTCCTCACGCAAAGCACCATAGCTATCCGAAAGATTGGAACCAAACCTGGTTCTATTATGGAATACCGCCCTAACAGCGAGAACCCTTGTCGGGCTACCGCCCTCACCGGCTTAGCAACCATCACCCATTGCCTTTACGCTTGACCGCCGCAGAATCAAGAATTTTGCGCCTCAAATTATCAAACTCCGGGCTCTAATGGCCAATGGCTTAACTGGTATTGACCTTGTTCGGTGTTGGGTTTCTTGGGGCATCTTGCCATTAAGCCGCCGCCCCGGATTGATGCACGAATACACTGGTAGCGTCAAAGACCCTCAAAGACGTCACGAACTACCAATAACTGAGCTTGAAGTCACTGAGACAGTGAAGAAAATGCTCGATGAACCGATCGCCGTCTGCAGCCAAACCGGGTTGGCCCCGTTCTGTGTTTCCAACAAACCGCCATGTAAGGCTCCGCCATCACTCTTCTGATATTAATGCCTTATTGATATATATTAATCCTTGTTACTTCTCAGGCTAACAGCTCCTTCTGGAAAAGAACCAAACCGGCCCGGGTTCCTCGTGTAAAGTCCAAGGCCACCAAAAAAGCTGGTAAGAGAAAAACCGCCGAGTCTTCTGATCCGCCGGAAGAAGAAGATTCAGAAGCTGAGGTAAAGCTTGATTTACTTTTGTCCCTTTTTATCCTTCATCCTATTGACAGTTACAATTCCCAGGATGATGCTGAAGTCAGTCATGCCGATCCTGTTGAGGTAATCCTCCTTTCTTCCGAATCTGATCTTGTGCCGGTTAAAAGAATTCGCCGCACAGTCCGGAAAGTGAAAAATCTCACTCCGTGCTCATTTGAATCAACCTTTCTTTGAAGACTGGCCCAGGTGAAGAGCGCCCGTCACGACCCGACACGATGGTCAACAAATTACATCATCCGGTTTACGACACCCCAACCCGAAGCGTCGTCCGTAGGTGATTTGTTCTCTGAAAAGCGTTATCCTTTGAAAGGTTTCTTCCGATGTCCTCTCAATCCGTCTGATCCGAATTATCAGGCCTCTTCCAACTCATCTGGCGGTTCATCAACCACTCAACTGCCTCCTCTTAAAGTTGCTGCGGGGTAAGCATAATACCCTTTTTTTTCTTTCTTCGCATTGGTCGGTTTATCTTACTCTAACTCTGACCATTGCAGCACCAGGGCTCGCTTAAGTAAGAAGGCGAAAACCCTTGACCCTACTGTGGATGTTGATCCGGAGAAGACTCCAGAGCCCCATGGCGAAAAGCCTGAAGTTGCTAAAAACAGTTCTGCCGGGTTGAACCAAGACGACAATGCTAATCCGCCAGAATTTGAACCGGACGCCGAAGTGGAAACCTCACATTCTGCTCCACCGAGTCCTGCTGCGGAACGGGCCGTAATTGCTAAACCGCCAAGCCTGGGTATGAAAACACCAAGCCCAAGGAAGAATGCCAATCCGGCCAGCCCGGCCAAAAATGATGATGTCGTAGTGACGGGCACCGCCTACACCGCCCCTGGCAATCCGGTCGCTTTATCAAAACACAACGCCAAGGAAGAGTCTACTTCCATGAGTAAAGAGAAGGGAAAAACTGATCTGTCATCTTATGACAACTTCTCTGCCCAAGAACTTCACTCCGGCTTCCTGAACCGACTCTATACAAGTCGTGACTTCGAAGCCGGTCTGGTGAATCGTATGAAGGAACGCTATGTGGTAATGAGTTATGCCTCTCTTGTACTTTTGTTGTGTAGTAGCCCCCAAGGGCCGGTTCAACTTAGCATAGTTAAACCGGGACTTAATATAAAACTCATACGCCTCAAACTTCAGTGCTGATGCCCCCAAGGGCCGGTTCAACTTAGCATAGTTAAACCGGGACTTAACTTGTATCACCATAGCAAGATGAGATCAATTAGCCATTAGCCCCCAAGTGCCAAGTTGAATACCTGTATTGAGCTTGGGACTTCATAACGAAACAACTAACATGCACCATTTTTATCAGAGTGAGATATACCAGCAAACCGTACAACTCCAGGACTTTCGTGCCAATCTGAAGACTCAACAAGCAGAAACCACCAAGGCCAAGGATGAATTGAAAACCGCCTTGACCACTATGGAGCAGCTCAAGGAGTGGTATAAATCTGAGCAGGCCAACTGGGACACCGAGAAGGCTGGTTTGCTAAAACGGGCGGAAGATGCCGAAGCGGCTCTTAAACCGGTGACAGAAGAGCTCACCGGACTAAAGCGCCAAATTAATGCCATGACCTCTGCGATCTTTGGTAAGAGATTTTTCACTGATTACTATTCCGTTTTGATATTTCCGCCGATTTAACTCGAGCTGTCTTAAACCGCATGCAGAAGCGATTGCTCATCCGGCTCGATATGCGGAAGAAGCTCAAGGCTGCATACACGCTGATTGAGCAATCAGTATACCGCACCAAATGAGTCATATGCGCTTACGTCGATGATAACACAGCTCCGTCCTTGATCAAAGATCTGTTGGGCGGCTATCCATGATTCCGCACAACTTGAAGAGTTGAAACGATCCGCAGCCCGGCTGGCACTTTATTGGTTTCTAACTCGCGCCAAAGGCGTGGATAGCGGACCTTGATCCGGTGACATAGCCAAGGGCTTCCCAGTAGCTCAAGAAAATGGCGAAGCCTTTGATAATGACGCCCTCAAACGAATAACAAAGGAGATGCGTCCTCTGGCGAGCCAACTGGCAGCAGAAGCCAACCTGGCGGTTTACCGCTCTTTCTATGATGCAAACAACAGGCGGGTGGAATTTGTCATTCCAGAAGTGCAGAACCTTGTTCCTCCAATCCGTAAGCACACTTATGCCCCTGACGTTGATCCGGCTGAGCTTATAAGTGAAGAGGTTGTCTTTCAGGCTTTAAACCGGATTGACTGGTCCACCAATGACTTCCGGCCATTGGGTGATGAAGAGGAAGAAGCTGAACCGATGCCAGACGACCCATCTTCTTCACGTCAACCCGGCGAGGAAGCTTAATCCGTCAAGCCGGTTGATGCATCATAAGCTGCTAGTCATAACGCCATTCGAAATGTCGGGCCTCAGAAGGCCTTGTAATAGACTAGCCAGCACTTTTGTTTTGAATATGCCTTTATGCCTTCAGTCTGCAAACTTCGTGCAGAGGTGCTGATACCTTTGATTAAATAATCAAAACCTTCAATCTATATTACCTGCAATCACAAATTTTTAAACTGCCACGGCGGCTTGTGTCGCCAGCCGGCTTGTGACGCTCATATGTATATGTAAGGAAATATTGGGGTATATGATCAAAATTTTGTGATACAAAAATACCTACCAGCGTCGGGCATGCAGTTGGCTGAGCCAACCTTGAAGCGGAGGTTGTATAAACCATTACCGTCAAAGGAGACAAACAACTCCTGTGTTTTAGAATGCCGGTTTAACAGGTAAACCGTGCCGGGTCATTTTAAGCCCCCTGTTACTCCATAATGGGATGTTAATCAGAAAAAATCAAACCGGGAAAGTTGTCTCCGGATTAAAACAAATAAACCAAATTCCGTCAATGGACTGGTTGAACCGATTTTAATAATAGTTATGAAGAAATACGAAAGCAAAGGCAATGATAAAACCGTTTGCAAAAAGAGGCTTTACTGAGCCGATCAGATGGCGTTACCATGGTCGGACACGACCAAGCTCCCAATAAGGTGTAGCTATGGTTCAAGTCAGCCAGGTCCCCAACTGAAACCGTGGCATTATGCCGATCAAGTGGCGTGGCAATGGTTCGGGTTCGACCAAGCCCCCAAGTGACTCTGTGACCTTAGGCCGACCAAGAGGCGTGACTGGTTCAGACTTGACCATGTCCCCAAGTGATCTGGTGGCTTTCGCCTATCAAAAGGTGTTGCATTGGTTCGGACACGACCAAGCCCCCAAATGACATCTAAAAGCTTCTGAAGAGCAAGCTCAAGGGGTAAACCGGAGGCCGTTTTAAGACAACAACTCCATTTACCCAAGCCGGATTTTTACAGAACGGATACCCCGCTTTAGCCGAGGCTCCGGTTTATTGCTTTCATTTATAATATATACATTGGCATCATATGTACATAAGGAGAGCCGATGGCTCAGGTATAATAAGGCCGAAGATGAGCTATGTTCCACGGCCTGTTGGTCTCCTCTTCTGACGTGCGTGAGTCTTTATGCTCTCGAACATCAATCAGATAGTTTGACCCGTTGTGTAGATTCTTGCTGACCACAAAAGGCCCTTCCCAAGGTGGGGATAGCTTGTGCATATCTGTCGGTCTTGAATGAGCCAAGTACCAAGTCTCCTTCTTGAAAGGTTCGGTTCGACCGTCGATCGTGATACCGGCGAAGATCCTGCCGGTAAATCGCCGAACGAGCAGCCGCCATATCCCGTTCTTCATCCAGTCGATCCAAAGCGTCCTGCCATGCTGCCTCGTTATCTGCCTCAACATAGGCTGCCACACGAGGTGAGTCATGACGGATATCGCTGGGGAGGACCGCCTCCGCCCATAGACCATAAAGAATGGTGTGTATCCGATGGATCTGTTAGGGTAGTATTTATACTCCATAACACGGATGGCAGCTCTTCTACCCAACAGCCGGCGTCCTCTGTAAAGGGACCATAAGCCGGGGCTTGATACCTCTCAGGATCTCCTGATTAGCTCATTCTGCTTGACCATTGGACTGTGGGTGAGCTACTGAGGAAACGTCAAGCCGGATGTGCTCACGTTCACAAAACTCCTTCATGGCACCTTTAGACAAATTGGTACCATTATCTATGATGATCTTGTGTGGAAACCCAAACGGAAGATCACCCTTTTGATGCCCGAACCGCCGTGGCGCATCACACTTGCTAATGTGCTCGCCTCGACCCACTTTGTAAATTTGTCGACTGCTACTAGCAAGTGTGTCTTCTTGTCCTTGGATCTTTTAAAAGGTCCCACCATGTCTAGCCCCCAAGTCGCAAACGGCCAAGTAATTGGAATCATCCTCAATTCTTGTGCCGGTATATGAGCACGTCTAGAAAACTTCGGCAACCATCACATCGCTCGACCAGATCTTCCCGATCGGCATGGGCGGTCAACCAATAAAACCGTGGCAGAACGCCTTAGCCATCAAGGATTTTGAACCGGCGTGGTGACCACAGTCCCCTTCGTGGATCTCACGCAATATTCCACAGCCTTCCTCAGGGGACACACAACGCTGAAACGCCCCTGACACACTGCAATGATGCAGCTCGCCATTAACAATGGTCATAGACTTAGACCGTCGAACTATCTGTCGGGCCAATGTCTCATCTTCTGGTAACTCACCCCGGCTCATGTACGCCAAATAAGGGAGCATCCAATCCGGAATGACATGCAGGGCTGCCACCAACTGAGCCTCCGGATCAGGAATAGCCAAATCTACTTCATCAGGAAGCTTGACTGACGGGTTGTGCAGTACATCAAGGAAGACATTGGGCGGGACCGGTTTGCGTTGAGAGCCCAACCGGCTTAAAGCGTCCGCCGCTTCGTTCTTCCGACGATCCACATGGTCCACATGATAGCCTTTAAAATGACCTGCAACAACATCCACCTCCCGACGATATGCAGCCATGAGTGGGTCTTTGGAATCCCAAGTGCCTGACACTTGTTGGGCCACCAAGTCCGAGTCACCGAAGCACTTAACCCGGCTTAGATTCATCTCCTTAGCCATCCGAAGAACATGGAGCAAGGCTTCATACTCAGCTGCATTGTTAGTACAAGGGAACATTAAGCGGAGGACATAAGAAAACTTTTCACCTCGTGGGGAAGTTAACACGACTCCAGACCCCGAGCCCTCCAACCGCTGGACCCGTCAAAGTGGATGGTCCAATAGGTATGATCCGCTTTTCTTCAGCGCTTGTAACTCCGTCCAATCATTAATGAAATCCACAAGTGCTGGGATTTTCTGCCGTCCGAGGCACATACCTTAAACCGTATGCCCAAGCTCTATAGCCCACTTAGTCTGACGATCGCTTCCGGTTTCTGTATGATATCACCCAAGGGAGCTGAATCGACCACCGTGATGGGATGCCCTTGAAAATACTGCTTCACTTCCGCTTGCCATAAAAACTCCATACACCAGCTTACGCCAATGCGGATATCTCTGCTTGGACTCAATGAGCACCTCGCTGATGTAATAAACGGACGTTGAACCGGATGCTCCTTCCTCGCCTCCTTCCGCTTACCACAATGGCTACGCTTAATCGCCCGGCATTAGCACAACATATAGCGTAAGCGGCTCCTTGTCAATGGGAGCGGCGAGAACAGCGGGTTGGCCAATTGCCGCTTTAAATCCTCCAATTCTTCATCGGCGGCTGAACTCGCATAAACCGATCCGTCTTCTTCAAAGATCGGTACAAAGGAATAGCCTTCTCCGAGGCGGCCGATAAACCGCTTAATGCGGCAATCCGACCCGCCAGATCTTTGGACATCATTAATGCACTTTGGTTTAGCCAAGGAGGTGATAGCCGTAATTTTCTCCGGATTAGCTTCAATCCCCACATTGGACATAAGAAAACCCAATAACTTGCTCGCCGAACACCGAAAACACATTTGGCGGGTTAAGCATCATCTTGTACACCCGCAAGTTGTCAAAGGTTTCTTTCAGATCCTCAATCAGTGTTTCCTTCTTCCTTGATTTAACCACAATATCATCCACATAGGCATGCACGTTACGGCCGATCTGTTCGTGCAAGCAATTTCAGACGTTAACGCCGATAAGTCGCTTAGGCGCTCTTGAGCCCAAAAGGCATAGACACATAGCAGAAGGCTCCAAAGGGAGTGATGAACGCTGTCTTCTCCTGGTCCTTAACCGCCATTTTAATCTGATGATATCCGGAATACGCATCCAAAAAGCTCAAACGCTCACAACCCGCCGTAGCATCAATAATCTGGTCAATGCGGGGGAGGGCGAAAGGATCTGCCGGACAAGCCTTGTTAAGATCTGTGTAATCCACACACATGCGCCAAGTGCCGTTCTTCTTAAGGACCAACACCGGATTAGCAAGCCACTCTGGATGGAAAACTTCAACAATAAAACCTGCTGCTAAGAGCCTGGCCACCTCCTCTCCAATGGCCTTGCGCCTTTCCTCGTTAAACCGGCGAAGAAACTGCTTTACCGGTTTGTACTTTGGATCGACATTAAGGATGTGCTCAGCGAGTTCCCTCGGTACACCTGGCATGTCAGAAGGCTTCCATGCAAAAATGTCCCGATTCTCACGGATGAACTCGATGAGCGCGCTTTCCTATTTAGGATCCAAGTTAGTGCTGATGCTGAACTGCTTGGACGAATCACCGGGCACAAAGTCCACAAGTTTAGTCTCACCACGATTTAAACTTCAGATCCGGATCGTGCTCGTAGTCGGCTTCTTCAACGGGTCATATCCGCCGGATCAACATTATCTTTATAGTACTTTAGCTCTTGGTGGCACAAACCGACTCTGCGTATGCGCATCACCTTCCTCACACTCTAAAGCGATCTTGCGGCTCCCATGAACCGTTATTGTCCCTTTGTGACCCGCATTTTTAGCTGCAAATAGACATAACAAGGCGCGCCATGAACTTGGCATAAGCGGCCGCCCAAACAGGCGTGGTAAGGGCTTTGAATTTTCACCACTTCAAATGTCAATGTTTCCGATCCGAGTCATGTTCATCCCCAAAGGCCACCTCCGAGCTATTTTACCAACCGGATATGCCGACTTGCGTGCACCACACCATGAAACACTGTATTGGACGGCTTGAGATGTTTATCATCAATCCCATACGACGGAAGGTCTCATAATCTGAGGATGTTGATGCTGCTTCCTCCGTCCATCATCACCTTGGTAAACTTGTATCCTCCCACCGAGGCGCCACCACTAGGGCTAGCTGACCCGGATTGTCAACCCGAGGAGGATGATCCTCTCTACTCCACACAATAGGCTGCTCTGACCAGCGAGGTAACGCGGCACGACCGGTTCAACAACGTTGATTGCCCGCTTCGAAGTTTCGGTCTCGCTTGTCCAAGCTAGTGGTGAAGACGTGATATCATCCACCATTGAACTGCTTCGGATTGCTTTGATAACCCGACTGCTGCTGCTGCTGATTGTAACCACCTTGGTTGCTCTGATTGTTCTGATTGCTCTGATTGTTCTGCCCGCCCGGATTACCATTAAACCCTGGACCGGAGTTTCCTCCACCGTAACCCGGGCCGGACCCTAAACCGCCGCCGGGTCCTTGATCATACCGGAAAGCATTAGAACTTTTGAACTCCTGCATAATGTAACAATCCTTCCAGAGGTGGTTTGCTGGCGCCTCCTTCGTCCCATGCTTCGGATAGGGTTGATTTAACAGATAATTCAACCGGTCCGGGTTGTGATTAGGCGCACCACCTCAGTTCGGATGTTTACTCTTGCGCCGTTGACCCTTGTCCTGCGCGTTGGTGTTGGCTACGAAGCCCATGTTACCATTCGCCTTACGCTTGTTTCCTCCATTACCCGCCGACTGATGCTGCTGGCCTCTGGAATTGCTGTTCTGTTTTCCCTTCCCTGTTTCATCATCCTCCTCAGACTCGGGATCCTTGGTACTATCAGAATTATCATACTTCACTAAAACACCCATGAGAGTGCCCATGTCATTGCAAAAACGCTTCATGCGACCCAGCTTCAATTTTAAAGGTTTGAACCGCAGTTGCCTTCTAGGGTTAAGATCGCAGAATCGGTGTTGATCCGGTCGAAGAATGTAAACTTCCGAACGCGCGTATCCAACGGGTTGTGGATTCTCCTCTGCTGGACACAAGCCGCCAAATCCACCACAGACATGGGCTGCTTACAGGTATCTTTGAAATTTTGAATGAACCGGGTCCGCAACTGGGTCCATTAACTGATGGAATTGGGTGGCAAGTGTTTCAACCAAGTACGGGCCGTGCCTTCAAGCATCATGGTGAAATACTTTGCACATGCAGCTTCATCCACATCCGGCATCTCCATGGCCATCTCATAACTTTCTATCCACGCCCGGAGCCGATCGGCGGTATAATTGGGCACCTTGCGTGGCCCTTGAAGTCTTTGGGCAAGCGACATTGCGTAAATCGGGACGAGGCAAGGCACCCCAAAGAGCCAGATGTAACCCGAGCTCGAAGATGGTCGGTCGAACCGGGCGCGAGCTGATGATCCTCATGTTGTCTTTGCTAACTCGCCTCCCCACGTGCCTGGCCGGTCCACCACCTCTTGAGCTTTTGAAACCACCCGCCGGGTTGTTGCCGCGGGGTGCACCGCGCTGCGCATTACTTGACACGGACGTTTCATCTGCGTGCCTGCTATAGCTCCGGCTTGGGCGGGGGTGGAGTGGATCCGATCTCGGCTATATGAATACGCTTCCTGTTGGACCAGAGCCGTCCTAAGGAGCTCTTTGACCCGGCGTGTTTCTACCGCCTGCGGTGAATCGCCTTCGATTGGAATCGCCTCCAACCGCGCCGCAGCCGCAACAAGGTTATCCATCGGGTTGGAGTAGTGACCGAGGTGTTTGCACAGCCCGAGGCGCTACGCATGATGGCGAGGCAGATCTATCACACGGGCTGAATCGGCGCGCCCGCCCCAGTGCTTCGGCCGTTCACCACCGCGGCGGATTCTTGGTCCCTCGCTCCTGGGGTGTTGAAGAGGTCTCTTCCTCGAAAAGCGAGGGCAAACGGGATCTGTACTTTCTTTTCATGACTTCATGCGACGCTGCTCGATCCAAAGATGAGCCTATAAGCTGCGCATCCAAAGCGCCCGCTCGCCGCCATCCTAACGTCCTTTGCAATCTCCGCATTATGCGGTCTTGATCTGCGGGTTAGCCTACGCCATGAGCACAACCAATGCGCCAAATAGTTCTCGATAAAACTTGAGCGGCGGGCAAAGGGCCTCCTGCCCGGCTGCCATCGCCATTGTTGAACCGGCGACCATCGGGCGCAGCGGTCAAGAGTGAAGGCCGCTTGTGTACCGCCATGAATATTCCAACCGGATGGGCAGATCAAAGGGTCCGAATACTCTCACCGCCGGAACAGCCCCGATCCGCCATCTTGTACTGGTACAGAGACTCGGTTTCCCGGCCGACGACTCGTCATCGAGTAGACAACGGTTTCGCCACGGATGCTGATCCGCCCTCATAGTCTCCTCCGTGGATGACTCCCACGAAAGCACGCTTGACGGCCGGTTTATCCAGGCAGTCTTCGCTCACGAGCCTTCTCGATGAGGTCGGTGCAGATGCCCGCCCGGGCCCCGCTCACCGATCTTGCCGATGAACACGTGTATGCCACCAAAGGGGACCCGCACCAGACTCAATCAAGCCGCCTCGGGCCCCAGCTGCATCATCGATGTAGAGCTTGCCGCGACGACTCTTGGTCATCCGGCCTACAAGATAGTCTTCGAGTCCTTGAACTTGCCCTCTAAGATCATCAAACCATCGTGCGATAGCCCCACGGTGGGCGCCTTAACCGTCGTGGAATTGTCACGGCGGATGTCCTCATGAAAGGACTTAGTCGGGGCCATTGTACGGGTTAACTTAGAGGGGTTAAGCGGACGCAAAGACACAAGAGTTTATACTAGTTCAGCCCCTTCGATGAAGGTAAAAGCCTACGTCTAGTTTGTGATGGGATTGATATGATTTGGCGACTAGGGAGCAATAGCCGCCTAAGCCTCAATTGTTGTTGTTCTGTCCCTAAACCACCGCCGGGTCGTCCCCTTATATACCCGGGTTGATGTCCGGCCGGTCTACAGAGTCCCGAGGCCGGCTCATACAAGTGTCCGACTCGGTCTCTCCTTTCTCTTATCTTACAACACAAGTTACATGGTTATGGCGGTTTTACCATTATGGGCCCTAATCCGCCCCTGGGCTCCGGGCCTCTAAGCTCTACAGCAAGCGCCACCTTCTGAGTCTTCATGGGCCCCAGTTATGGCCGAGGGTAAACCGGCCCCTTTAGGGCGGTTTATATTCAGTAGTTACATCCCCAACACCAATGCCAACCAAAAGTCATCTGGGTCCCGACGCCAATGGTAAAGAGTTCGATCAAAAGGTATACCGCTCCATGATTGGTTCTTCGCTTTATTTATGTGCATCTAGGCCAGATATAATGCTTAGTGTTTGCATGTGTGCCCGATTCCAAGCGGCACCAAAGGAATCGCATCACTTAGGCGTGAAGTTTAATTCTTCGATATTTGGCTTACACCCCAACATTAGGATTATGGTATCCAAAGGGCTCAGAGTTTGATCTAGTTGGATTCTCAGATGCTCATTATGGTGGTGACAAGGTTGATCGCAAGTCCACATCAGGCACATGTCACTTTCTGGGATGATCTCTTGTCTGTTGGTCTTCAAAGAAGCAGAACTGTGTATCTCTCTCCACTGCTGAATCCGAATACATTGCTGCTGGATCTTGCTGTGCTCAGCTTCTCTGGATGAAGCAAACTCTCAAGGACTATGGTATCCATCTAAAGAATGTGCCTCTCTACTGAGACAATGAGAGTGCCATCAAGATTGCCAACAACCCAGTTCAGCACTCGAAGACAATGCACATTGAAATTCGTCATCACTTTCTCAGAGATCATGTTATGAAGGAAGATATTGATATCATTCACGTCAAGATAGAAGAGCAATTGGCTAATATCTTCACAAAGCCCTTGGATGAGAAAAGGTTTTGCAAGTTGCGGTGTGAGCTAAATATCATGCAATCCTCAAATGTCCTGTGATTAGGCACACATCCTAACACTTATGCATTTTGATGACTTAGATGTGCAACACACGTAGTAATGTATATCTTCAGTCAATGAAGACATACACTCTAAGTGTGAATACATTAATGCGGAATTTGACTTCGAAGCGCCACGATAATTGTGCGCCGTGTCTGGTTCTAATACTTCCTATACGGTGGGTAATGCCACCACCAAACTCTTGTTTGAAGTGTTTCCCCAAGCGTTATATTTGCAAAGTCTTCATATTTGATTTATCTTCATCCCTATCTTATATTCAAGTTTATCTTCATCTGGTTGATTTGGCCTTATTCTAGTTATATACATATTTGTGTTCTGTCCTCTACAGCATTCACTTATAGCTATGACTTCGTGCTGAATCTTTTGAACTAAGTGAATGTGATCGGACCCTAACCTATCTATGCTTCTACCTCAACTCTATCTGTCCAAATCATATGCATTATATTGAAAACTGTCAATTGTCTTCACTGAGACCTTGTCAGCTGAAGTCAATCTGACAAACATTTATATCTGTTTTTTTAATGCTATATCCTTATTGCCTAAAAGCCAGAGAATTCGGAACGACCACCCCGACAATCTAGGCGTGCGTGGGAACATGGAACAACTTCCAAGGTGTTGCATGCTTGCCACGTGCCCTTCAGATGTGAACCGCCAGGGGCACCTTAGTAATTGCGTTGTGCCGTCCCTTTCCTTATAAATACCCATCACATCTCGGTCAAAAATTCTTCTTCCACCTCGCCACCTCTCGCAAACCCTAGCGCCTCCGCTAGCTCTCGACGACGCCGGTGACGAAGCGCTTAGCTGCCGCGACATCTCCGACGCCGTCCTCACGCCGGCCGCGGACCTCGTCCTCTCCGCCGTCGCCGTAGGTGTCCTCCGTCTCCAAGTTAGGGCACGGAAGATCGAACTGCTCGGCCTCCGTATCACAGCTCTTCGTGTGGTAATTAAAATTCACTTTTTACCATCTTTTCGATCTGATAGATTCATCCTTCTTTACCAAAAGTAGTTTCTAGATCTCCAAAGTTGAATCTATCTCTTCCTGCATCTCATACTATGCCTAGTCTGTTCACTTATGCTTCTCTACAAGTTAGATTCCTCACTTGTACTTATTATTGGATTCGTACAAATCTGGAACCAACTCTCATCAAATAAGTGAATGTCTTCGCGTTATGAGGTCAATGTCTTCAAACTGATTTATCTTCAATATCTTCTGAGAATGCATATGACCTCTTCCCTTCCTCGCATTCTAATGTCACATGGTACATGTCCGTGGGAGAATCCCTTGGTTCTCATAGTCTGCATTTGTTTGCAGAATTCTTACAGAGTCACATAAATTTTCCTGAAGCCAGTTCTTGTCTGACTAGCCGACGGAAGCCTTTGCAAGTACTGAAGCCTTTCAGGTTAAGCTTCATGTCTACTGAGAAGTCAGCAAGAAAGGGTGGCAGACAGCACCGTGGGAACACTTCCAAGGATTTGCCTCCAGATTTGCATGAGCTGTACAAGACAGACCCAGAGGAAACCTATGGAGAACGCAAGTATCGAATCCAATGGATTCAAAGATATTGGGCAGAGGAATGGTTCAAGTACCGATTCGTCACAGAAGAGTATGCAGAGAAGAATGCCATCAAGCGACCCTGGGGAGATATACTGTACAAAAATCTTCCTCCCAGGTCCCAGACTGAAGCCATTGAGCAAGGCTTCTATCCGTGCATGGTTCGCGGACCGCAGCCAGAGAATGATGACCCCTCTTCTCTGCTGTGGTGTCGCAAAGACAATCTATTCAAGCGCAACTACCAGTTCGCCAAAGACTCTGCTATGAAGAACAAGAAGGCATTCGGACTTGACTTCAACCCAGGTCCATCTGCTCCTCGGGAAGATGGGACCCATGAAGCCAATGAAAACAAAATCGGCCCCTTCTACAACCTTGCAGGCCTCATCACACACATTGCCATCCAAGGTGCAAAAGTGGATCATTCCAAGGCACCATTGCTCCTGAGCTGGCTCTGGCTCAGCGGATTGTTGAATTGAAAAACAAGATTGACTATGAGAAAGAGCAGTTCAAGATGCATGTGGTCAAGCTCAGCGTGGCTGATGTTCAGAACTTCAAGGTGATGCTGCATGACCTCAAAGAGGCGTTTCGCAAGAAGCGCGAAGAAGCCAAAGGTTCACGAGAGCACATGAAGAATCTAGTTGCCAAGTGTGTTCAAGCTTACAATGAAGCTAAGAAGCGCAAGGCTCTTGGGCGTCCTGGCATCGACCCCAAGCTGGCTGCCAAGAAGAAAAAGAAGCCTACTGTGGCCCAAACTGAAGCACCAGGGCGGGAAGAACCTCACATTGTCTTCCCTGCTAGCATGACTGGCTCGAAGCCTAAGGTCCCCACAAGTGGCTTGAATGTAAGAAAACCAAGGCAGCCAAGCGAAGTCGAAAGCTTAAAACTCAAGAACACCACTGATGATGCACCACCCACCAAGAAGAGAAATACTAAGAAGAGAGATCGAACTGCTCCCAAAGAGCCCCTTGTTGTCGAGCCCATTGCTTTTGCTCATCCTGCATCTGAAAATCAAGAGCGTCAGTTGATAGTTCATGAGCCTGCTTCCACAGAGGCTCCTGAAACTGAAGAAGATCCAGCCGTTGACCCCATCACGGCTGAAGACATTGGTCCCCAAGACAATGTAGTAGATGATGAAGTCCTTCCTCAGATTGGGCGCCCAATGGTATCATTGCCTGTTCTCACGAACATCGAGCTCATCATTATTGGTCGTCCTTTGACGCCAATCACCCAGGATGCCTCATGGGCTGATCGCCCCCAACCACCAACGCCAAGTCAAGACTCACCAAGTACACCCCGTCCTCCACCAGCGCAAGTCACCAGCCCAATGGTGAATGACGACAATTTCATGGAGACTACACCATCACCAAAAGCGTCGCCCGTGTTCAAACGGCTTCGCAAAGGCCTAAAGCCATCAGTCTCCATGACAACCATCACAGAAGAAGCTTGAAACCAATCCAGCTCAGTGGCACGTCAAGTGTTCCCTGAAGAAAATCCCTCTGTGACGGTTCTCACGTCCGAAGCCAATGTTGATGAAGACAATCCGGCTGCATCAGCCAATGAAAGACAAGAAGAAGAGCGTGTTGCTACTCCCCCTATAAACCAAGAAGTTGTTCTCGAGGAGAACGTGTCTGTGACCGACCCTCCAGCTACTCAAGTGGAGGTTGAAAATCCTGAGGTGGCCACCAACAACACTACTGAAGCCAATGACGTTGTCATGGCTGAAGATAATGTGGCGTCTGCAATGAACACTGTGCATGAAGCCAATGATGCACCTGCAACAAATGTGCAGCCTCACGCCCTTGCTAATGCCACTGCTCCTGTTCCACCACCAAGGCCACATACTATTGAGCAAGCATTTTACCAAGGCGAGCTTGTCATTGTCAGATGGCCAATTCTGATTCCTCCGCCTGCTCATGGACCACAATTTGATTATCATGTGGAGCACAGGCCACAGGTTCAGAAGCCAAAACCAAGGCTGCCAAGGTTTCCAGGTACTGCATCTGCGCCAGGATCGTTCAATGTTAATGGCTTCATTGCACACAACACCTTCTTTGATAAAGCCAAGAACCCATACTCCAAGCCAAGAATATCTTCTGATCGGTTCTGGAGTTATCAGCAGCGCGGCTACTACTCTTGTGTTCTATACAATCAAGGGCGCATATTTCCTCATATGCGTCTGGATTCCGAAGCCATTGCTGGCCTGCCCTGCTTAGAAGAAGCCCTTGACTGTTTTCGAGATGCTGGCCTTCTCCAGTTTGTGACAGATAAGGAGAATTGGAATGAAGAGCTTCTACTGCAATTCTATTCAACCCTCCACATTTGCGGCTACAACAGGGATCCAAGACATGGGTCCTTGAGTGGATGACAGGAAATGTCCATCATGAAGCCAAAGCTCTTGACCTCATTGAGCTTACTGGCCTGTCCACTCCAGGTGAACTCTATGAACCTGGTTGTCAGCTTCACCGCAATGCATTGGAAAGCATCTTTCAGAAGCCAGAGTCCAACATGAGCCAAATGCTGAGCATGATGAAGCCACTGCCACAAGATGCTGAATATCCCAAGGAATTCTTTGTTGAAGACCTAGAGTATCTGCCCCGCACCATCTATCACATTATCAGGCGAACTCTATGGCCCATCAAAGGACATTCTTCCTCAGCAAAGCTAGAAGGCGCAATGAAGACTTTGGTCTTCTATATTTTCAATGGCATCAGCTTCAATGCTCAGGATTTCTTCATTCGCCAATTTGCTGCATCTGGCTCAGACATATTTGGTCTGAAATTCTATGCTCCTTGGATTATGCGACTGATCAAGCTTCACTTGTTGGAAATATGCCCTAGAGGGCAATAATAAATTGGTTATTATTATTATATTTCCTTGTTCATGATAATCGTTTATTATCCATGCTATAATTGTATTGATAGGAAACTCAGATACATGTGTGGATACATAGACAACACCATGTCCCTAGTAAGCCTCTAATTGACTAGCTCATTGATCAATAGATGGTTACGGTTTCCTGACCATGGACATTGGATGTCGTTGATAACGGGATCACATCATTAGGAGAATGATGTGATGGACAAGACCCAATCCTGAGCCTAGCTCAAAGATCGTGTAGTTCGTATGCTAAAGCTTTTATAATGTCAAGTATCATTTCCTTAGACCATGAGATTGTGCAACTCCCGGATACCGTAGGAATGCTTTGGGTGCACCAAACGTCACAACGTAACTGGGTGGCTATAAAGGTGCACTACGGGTATCTCCGAAAGTGTCTGTTGGGTTGGCACGAATCGAGACTGGGATCTGTCACTCCGGTTGACGGAGAGGTATCTCTAGGCCCACTCGGTAGGACATCATCATAATGTGCACAATCTGACCAAGGGGTTGATCACGGGATGATGTGTTATGGAACGAGTAAAGAGACTTGCCGGTAACGAGATTGAATAAGGTATCGGGATACCGACGATCGAATCTCGGGCAAGTACAATACCGCTAGACAAAGGGAATTGTATACGGGATCGATTGAGTCCTTGACATCGTGATTCATCCGATGAGATCATCATGGAACATGTGGGAGCCAACATGGGTATACATATCCCGCTGTTGGTTATTGACCGGAGAACGTCTCGGTCATGTCTGCATGGTTCCCGAACCCGTAGGGTCTACACACTTAAGGTTCGATGACGCTAGGGTTATAAAGGAAGTTTGTATGTGGTTACCGAATGTTGTTCGGAGTCCCGGATGAGATCCCGGACGTCACGAGGATTTCCGTAATGGTCCGGAGGTAAATATTTATACATGGGAAGTCCTGTTTTGGTCACCGGAAAATTTTCGGGTTTTATCAGTAACGTACCGGGACCACCGGGAGGGTCCCGGGGGTCCACCAAGTGGGGCCACCATCCCCGGAGGGCTGCATGGGCCAAGTGTGGGAGGGACCAGCCCCTGTGGGCTGGCACGCCCACAAGGGCCCAAGGCGCCTAGGGTTTGGGGAGGGGGGCGCACCCACCTAACTTGGGGGGCAAGTTTCCCCTCTTCCCCCCCTTGGCCGCCCCCTAGATGGGATCTAGGGCTGGCCGCCGCCCCTAGGGGTAGAACCCTAGGTGGGGGTGCAGCCCCCCCTCTCCCTCTATATATAGTGGAGGCAAAGGGGCAGCCCAACACACGAAGTTCTTCTCCTGTTGGCGCAGCCCTACCTCTCTTTCTCCTCATATCTCGCGGTGCTTGGCGAAGCCCTGCTGGATCACCACGCTCCTCCACCACCACCACGCCATTGTGCTGCTGCTGGATGGAGTCTTCCCAACCTCTCCTCTCTCCTTGCTGGATCAAGGCATGGGAGACGCCACCGGCTGTACGTGTGTTGAACGCGGAGGTGCCATCCGCTCGCACCGTGATCTCCGGTGATTTGGATCACGACGAGTACGACTCCTTCAACCCGTTCTCTTGAACGCTTCCGCTTAGCGATCTTCAAGGGTATGAAGATGCACTCCCTCTCTCTCTCTCTCTCTCTCTCTCTCTCTCTCTCTCTCTCTCTCGTTTTTATAATCTCCATAGATTGATCTTGGTGATGCGTAGAAATTTTTTGAATTTCTGCTACGTTCCTCAACAGTGGCATCATGAGCTAGGTCTATTGCGTAGATTCTTTGCACGGGTAGAACACAAAGTAGTTGTGGGCGTTCATTTTGTTCAATATGCTTACCGTTACTGGTCCAATCTTGTTTCGACGGTATTGTGGGATGAAGCGGCCCGTATCGACCTTACACGTACACTTATGTGAGACAGGTTCCACCGACTGACATGCACTTGGTGCATAAGGTGGCTAGCGGGTGCCAGTCTCTCCCACTTTAGTCGGAACGGATTCGATGAAAAGGGTCCTTATGAAGGGTAAATAGCAATTGGCATATCACGTTGTGGTTTTGCGTATGTAAGAAACGTTCTTGCTAGAAACCCATAGCAGCCACGTAAAACATGCAAACAACAATTAGAGGACGTCTAAATTATTTTTGCAGCGTATGCTATGTGATGTGATATGGCCAAGAAGAATGTGATGAATGATATGTGATGTATGCGATTTATCATGTTCTTGTAATAGGAATCACGACTTGCATGTCGATGAGTATGACAACCGGCAGGAGCCATAGGAGTTGTCTTAATTTATTGTATGACCTGCGTGTCATTGAACAAACGCCATGTAATTACTTTACTTTATTGCTAACCGGTAGCCATAGTAGTAGAAGTAATAGTTGGCGAGACAACTTCATGAAGACGCGATGATGGAGATCATGGTGTCATGCCGGTGACGATGATGATCATGGAGCCCCGAAGATGAAGATCAAGGAGCAAAATAATATTGGCCATATCATGTCACTATTTGATTGCATGTGATGTTTATCATGTTTATGCATCTTATTTGCTTAGAACGACGGTAGTAAATAAGATGATCCCTCATTAAAATTTCAAGACCCCTAACTGTGCACCGTTGCGAAAGTTCGTCGTTTCGAAGCACCATATGATGATCGGGTGTGATAGATTCTAACATTCACATACAACGGGTGTAAGCCAGATTTACACACGCGAAACACTTAGGTTAACTTGACGAGCCTAGCATGTATAGACATGGCCTCGGAACACAAGAGACCGAAAGGTCGAGCATGAGTCGTATGGAGGATACGATCAACATGAAGATGTTCACCGATGATGACTAGTCCGTCTCACGTGATGATCGGACACGGCCAAGTTGACTCGGATCATGTAATCACTTAGATAACTAGAGGGATGTCTATCTGAGTGGGAGTTCATAAGATGAACTTAATTATCCTGAACATAGTCAAAAAGGTTTTCGCAAATTATGTCATAGCTCGCGCTTTAGTTCTGCTGTTTTAGATATGTTCCTAGAGAAAATTTAGTTGAAAGATGATAGTAGCAATTATGCGGACTAGGTCCGTAAACTAAGGATTGTCCTCGTTGCTTCGAAGAAGGCTTATGTCTTTAATGCACCGCTCGGTATGTTGAACTCGAACGTCGTCTGTGGATATTGCGAACATCTGACATACACGTTTTGATAACTACGTGATAGTTCAGTAATGTTAAACGGTTTAGAGTTGAAGCACCGAAGACGATTTCGAAACATCGCGAAACATATGAGATGTTTCGAGGGCTGAAATTGGGATTTCAGGCTCGTGCCCACGTCAAGAGGTATAAGACCTCCGACGAGTCTCTTAGCCTGCAAACTAAGGGAGAAAAGCTCAACCGTTGAACTAGTGCTCAGATTGTCTGAGTACCACAATCACTTGAATCGAGTGGGAGTTAATCTTCCAGATGAGATAGTGATGTTTCTCCAAAGTCATTGCCACCAAGCTGCTAGAGCTTCGTGATGAACTATAACATATCATAGATAGATAAGATGATCCTTGAAATATTCGCGATGTTTGACACCGCGAAAGTAGAAATCAAGAAGGAGCATATTCTCTTGAACGCTTCCGCTTAGCGATCTTCAAGGGTATGAAGATGCACTCCCTCTCTCTCTCTCTCTCTCTCTCTCTCTCTCTCTCGTTGCTAGAATCTCCATAGATCGATCTTGCTGATGCGTAGAAATTTTTTGAATTTCTGCTACGTTCCCCAACATCACTCTGCTGTTGACTATCAGCCCTCTGCGCGCAATCATCTCATATTTCTGCCAAAGGTTGATATGTCCGTCGAAGCCATCTAACCAGAGCTTGCCAAGGAAGCAATTTATCTTCACAATGCAGATCGTCAAAGTTTCTCTCAGCATGTTGAAGGTATTCAGGGTGCTTCTCGTGTTTACCCACTGGCCGACAACACTCTCCGTGCATGTACTGAAGCCACAGAAAGCACTATTGCTCCAAGGCCTCGGAAGCGATCTCGTGTGCTCAATGACCGAGAGCTTCTCGTGGCCTTGCATCAATAACATGACAAGCATCACTACTGGCTCAAGCGTCAAATGCAAAGCCTCTTGGTGGATGTCAATTGCATTCGCAACCTTGCCACCAAGAATGCCTTTTTCACTCATGAAACCTGTCGGAGGTCCTGGAAGAGTCTGAGTTTGCTCAGTGCTGAAGCTGATCTTCAAGATGATGGCTTCACATAAAGATTCAAGTTCGACACCACTCCTCCCCGGAATGTTGTCTTGCGTCGAACCCCGTCACTTGAAAATTCCAAGTACTCCTCCTCTGCGTCAATTGTTAATGCCAGAGTCCTTGATGACGCCGATGATGCTACTTTACCACCTCCAACCTCAGCGTGTACCGACACTACACCAAGTTCGTCTGCACCACCAAACCTCAACGACGACCCTGCTGCTTCACCTACTCCTCATGGGAACGAGTAGAGACTATGTCTTCAAACCTTTTTGGTCCTTACTAAAAAAAGGGGGAGAAGCATATGTTGATAGTCTTCAAGCGGGTCCATATGGGTGGTTGCTATACATTTGCCTAGTGTTTACAACTCTCGCTTTTGATACATTTGGTTCTTTGAGTTGTAACACTTAAACTTGATGGTCGTCTGCTACTTTTTCTGCTATTCTGTGATGCGACGATAAATTCCGCATGTGCGATAATAAATCCCGCATGAAGTCATTTCGCAGACGTCCATTTTTCATTATGCATGTCATTATTCCTGTATATTTGTTCATGCATGATGTATTGTCTTCATATGGTGAAGAGGATCTTCCCAAGTACAACCTGCCATGTGCATTTGCATTCCAACACAAAACATTTATATGCACATCTTCAGGGGGAGCCTTTTTGCCACCTATGAAGACAATATCTTAATCCTTTACAATTTCACATACTTTTATCCCCGTTGAAAACTTCATCCAGTTTGTCATCAATCACCAAAAAGGGGGAGATTGTAAGTGCATCTAGTGCCACCCCTAGTTGGTTTGGGAGTATTGACGACAAACCTGGTTGAGAGACTAATGTGTTTGTGAGAATTGCAGGATAACACAGGTAGTAGTCCCATATTGATTTGGTTTACCTACCGGAGATGGCCCCTAAAAATGTGTGAAGACATTGAAGATAATGGTGGTCTGTGAAGCTATTCACGTTGAAGACTATGACATGGGAAGACATTGCGTGAAGACTATGGAGTGCGAAGACTTAGTTGTTTTCTTGTCTCCTTTTCTTCTTTGTTGATTCATAGGAACCACCGTTCTGTTAAGTGGGGTCCAAGTGACCAAAGTCAGAGTGACAGAAGTGATGCTCAAGCAAATCCTATGTCTTCGAGCGAAAACAATGAGAGCAAATCTTATCCAGAGTTGGATGAGTCAGCTTTACTTGTAGCCCAAGTCAAGCTGCCGCGTGTGTTTGAAATCTGACCGTTGTGACATGTGTCAGTTCCTTAGTGACCCAGGGTCATTTTGGACAAATCAGGTCGGGTTGCCCAGTAGCTATAAATAGCCCACCCCCTACACCATAAATTGGTGGTTGCTCAGAGTTAGTACACGGCTTTTGTCGTTTGAGAGCAACCCACTGCCGAAGCTTTCGGGAGAGAATCCTTGCGAGGACAAAGCCCAAACCACCCAGAGCCCAAAGAGTGTTTGGCATCACTGAAATCTTTCTGTCTGCGTGTTCTGAAGACTTGTTACACTTGAGGACTGTGAATCCTCCAGCCGGTTAGGCGTCATGTTCTGAGCATCCAAGAATCATTGTGGATTGCCGATGAACGAAGTCTGTGAAGGTTCGGAAGTCTACCTTGAAGACTTACCAGAGTGACTGGGTGGGGACTAGGTGTCTTTAGCTCAAGGGGAATAAGGTGAAGACGCGGTCTTTCCAGTTGAATATCAGCCTCCCTAACCATACATACAGTTGTCACATCAACTGGAACTGGTCGAACAAATCCCTGTCCTCCTAAAGCTACTGGTTCTATCTCTCACTTCTCTCTACTTACAGTTTGTCTTCGTGAAGTCATTGCCTGCTTGCATTATCTGTTTGACTTCACTGTGTCACTATCTATTCTGATTGGCTTCATACTATCTTCCATCTTGATCTTTACTAACTAGCTCCTAATAGCCTTCGAGCTTTCACTTCATTGTATACTTGACTATGGCTTGTCTAGTATAGTCTACCTTCCGCTGCATACGAATAGTATCGTTTCTATTGTTTGTCTTCGAAACTCTCATGTTTTGAATACTTTCATAAAAATCTCCTATTCACCCCCCTCTAGTCGATAACTAGCCCTTTCACAGCACCGCTCTGCAAACCAATGTCAAGGTTAGTTGATTCCCAACTGATCTTTTGAATAATGAAAACTGCCGTTGTTGCTTCGCTGGTCATATGTGCATCTACTATCATGGGTCTGTGTTTCACATCCAATCACCCACTGGGGTGTGCCTGTCTTAGAGTTGAATAGGTCTTCCACTTCAGTCAACTTAGGTTGAGTCGAGTGTTTGTCCGAACCAGTGGGGGCACGCTGAGTGCACCCGTTGGGTGTAGTCCCCGAGACCACGGTCGACTGCTGGCAGTCGGCTGGGGTCTGAGAATCTACTCTTTTTTTTGAATTCACGCTGGACAGACCATGCTGAGTGTTGAACCAAACTAGTGGGGGCACACTAAGTGCACCCACTGGGTGTAGTCCCCGAGAGTACTGTTGAATGTTTGATTCGGCGGTAGTCTTAGAGTAAGTTTCACTGTGATTGTCTTTTGTTTCTATCGACTGATATATTTCATTCGCTGACTGCAGAGGTCTTGTGATCTTGGGGCTCAACTTTCTGAACTGAACAAGAAACAAATCAGCCTCAATCTTGATCTTGAACTGGCAAAGAAGAACCTCAAGACTACCCAGGATGAAGCAGCTATCATGGGAGGTAACCAATCGTCAACTATCCATATTGTGACTCGCGCTTCTCAGTGTTTTTCCTTTCAGTCTCTTTGAACCGAGTGACTTCACTCGAACAGATGTGCGTAGTGAAAACCGTCAACTTCAAGCTCATCTGAAGAATGTTATTTCTTTAGAGAAAATGAAGCAGGCTCTAGAGAAGAAGGATCAGGATCTTGCTGCTGCCCAGAAGGAGGCGCGAGAGAAAACATTGCTTGCTGACAAGAAGCTGGCTTCAATCAGCATGTTAGAAGAGGAGAACTCTAAGCTGAAGACTGTTGTCTCTGAGGCCAATCGGGAGGTCGAGCAACTAAACAAAGACAAGGACAACTTGGCTGATGAAGTTGTGAACCTCAAGGCCAAAAAGGGGGAGCTAGAGTCTTATCTGGGACAACTTGCTGCTAAACTGGTCCTGAAGCTTGAAGGTATTATTGTTCGACTAATTTGTTGCTGTCGATTGGTACATCTTGTCATACTATCGACTCACCATTTTTTCCGACTGTGCAGAACTTTGACAGGACTTTGAGGCTGAGACTGGGCGGGTCGATATGGATCTCGACCCCATCAATTGTCCTGTTAAAGATGATGCTGCGATGAACTTGCTGCGGTTGGAATCACACATGGACAACGCTGTTGCTTATCTTGCCCGAAGGCGGCGATGACTCGGGTTGATGCTGAACTCTGGCCTCAGGCGGAACTCTCACAAGATCTCGAGTCTTTGATGTCTCGACTGAATCAGATACCTGGCCGAGTGCAAGAATGGAAGAAATCGTCCGATCGCTGCGGCGCTGACGTCGCCCTGTCATTGGTCCGAGTGCACTGCAAGGACATCAGAGAAGACAAGCTGGCGGACCTCAAGGTTGTGAACACCAAGAAGCACACTTTCAAGTCCTTCATGGACACTTTCCTTGATGCTGCCACTCGCATCGCAGACAGCATCGATCCTTACAGTTTATGCGATCCAGCAAGTCCCTCTCCTGATGAGTGACCAAAAACATTATGCCCCACCCTTATTTGCCTCAGAATGCCGAGTGATTATGTAATCGTTAAACTCTTTCAGGCTTGATGCCTGAGTACTTCTACCTGCTGTGGTCCTAAACTTTTGCAGGGTTTCTCCGAACTTGGATTCCTTCGAATATCATGACTTTTGCTCTGTTTTTTTAACTATTTCTGATTGTCTTTTAGTTTCGAGTGGATTGATCTTCTCACCCTTTGCCGAATGAAAGTATATTGTACTTGTGACGGAGCTCAGACGCGGTGTTCAGTCGACACCTCGTCGTCCTTGCGGTTAGGGACGGAACATTGTAGTTGTGGTGCAGCTCAGAGGTGGTGTTCAGTCGACACCTCGTCGTCCTTGCGGATAGGGACGAAACATTGTACTTGTGGCATAGCTCAGAGGTGGTGTTTAATCAACATCTCGTCATCCTTGCGGATAGGGATGGAGCGTACGTCGTATTTGTAGTGGAGCTCAGAGGATATTTGTGACTTAGGCGATTATGGGGTCGCAGCTAAGCCCCCGAGTGGGAGGATTGCTCTCCACTCGGAATGTGTTTAACTTAGGCGATTACGAGGTCGCATCTAAGTCCCCGAGTGGGAGGATTGCTCATCACTCGGAGTGTTTTTAACTTAGGAGATTACGGGGTCGCAGCTAAGCCCCTGAGTGGGAGGATTGCTCTCCACTCAGAATGTTTTTAACTTAGCCGAGTACAGGGTCGCAGCTAAGCCCCCGAGTGGGAGGATTGCTCGTCACTCGGAGTGTTTTTAACTTAGGCGATTACGGGGTCGCAGCTAAGCCCCTGAGTGGGAGGATTGCTCTCCACTCGGAATGTTTTTAACTTAGGCGATTACGGGGTCGCAGCTAAGCCCCCAAGTGGGAGGATTGCTCGTCAATCGGAGTGTTTTTAACTTAGGTGATTACGGGTTCGGCTAAGCCCCCGAGTGGGAGGACTGCTCTCCACTCGGAATGTTTTTAACTTAGGCGATTACGGGGTCGCAGCTAAGCCTCCGAGTGGGAGGATTGCTCTCCACTCGGAATGTTTTTAAGTTAGGCGATTACGGTATCGCAACTAAGCCCCCGAGGGGGACTATTTCTCTCCACTCGGAATGTTTTTAAGTTAGGCGATTACGGGGTCGCAGCTAAGCCCCCGAGTGGGAGGATTGCTCTACACTGGAGTGTTTTTAACTTAGGCGATTACCGGGTCGCAGCTAAGCCACCCGAGTGGGAGGATTGCTCTCCACTCGGAATGTTTTTAACTTAGGCCATTACGGGGTCGCAGCTAAGCCCCCGAGTGGGAGGATTGCTCGCCACTCAGAATGTTTTTTAACTTAGGCGAATCGGGTTCGCAGCTAAGCCACCCCGACTAGGAGGATTGCTCTCCACTCGGAGTCTTTTTTAACTTAGGCAAATCGGGTTTGCAACTATGCCACCCACTGGGGGATTTTGACACAAGTGATTATGTGAAACCAATCATTAAGATACTGTAAAAATCTTGTTTTTGGAAAACAAACTGAAGTGCTTCTATTACAACTCGTCGGGTCGAGTCATTTTAGGTATAGAAAGGATGATGCAGCTCTGCGTTCCATGCACGTGGCTCGTCCATTTTCTTGGCTACGTTGTAGATGTGATATGCCCCATTGTGAAGCACCTTGGTGATGATGAAGGGACCTTCCCAGGCCGGAGCGAGCTTGTGATGCCGCTTCTGAACCATTCGGAGCACAAGGTCTCCTTCTTGAAACGCTCGACCTCTGACATTGCGGGCGTGGAATCGACGCAGATCCTGCTGATAAATGGTCGACCGAACCAAAGCCATCTCGCGTTCTTCCTGCAAGAGATCGACTGCGTCTTCACGTGCTTGCTCTGCTTTGGCTTCTGAGAACAGTTCAACTCTGGGAGCATTGTGTAGCAAATCACTCGGAAGCACAGCCTCAACGCCGTACACCAGGAAAAAAGGGGTTCGATCAGTCGACCGGTTGGGTGTTGTTCTCAGCCCCCATAGGACTGATGGCAATTCGGTCACCCAAGATCCAGCAGCATGTTTAAGATCGTGCATCAGACGAGGCTTTAACCCTTGAAGGATCAAACCATTCGCCCTTTCAGCCTGTCCATTCGACTGCGGGTGCGCGACAGACGCGTAGTTGACCCGAGTGCCTTGAGATGCACAGAACGCCTTGAACTCATCAGAATCAAAGTTGGAGCCGTTATCTGTGATGATGCTGTGAGGAACTCCATATCTGAATGTCAACTCTCTGATGAAACTGACGGCAGTGCTCGCTCCAAGGTTTTTGATGGGCTTGGCTTCGATCCACTTGGTAAACTTGTCGATTGTTACGAGCAAATGGGTGAAGCCACTCGCACCATCTTTGAAGGGCCCAACCATATCCAATCCCCAGACTGCAAACGGCCAGACGAGTGAAATAGTCTTGAGGGCAGATGCGGGCTTGTGAAACATGTTGGAGTAAAACTGGCAACCTGCACACTTGTCGATTATATCCTTCGCCATCTCATTTTCTCGGGGCCAATAAAATCCCGCTCGGTATGCTTTGGCCACGATGGTCCGAGAGGATGCATGGTGACCACATGTCCTCGTGTGGATGTCATTTAGGATCATTTGACCATCTTCCGGGGTGATGCAGCGTTGGGCTACCACTGTGACACTTTCTCTGTAAAGCTGCCCTTTCATCACGATGCAAGCATCGGATCAATGGACTATCTGGCGAGCCTCGTCTTCGTCCTCTGGGAGCTCTTTTCTGAGAATGTACACGATGTACGGTACTGTCCAATCGGGAGTGATCACCAAGACTTCCATGATCAGGTCGACCACGGCTGGAACCTCTATCATCTCAGTCAGGTTGGTTGGACTTATCAGTTGCGGGGGCTCTTCTTTGAAGAGATCTTCTTGTACTGACGGGGTATGGAGATGCTCCAAGAATACATTAATGGGGATAGGCTTCCGAGTGGAACCTATCTTCGCCAGATCATCAGCAGCTTGATTTTTGATTCGTGGTATGTGGTGGAGCTCCAATCCCTCAAACTTCTTCTCTAGCTTTCTCACTGCGTTGCAGTAACCTGTCATTGCGGGACTCCTGACGTACCATTCCTTCATTACTTGGTTAACCACTAAATCTGAGTCGCCATAAACCATCAGGCGCCGGACGCCGAGTGAAATGGCCATACGCAACCCGTATAATAGTTCATCATACTCAGCCTCATTGTTTGAAGAGTCAAAGTGAATCTGGAGGACATAACTGAGATTGTCTCCTCATGGGGACACTAAAACCACTCCTGCACCAGAGCCATTTAACATCTTGGATCCATCAAAGAACATGGTCCAATGTTCCGACTGAATTTGAATCGACTATTGTTGTTCAGTCCACTCTGCGAGGAAATCTGCAATTGCTTGAGACTTAATGGCCCTCTTTCCCTCAAATCTTATATCCAAAGGAAGAAGTTCGATCGCCCACTTTGCCACTCGACCAGTTGCATCTCTGTTATTCATAATCTCTGATAATGGAGCGTCGCTGACGACTGAAATTGAGTGATCAGAAAAATAATGTGCAACCTTCTTCGTGGTTAGGTAAATCCCATAAACAAGCTTCTGATAGTGAGGATATCTCTGCTTGGATGGGGTTAAGACTTCTAAAATGTAATACACGGGGCGTTGAACTTTGAAGGCCTTGCCTTCTTCTTCCCGCTCGACCGTGAGCATTGTGCTAACAAATTGTCCCGTGGCTGTGATGTAAAGCAGTAGAGGCTCCTTGCTAACCGGAGTAGCAAGCATCGGTTGGGTGGAAAGCAGGGCTTTGAGCTCTTCAAACGTTGCTTCAGCTTCGTCATTCCACTCGAACTTGCTAGATTTCCTCATCAATCGGTAAAGAGGAAGTGCCTTTTCACCGAGGCGTGAGATGAATCAGCTCAAAGCAACCAAGCAACCAGTAAGCTTCTGAACGTCATGCACGCGCACTGGGCATTTCATTCGGAGGATTGTGCCAATCTTTTCTGGGTTTGCGTCGATTCCTCGTTCGGAAATGAGAAAACTGAGTAACTTTACGCCTGGGACTCCAAATGTGCACTTAGACGGATTAAGCTTGATATCATACCTTCTCAGGTTGGCAAAGGTTTCAGCAAGGTCAGTCAGCAGGTCGAAGCCTTTGTGTGACTTAACCACTATGTCATCCATGTATGCTTACACATTCCGACTGATTTGAGTGAGCAGGCACTTCTTAATCATGTGCATGAATGTGGCACCAACATTCTTGAGGCCGAAGGGCATAGTAACATAGCAAAAACACCCAAACGGGGTGATGAAAGCTGTTTTTATCTCGTCGGGTCCATGCAGTCGGATCTGATGGTACTCGGAATAAGCATCCAGGAAGGACAGTCGCTCACTGATACGTCTCCAACGTATCTATAATTTTTGATTGTTCCATGCTATTAAATTACCCGTTTTGGATGTTTATGGGCTTTACTTTACACATTTATATCATTTTTGGGACTAACCTACTAACCGCAGGCCTAGCCCGTATTGCTGTTTTTTTGCCTATTTCAGTATTTCGAAGAAAAGGAATATCAAACGGAGTCCAAACGGAATGAAACCTTCGGGAGCGTGATTTTTGGAACAAACGTGATCTAGAGGACTTGGAGTGCAAGTCAAGAAGCAGTCGAGGCGGCCACGAGGGTGGAGGGCGTGCCCACCCCTACTGGGCACCCCCCTATCTCGTGGGCCCCTCGGGCGTCCACTGACCTACTTCTTCCTCCTATATATACCCACGTACCCCAAGAACATCAAAGGCGACCACGAAAAACTATTTCCACCACCGTAACCTTCTGTATCCGCGAGATCCCATCTTGGAGCCTTCACTGGCGCTCCGCCGGAGGGGGAATCGACCACGGTGGGCTTCTACATCAACACCATAGCCCCTCCGATGAGTTGTGAGTAGTTTACCACAGACCTTCGGGTCCATAGTTATTAGCTAGATGGCTTCTTCTCTCTTCTTGGATCTCAATACCATGTTCTCGTCGATCTTCTTGGAGATCTATTCGATGTAACACTTTTTGCGGTGTGTTTGTCGAGATCCGATGAATTGTGGGTTTATGATTAAGTTTATCTATGATAAATATTTGAATCTCCTCTGAATTCTTTTATGTGTGATTAAGTTATCTTAGCAAGTCTCTTCGAATTATCAGTTTGGTTTGGCCTACTAGATTGATCTTTCTTGCAACGGGAGAAGTGCTTAGCTTTGGGTTCAATCTTGCGGTGTCCTTTCCCAGTGACAGCAGGGGAAGCAAGGCACGTATTGTATTGTTGCCATCGAGGATAAAAAGATGGGGTTTATATCATATTGCATTAGTTTATCCCTCTACATCATGTCATCTTTCTTAATGCGTTACTCTGTTCTTATGAACTTAATACTCTAGATGCATGCTAGATAGCGGTCGATGTGTGGAGTAATAGTAGTAGATGCAGGCAGGAGTCGGTCTACTTGTCACGGACGTGATGCCTATATACATGATCATGCCTAGATAATCTCATAATTATTCGCTTTTCTATCAATTGCTCGACAGTAATTTGTTCACCCACCGTAATACTTATGCTATCTTGAGAGAAGCCACTAGTGAAACCTATGGCCCCCATGTCTATCTTTTATCGTATAAGCTTTCAATCTACTTTTATTTGCATCTTTACTTTTCCAATCTATATTATAAAATACCAAAAATATATTTATCTTATCATATTATCTCTACCAGATCTCACTTTCGCAAGTGGCCGTGAAGGGATTGACAACCCCTTTATTGCGTTGGTTGCGAGTTCTTTGTTTGTTTGTGTAGGTGCGTGGGACTTTTGAGGAGCCTCCTGCTGGATTGATACCTTGGTTCTCAAAAACTGAGGGAAATACTTACGCTACTATTGCTGCATCACCCTTTCCTCTTCAAGAAAAACCAACGCAAGCTCAAGACATAGAAAGAAGGATTTCTGGCGCCGTTGCCGGGGAGGTCTTCTCTCAAGTCAATCCATACCAAGTACCCATCACAAACTCATCTCCCTCACATTTACATTATTTGCCATTTGCCTCTCGTTTTCGTCTCCCCCACTTCACCCTTGCCTTTTATTCGCCCTGTCTTTCCCAATCTTCTCCTTTCTCTTTCACTTGCCTTTTTGTTTGCTTGTGTGTTGGATTACTTGTCGCGATGGCGCAAGATAATTCCAAATTGTGTGACTTTTCCAAGACCAATAATAATGATTTCCTTATTACTCCGATTGCTCCTCTTAATGATGTTGAGTCTTGTGAAATCAATACTGCTTTGCTGAATCTTGTTATGAAAGATCAATTCACCGGCCTTCCTAGTGAAGATGTCGCTACCCATCTAAACAACTTTATTGATTTGTGTGAGATGCAAAAGAAGAAAGATACGGATAATGATATTGTTAAATTGAAGTTATTTCCATTTTCACTTAGAGATCGTGCTAAAGCTTGGTTTTCGTCTTTGCCTAAAAATAGTATTGATTCTTGGAACAAGTGCAAAGATGCTTTTATCTCTAAATATTTTCCTCCCGCTAAGATCATCACCCTTAGGAACGATATTATGAATTTTAAACAACATGATCATGAGCATATTGCCCAATCTTGGAAAAGAATGAAATTGATGATTCGCAATTGCCCTACTCATGGTTTGAATTTATGGATGATCATACAAAATTTCTATGCCGGATTGAATTTTGCTTCTATAAATCTTTTAGATTCAGCCACGGGAGGCACGTTTATGTAAATCACTTTAGGAGATGCTACAAAACTTCTTGATAATATTATGGCTAATTATTCTCAATGGCACACCGAAAGATCTACTAGTAAAAAAGTGCATGCTATAGAAGAAATTAATGTTTTGAGTGGAAAGATGGATGAACTTATGAAATTATTTGCTACTAAGAGTGCTCCTCTTGATCCCAATGATATGCCTTTGTCTACTTTGATTGAGAATAATAATGAATCTATGGATATGAATTTTGTTGGTAGGAATAGTTTTGGAAACAATGCTTATAGAGGAAACTTTAATCCTAGACCGTTCCCTAGTAATTCCTCTAATAATTATGGAAATTCCTACAATAATTCTTATGGTAATTTTAATAAGATGCCCTATTATTTTGAGAATAGTGTTAAAGAATTTATGATCTCTCAAAAGAATTTTAATGCCTTGCTTGAAGAAAAATTGCTCAAAGTTGATGATTTGGCTAGGAACGTTGATAGACTTTCGCTTGATGTTGATTCTCTGAAACTTAGATCTACTCCTCCTAAGCATGATATCAATGAGTCTCTCAAAGCTATGAGAATTTCCGTTGATGAGTGCAAAGAAAGAACCGCTAGATTGCGTGCTAAGAAAGATTGCTTTGTAAAGGCGTGTTCTTCTAGTTTCCATGAAAATAATGATGAAGATCTTAAAGTTATTGATGTGTCCCCTATTAGATCTTTGTTTTGCAATATGAATCTTAATAATCATGGGACTGGAGATGAGTCAACTCTAGTTAAAAGGCGTCCCAATGATTCGGACTTTTTAGATCTTGATGCTAAATTTGGTAAAAGTGGGATTGGAGAGGTCAAGACTTTAAATAGCATTGAACCTACTATCTTGGATTTCAAGGAATTTAATTATGATAATTGTTCTGTAGAAGGTTGTATTGCCTTGTTGCAATCCGTTGTGAATTCTCCTCATGCTTATAGTCAAAATAAAGCTTTTACCAAACATATTGTTGATGCCTTGATGCAATGTTTTGATGAAAAACTTAATTTGGAAGTTTCTATACCTAGAAAACTTAATGATGAGTGGGAACCTACTATAAATATTAAAATTAAAGATCATGAGTGTTATGCCTTATGTGATTTGGGTGCTAGTGTTTCCACGATTCCGAAAACTTTATGTGATATTCTAGGTTTCCATGATCTTGATGATTGCTCTTTAAATTTGCACCTTGCGGATTCCACCATTAAAAAGCCTATGGGAAGGATCAATGATGTTCTCATTGTTGCAAATAGAAATATGGTGCTCGTAGATTTTATCGTTCTTGATAGATTGCAATCTTTCTTGTCCTATTATTCTTGGTAGACCTTTCCTTAGAACGATTGGCGCGATTATTGATATGAAGGAAGGGAATATTAGATTCCAATTTCCATTAAGGAAAGGCATGGAGCACTTTCCAAGAAAGAAATTCAAATTACCTTATGGATCTATCATGTGAGCTACTTATGAATTGAGTGCCAAAGAGGGCACTACTTAGATCTATCCTCGCTTTTATGCCTAGCTAGGGGCGTTAAACGATAGCGCTAGTTGGGAGGCAACCCAAGTTTATTTGTGTCTTTTGTTTTTTTCTGTTTAGTAATAAATTTTGCATCTACCTTCTGTTTAGATGTGTTTTTATGTTTTAATTAGTGTTTGTGCCAAGTAGAACCTATATGATAATCTATGGTGATAGTTAATTTGATTATCCTGAAAAACAGAAACTTTGTGCGCATGAAATTAGTTTTTTTAATTCACAGAAACGTGCTTTTGCATTGATTCTTTTTGCTGTAGATCAATAGAAAAAATTTCCAGGACTTCCTATTTTGGTAAGATTTTGGGAGTTCCAGAAGTATTCAAGGGTTACAGATTGCTACAGACTATTCTGTTTTTGACATATTTTGTTTTTCGTGTATTGTTTGCTTATTTTGATGCATCTATGGCTAGTATGTAAGGATATGAACCATAGAGAACTTTAAATACAGTAGGTTTAACACCAATATAAATAAAGAATGAGTTTATTACAGTACCCCTTGTGGTGGTTTTTCTTTCTTTCACTAACGGAGCTTATGAGATTTCCTGTTGAGTTTTGTGTTGTGAAGTTTTCAAGTTTTGGGTAAAGATTTGATGGACTATGGAATAAGGAGTGGAAAGATCCTAAGCTTGGGGATGCCCAAGGCACCCCAAGATATTCAAGAATATCCAAAAGCCTAAGCTTGGGGATGCCCCCGGAAGGCATCCCCTCTTTCGTCTTCGTTTATCGGTAACTTTACTTGGAGCTATATTTTTATTCGCCACATGATATGTGTTTTGTTTGGAGCGTCTTGTAAGATATTAGTCTTTGCTTTTTAGTTTTACACAATCATCCTTGCTGTACACACCTTTTGTAAGAAGCCCACTTGATTATAATTTATTAGAATACGATATGTGCTTCACTTATATCTTTTGAGCTAGATAGTTTTGCTCTAGTACTTCACTTATATCTTTTAGAGCACATCGGTGGCTTAATTTTGAAGAAATTGTTGATTTGTCATGCTTCACTTATATTATTTTGAGAGTCTTTTAGAACAGCATGGTATTTTCTATGGTTATAAATTTGGTCCTAGAATGATGAGCATCCAAGTTGGGTATAATAAAAACTAACATAGAAAGTGCATAAAACACTAGGATCAATTTGATGCTTGATAATTGTTTTGAGATATAGAGGTAGTGATGTTAGAGTCATGCTAGTGGTAATTATGAAATTGAGAAATACTTGTGTTGAAGTTGGCAAGTCCCGTAGCATGCACGTATGGTATAAGTTATGTGACAAATTTGTTGCATGAGGTGCTCTTTTAATTGTCTTCCTTATGAGTGGAGGCCGGGATCGCACGATGGTTAACTCCTACCAACCCTTCCCCTAGGAGCATGCGTAGTAGTACTTTGCTTCGAGGGCAAGTAGACTTTTGCAATAAGTATATGAGTTCTTTATGACTAATGTGAGTCCATGGATATACGCACACTCACCCTTCCACTTTGCTAGCCTCTATTATACCGCGCAACTTTCGCCGGTATCATACACCCATTATTTACCTTCCTCAAAACAGCCACCATACCTACCTATTATGGCATTTCCATAGCCATTTCAAGATATATTGCCATGCAACTTTCCATCGTTCCGTTATCATGACATGCTCCATCATTGTCATATTGCTCTTTGCATGATCATGAAGTTGACATTGTATTTGTGGCAAGGCCACACTCATAAGTTTCATACATGTCACTCTTGATTCATTGCATATCCCGGTACACCGCCGGAGGCATTCATATAGAGTCATATTTTGTTCTAAGTGTTGTTGTAATTCTCGAGTTGTAAATTAATAAAAGTGTGATGATCTTCATTATTAGAGCATTGTCCCAAGTGAGGAAAGGATGATGAAGACTCTGATTCCCCCACAAGTCGAGATGAGACTTCGGACTGAAAAGAAAAAAAAAGAAAAAAGAGGCCAAAGAGCGCACCAAAAAAAAGAAAGGCCAAATAAAAAAAGAAAATAATAAAAAAATGAGATAAAAAGAGAGAAGGGACAATGCTACTATCTCTTTTCCACACTTGTGCTTCAAAATAGCACCATGATCTTCATGGTAGAGAGTCTCTTATGTTGTCCTTTCATACACTAAGTGGGAATTTTTCATTATAGAACTTGGCTTGTATATTCCAATGTTGGGCTTCCTCAAACTGCCCTAGGTCTTCGTGAGCAAGCGAGTTGGATGTGTTGGGGAACGTAGTAATTTCAAAAAATTTCCTACGATCACGCAAGACCATGGTGATGGCATAGCAACGAGAGGGGAGAGTGTCCGTCCACGCACTCGTGAGACCGAAAGCGAAGCGTTATAACAACGCTGTTGATGTAGTCGACGCCTTCACGATCCGACCGATCCAAGCACCGAACGACGGCACCTCCGAAGTTCTGCACACGCTCAGCTCGATGACGATCCCGGACCGATCCAGCAAAGTGTCGGGATGAGTTCCACAAGACGACGGCGCAGGACGATGTTGATGCTCCACCGACGCAGGGCTTCGCCTAAGCTCGCGACGATATGACTTCTCCGCGCAGGCTTCGCTTAAGCTCCGCGACGATATGACCAAGTGGAATATGGTGGAAGGGGCACCGACACGGCTAAGGCAAGATCCGAGATCAACTTGTGTGTTATGGGGTGCCCCTGCCCCCGTGATATAAAGGAGGAAGGGAGGAGGAGGCCGCCCTTAGGAGGGGCGCCATGGAGGAGTCCTACTCCCACCGGAGTAGGACTCCTCCTTCTCCTAGTTGGACTAGGACTTGGGGAAGGGGAAGAGGGAAGGGTGCGCCCTCCCCTAGTCCAATTCGGACTAGGCCATGGGGGCGCGGCCTGCCCTAGGCAGCCCCCTCTCTTTCTGCAGGGCCCAATAAGGCCCAATACTTCTCCCGGCGAATTCCCGTAACTCTCCAGATCGAAAAATACCCAATCATTCGAACCTTTCCGAACTCCGAATATAGTCGTCCAATATATCGATCTTTACGCCTCGACCATTTCGAGACTCCTCGTCATGTCCCCGATCTCATCCGGGACTCAACTCCTTCGGTACATCAAAACTCATAAACTCATAATATAACCGCCATCGAAACCTTGTTGCGTGCGGACCCTACGGGTTCGAGAACTATGTAGACATGACCTAGAACTATTCTTGGTCAATAACCAATAGCGGAACCTGGATGCCCATATTGGTTCCTACATATTCTACGAAGATCTTTATCGGTCAAACCGCATAACAACATACGTTGTTCCCTTTGTCATCGGTATGTTACTTGCCCGAGATTCGATCGTCGGTATCCAATACCTAGTTCAATCTCGCCACCGCAAGTCTCTTTACTCGCTCAGTAATGCATCATCCCGTAACTAACTCATTGGTCACATTGCTTGCAAGGCTTATAATGATGTGCATTACCGAGAGGGCCCAGAGATACCTCTCCGACAATCGGAGTGACAAAACCTAATCTCAAATACGCCAACCCAACATGTACCTTTGGAGACACCTGTAGTACTCCTTTATAATCACCCAGTTACGCCAGACGCTTGGTAGCACCCAAAGTGTTCCTCCGTAAACGGAGTTGCATAATCTCATAGTTACGTGAACATGTATAAGTCATGAAGAAAGCAATAGCAACATACTAAACGATCAAGTGCTAGGCTAACGGAATGGGTCATGTCAATCAGATCATTCTCCTAATGATGTGATCCCGTTAATCAAATGACAACTCATGTCTATGGTTAGGAAACATAACCATCTTTGATTAACGAGCTAGTCAAGTAGAGGCATACTAGTGACACTGTTTGTCTATGTATTCACACATGTATTATGTTTCCGGTTAATACAATTCTAGCATGAATAATAAACATTTATCATGAAATAAGGAAATAAATAATAACTTTATTATTGCCTCTAGGGCATATTTCCTTCAGTCTCCCACTTGCACTAGAGTCAATAATCTAGTTCACATCATCATGTGATTCAACACTAATATTCACATCTGTATGTGATTAATACCCATAGTTCACATCGTCATGTGACCAACACCCAAAGGGTTTACTAGAGTCAATAATCTAGTTCACATCGCTATGTGATTAACACCCAAAGAGTACTAAGGTATGATCATGTTTTGCTCGTGAGAGAAGCTTAGTCAACGGGTCTGTCACATTCAGAGCCGTATCTATTTTGCAAATATTCTATGTCTACAATGCTCTGCACGGAGCTACTCTAGCTAATTGCTCCCACTTTCAATATGTATCCAGATTGAGACTTAGAGTCATCTGGATCAGTGTAAAAAGCTTGCATCGATGTTACTCTTTACGACGGGCTCTTTTATCACCTCCATAATCGAGAAATATTTCCTTAGTCCTCACTAAGGATGTTCTTGACCAATGTCCAGTGATCTACTCCTAGATCACTATTGTATTCCCTTGCCAAATTCAGAGCAAGGTATATAATAGGTCTGGTACATAGCATAGCATACTTTATAGAACCTATGACCGAGGCATAGGGAATGACTTTCATTCTCTTTTCTATTTTCTGCCGTGGTCGGATTTGAGTCTCACTCAATTTTACACCTTTGCAACACAGCAAGAACTTTTCTTTGACTGTTCCATTTTGAACTACTTCAAAATATTGACAAGGTATGTATTCATTGAAAAACTTATCAAGCGTCTTTGATCTATCTCTATAGATCTTGATGCTCAATATGTAAGCAGCTTCACCGAGGTCTTTCTTTGAAAAAACTCCTTTCAAACACTCCTTTATGCTTTGCAGAATAATTCTACATTATTTCCGATCAACAATATGTCATTCACATATACTTGTCGAAATGCTGTAGTGCTCCCACTCACTTTCTTGTAAATACAGGCTTCTCCAAAAGTCAGATAAAACCATATGCTTTGATCAACTCATCAAAGCGTATATTCCAACTCCGAGATGCTTGCACCAGTCCATTGATGGATCGCTGGAGCTTTGCACATTTTGTTAGCTCCTTTAGGATTGACAAAACTTCTGGTTGCATCATATACAACTCTTCTTTAATAAATCCATTAAAGAATGTAGTTTTGCCATCCATTTGCCAGATTTCATAAAATGTGGCAATTGCTAACATGATTCGACAGACTTAAGAATCGCCATGCTTGAGAAAATCTCATTTGTAGTCAACACCTTGAACTTGTCGAAAACCTTTTTGCATAAGTCGAACTTTGTAGATAGTAACACTACTATCATCATCTGTCTTCCTCTTGAAGATCCATTTATATAATATGGCTTGCCGATCATCGGGCAACTCCATCAAAGTCCATACTTTGTTCTCATACATGGATCCCATCTCAGATTTCATGGCCTCAAGCCATTTCATGAATCTGGGCTCATCATCGCTTCCTCATAGTTCGAGGTTCATCATGGTCTAGTAACATGACTTCCGAACATGATTACCGTATCACTCTGGTGCAGATCTTACTCGAAGACCCACGAGGTTTGGTAGTAACTTGATCTGAAGTTTCATGATCATCATCATTAACTTCCTCACTAATTGGTGTAGGAATCATCGAACTGATTTCTGTGATGAACTACTTTCCAATAAGGGAGAAGGTACAACTACCTCATCAAGTTCTACTTTCCTCCCACTCACTTCTTTCGAGAGAAACTTCTTCTCTAGAAAGGATCCATCTTAGCAACGAAAAACTTGCCTTCGGATCTGTGATAGAAGGTGTACCCAATAGTTTCCTTTGGGTATTCTATGAAGACGCACTTCTCGATTTGGGTTCGAGCTTATCAGGTGAAACCTTTTCACATAAGCATCACAACTCCAAACTTTAAGAAACGACAGCTTAGGTTTATCGTTAAACCATAGTTCATACGGTGTCGCCGACGGATTTAGATGGTGCCCTATTAAACGTGAATGCAGCTGTCTCTAATGCATAACCCCAAAACGATATTGGTAAATCGGTAAGAGACATCATTGATCGCACCATATCAAAATAAAGTACGGTTTTGACGCTCGGACACACCATTACGTTATGGTGTTCCATGTGGCGTGAGCTGTGAAACTATTCCACATTGTTTTATATGAAGGCCAAACTCAGAACTCAAATATTATCCTCCACGATCAGATCGTAGAAACTTTATTTTCTTATTACGATGATTCTCCACTTCACTCTGAAATTATTTGAACTTTTCAAATGTTTCAGACTTGTGCTTCATTAAGTAGATATACTCATATCTGCTCAAATCATCTTGTGAAGGTCGAAAATAACGATACTTGCCGTGAGCTTTAACACTCATCGGACCGCATACATCAGTATGTATTATTTCCAATAAGTCATTTGCTCGCTCCATTGTTTCCGAGAACGAGTCTTTAGTCATCTTGCCCATAAGGCATGGTTCGCAAGCATCAAGTGATTCATAATCAAGTGATTCCGAAAGTCCATCAGATGGAGTTTCTTCATGCGCTTTACACCAATATGACCTAAACGGCAGTGCCACAAATAAGTTGCACTATCATTATTAACTTTGCATCTTTTGGCATCAATATTATGAATATGTGTATCACTACGATCGAGATCCAACAAACTATTTTCATTGGGTGCATAACCATCGAAGGTTTTATTCATTTAAATGTAACAACGATTATTCTTTGACTTTAAATGAATAACCGCTTTGAAAACTATTTTCATTGGGTGTATGACCATTTAAGGTTTTATTCATGTAAACAGAACAACAATTATTCTTTGACTTTAAATGAATAACTGCTTTGCAATAAATATGATCAAATCATATTCATGCTCAACGCAAACACCAAATAACATTTATTTAGGTTTAACACTAATCCCGAAAGTATAGGGAGTGTGCGATGATGATCATATCAATCTTGGAACTACTTCCAACACTCATCGTCACTTCCCTTCAACTAGTTTCTCGTTCATTCTGCAACTCCTATTTCGAGTTACTAATCTTAGCAACCGAACGAGTATCAAATACTCGGGGCTACTATAAACACTAGTAAGGCACACATCAATAACCTGTATATCAAATATACTTTTGTTCACTTTGCCATCCTTATTATCCACCAAATATTCAGGGCATTTCCGCTTCAAAGGACCATTTCCTTTGCAGTGTAAGCACTTAGTTTCGTGCTTTGGTCCAGCTTTGGGCTTCTTCGCAGGAGTGACAACTTACTTGTCTTTCTACTTGAAGTTCCCTTTCTTTCCTTTGACCTTCTCTTGAAACTAGTGGTCTTGTCAATCATCAACACTTGATGCTCTTTCTTGATTTCTACCTTCGTCGATTTCAACATCACGAAGAGCTCGGGAATCGTTTTCGTCATCCCTTGCATACTATAGTTCATCACGAAGTTCTAGTAACTTAGTGATGGTGACTAGAGAATTCTGTCAATCACTATCTTATCCGAAGATTAACTCCCACTTGATTCAAGCGATTGAAGTACCTGCATAATCTGAGCACATGCTCACTAGTTGAGCGATTCTCCTCCATCTTTTAGCTATAGAACTTGTTGGAGACTTCATATCTCTCAACTCGGTATTTGCTTGAAATATTAACTTCAATTCCTGGAACATCTCATATGGTCCATGACGCTCAAAACGCCTTTGAAGTCCCGATTCTAAGCCGTTAAGCATGGTGCACTAAACTATCAAGTAGTCATCATATTGAGCTAGCCAAACGCTCATAACGCCCCAGATCCGCTCCTGCAATAGGTCTGTCACCCAGCGTGCATCAAGGACATAATTCTTTCAGGCAGCAATGAGGATAAACCTCAGATCACGGATCCAATCCGCATCATTGCTACTAACATTTTTCAATACAATTTTCTAGGAACACATATAAAAACATAGGGAAGCAACAACGCGAGCTATTGATCTACAACATAATTTGCAAAATACTACCAGACTAAGTTCATGATAAATTTAAGTTCAATTAATCATATTATTTAAGAACTCCCACTTAGATAGACATCTCTAGTCATCTTAAGTGATTACGTGATCCAAATCAACTAAACCATGTCCGATCATCACGTGAGATGGAGTAGTTTCAATGGTGAACATCACTATGTTGATCATATCTACTATATGATTCACGCCGACCTTTCGGTCTCCGTGTTCCGAGGCCATATCTGTTATATGCTAGGCTCGCCAAGTTTAACCTGAGTATTCGCGTGCGCAACTGTTTTGCACCCGTTGTAGATGGACGAGAACTTATCACACCCGATCATCACGCGGGTGTATGGGTACTAAGAACTTTGGCAACGGTGCATACTCGTGGAGAACACTTCTTGATAATTTTAGTGAGAGATCATCTTATAATGCTACCACAATCAAAGCAAGATAAGATGCATAAAGGATAAACATCACATGCAATCAATATAAGTGATATGATATGGTCATCATCATCTTGTGCTTGTGATTCCATCGCCAAGCACCGCCATGATCACCATCGCCACCGGCGCGACACCTTGATCTCCATCGTAGCATCGTTGTCGCCTCGCCAACTATTGCTTCTACGACTATCGCTATCGCTTAGTGATAAAGTAAAGCAATTACATGGCGCTTGCATTTCATACAATAAAGCGACAACCATATGGCTCTCGCCATTGCCGATAACTCGTTACAAAACATGATCATCTCATACAATAAAATATAGCATCACGCCTTGACCACATCACATCACATCATGCCCTGCAAAAACAAGTTAGACGCCCTCTACTTTGTTGTTGCAAGTTTTACGTGGCTGCTACGGGCTGAGCAAGAACCGTTTTACCTACGCATCAAAACCACAACGATAGTTTGTCAAATAGACTCCGCTTTAACCTTCTCAAGGACCGGGCGAGTCACACTCGGTTCAACTAAAGTGAGAGAGACAGACACCGCGGTCACCTTTAAGCAACGAGTGCTCGGAGCGGTGAAACCAGTCTCGCGTAAGCGCACGCTGTAATGTCGGTCCGGCCGCTTCATCTCACAATACCGCTGAACCAAAGTATGACATGCTGGTAGGCAGTATGACTTGTATCGCCCACAACTCACTTGTGTTCTACTCGTGCACATGACATCAACGCATAAAACCAGGCTCGATGCCATCTGTTGGGGAACGAGTAATTTCAAAAATTTCCTACGATCACGCAAGACCATGGTGATGGCATAGCAACGAGAGGGAGAGGTCCGCCCACGCACTGTGAGACCGAAAGCGAAGCGTTATAACAACGCTGTTGATGTAGTCGACGCCTTCACGATCCGACCGATCCAAGCACCGAACGACGGCACCTCCGAGTTCTCGCACACGCTCAGCCCGATGACGATCCCGGACCGATCCAGCAAAGTGTCGGGATGAGTTCCACAAGACGACGGCGCAGGACGATGTTGATGCTCCACCGACGCAGGGCTTCGCCTAAGCTCCGTGACGATATGACTTCTCCCGCGCAGGGCTTCGCCTAAGCTCCGCGACGATATGACCGAAGTGGAATATGGTGGAAGGGGGCACCGCACACGGCTAAGGAAAGATCCGTAGATCAACTTGTGTGTTATGGGGTGCCCCTGCCTCAGATATAAAGGAGGAAGGAGGAGGAGGCCGCCCTTAGGAGGGGCGCCATGGAGGAGTCCTACTCCCACCGGAGTAGGACTCCTCTTCTCCTAGTTGGACTAGGACTTGGGAAGGGGAAGAGGGAAGGGTGCGGCCTCCCCTAGTCCATTCGGACTAGGCCATGGGGCGCGGCCTGCCCTAGGCAGCCCCTCTCTTTCTGCAGGGCCCAATAAGGCCCAATACTTCTCCCCGGCGAATTCCCGTAACTCTCCCAGATTCAAAATACCCAATCATTCGAACCTTCCGAACTCCGAATATAGTCGTCCAATATATCGATCTTTACGTCTCGACCATTTCGAGACTCTCGTCATGTCCCCGATCTCATCCGGGACTCAACTCCTTCGTACATCAAAACTCATAAACTCATAATATAACCATCATCGAAACCTTAAGCGCATGCGGACCCTACGGGTTCGAGAACTATGTAGACATGACCTAGAACTATTCTTGGTCAATAACCAATAGCGGAACCTGGATGCCCATATTGGTTCCTACATATTCTACGAAGATCTTTATCGGTCAAACCGCATAACAACATACGTTGTTCCTTTGTCATCGGTATGTTACTTGCCCGAGATTCGATCGTCGGTATCCAATACCTAGTTCAATCTCGCCACCGCAAGTCTCTTTACTCGCTCAGTAATGCATCATCCCGTAACTAACTCATTGGTCACATTGCTTGCAAGGCTTATAATGATGTGCATTACCGAGAGGGCCCAGAGATACCTCTCCGACAATCGGAGTGACAAAACCTAATCTCAAATACGCCAACCCAACATGTACCTTTGGAGACACCTGTAGTACTCCTTTATAATCACCCAGATTACGCCAGACGTTTGGTAGCACCCAAAGTGTTCCTCCGTAAACGGAGTTGCATAATCTCATAGTTACAGGAACATGTATAAGTCATGAAGAAAGCAATAGCAACACACTAAACGATCAAGTGCTAGGCTAACGGAATGGGTCATGTCAATCAGATCATTCTCCTAATGATGTGATCCCGTTAATCAAATGACAACTCATGTCTATGGTTAGGAAACATAACCATCTTTGATTAACGAGCTAGCCAAGTAGAGGCATACTAGTGACACTCTGTTTGTCTATGTATTCACACATGTATTATGTTTCCGGTTAATATAATTCTAGCATGAATAATAAACATTTATCATGAAATAAGGAAATAAATAATAACTTTATTATTGCCTCTAGGGCATATTTCCTTCAGGATGCACACTCACTTAGTTTCTTTTGTTGAGCTTTCATATATTTATAGCTCTAGTGCATCCATTGCATGGCAATTCCTACTCACTCACATTGATATCTATTGATGGGCATCTCCATAGCCCGTTGATGCGCCTAGTTGATGTAAAAATATCTTCTCCCCTTTTTTGTCCTCACAACCACCACCATATACCACCATAGTGCTATGTCCATGGCTTGCGCTCATGTATTCCGTAAGAGTTGAAAAAGCTGAAGCGCGTTAAAAAGTATGAACCAATTGCTTGGCTGAAACCAGGGTTGTGCATGATGGGAGTATTTTGTGTAATGAAAATGAAGCATGGCCAAACTATATGATTTTGTAGGGATAAGCTTTCTTTGGCTATGCTATTTTGATAAGACGTGATTATTTTGTTAGTACGTATGCTTCGAAGCATTACTATTTTTTATGTTTTATAAGCTTTTATCTTGAATCATTTGGATCTGAACAATCATGCCACAATAAAGAAAAATACATTGAGAATTATGCTAGGTACACTAGTAGAAAAGGGGGCAATGGCCCAGGCCGGGTCAGCCCATTAGTCCCGGTTCTGCCACGAACCGGGACCAATGGAGGTATTTGTCCCGGTTCGTGATCCCAGGGGGCCGGCCGGGGCCTCGTGGGCATTGGTCCCGGTTCGTCTGGCCCTTATGGTTCCGGTTGGTGGGACGAACCGGGACCAATGGGCCTCGCTCCTGGCCCACCACCATTGGTCCCGGTTGGTGGCTTGAACCGGGACCAAAGGCTCCCCTTTAGTCCCGGTTCATGCCACCAACCGGGACCAATGAGGTGCCTATATATACACCCTCACGTAAGAGCAGAGCACACTGCTCTGTTTTTTCTGGCCGCCGAGGGGGAGAGGGCTTGGTGGTGCTCTAGCTCACCTCCTATGCACACAAGGTGTTCGATGGAATGCCCGAACCACACTACTTAAGCTTTCTCCTCTCCAAGCTCGACCTCCAAGCTCCATTTTCCTTAATATTTGTCTAGGTTTAGCGGTCCGTCACGCCCCGTCCCCGTCTTCACTGCCGTCGATCACCCGCGCCGATCTCATCGCCGGCACCACCGTGGTGAGCCTCTTGTTCTTATCTTCTTTCTGAAAGGAAAAATATTCTTACTTGTATGTTTAGATAGATACTTGTATTATTTTCTTACTTTTATTATTGCATCTTATATAGTGCGATGGTTTTGGTATCCGCCCCGTCGGCCCTCGTCCTGTCTATGATTCGGATGTGGTATATATTATCTTTTCATAACTATTGGTTCATTTATTGTTTATGAAAATTATGCCCACCAACGTGACATAGATTTTATTTATCTAGGAGGTTGTTGAACCGGAAATTCCAACCGACCCTACTGTCGAGAGGTTAAATTTAGTTGAAGAAGAAAACAATTTCTTGAAGGAAAAATAAAAAACTTGAGGAGGAGAAGATGATATTAGAGTTGCATGTTGCGGATGTCGTCGATGATCACAAGATCAAGATGGATGCAATGCGCTTGAAGATTAGAAAGATTAGAAAATATGCCATTCATACCGAGGCTTGGTATCATTATGCCGTTGGATCAGTTGTTACCTTGGTTGCGATTATGATCGCATTTGTTTTCGCATTGAAATGTTTTACATAGTTTCAATGTATGGTTTAATTAATTTAGATGCTCTGCAGAGCTTTATGTTGTTAGATGAGAACTATGTATGTACTTTGGTTTTTATGTGATGATGAACTTATATTAATTTGGTCACTTAATTATCTGTTCATGATGTTCTGTAATGATTTTTGACACACTTAATTATATATAATGCACGCAGATGAACCGGCAATGGATGTACGGTGACAGACACACCGCCGAGTACATTAAGGGCGTGCATGATTTTCTCGAAGTGGCTGAGGCAAACAAGCAGAATGGTTTTATGTTTTGTCCATGCCCTATATGTGGGAATACGAAGTATTACTCTGACCGGAAAATCCTTCACACCTACCTACTTTACAAGGGTTTAATGCCACACTATAATGTTTGGACGAGGCACGGAGAAATAGGGGTTATGATGGAAGACGGCGAAGAAGAAGAGTACGATGACAACTATGTGCCCCTGAATACGGTGATGCTACTGAACATCAAGAGGAACCAGATGATGTGCACGATGATCTTTGCACGGGGAAGCTGCTGAAGATCAAGAGGAACCAGACGATGTGCCCAATGATGATGATCTCCGCCGGGTCATTGTCGATGCAAGGACGCAATGCGAAAGTCAAAAGGAGAAGCTGAAGTTCAATCGCATGTTAGAGGATCACAAAAAAGGGTTGTACCCCAATTGCGAAGATGGCAACACAAAGCTCGGTACCGTCATCGAATTGCTGCAAAGTGGAAGGCAGAGAATGTTGTGCCGATAAAGGATTTGAGAAGCTACTAAAAATATTGAAGAAGAAGCTTCCAAAGGATAACGAATTGCCCGACAAGTACATACGCAGCAAAGAAGGTCGATGCCCTCTAGGATTGGAGGTGCAGAAGATATATGCATGCCCTAATGACTGCATCCTCTACGCGGTGCATACAAGGATCTGAACGCATGCCCGGTATGCGGTGCATTGCTGTATAAGATCGAGATGAGATGACCACGGTGATGTTGACGGTGAGCCTCCCGGAAGAGGTTTCATGCGAAGGTGATGTGGTATGCTCCTATAATACCACGGTTGAAACGTCTATTCAGAAACGGAGAGCATGCCAAGTTGATGCGATGGCACAGTGAGGACCGTAAGAAAGACGGAAGTTGAGAGCACCCGCTGACGGGTCGCAGTGGAGAAAAATCAAGAGAAAGTACTGGGATGAGTTTGCAAAGGACCCAAGGAATGTATGGTTTGCTTTAAGCGCGGATGGCATTAATCCTTTCGGGGAGCAGAGCAGCAATCACAGCACCTGGCCATTGACTCTATGTATGTATTACCTTCCTCCTTGGATGTGCATGAAGCGGAAGTTCATTATGATGCCAGTTCTCATCCAAGGCCCTAAGCAACCCGGCAACGACATTGATGTGTACCTAAGGCCATTAGTTGAAGAACTTTTACAACTGTGGAATGGAAACGGTGAATGTACGTGGGATGAGCACAAACAGGAGGAATTTGACCTAAAGGCGTTGCTGTTCGTGACCATCAACGATTGGCCCGCTCTCAGTAACCTTTTAGGACAGACAAACAAGGGATACCACGCATGCACGCACTCTTTACTCGACACCGATAGTATATACCTAGGAAGCTGCAGGAAGAATGTGTACCAGGCCATCGCCGATTTTTTCCGACCAACCATCAATGTCGAAAGAAAGGCAAGCATTTCAAAGCGCAGGCAGATCACGGAAGAAGCCCGCCATGCGCATCGGTGATCACGCATTTGCTATGGTCAATGATTTACACGTAATCTTTGGAAAGGGTCCCGACGGACTAGCTGTTCGAATGACGCTGAGAAACACGCACCCATGTGGAAGAAGAAATCTATATTTTGGGACCTACCCTCATGGAAAGACCTAGAGGTCCACTCTTGATCGACGTGATGCACGTGACGAAGAACCTTTGCGTGAACCTGCTAGGCTTCTTGGGCGTGTATGGGAAGACAAAAGATACACCTGAGGCACGGGAGGACCTGCAACGCTTGCACAAAAAAGAGGGCATGCCTCCAAAGCAGTATGAAGGTCCTGCCAGCTACGCTCTTACGAAAGAAGAGAAAGAAATCTTCTTTGAATGCCTGCTCAGTATGAAGGTCCCGACTGGCTTATCGTCGAATATAAAGGGAACAATAAATATGCCAGAGAAATAGTTCCAGAACCTAAAGTCTCATGACTGCCACGTGATTATGACGCAACTGCTTCCGGTTGCATTGAGGGGGCTTCTACCGAAAAACGTCCGATTAGCCATTGTGAAGCTATGTGCATTCCTCAATGCAATATCTCATAAGGTGATCGATCCAGAAATTGTACCAACGCTAAGGAGTGATGTGGCGCAATGTCTTGTCAGTTTCGAGCTGGTGTTCCCACCATCCTTCTTCAATATCATGACGCACGTCCTAGTTCATCTAGTCGAAGAGATTGTCATTCTGGGGCCCGTATTTCTACACAATATGTTCCCCTTTGAGAGGTTCATGGGAGTCCTAAAGAACTATGTCCGTAACCGTGCTAGGACAGAAGGAAGCATCTCCATGGGCCATCAAACAGAGGATGTCATCGGGTTTTGTGTTGACTTCATTCCTGGCCTTAAGAAGATAGGTCTCCCTAAATCGCGGTATGAGGGGAGACTGATGGAAAAGGCACGCTTGGAAGGGACTCAATAATATGCAGGACGGATATTCTTGGTCTCAAGCACACTACACAATTCTAGAACTCTATCTTGGTGACCCGTATGTCGATGAACACAAGAACAGTCTGCGCTCCAAACACCTTGAGCAAAGGCGACGATTGGATTACATGTGAACACATCAGGACTTTCAGCAGTTGGTTGGAAACACGTCTCAGAGGTGACAACACTGTTTGTGATGAGCTGTACTTGTTGTCCAGGGGACCATCTTCGACTGTAATGATCTGGAAAGGATACTAGATAAATGGGAATACATTTTACACGATTGACCAAGATCAAAAGAGCACCAACCAAAACAGCGGTGTCCGCTTTGATGCAGCAACCGAGAGGGGAAAGGACACATATTATGGTTACATAGTGGACAAATGGGAACTTGACTACGGACATGATTTTAAGGTCCCTTTGTTTAAGTGCAAATGGGTCAATCTGTCAGGAGGCGGGGTACATGTAGACCCACAGTACGGAATGACAACAATGGATCTGAAAAATCTTGGGTACACGGACGAACCGTCCGTCCTAGCCAATGATGTGGCACAGGTTATCTATGTGAAGGACATGTCTACTAGACCGAGAAAAAGAAAAGATAAGAAAGCGAATACATCATACGATGAGCCAAAGCGCCACATAGTTCTTTCAGGAAAAAGGGACATCCTAGGAGTGGAGGGCAAGACTGACATGTCTGAAGAGTATGAAAAGTTTCATGAAATTCCTCCCTGCAAAGTCAAGGCTGATCCAAGCATCCCGATAAACGATGAAGATTATCCATGGTTATGGCGCAATAAGCAAATGACACAAGCGAAGAAAAAGTGATGACTTTCTCCGCAACTATTATGATGATACCATGCCAACTTTGTAACAGGCAGTATGATACCATTGTCCATTTTGTACATGCACATGCTATGCCAACTTTTTCAAAGTTCATTTTAAAACTATGAATTTAGGTCTAATTTTCTCTATAGGTGCATCTATGTTCATTTTTTGAAAACTAATGGCAGTAACAGAAAGTTTATAATTTTGTTGTAAGTAGAAACAAAACAAAAGAATTAAAAACTGGAAAACAATTAAAAGTTTATAATTTTGACCTAAAAGAAAAAAAGAATTAAAAAATAAAGCAAAAAACAGAAGAAAATAAATAATATAGAAAACAAAACAAAAAATGAAAAAAAAAATTAGCAACAATAAGTATTTTGTTGTAAGTAGAAACAAAATAAAATAAATAAAGCAACAAAGAAAACAAAAAACTAAAAAGTGTTTTCAAATTTGAAAACTAATGGCACTAACAGAAAGTTTATAATTTTGTGACCTAAAAGAAAAAAGAAATCATTAAAAAACTATAAGTATTTAGTTCTAAGTAGAAATGAAAAATAAATAGCAAAAAAAAAAAAAATGCCACCTACTCGGGCCAAGACGGCTGAATACGACTAGAAACCCAACCATGGGCCAGATTCAGGCCCGCAGCAGCCCAAGAGGGCCCACAGCATTGCGGTGTCCGATTAGGCCCGTAAGCCAGCATTCGGAGGAGTTCGAAAGGAACACAGAGCAGGGCTTATAAACAAAAGGGAGCTCTTGACTAGCGAGGTGGGACTAGAAATCCCACCACGCTGCGCCGGTAAGAAGGTTTTAGTCTCGGTTGGTGACACCAACCGGGACTAAAGGGGCATTGGTCCGGTTGGTGGCACAAACCGAACCAATGCCCTCCTTTAGTCCGGTTGGTGCCACCAACCGAGACCAAACGCCGCTTCCTTTGGGCGCTCCTTTGGGCTCTTTGAAAAGAGGCCTTTGGTCCCGGTTGGTGGCACCAACCGACTAAAAGATGCATTGGTCGGTTTGTGCCACGAACGGGACCAATGGCTTTGCTATATAAGCAAAGACTTAGATTTTTTTCGTTTCATCTCTGCAGTTGCTCACGCCGGCGCCGCCGCCAGCCTGCCCGATTCACAACCCGCCGACGCCGCCGCCGCCCGTTGCCGCCCGCCCGCCCGTATCCGCCGCCCCGACGCTGTCTCATGGCCACCCTCGTTGTCGCGGTCACCTCCTCGCGCCGCCCGGCGCTGTCGCCGCCCGCCTCCGCCTCGCCGTCGCCTCTGCCTCGTCACGCCCCAGCTGCCCCACGCCGCTTTGGTCAGGGCCGGCACCGCCCCCCTCTTCCCCCTGTTTTTTTTTTGCAAATATATAGATGTTTTTTCCTGATTATATGTATATGTATGTGTGTATATCTGTTTATATGTCTTTTTTTTAGATTTTTTGTTTTTTGCATTTTATAAAATGTATATATGTATGTATATATGTTCTCTGTGTATATATATGTTGATGTATATATGCAAAAGATAGATTTTAGAAAAAATAGTATTTTTCTGTTCATAGATTTTTTGTTGATATTGATTATTGTAAATATGCAAATGTTTGTATATTCATATGAACAATGAATTAGGCAAAACCTTTACTTTTTTCTAAAATTTCTATTTGAACATTATTTATAAAAAAACAAGCAATACTACTTCATGTATTTTTAAGAAGGAAGAAGAAGAAAAAGAATGAGAGGAAAAAGGAAATAAGAAGAGGAAGAAGAGGAAACCAATACTACTTCATGCAAATGTTTGTTCATATATAATGTAGATGTCTATGTATGTATGGAATGATATCGATGGATGTATGTATATAGAACATTCGTACAAAATATGAAGAATCCGATATGACCAATGTCCCCCTCCGGTTAACTCGGGAACACTAACTCTCTCGGAGAAAAAATGTTATCGGGGAAAAAAATGTTATCGGGGTCGAGGGTCGCCGAAGATGAGAGGAAGAAGAGGATAAAAAAAGAAGAGGAAGAAGAAAAAAGAGAGGAGAAGAAAGAATAGAGGAGTTCTTCTCCTCTTTTTTTCTTCTTCTTCCTCTTTTTTTTATCGGGAACGAGGGTCGTCGAGGGTCGCCGAGCGGTAGAGTAAACCCTAATTAAATAGCAAGTATCGTCGGTGTGAGATACATGTGGCCGTCGGTGTCGGACACTACATCCACTTCCCACAAGTGACGCGGGCGTCGATGCCCACGTCACTTGTGGGACATAGATGTAGTGTTAAACACCGACGCCGACGTCTTATTCTTTTTTTCTAAAATTTATATTTGAACATTATTTTTAAAAAAAACAAGCAATACTACTTCATGTATTTTTAAGAAGGAAAAAACAAGCATATTATTTTCCCATGTACGTATGTCGTCGTTGTCGATATACCCCCTCCCGATAGCTTCAACACGTGGGGGGGGGGGTCGATATTACCCCCTCCTTGAAGCGTTCTCGAGGCCACCCCTCACCCTCGAAGCGTTGGCGAGGCCACCCGAAACCCTAGAGAAGCAGCGTCGAGGCCACTAATTAATATGATTCCTTATTGTGATTAGCTAGCTAGTTCTACGTTTGCCACTAATATATCCATCTGTCATGTTTGAATAATAATTGCCATGTTGTAAATATTTGTAGAAACTATGGACACCCCCCGAGACGAAGCACAAGAAGCGTTGTTGAGTTACATAATCACAGAAGGAAGTGATGCCGTCTGCTCGTTGATGTTTCTCAGCGACACCGATGGTCTGGAAGGAGAGGGTGAAGAAGCAGCTGGCTATGATTATGATGGCTCCGATGACCCAATGCCGGTGCAAGAAGTAGACCGTGAGGACGGCTCCGGTGACCGAACAGAGTCCGGCCAGGTATATATATTAGTTAAGCCTGTGTTGACTAGCTAATTGATGCATTCATTGTTTTGGTATGTGCACATATCAATTAACTCTCGTCTTTGTTCTTTTTTCTAGCCCTTCGGATCTAGCACAACTTCGGTAAAGAGACGAGACCCGAAGAAAAAGTTGAGCTCGGATGAAAGGTTTGAGATCATAGCAATCGCGCGCGACGGCCAACCGATTGAACCCATCCGGACAAAGAAGGCATTTGTTGCTCAGTGCGGGGTTCTGGTTAGGGACAAGATCCCGATCAGCATCCAGCAATGGTATAAGCCTAAGAACGAAGACCCTGAGGTGTCTTATGTCAATGATCTGCAGAAAAATGATCTTTGGACTAAGCTGAAGTCAAATTTCACCCTACTGCCAGAGGATGATCCGGAGAAGCCAGTTAAAGAGCAATTAATCAAGTCTTTTGCTCTTAAGAAGATGGCAGACCTATTCAGGAATTGGAAGAAAGACCTGAATAGGTTTGTCGATAAAAAAGAGACACCAGAATTCAAGGGCAAATATGAGAAGATCAGAGATGACTGGCCCGCATTTGTGGCCCACAAGACATCGAAAAAGAATAAAAAGATGTCGGCGAAAAACAAGCAAAATGCAGCGAAGAAGAAGCTTCACCATCACACGGGGTCAGGTGGCTACCTCATAGCCCGGCCTAAGTGGGCCAAGGCCGAGAATGATCTGCTTGATAAAGGGATTGAACCAGAGACAATGAACTGGCCAGACCGTTGCCGGACTTGGTTCTTCGGGGCTAGCGGAACCTTGGACCCTGTATCAGGGAAGTGCATTTGGACGGACGATCAATTGGACATACCAGTCAAGAGGCTTCAGCAATATATCAAAGCAGCGCAGCAAGGGACGTTCGTTCCAGACAGAGAGAACGACGAGCTCACAATGGCCCTCAGGAATCCTGAGCACCCTGGACGGACACGAGGCACGCCAGGCTCCGTTTCGTGGAAGGCTGGGTTTCCGGACGCAGGCGGTTACAAAAGGAAGAAAGTGCAGCAGACCGAACTGCAGGCGCTACATGCAAGGGTACAAGCGATAGAGGAACGAGAAGCAAATCGCAGCAAACGACCTGCCGAAGCTTCCCCCGAAGCTACCCCGCCATCTCAGCGGAGAAGCAGCGTGGCTTCCACCAAGCTGCTTCAGTCGGAGCATGCCTTGTCGGCTCCTGCCAGCTATCCTGTGGATGCTATCACGGAGGCTCAAAATTGCCACCTTATGGCGCAATGGATGAATTTGAAGGTCAAGGCGGCTGTTGGCTCTGTTTATCCTACTGAATCCGGCGCAACTTTTCACTGCCGGACGATTCCAGAAGGATATGCTAGGGTGATGGTGGATGAAATAACGGAGGGATTTGAGGACCTCCGGCTTGACCACCCTACCGGTGAAGGGGAGACTCGGCTGGGTTCTGCTCTGAAGACTCCATGCCTATGGCGGAAGGATCTCATCAACCTTCCGAACTGGACGCCTCCGCCTCCTCCTCCTCCTCCGGCGAGTCAGGGCACTCCGCCTCCTCCACCGCCTCCTCCTCCGGCGAGTGACGATCAGGGCACTCGGCCGGCTCTTTCTCCGGCGCATGGCGGCACTCCGCCTCCTTCTCCGCGTGCGCCGGCGCGCCCGAGCAGCCAGCCTCCTCCTTCTCCGCCTCGTCAGCAAGGGCGGAAGAGAACCGCCGCCGCTCCGGCTGATCCGGCGCGCCGTAGTACTTCTCTTCCGCCTCGTAAGAAAGGAAAGAAGACATCCGCTCCGTCTGCTCTGCCGGCATCTAGCAGTACAGCCAAAGGCGGGAGGACATACAGATTCAGTCCTTCTCTGAAGACTCCAGAGAAGTTACCATACGAGATGACCCCGGAGGAGAACGCGAAGATCGCGCGAACCGAAGTGAAGGACTGGTTTCAAGGGTTGAAAGCACAGAGACATCCACCTCCGGAGGAGAAGGTAGATCCGTGAAAGCGAAGCGCACTCTGCTGCCCCGACAAAACCACCCAAGTCTCCGCCAAAGGCAACTATGAGTGCATTATTGGAAAGGCATTTGCCGAAGCGGAGACGTCGGGAAGTACTGTCAGTGATCAAAGGATGAAAGAACGATGAGCTAGGAAACAAATTGCCCAGCTCGGCGAATAGGCGAAGTTATGGCACGTGCCCCCCGCTCAAGGTGCCTGTTAGTGACATCGTCGATGCGAGGATGGTGCCCGGTTATAGCAATCTTGGAGATTACCAGTCCGATGATGTACATTATGATTTCTTGGAGGTGCGGATTCAAAGATACGAGTACGGGAAGCCTCTCGTCAAAGATGAAAGATCTCTATCAACGATGATGCGAAGATTGCATGATTGGTACATGAAAACCTGCAGAGAGTCTGAGGGGAGGAGTACTTTGTATGTGAGAGTTAAAAAGGAGAAAGACCTCGTTGGAATTGAACTGTTGCCTGTTCCATTTGAGGAGTTCTTTCAGTTTTTCAATGGCCCTCAATAAAGCAACGGTCACCTGCTACTGTCTGTAAGTAGTACTACTTCTGTCATTAAGTCTCTCTATATAACTCAGCTCTTTCATTGCATGTATTTATGATTATCCTCACTATATTATGCAGATTGAAGATCGCCGAATTGAAGAAAAGACAAGTGGGTGATATTGGGTTCATTAACACATAATTCATAGATGAAACTGAGGTTAAATATCATGCTGAAGATACCGAGGCCAACTTGCTACGATCGTTGGTAATAAATGAACACAAAGATATAATACTCTTTCCTTACAACTTCAAGTGAGTGTTACTGTCTTGTGGCATATTCGGTTTCCCTTGTTAGTCCAGGTTATAGTAATGTAATTGATGAGTTATGCATGCGTGCGCAGCTTCCACTATATTCTCCTAGAGATTAAGCTTGAGCAGGGAGTAGTAACTGTCTTAGACTCGAGACGAAAAGATCCCAAGGAGTATGCGGACATGACTCAAATGCTCGAGAAGTAAGTTAAATCGATCATTATCCACCATATCAGAAACTTTGTTCATTTCTTATATCAAGTAATTTTTTCTTTGTATGGCAGGGTTTGGAGAAAATTCACCAAAAAGCTCGGGACTGCCAAGAAGCTGCAATTTAGACACCAAAGTAAGTACTATAGTAGCATGTTCACGCATCTCCTAGTGATTCAAGCGCTAGTTTCATCAATACCATTTAGCATTCTTGCTTATCAGTTTGATTGACCTCTATTTCTTGTAAAGTGGTTGTGGCAGGAACAAGGGAATGATTTACGTGGATACTACGTTTGCGAGTCCATCCGCCACCACGACACGAGAGCGGGCTACTCGACCAACAATATGAAGTGCGTAAATAACAATATTCACAATTTTATTTTATTACCATCATTTGTGTTGAGTTTCATTCATTCATATATATATATGTATTGACCCCTTCTTAAAATTAGATGTTTCGGATGCGGGATGAACTCCTAGCACCAGATCGCATGCTGAGCAATTCAAGAAGAATTGGCGGGATTCTTTCTTGACCACGTGATCGCTGAAGGCGGAGAATACTATGTGGACCACAGCGTCCGTATGTTAGGAGATTATATTTGTAAAAGATAATTATTGTATATATGTAGCGGTAGTGTCGGATAGATATACGAGAACTTGTTGTTGACCAATCTCGGAGAAGGAGAGGCGGTCGATATCACTTTCTCTGTATGCATATATGTTCATATGACGATCTTCTATTTCCTTTGTTTGCTTACTAGCTAGCTAGCATGTCTAGCTAGTCCTCTCTATATGTATGTATAGTACGTAGCATCGACCAAGCACGGACAAAAGAGAGGACACTTCTCTCTATTAATTAGCTAGCTAACACAATATATGAAACACCTAAAATAACCCCCAAAACCCCCAACCCCCCTTTCAAAAAAAAAAAAACCCAAGCCACGAAATGTTGACGCGTGGATGCCTATTGGTCCCGGTTGGTGCCATCAAACGGGACCAAAGGCCCTCTTACTGGGCTCGGCGCACGAGCCACATGGAACCCATCTATCCGGTTCTGGACTGAACCGGGACTAAAGGGCCAGGGCATTAGTATCGACCCTTTAGTCCCGGTTCAGGAACCGGGACTAAAGGCCCTTACCAACCGGGACAATAGGCCCTTTTTCTACCAGTGGTAACATTCCACATCAAAAATTCTGTTTTTATCATTTACATACTCGAGGACGAGCAGGAATTAAGCTTGGGGATGCTTGATACGCCTCCAACGTATCTATAATTTTTTATTGTTCCATGCTATTATATTACCCGTTTTGGATGTTTATGGGCTTTACTTTACACATTTATATCATTTATGGGAGTAACCTACTAACCGGAGGCCCAACCCGTATTGCTATTTTTTTGTGCCTATTTTAGTATTTCAAAGAAAAAGAATATCAAACGAAGTCCAAACGGAATGAAGCCTTCTGGAGCGTGATTTTTGGAACGAACTTGATCCAGAGGACTTGGAGTGCAAGTCAAGAAGCAGTCGAGGCGGCCACGAGGGTGGAGGACGTGCCCACCCCTACTGGGTGGGCCCACCCCTACTGGGCGCACCCCCCTATCTCATGGGCCCCTTGGGCGTCCACCGACCTACTTCTTCCTCCTATATATACCCACGTACCCCGAGAACATCAAAGGCGACCATGAAAAACTATTTCCACAACCGTAACCTTCTGTTTCCGCGAGATCCCATCTTGGAGCCTTCGTCGGCGCTCCGCCGGAGGGGGAATCCACCACGGAGGGCTTCTACATCAACACCATAGCCCCTCCGATGAGTTGTGAGTAGTTTACCACAGACCTTTGGGACCATAGTTATTAGCTAGATGGCTTCTTCTCTCTTTTTGGATCTCAATACCATGTTCTCCTCGATCTTCTTGGAGATCTATTCGATGTAACTCTTTTTGCGGTGTGTTTGTCGAGATCCGATGAATTGTGGGTTTATGATTAAGTTTATCTATGAGAAATATTTGAATCTCCTCTGAATTCTTTTATCTGTGATTATGTTATCTTTGCAAGTCTCTTCGAATTATCAGTTTGGTTTGGCCTACTAGATTGATCTTTCTTGCAACGGGAGAAGTGCTTAGCTTTGGGTTCAATCTTGCGGTGTCCCAGTGACAGTAGGGGCAGCAAGGCACATATTGTATTGTTGCCATCGAGGATAAAAAGATGGGGTTTATATCATATTGCATGAGTTTATCCCTCTACATCATGTCATCTTTCTTAATGCGTTACTCTGTTCTTATGAACTTAATACTCTAGATGCATGCTGGATAGCGGTTGATGTGTGGAGTAATAGTAGTATATGCAGGCAGGAGTCGGTCTACTTGTCACGGACGTGATGCCTATATACATGACCATGCCTAGATAGTCTCATAATTATTCGCTTTTCTATCAACTGCTCGACAGTAATTTGTTCACTTACCGTAATACTTATGCTATCTTGAGATAAGCCACTAGTGAAACTTATGGCCCCCGGGTCTATCTTTTATCATATAAGCTTTCAATCTACTTTTATTTGCATCTTTACTTTTCCAATCTATATTATAAAATACCAAAAATATATTTATCTTATCATATTATCTCTATCAGATCTCACTTTCGCAAGTGGCCGTGAAGGGATTGACAACCCCTTTATTGCGTTGGTTGCGAGTTATTTGTTTGTTTGTGTAGGTGCGTGGGACTTTTGAGGAGCCTCCTACTGGATTGATACCTTGGTTCTCAAAAACCGAGGGAAATACTTACGCTACTATTGCTGCATCACCCTTTCCTCTTCAAGGAAAACCAACGCAAACTCAAGACGTAGCACTCACATCCCGCAGTTGAGTCGACAATCTGGTCGATGCGGGGTAGAGGAAAATGATCTTTCGGGCAGGCCCGATTGATGTGTTTGAAGTCAATACACATTCGGAGTGATTTGTCCTTGTTGGGAACCATAACGACATTGGCGAGCCACTTGGAGTGGTATATCTCGTGGATGAACTCTGCGGCCAGGAGCCGAGCCACTTCCTCGCCAATGGCTTTTCTCTTCTCCGTGGCGGACCGACGGAGGTGCTCTTTGACGGGTTTTACTTTCGGATCGACTCGCAAACGGTGCTCAGCCAGCCCCCTGGGTACACCCGACATGTCAGATGGTTTCCATGCAAAGATGTCCCAGTTCTCACAGAGGAACTGGATGAGCGCTTCTTCCTATTTGCTGTCGAGTATCGTCGAGATATGGGTCAGAGCGGCATTGGGATCGATCGGGTGAACATGGACTGGCTTGGTCTCGCCGACCAACTGAAATGCGGACTCCGAGGCAGGCCTCTTAGCACGCAGCAAATCACTCGGATCTGCAGTCTTCTGGTATTCTTGGAACTCCATTGCTGCCATCTGCTCATCTCCTATTTTTGCCCCATCCTGAAGACAATCTTCTGCTCTCTGGCGGTTACAAGAAACCATTATTACGCCTCTGGGGCCAGGCATCTTCATCTTGAGATAAACATAGCACGGTCAAGCCATAAAGCTAGCGTAAGCGAGTCTGCCCAGAATGGCATGATATGCACTATGGAAATCCACTACCTCAAACGTCAACTTCTGTTTGTGGAAATTCTTCTCATCGCCGAAAACCACATCGAGGGTGATCTGGCCGAGTGATTCGGCTTTCTTTCCTGGTATGATCCCATGGAACCGCATGTTACTCTCGCTGAGTTTGGACATCGGGATGCCCATTCCTTTGAGAGCTTCAGCATACAAAATATTCAGGCCACTGCCACCATCCATCAGGACCTTAGTCAGTCGGGTGCCCCCCACGATTGGGTCGACCACCAGCGCCTGCCGCCCAGGGGTAGCTACACGTGCCTGGTGGTTAGACCGGTCGAATGTAATGGGGACCTTTGACCACTTCAGATATCTTGGTGTTGCCGGAGCAACCATGTTTACCTCCCTGTTAATGACCTTCAGTCGACTTTTTCTCTCAATATCTGCAAAAATCACCATGGTGGCATTAACATTGGGGTAACCGCCGTCATCATCCTTATCTTGTTCTTCCTTCTCAGGCTCCTTATCCTTATCACTGGGTTTATTTTCACGGAAGCTCTGGATAAGGTGTCGACATTGTCGAGTGGTATGCTTGGGGAGAATCAGGTTCCCCTCCTCATACTTCTTGGTGTGTGAAAGGGCTAGTTATCGACTAGAGGGGGCTGAATAGGCGATTTTTATGAAAGTCTTCAAAACATGGGAGTTTTGAAGACAAACAATATAAACAACACTATTCGAATGCAGCGGAAGGTAGACTACACTAGACAGGCCATAGTTAAGTATTCAATGGAGTGAAAGCATGAAGACTAATAGCAGCTAGGTAGTAAAGATCAGGATGGAAGATAGTGTGAAGCCAATCAAAACAGATAGTCACACAGTGAAGTCAAACAGATAATGCAAGCAGGCAAAGACTTCACGAAGACAAACTGTAAGTAAAGGGAAGTGAGAGATAGAACCAGTGGCTTCAGAAGGACATGGATTTGTTCGACCAGTTCCAGTTGCTATGACAACTGTACGTCTGGTTAGGGAGGCTGAGATTCAACTCAGAAGACCGCGTCTTCACCTTATTCCCCTTGAGCTAAGGACACCTAGTCCCCGCCCAATCACTCTGGTAAGTCTTCAAGGTAGACTTCCGAACCTTCACAGACTTCGTTCACCGGCAATCCACAATGGCTCTTGGATGCTCGAGCGCGACGCCTAACCATTTGGAGGATTCACAGATCCTCAAGTGTAACAAGTCTTGAGATCACGCAGACGAGTAAAGACTTGATGATGCCAAACACTCTTTGGGCTCTGGGTGATTTGGGCTTTGTCCTCGCAAGGATTCTCTCTCGAAAGCTTCGGCGGTGGGTTGCTCTCAAACGACAAAAGCCATGTACTAACTCTGAGCAGCCACCAATTTATGGTGTAGGGGGTGGGCTATTTCTAGCCACTGGGCAACCCGACCGGATTTATCCGAAATGACCCTGTGTCACTAAGGAACTGACATATGTCGCAACGGTCAGATTTCAAACGCACGCGGAAGCTTGACTTGGGCTACAAGTAAAGCTGACTTATCCGACACAGGATAAGATTTGCTCTCATTGTCTTCGCTCGAAGACATAGGATTTGGTTTGAGCATCACTTGATCACTCGACTTTGTTCACTTGGACCCCACTTAACAAAGGCGGTGGTTCCTATGACTCAACAAAGAAGAAAAGGAAACAACGAAACAACTAAGTCTTCGCGCTCCATAGTCTTCACTCAGTGTCTTCTTGTGTCATAGTCTTCAATGTGAATATCTTCAAAGACCACCATTGTCTTCAATGTCTTCACACATTTTTAGGGGTCATCTCCGGTAGGTAAACCAAATCAAGGAGGGACTACTACCTGTGTTATCCTGCAATTCTCACAAACACATTAGTCCCTCAACCAAGTTTGTCGTCAATACTCCAAAACCAACTAGGGGTGGCACTAGATGCATTTACAATCTCCCCCTTTTTGGTGATTGATGAAAACTGGTTGAAGTTTTCAACGGGGATAAAAGTATGTGAAATTGTAAGGATTAAGATAGTGTCTTCATAGATGGCAAAAAGGCTCCCCCTGAAGATGTGCATATAATTGTTTTGCGTTGGAATGCAAATGCACATGGCAGGTTGTACTTGTGGAGATCTTCTTCACCATATGAAGACAATACATCATGCATGAACAGATACACAGGAATAATGACATGCATAATGAAAAATGGACGTCTGCAGAATGAGTTCATGCGGGATTTATCATCGCATATGCGGAATTTATCGTTGCATCACACTGAATAGCAGAAAAAGTAGCAGACAACCATCAAGTTTAAGTGTTACAACTCAAAGAACCAAATGTATCAAAACGAGAGTTGTAAGCACTAGGCAAAAAGTTTATTAACCACCCATCAGGACCCGCTTGAAGACTATCAACCTATGCTTCTCCCCCTTTTTTTAGTAAGGACCAAAAAGGTTTGAAGACATATGCTCTACTCATTCCCATCAGGAGTAGGGTAAGCAGTAAGGTCGTCATTGAGGTTTGGTGGTGCAGAAGAACTTGGTGCAGTGTCGACATGCGCTGAGGTTGGAGGTGGTGAGGTAGCATCATCTGCGTCATCCAAGACTCGGCATTCACGATTCTTTGGAGGAGGAGTACTCTGAGTCTTCAAGAGACGGGGTTCGACGTAAGACAGCATTCCTGGGAGGAGTGGTGTCGAACTTGAATCTCTCAGTGAAGTCATCATCTTGAAGATCAGCTTCAGCACTTAGCAATGTCAGACTCTTCCAAGACCTCTGACAGGTTTCATGGGTGACAAAGGCATTCTTGGTGGCAAGATTGCGAATGCGATTGACATCCACCAAGAGGCTTTGCATTTGACGCTTCATCCAGTAGTGATGCTTGTCATGCTTTTGATGCAAGGCCACGATAAGCTCTCGGTCATTGAGCACACGAGAGCGCTTCCGAGGCCTTGGAGCAATGGTGCTTTCAGTGGCTTCAGTGCGTGCACGGCAAGTGTTGTCGGCCAGTGGATAAACACGAGAAGCAACCTGAACACCTTCAACATGCTGGGTAAAGCTCTGACGATCTGCATTGTGAAGATATAGTGCTTCCTTGGCAGGCTCTGGGTAAATGGCTTCAATGGACATATCAACCTCTGGTAGAAATATGAGATGGTTACGAGCAGAGGGCTGATAGTCAATGGCAGAGTGAAGCTTGATCAGATGCATAATCCAAGGGGCACAGAACTTCAGACCAAAAGTGTCAGACCCAGATGCAGCAAACTGGCGGATGAAGAAATCCTGAGTATTGAAGCTTTTGCCATTGAGAATATAGAAGACCAATGTCTTCATTGCACCTTCAAGTTTTGCTGAGGAGGAATGCCCTTTGATGGGCCATAGAGTTCGCCTAATGATGTGATAGATGGTGCGGGGCAGATACTCCAGGTCTTCAACAAGAAATTCCTTGGGATATTCAGCATCCTAGGGCAGTGGCTTCATCATACTAAGCATCTGGCTCATGTTGGGCTCTGGCTTCTGAAAGATACTCTCCAATGCATCACGGTGAAGCTGACAACCAGGTTCATGCAGTTCGCCTGGAGTGGAGAGGCCGGTAAGCTCAATGAGATCAAAGGCTTTGGCTTCACGATGAACGTTGCCCGCCATCCACTCAAGGACCCATGTCGTTGTATCCCTGTTGTAGCCGCGAATGTGGAGGGTTGCATGGAATTGCAGGAGAAGCTCTTCATTCCAATGTTCCTTGTTGGTGACAAACTGCAGAAGGTCAGCATCACGAAAGCAGTCTAGGGCTTCTTCTAGGCAGGGCAGACCAGCAATGGCTTCAGTGTCCAGACGCATATGAGGAAATATGCGCTGCTGATAGCTCCAGAACCAATCTAATGATATTCTTGGCTTGGAATATGGGTTCTTGCCAGAATCGAAGAAGGTGTTGTGTGCAATGAAGCCGTTGACATTGAATGAGCCTGGTGCCGATGCAGTACCTGGGAACCTTGGCAGCCTTGGTTTTGGATTCTGAACCTGAGGCATGTGCTCCACATGATAGTCAAATTGCGGCCAGGAGCGGGCGGAGGAACCAGAATGGACCATCTGACAGGAACAAGCTCGCCTTGGTAGAATGCATGCTCAATGGTGTGGGGCCTTGGTGGCGGAACAGGAGCAGTGGCATCAGCAGAGGCGTCAGGCTGCACATCCGTTGTAGGAGCAGCAGTGGCTTCAAGCACAGTGTTCGCTGCAGGCGCCACATTGTCTTCAGCCATGACAACGTCATTGGCTTCAGAGGTGTTGTTGGTGGGCGCCTCAGGATTCTCAACCTCCACTTGAGGAGCTGGAGGGTCGGGCACAGATACGTTCTCCTCGAGAACAACTTCTTGGGTGGTAGGGGGAGTAGCAACATGCTCTTCTTCTTGTCTTTCTTCGGCTGATGCAGCCGGATTATCTTCAGCAACATTTGTTTCAGACGAGGGGACCGTCACAGAAGGATTATCTTCAGGGAACACTTGACGTGCCACTGAGCTGGACTGGTTTGAGTCTTCTTCTGTGATGGTGGTCATGGAGACCGATGGCTTGAGACCTTTGCGAAGCCGTTGAAAAATGGGCAACGCCTTTGGCGAGGGTGTGGTCTCCATGTAATTATCATCATTCACCAATGGACTTGTGGCTTGCGCTGGTGGTGGACGGGGTGTACTTGGTGAATCTTGACTTGGGGTTGCTGGTTAGGGGCGATCAGCCCACGAGGCATCTCGAGAGATTGGCGTCAGAGGACGACCAATACTGATGAGCTCACTGTTCGTGAGAACAGGCGATGATACCTTCGGGCGCTCAATCTGAGGAAGAACTACATCATCTTCTACATTGTCGTGAGGACCAATGTCTTCAGGCGCGATGGGGTCAACGACTGGAACTTCTTGAGCTTCAGGAGCCTCTGTGAAAGCAGACTCATGAATGATCAACTAACGCTCTTGATTGTCAGGGTCAGGGTAAGCGAAAGCAATGGGTTCAACTATAAGGGGCTATGTTGGGAGCAGCCTGATCTCTCTTCTTGGTTTTTCTCTTCTTGGGGGGTACATCATCAGCGGTGCACTTGATTTTGCGCTTTCTGGCTTCGGCTTCAGCTGCCTTGGTTTTCTGCTGCTCTGAAGCCACTGTGGAGACCTTAGGCTTCGAGCCTGTCATGCTGGCTGGGAAGACAATGTGAGGTTCTTCTCACCGTGGAGCTTCAATCTGGTCCACAGTGTGCTTCTTCTTGTGCTTGGCAGCCATCTTGGGGTCAATGCCAGGACGCCCAAGAGCCTTGCGCTTTTCGGCTTCGTTATAAGTCTGCACACACTTAGCAGCAAGATTTTTCATGCGCTCTCTTGAGCCTTTGGCTTCCTCATGTTTCTTGCGAAACGCCTCTTTGAGGTCATTCAGCATCAGCTTGAATTTTTGGACATCAGCCACACTCAGCTTGGCCACATGCTTCTTGAATTGTTCCTTCTCAAAATCAATCTTGTGCTTCAGTTCAACAATTTGCTGAGCCAGAGCCAGCTCAGGAGCAATGGCGCCTTGAAAGGAGACGCTGATGCCAATGGGGAGTTGAAGATCATCAAAGCTGAGATCTTGATTGTCGAACCATTCATCAATGAAATTGTGCAAGATGTTCACATCGAAAAGGGGCAGATCATTGAAGATCTCCGCCTCTTGCTTGCTCTTGATCAACTGCTCGAGAGCATCATTGCCAAATTATTCATCTGAAGACAAATCAATGGCTTCAGATTCGTTCCTCAGAACGGCAGCAGGGGTCAGTGCTTGACTGTGTCGCTGAACAGGTTTCTTCGGTGGCTTCTCACGCTTCTTGGAGATGCGAGAGAGATCTTCAGAGGTGTTACTAGGAGCAGGAGGGGCAGTTGCCAATGGCTTCACTCTAGAAGCTTTTGGAGCAGCAGATGATTTTGAAGCTTTAGCCTTCTTTTGCTTCTGAGACTTTGGAGTAGGAGCTGGAGCTTCATCTGTGTCAGCATCATCATCGGAATGATCCACTCTGGCACCTTGGACAGCAATGTGGGTGATGAGGCCAGCAAGGTTGTAGAAGGGGCCGATCCTGTTCTCATTGGCTTCACGGGTGCCATCGTCCCGAGGTGAGGAAGGACCAGGGTTGAAGTCAAGCCCTAGAGCCTTCTTTTTCTTAGCAGTTGAGTCTTTGGCGAACTGGTAGTTGCGCTTGAACAGATGGTCTTCACGGCACCACAGTAGAGAAGAAGGGTCAGCGTTCTATGGCTGCGGTCCGCGAATCATGCACGGATAGAATTCTCGTTGGATGGCTTCAGGAAGGGATTGGGGTTGAAGATTTTTGTACACAATATCTCCCCAGGGTCCCTTGATGGAATTCTTCTCTGCATACTCTTGAAGGATGAGCGGTATTTGAACCATTCTTCGCCCAATATCTTGAATCCTTCGGATTCGATTCTTATGACGTATAGGTTTCCTCAGGGTCTGTTTTGTACAGCTTGTGCAGATCTGGAGGCAAATCCTTGGAAGTGTTACCACGGCGTTGTCTACCTCCCTTTCGTGCTGACTTCTCAGTTGCCATGAAGTTTAAACTGAAGGGCTTCAGTACGTGCAATGGCTTCAAACGGCTGGTCAGAAGAACTGGCTTCAGGTGAATTGATGTGACTCTGCAAGAATTTTGCAAACGAATGCAGACTATGAGAACCAAGGGATTCTCCCACGGACATGTACCTGTGACAACATTAGAGGTGCAAGGGAAGGGGAAGAGGTCATATGCATTCTCAGAAGATTTTGAAGATAAATCTGTTTGAAGACATTGACCTCATAACGCGAAGACATTCACTTATTTGATGAGAGTTGGTTCCAGAGTTGTACAAATCCAAGAATAAGTACAAGTGAGGAATCTAACTTGTAAAGAAGCATAAGTGAATATACTAGGCAGAATATGAGATGCAGAATGAGATAGATTCAAGTTTGGAGATCTAGAAACCACTTTTGGTAAAGATGGATGAATCTATCAGATCGAGAAGATGGTAAAAAGTAAAGTTTAATTACCACACGAAGAACTGCCAGACAGAGCGAAGGTGGAGGCCGAGCAGTTCGATCTCCCATGCCCTAACTTGGCGACGGAAGACACCTACGGCGACGGCGGAGAGGACGAGGTCCGCGGCCGGCGTGAGGACGGCGTCGAAGAAGTCACAGCAGCTAAGCGCTTCGTCGTCGGCGTCGTCGAGAGCTAGCGGAGGCGCTAGGGTTTGCGAGAGGTGGCGAGGAGGAAGAAGAATTTTTGACCGAGACATGACGGGTATTTATAAGGACAAAGATGGCACAGCGCAATTACGTAGGTGCCCCTGGCGGTTCACATCCGACGGACACGCGGCAAACATGCAACACCATGGGAGTTGTTCCATGTTCCCACGCACGCCTGGATTGTCGGGGTGTTCGTTCTGAATTCTCCGGGTTTCAGGCAAGTAGGATAAAGCATTAAAAACATATATAAATGTTTGTCAGATTGACTTCAGCTCACAAGGGCTCAGTGAAGACAATCGCCAGTTTTCAATAGACTGCATATGACTTGGACAGATAGAGTTGAGGTAGAAGCATAGATAGGTTAGGGTCCGATTGCATTCACTTAGTTCAAAATATTCAACACGAAGTCATAGCTATAAGTGAATGTTGTAGAGGACAGAACACAATATATATATATATATATATATATATATATATATATATATATATATATATATATATATATATATATATATATATATATATATATATAGGAGTAGGATTTTCTACAATAGCTTGCCACAGAACTAGTTAAGGTTTTCAACGGTGGAAAAGTTCTCAAAAAACCTGAAAAAAATACTAAACCAACACACCTATAATATAACATGATCCAACGGAGGGATTAAAAAAGTATGACTGCATGTGTCCTGGACAAAAAGAACAAAATTTTCAATATATATTGATCCTGCAGTGAACTGAAATGCTTGTTTTTTCGCTGAGGACACATAAATGCATATTTTCACAATCACACTGTTGGATCATCTTATTATATTAGAGTGAGGCTCCGTTATTTGTTTCATATTGTTTACTTACTTTCAAACCGTTAAATGTTTAGCAAGCCTTAACTAGTTCTGTGGCAAGCTATAGTAGACACAGTTTTACCTATATATATAGCCAGTATTAGGCCAAATCCACCAATTGAAGATAAACTCGAATATAAGCCAATGATGAATATGAATCCAATATGAAGACTATGCAAACATAACGCCAAGAGAAACACTTCAAACAAAAATTTGGTGGTGGCGTTACCCACCGTATAGGAAGTATTAGACCCAGACACGGCGCACAATTATCGTGGCGCTCCGAAGTCAAATTCCGCATTAATGTATTCACACTTAGAGTGTATGTCTTCATTGATTGAAGATATACATTACTTCATGGGTTGCACATCTAAGTCATCAAAATGCATAAGTGTTAGGATGTGTGCCCATTCACAGGACATTTGAGGATTCCAAGATATTTAGCTCACACCGCAACTTGCAAAACATTTTCTCATCCAAGGGCTTTGTGAAGATATCAGCCAACTATACTTCTGTCTTCACGTGAATGATATCAATATCTTCCTTCATAACATGATCTCTGAGAAAGTGATGACGAATTTCAATGTGCTTTGTCTTCGAGTGCTGAACTGGGTTGTTGGCAATCTTGATGGCACTCTCATTATCGCAGTAGAGAGGCACATTCTTCAGATGGATACCATAGTCCTTGAGAGTTTGCTTCATCCAGAGAAGTTGAGCACAGCAGGATCCAGCAACAATGTATTCAGATTCAGCAGTAGAGAGAGATACACAGGTCAGCTTCTTTGAAGACCAAGAGACAAGAGATCGTCCTAGAAAGTGACATGTGCCTGATGTGGACTTGCGATCAACCTTGTCACCAGTATATCAGCATCTGAGAATCCAACTAGATCAAACTCTGAGCCCTTTGGATACCATAATCCTAGTGTTGGGGTGTAAGCCAAATATCGAAGAATTCGCTTCACGGCTAAGTGATGCGATTCCTTTGGTGCCGCTTGGAATCGGGCACACATGCAAACACTAAGCATTATATCTGGCCTAGATGCACATAAGTAAAGCAAAGAACCAATCATTGAGCGATATACCTTTTGATCAAACTCTTTACCATTGTCGTCGGGACCCAGATGACTTTTGGTTGGCATTGGCGTCGTGTATCCTTTGCAATCTTGCATTCCAAACTTCTTCAGGTAATCTTTGAGATAGTTTTCTTGTGATAAGAAGATGTCGTTGCGTTGCTGACGGATTTGAAGACCCAGAAAGAACTTCAGTTCGCCCATCATGGACATTTGATATTGCTCTTGCATCATGTGACCAAATTCATCACTGTATTTCTTGTTGGTGCAGCCGAAGATAATGTCATCCACATAGATTTGACACACAAATAGTTCACCATCATATGTCTTCGTGAAGAGTGTAGGATCTAGTGAACCAGGTTTGAAGCCTTTGCTCTTGAAGTCTTTGGCGTGTCATACCAAGCACGAGGGCTTGTTTGAGACCATCTGATGCCTTGTTGAGCTTGTATACCATATCGGGATGTTTTGGATCTTCAAAGCACGGAGGTTGTGCGACATATACTTCTTATTCTATCTTTCCATTGAGAAAAGCACTTTTCACATCCATTTGATACAGAAGAATGTTGTGATGATTTGCATAGGCTAGCAGTATGTGAATGGCTTCAAGTCTTGCCACCGGAGCAAATGTTTCATCGAAGTCAATTCCTTCCACTTGAGTGTAACCTTGCATAGCGAGGCGAGCCTTGTTTCGACAACTTGACCATGCTCATCTTGCTTGTTTCGATATATCCATTTGGTGCCAATGATATTGTGCTTCCGAGGATCAGGACGCTTGACCAATTCCCACACATTATTCAGCTCGAACCGTTGAAGATCTTCTTGCATAGCTTGAATCCATTCAGGTTCCATGAAGGCTTCATCAACTTTCTTCGGTTCAAAGATTGAGACAAATGCAAAATGCCTACAGAAGTTGGTTAGGTATGTTGCTCTTTGAGTTGCTTTTGAACGAGTGAGTGGACCAGGTGCATTCAAGCTGTCAATTATCTTCTTAATCTGAACTTCATTTGCAACACGAGGATGAGTAGGACGAAGATTTTGCTCTTGCTGATCAATGTCATCGGTTGGGGGATTGTCTTCAGGCTGAGCATTGTCTTCAGGTTGATTGGGTGCAGAAATGACAAGTTCCTCTTCAGATTGATTCTCAGAAGGTATGATATCTCCAATTCCCATTTGCTTGATAGATACACTTGGAGGTACTTCATCTAGCACACTTCGCAGGTGCTCTCTTTGCGAGCCGTTAGTCTCATCGAATCGAACATCCACAGTTTCAACCACTTTATAGTGAAAGAGGTTGAAGACTCTGTAGGAGTGCGAATCCTTTCCATAACCAAGCATAAAACCTTCATGTGCTTTCGGTGCGAATTTTGAAGTGTGATGTAGATCCTTGATCCAGCACCTAGCACCAAATACTCTGAAGTAGCTTACATTGGGCTTCTTACCAGTTAGGAGCTCATAGGATGTTTTCTTCAGAAGCTTGTGAAGATAAACGCGGTTGATGATGTGGCAAGCAGTGTCAATGGCTTCAGGCCAGAACTTCCGTGGAGTCTTGTACTCATCAAGCATCGTTCGGGCCATCTCAATGAGTGTTCTGTTCTTGCGCTCGGCGATGCCTTTCTGCTGAGGTGTATAAGGAGCAGAGAACTCATGTGTGATGCCAAGTGTATCCAGATAGAGGTCGAGGCCGGTGTTCTTGAACTTCGATGCGTTGTAAACCGATGTGCTTGATCTTGGCGCCATAGTTCGTCATGGCACGATTAGCAAAGCGTCTGAAGACATCCTCGCACTTCAGGTCTTGTAGAGGATTATATGTACCCAAGTATATCTAGGTAATCATCAACAATTACGAAGCCATAGAGGCAAGCGGTAGCATTGAGAGTAGAGTAGTGAGTAGGGCCAAATAGATCCATGTGAAGCAGCTCGAAGGGTTGAGATGTGGTCATGATTGTCTTCGAGGGATGTTTGGCCCTAGTCATCTTTCCAGCTTCGCAGGCGCCACATAGATGGTCCTTCTTGAACTTGCGCCTTGATGCCCCGACATGCTTCTTCTTGGAGAGTGTGCAAGTTCTTCATGCCAGCATGCCCTAGCCTTTGATGCCAGAGCCAGCATTCTGAAGCCTTTGCTAGAAGACATAAGGCCATATGTGGTCCTGCTGAGAAATCTACCATATATAGATCATCTTTTCGATGCCCTTCAAAGACTAGAGACTTGTCAGATTCCATTAGTACAAGGCATCGATATTTTCCAAATAGCACAATCATGTTTAAGTCACAAAGCATTGAGACAGACATTAAGTTGAAACCAAGGGATTCAACAAGCATCACTTTATCCATGTGTTGATCCCTTGATATAGCAACTCTTCCTAGACCCAATACCTTGCTTTTACCAGTGTCAGCAAATGTGATGTGACTTTTGTCGGATGGACGTAGCGTTGAATCCATCAGAAGAATTCGATCGCCCGTCATGTGGTTAGGGCATCCACTGTCCATAATCCATTCTGAAGTACGAGGTGTCATACCCTATAGTGCAGTTTGGGGGATAGGCTTCACCAAGCAAGTTGTGAAGCATAAACATTTGACGAACAACTGGAACATGAAAATTCAGATCTTGGTTAGGATAGATAGGGTGAGTATCAAGGAATCCTGGAACGAAGTACATAGTAAAGCCATTTGGGCATTTTATCTTGCGCCCCACAAGATGTTTAAGGTCCCCAGCATTAGTTTTGGACGCCTTTGATTTCCGGCTGGAGACCTTACCCTGCAAAAGAGAGTTAAGTTTTCTTAACCACCCACATTTTCAGGGGTGGCTTAGAAGCAATGAGTCTAAGTGCAGCATCTGAGAATTTCGGCTTTGGATCCCTAGTAAATAGCCTTGCAGGAGGTGAATAATACTCATAGGAATAAGCAGAAAAGTTCTTTGTTCTACGAACATAGCGGTTTGAGGAAACACGCTCATATTCATGGGTCTGAGTATGATTTCCCTGCAAAACATTGACGTTAGGTTGACTTAGATGAGTCCTCGATCTGCATAAAGATTTTGGACCATATGAAGCCTTTGGTATGGGATTTGTCTTCTTCATGGGTGGTGTCATGATGACATTCACTGGAAGATTCTCAAGACAACTTTTGGGAACCAATGTCTTCTTCAAAGGTTGCCCATTCCTGCAGTTAGTACCAATATACCTGGAAAACACTTCCCCATTCTGATTCTTAAATAGTTTATAGTTTGTATCAAAGGATTCATCAATGATAATGGGGTTAGCACAAGTGAAACCAGATAAGGTGGATGGATCAACTGGAGGTTCCTTCACGGCAACCCATGTGGTTTTGGGGTACTGATCAGGCTTCCAATATGACCCATCAACGTTCATTTTCCTCTCGAACCCAACACCCTCTTTCCTAGGGTTTCGGTTCAGAATCTGCTTTTTGAGGACATCACACAATGTCTGATGCCCTTTTAGACTTTTGTACATCCCTGTCTCAAGCAGTGTCTTCAACTTGGCATTCTCATTAGCAATAGTAGTGGTATCCTCAGCAGAGGGGTTAGTTACCACGTAAGTAGTTGAAGATATTGCAACAGTAGCAGTGGTAGAACATTCAGCAACAGAAGCAGCGTTATCACGCTCAATGCATTTTAGGCATGGTGGTTCGAATCCTTCTTGAGCGGGACTGATCTGTTGGGCGCGAAGTGACTCATTTTCCTTTTGAAGATCTTCATGATCTGATCTCAATTTCTCAAGTTCCTGCTTCCTTTGAAGATAATCATAAGAAAGCTTTTCATGAGAAGTTGTGAGCGATTCATGTCGACCTTCAAGTTCCTGGTACTTAATATGAAGATTTTTTATGTCTTCAATTAAGGACCGAGACTTCGTCATTTCAGCGTCCAACAGGTCATCGCTTTTGTCTAACAGTTTTTGAGTATGTTCCATAGCTTTCTGTTGTTCAGTTGCAATTTTAGCAAGTGTTTTGTAGCTAGGTTTGGATTCAGCATCAGAGTCATCTTCACTGGATGTTTGAAAGTAAGCATCGCGTGATTTTACCTTGGCACCACGTGCCATGAAGCAGTAGGTGGGAGGTGAGTTGTTCTCGTCATTATCATCAGTGTTGATGACGGAGCCATTGTCTTCGGTGTTGAAGATGGACTTGGCGACGTAGGCAGTAGCTAGAGCCAGACTCGCAACACCCGAGTCAGACTCCCCCTCAGACTCCACCTCCGCCTCCTCTGAAGCTGACTCCTCCTCTGAATCCATTTCCTTGCCAACAGAAGCACGGGCCTTGCCAGATGAGCTCTTCTTGTGTGATGAAGATCTGGAAGAAGACTTGGAAGAAGACTTTGAGGATTTCTTCTTCTTCTTATCATCAGAATCATATTCTTTTCTCTTCTTCTTCTCATTGTCCCACTGTGGACACTCAGAGATGTAGTGACTAGGTTTCTTGCACTTGTGACAGGTTCTCTTCTTGTGATCATAGGCAGAAGCTTCATCATTTCTTGAGCTGGATCGTGAAGACTTTCTGAAGCCTTTCTTCTTAGTGAATTTCTGTAACTTCTTCACAAGCATAGCAAGCTCCTTTCCAATGTCTTCAGGATCACCAGAACTGCAGTCAGATTCTTCTTCAGAAGAGGAAGCAGTAGCCTTTGCCTTCAAAGCTCGAGTTCAGCCATAGTTGGGGCCATAGATATCTCGTTTCTCAGATAGCTGGTACTCATGTGTGTTGAGCCTCTCAAGTATGTCAGACGGATTGAGAGTCTTGAAATCAGGGCGTTCTTGTATCGTCGGGGCTAAGGTGTCAAATGAGTTGTCAAGAGATCTCAGTAATGTCTTCAACTATCTCATGCTTCGTGATCTCAGTGGCGCCCAGTGCTTGGAGCTCATTTGTGATATCAGTGAGGCAGTCAAATGTGAGCTGGACATTCTCGTTGTCGTGTCTCTTGAAGCAGTTGAAGAGGTTGCGGAGAGTACTGATACGTTGATCTCGCTGAGTTGAGACGCCTTCATTGACCTTGGAGAGCCAGTCCCAAACTAGCTTCGACGTTTCCAGAGCACTCACACGGCCATACTGTCCTTTGGTAAGGTGACCATAGATGATGTTCCTCGCAGTAGAGTCCAGCTGAATGAACTTCTTGACATCAGCAGGCGTGACACCTTCACCAGTCTTGGGAACGTCGTTCTTGACGACATACCATAGATCGACATCAATGGCTTCAAGATGCATGTGCATCCTATTCTTCCAGTAGGGATATTCAGTGCCATCAAAGATGGGGAACGCAACGGAGACTTTGATTATCCCTGCAGTCGACATAGCTAAACTCCAGGTGGTTAAACTGAATCACACAAAACAAGGGAGTACCTTCCTCTGATACCAATTGAAAGGGCTAGTTATCGACTAGAGGGGGGGTGAATAGGCGACTTTTATGAAAGTCTTCAAAACATGGGAATTTCGAAGACAAACAATATAAACAACACTATTCGAATGCAGCGGAAGGTAGACTAGACTAGACAGGCCATAGTTAAGTATTCAATGGAGTGAAAGCACGAAGACTAATAGCAGCTAGGTAGTAAAGATCAGGATGGAAGATAGTGTGAAGCCAATCAAAACAGATAGTCACACAGTGAAGTCAAACAGATAATGCAAGCAGGCAAAGACTTCACGAAGACAAACTGTAAGTAAAGGGAAGTGAGAGATAGAACCGGTGGCCCGGAAGGGCGGGATTTGTTCGACCAGTTCGATTCTTTGTGACAAGCTGTGACGTCTGGTTAGGGAGGGTGAGATTGAACTCAGAAGACCGCGTCTTCACCTTATTCCCCTTGAGCTAAGGACACCTAGTCCCTGCCCAATCACTCTGGTAAGTCTTTAAGGTAGACTTCCGAACCTTCACAGACTTCGTTCATCGACAATCCACAATGGCTCTTGGATGCTCATAACGCGACGCCTAACCGGCTGGAGGATTCACAGTCCTCAAGTGTAACAAGTCTTCAGATCACACGGACAGAAAGACTTCAGTGATGCCAAACACTCTTTGGGCTCTGGGTGGTTTGGGCTTTGTCCTCGCAAGGATTCTCTCTCAAAAGCTTCGGCGGTGGGTTGCTCTCAAATGACAAAAGCCGTGTACTAACTCTGAGCAGCCACCAATTTATGGTGTAGGGGGTGGGCTATTTATAGCCACTGGGCAACCCGACCGGATTTGTCCGAAATGACCCTGGGTCACTAAGGAACTGACACCTGCCGCAACGTCAGATTTCAAATGCACGCGGCAGCTTGACTTGGGCTACAAGTAAAGCTGACTTATCCGACACAGGATAAGATTTGCTATCAATGTCTTCGCTCGAAGACATAGGATTTGGTTTGAGCATCACTTCAGTCACTCTGAATTTGTTCACTTGGACCCTACTTAACAGTGCGGTGGTTCCTATGACTCAACAAAGAAGAAAAGGAAACAACGAAACAACTAAGTCTTCGCGCTCCATAGTCTTCACTCAATGTCTTCTCGTGTCATAGTCTTCAATGTGAATATCTTCATAGACCACCATTGTCTTCAATGTCTTCACACATTTTTAGGGGTCATCTCCGGTAGGTAAACCGAATCAAGGAGGGACTACTACCTGTGTTATCCTGCAATTCTCACAAACACATTAGTCCCTCAACCAGGTTTGTCTTCAATACTCCAAAACCAACTAGGGGTGGCACTAGATGCACTTACAGTGTGAATATGACACGGCAAATCCATCATATCATTTCCTTCCTGATCCTTCACCTTCTTGGGGGTCCAAGGCCCTTTAGGTTTCCCTTTGAACTTTCCTTGATTCAACACTACTACCTCGGCAGGACCTGCTACCTCAGTCTTTCGCTTCTGCTTCCGACTGGAACTCCCTCCTCTGGTGTCCTGGGCGACTATTTTGTGCTTGCCACTCCTGAGTCGGTCTTCCTCTTTGCCGTTAGCGTATTTGGTGGCAATCTCCATCATCCGAATCAAAGACATATCTCCAGTCCGACCGAACTTCAGACTGAGCTCTCTGTAGCGAAGGCCTTCCTTGAAGGCACAAACTGCTTGGTGATCTGACACATTCTCCACTGTGTGGTGCAGAGTGACCCATCTCTGGATATAGTCCCTCGGGGTTTCATTCGGTTTCTGCACGCTATGCTGCAGCTCCGGTAGACCGGCAGGTCTCTTGGAAGTGCCCTCAAACATTTTGGTGAACACTCGGGCTAACTCATCCCAACTCAAAATACTTCCAGGGGCCAACTGATTCAGCCAAGCTCTGGCAGAACCTTCAAGCATCAGAGGAAGGTGCTTCATGGCCACCTCATCGCTACCGCCACCAATGTGCACAGCCACTCGGTAGTCTTCGAACCAAGTATCGAGCTTGACTGCTTTGTAAACTTCATCGCCTTGATCGCCGATCTGAGATTATGGGGAATCTCAGCAGCTCTGATGGCCCTTCCAAAACACTCAGGGCCGGAAACGTGGACTCTGCCTCCACTGGGTCTGTCCCGATCTAGCCCTTCCCTGTATGCTCTGTTTCGGTCGACCAAACCTTGCACAAGGACGAACCTTGCGTCAAAGCCAGGCTCTCTGGGGTCGACTGGAACTCTGTGGTCGTTCCCATACTGACGTCTGTCGTCATTGCGCCGGGGGGCGTATGACCCGTCTCTCGGAAGGGGCGAAGGCGCTCGATGGTAGTTGTCGCGGGCGTACTCACGATCATATTCGCCATGAGCTCTTCCCAGGTACCAATCTTGGCGGTGATCATGGCCTCCATGCTGCAAAGGGGACCTAGGACTGTGAGCCGACTGAACGGTATCTGCTCTCACTGATCTGCTATGGATTCTGTTCCGCGACTGGGACACATCGGAGTTCTGGTCTCCCGCTGCTCGGAGCAGCGTTCTGATCTGCTCCAAGCCTCTTCCAGCCTCCGAATGAGACGGCTGAATAGACTCTGCAATACATGCAGCGGCTGCCAAATTCTGAATCGGTGTACGGAATACCTAAGTTTCCAGTGGAAACAACTGTCGTGGACGCCGACTGGACTCGGGAATCAGTCGATAGGCACGCTCATTGAGAGAATATTGGAGATTCTTCAGACGAGTGCGCTCAGCCAGAGTGGCCAGGCGCACCGCCTCCAAGGCCCGGGCCTCGGCGGTTTCCCCTATGATGGGGGTCTGGAGAGCCTCCACGTTGCGGCGGTGCAGCTCCTCCCTCTGCTGCGAGCTGAGAGGTTGGGGCTGGTACTCTTCGTGGTCGACTGATGGACCAGCACTTCTGCCGCCGTCGCCGCTGCGATGGAAGCCAGGTGGACCACGATGAGAGTCGACCATGAGGACCTCCACCGCGGGGTCACAACTCCTGCTCTCAGAAAATGTATCTGCAAAATCAGTCGACAGGTCGATCGATCTGCGAGAATACATGTCGGGTTCAATCGCCGCAACTTGGGGGTGAAGGCCTGACGAGCCACCGCGTGTCTCACCCATCGCTGGAGTCGTGAACGACCAGACCGCTTGTGGCGGCGTCCAGTGGAGTGAGTCGACGATGTGATGACCGACTGGTACGGTGAGGACGACTGCCTGAGGAGGACGCTGCAGGAACTCGTGCGGAAGTGCGCCGAGCCATGAGCCGGGAGAGCCTCGACGTCGAGGGGGGCCTCCTGGATCCAGGCGGAGTCGTCGGCAACGAAAGTGAGCATGCCGAGTCGGAACTCGCGGCCCATGACCAAACCGCCACCGGAAACCATGCTGATGAAGATCGAAGAAAATGCAACCTCGCCGGAAGGGCGCCAATTGTCGTGGTACTAAGTCTGACAGTAAGTATAGGGGGTACGAATGAGGAGGCAAGATCCTAGCTACGACAAGGTTGTACGCAAGTGTTTACGAGTTCAGGCCCCTCTCGGAGGAGGTAAAAGCCCTGTCTCGGTGCCCGGGGGCGGTCGACTGAATTATATGAGTGTGTGTTACAGGGGGTGCGAACCCTTGTGCCAGAGGAGGGGTGGCTTATATAGAGTTCGCCAGGACCCCAGCCTTCCCCTTTACAAAGGGTTCAATGTACTTAAAGATGGGGCGTTACTGGTAACGCCAGCCTTAAGTGCCTTAAATGACCTTAAAAGACTACAGAGTGAATGCTTGCCCGTTGTTGTTCTGAGCGACTCCTGGTCTTCAGTAGGTCGAGTGGTTTCTTGTATAGTCGAGTGATTGACCGGTCGTGTGACTTTGGGAAGGAGGGGTACCCGAGTTGTTGATTGGTCGAGTGGATCGCACTCGACGCCTTTATTGGGTACTCCCTGTTGTCTCTTGAGCTTCTTTGCTTCTAGGGTAGTGACCTTGGGTAGAGCGTATAGGTCAGGCCTATGACCCTACCCTAGGTCTGTATCATCATCAGGAGGTGCTTTGCGAAAATGAGTAGGTTTTTCCTTATGCCTCGGTGCTTAAAACAAATAACTGTTTATTTTAACAAGAACCTCTCTCAACATGCATTGTACATGGTCTTAGAGTTAGAAATATATATGTATGTGGAAGATCAGTTTAGAACCCACTCTTTTTTACCTCTTGTAAGATAAGTTTTTATGTTATTTTTACAATAATCTTTATGTTTTACTTTTCCTTCTAGCGATACGGAAATTGAGATGATCATCATTGAAGCAGTGGATAGTATTTGGACCGATAGGTGATTGCACATTGCGTCTTCTTTAGAAGGTGATTTTGAAAGAGTCCTTAGAAGGCGATGTTCTTGAGATATTTATGGATATTTTTTCTTCAAAAAGAGATAACAAGTGGAGACGTCCCTCGCGTCGCCCCGCCCTGGGCGACTCGGGGGCCTCCAACCCTAGGCACCGCCGCCGCCCTCTCCTTCTCCCCTCCTCGCGCCGCCACCTGGTGACGCCGCCGGGTGAAACCCGCGTGGCAGACGGCGGCGGCGGGGGGACTCCCTCTCCCGACTCCCCTTCTTTCGCGGGCGGCGGATCTAGGCGGCGGCGGCGATGTCTGCGGCGGCAGCCTCGGCGGAAGCGGTGGCGGGCGCGGGCGTGTGGCGGCGAGCCTTGGCGGCGGTGGCGGCTGGCGCTGAGGCTGACTCGGCGGCGGCGCTGGCTTGGATCCATCGCGGATCTGATCCTGTGGCGTGACCTCGGCCTCCCCTTTCGGCGGCGGGTCTCGGTGGGGGCTTCTCGTCTTGAGATCGGCAGCGGGATCATCCATATCCGGCAAGGACGGCGGCGACCCGTGCACGAGAGATGGAAGTCTTCGATCGGATCTGGGTGAAAACCTGCTATTGGCTATTGCCAAGGCGGCGATGGCGGCGTTGTCTGCGTCGTTCCTTCTGAAGGCATCGTCGTGGAGATGTTCAAGGCCACTCGCTACCTCCGGAAAACCTAGATCGATGGGATCGGATGACGGCTCTCTGGTGTCATTTCCTCCACGGGGCGTCATTCTTGGAGGTGCACGGACTCGAGGACTAGAGGACGGCGACTTTGGTGAAGCGGTGCTTCATCTTACACATTGATGGTGGCGGATCTCGGCGGCATGGTGATGTGGAGACTTCGGCGTCGATCTTGGAGATGGACTCGTCTGCAGCGGAGGAAGCTGTATGCAGAGTCATGGGGGCATCGATGGCGAGTGGCGGACAAGGTAGAAGCCTCAATATGATCAAGACGGACTGTGAAAGATGGCGGCGACACACGAAAGCGTCTGACGGATTGTGCCCTGCACCGGTATGTGGCTCGGTGGGGCTTCGGCTTTGATGTTAGACTTAGGTGAGTGGTTTGGTAGTGACCCAGCTAGCACCCCTTCATCATATGGATAGGAGTAATGGCATATGTTGCCAAGATGATGGATTCAGGTATATTATTTGTAATACTTTGTAAGGTCCTCGAGAATAATCAATAAAGTGACCGTATGCATCTCCCAGATGCAGAAGCCGGAGATCATCCTCCTTTTCTAAAAAAAAGAGATAGTTATGGATGTTGAGAGCTGCAAGTTTTAGGCCATGTTTGGCGCTGAGGTGGATCATGATATTCTCCTTAGTTTGGACGGTTTTCACATCTTCGTGGGTTATGCTTCCAGTATATAATCTACGTAAAGGTAAAAATTACATCCCTACTAAACATAATAAAGAGATGTGTTGTTACTGTAGTAGTATAAATATATCCTTCCTATTTGATATCTTAGTAGTTGGTTGGATATGTTACTGTTTGCCAAACAAGGACCCAAACTATTTCGCAACTGTATATGTTTGTACAACAACCTTTCAGCTAACTTCATCGGTATTGCAAAAATGATCGTTAATTGCATGGTAAACCGATGTCTAGTATGTTTTCTCGTTTTGAAGCAGATTATACAAACTTAGAGCATCTCCAATGTCCGCGCCCACGTGGTAAACCCAGCTTTTAGCGCGTGTGGGGCGCTTTGCCGCGCTCCAGCAGCCGCGGGAAACTTCATGTGCTGAAACAGTTCTTGTGGCGCAAAGGCGCCAGCGCGCGTCATTTTTTACACGCCGCTTCGGTAGCGTCTATAAAAATCGGCGGCGCCACGCCGCTTCTCCATGCTTTCTTTTTCTTCCTTCCTCTCGCCACGCCGCCGCGCCGCTCGGTATCCCGCCGCCGAGGCGTCCGGCTACAAGGCGTCCGCTGCGCTAACGGTAGCAGCTACTCGCGGAGATACGCCCGGCGATCTCGGCTCGGCCTCGCACGTCACGGGACGGCAGGAGCCGCCAGCGCGCTCTGACGCGGCGGCGTGGCGCCTAGGCGGTCAGCGGCCGATGAACTTCAAGATGTGTACGCCCAAAGAAGCGCTCAACCGCCCCGCCGTGCGAACACGGCGGAAGACCGTGGCGAGCACGCCAGCGGCAACGCCGCCGCCTCGCATCGCCAGAGGGGCGGCGGGTCATGGCGGAGTGGCGCCGGCGCCACCGGAGGACGTCGCCACGAGCAGGCCCTCTTGGGCAAAGCGCCGCGAGAGGACACTCAAGGCACCGCGATTCGCGGTTGAAGAAGCGTCGGCGGAAGGCATTGGCGAATGCTGTGATCGGATATCGTTGCAGCAGGTGGGAGGTCGTTCTTCACGGAAAACAATGATCGTTGGTTGGACATATGGCTCGATACCTCGGACGACACCGACGAGTATGATGATGGTGATGATGATAGCGACTTGGAGTAGTTTCTATCTAGTTGCGTCGTAGTTTATCTATGCTTTCGAACTATCTATCTAGTTGCACCGATGAAAAATACCTTTGTATCATTTTTTATTTATGCACTCTATCTAGTTTTTATTTTATCTATGCTTTCAAAAATAAAATAAAAATATTGTGTGCGCGCTGCATTTTTTACGCTTTGGCGGAGTGTGTGCTGCATTTTAAGCCTTGCTGCTGAAGCGGGCGTGGCCATGTACAAAAAAAAGGCGATGGCAACGCGCTAAAATTGTTTTTTTTGTGGCCGCGTTGCAGGAAGCCTGTTGGAGATGCTTTTACCCTCGCGAACTAGCACGGAACACTAGAGACAGGAAAGTGAACATCTGGCAACTCGTTGTGGTCTAATGAACTGTTACTTAATACTACTACTAACTTCTACTGCCTGCGTCTCATAATAAACGGAGTACAATCAGGAGAGAGTACTTATATGTTTTTTCTGGAAAAGAAAAAGAAACTTGTATATATCTATGGTGTACCCGCAGAATAAACAGAGTACTACCTATGGCCAATTGTATGGGGATTAATTGCGTGGGATTTAATCCTCTGCTGCAGAAGAAACTGCTGGGAAAGGAATACCGTTTCAACATGGATATCAATCGAATCGGATAGTTAATCCCAGACAGCGACCAAAACGCATGGTCTGACTCTGACCGAATCTCCTCGATCTCCGGGAGAGCGTGTATGGCCAAGTCCAACAGGGATCAGCGGCAGCTGTCAGGTTATTAGAACAACTTCAACGGGCCGACCTAAACGGACAGCGATTTCGTCCGTTTTTTTTCCGTTTGGGTCGGCCGCCTGCCCGGCGTCTGTCCAGTTTTTCATATGGGTTGGTAGCACGCCCAACGCGCCAGCCCATATGTGCAGGCGTGGCCAGCTGGCCGCCCAATTTTACATTGATTTGCATCCAAACATATTGTAAAATGAAGATGCAAGAAAAATAGTTTAGCCGCCCAAATAAATAATATAGTTTTACAAGCCAAATACAAATAAAAATGTTTCAGATAGTTTTGCAAACGAGTAAAAGAAGATACATCTATTGGTTGCCAACATGAGTCCACGTATACTCAATCAAATCATTTTGCAGTTGCACGTGAGTTTCCCAATCACGCATGTCTTCATGAAACTGAGTGAACTGCTCAAATGTTGCCGCTACTCCATGCGCAGGCACAACATTCTCACCCTGAAACTGAAAGCCTTGATCGTACAGACGTTCCGGGCGCTCGTCTTCCACGATCATATTGTGCATGATCACACAAGCAGTCATCACCTCCCACAGTTTCTGCGTGCTCCAAGTATTAGCAGGATACCGAACGATGCCCCATCGAGACTGCAAAACACCAAAGGCACGCTCGACATCCTTCCTAGCACTCTCGTGCTCTTGGGCAAATCTTTTCCTTTTCTCTTCGACAGGGTTGGGTATTGTTTTGACAATAGTGGTCCACTGAGAATAGATACCGTCACCCAAATAATACCCTTTGTCGTAGTTGTGGCCGTTGACAGTAAAGTTCACCGATGGGTTGTTGCCTTCAGCAAGCCTAGCAAACACCGGCGAGCGCTGAAGCACGTTGATATCATTGTGTGATCCAGCCATGCCAAAGAAAGAGTGCCAGATCCAGAGATCTTGAGACGCCACGGCCTTTAGTATGACAAATGTAAGCCCCGACATGTCCCTTTATACTGCCCTTGCCAAGCGGAAGGCAGTTCTTCCACTCCAGTGCATGCGATCTATGCTGCCAAGCATCCCGGAAGCCCTCGCCGCATTCATCGCCAAAGACAAGCGGGTTGTATCTTGATTGTAGGCTCTCTCAAGTACTCAGGACAAACACAGCAATCACAGCCTTACAAAACTTATACAGAGACTCTAGGCATGTAGACTCGCTCATACGGACGTACTCGTCAATGAGATCACCGGGCACTCCGTATGCAAACATTCGGATGGCGGCAGTGCATTTCTGATAAGAGGAGAAACCAATCTTGCCGACGGCATCCTCTTTGCACTCGAAGTAGTCATCATAGCCGACCACTCCCTCTCTAATACGGTTGAAAATATGCCTACTCATACGGAACCGGCGACGGAATTTTTGATGTTTGAACAACGGGTTTGTTGTATCAAAGTAGTCCTTCCACAGAAGGAAATGCCCGCTCTCTCGGTTGCGATTCAACGCCGGAAGGTGGCCCGGAATGGAGCCACGGAACAACGGCCGCTGGCTGTTGAGGTGGTGATGGACCAACACGGCAGCCAATATCTCCTCCTCGTCGTCGGACGACGAATCATCGGAGTCGCAAAGGAAATTGTGAAAAAGGAACTCGTCGGCGGAGTCCATTTTCGTACCTTGGCAAGCTGTCGAACAGCTTGCGGACGTCGAAGAAGGAGACGGTCGGCGAGCGGAGACGCGGCGCCCACAGACCAGCTAGCTGCCCCGCCGGCGTCCGACGAGCGTGTTGGTCGGATATGGCGGGGGCGACGAGGCGTCTTGTTCATCATGGCGGGTGGGCGGTGGTGGCGGCGGTGGAACGATTTGCTCCCGCTGCAAAAGCGGCGGCGGCGCATGACGAAGCGAGGTGGCGTTCTTTGGCGGATGTGGGCGGCGGCGCTGGAAGAGTCGCCGGCAAAAATGAGCGGCGGCGGCGGTGACGGAGGAGGCGGGGGCAAGGGTTGCTTGTTGGCTGGGGAAGTGAGAGGGGAGGCCAATGTGACACCGACCGGCAGGCCCGGGGAGAGGAGTAGGCGCGCGCGCGTCCGTCTCGTGTCCGCGTCGACGCAAATCCGGCTTAAAATTAGATCGGGAATGGGTCGCTCGCAGACGAAAAACGGACCCGCGTCCATTTGGGTCGGCGCGTTGGGCCGCCTTTTCTGTCCGCGCTAACCCAAACGGACGGTCCCAGATGAAATGGGTCGCCCCATTGAAATTGCTCTTACTGCTTTCATTCGTACTTTGAGTTGAGCCCTGCACGTTGAGCAATCGGATTTGAGATCGATGGAGAGAGAGACGTACTAGTAGTAGGGATGGGATGGTGATCGCGGTGCGTGTCCTTGAGCTTATCTCCTCCGGACCGGACCGGACGGAATATATATGTGTCATGGTCGGTCCTTGCGTTCCTGTGACGTTGCACGGCGAACACGGGACCATGCATGTATGCACGATGCCACCACCTTGAATGGATTCACATTGCCATGATTGGCTACAGGCCTACGGCCCCGAAGAAGCATTTCAGTTCCCGTTCCGACGACCGACAATAACGTACCTCTGTCCCTGTGTCGCTTTCTTTGGGAATATTCGGCATAATTCCGTCGCTTTTTACAGTAATAGTAATAATAAGGTAGACGTTGGCTGTGATGAATCGACAAATCACTGGGTACATTCCACTCCGGAAGTGGATCCTCTAACATCAAGAAGAGAAGTCACCTAAGCTACAATTCCCTAACTTTCCTCCTTCACATTCATATGATTAAGGCTAAAATGATTTGAATTAATTTGCAAATTACTAATCTATTGTATATATTTACAAAAAATACATACAAACAAAATTATGATGCAATAAAATTAATTTTAATTTTAATTACATGAACAGTAACCACACACATAACCTGCTGGAGTAGATAATTACATTATTTGCTACAGTGCCTCTGACTTTCCTTCTTTGTTTTGCACTAAATTGCACTGTAGCTTAGATGACTTTCCTCCTTAATGTTAGAGGATCCACTTCCTTCCACTCCATCCTACGGGGGAAATCACGTTTGTGGTACGTTTTAATTCTCTGCTAGAACTAATAATATTCTTCTTCAAACGCGGTCCACGGTCACGTAGTACAAGTTACACGTGGGCGCGACAACGCACAGAAATATGTTCCCAGCGAAGCCATCTCTCTTCTTCCGGGGCGCTTCTTTTGGCCTTGTTATAATTGACCGGCGAGCGCGAGACTGGAGCCCAGCAAACGGTCGGTCGATCACGCTGGGTTGGGTTAGGTCTCTCTCTTTTTGCAGTGTGGCAGCATCTTGGGTAGTCATGCTGCCAACCAAACAATCCAGTCCAGCCACTTCCCGTTGCACTCCCGCTTCTTCCTCTCCGAATCCCCCCCAAGACGGGCTACAGAAGAGCCAGCCAGGCCCACGGTGGCTAAGCAACGTTCGTTCAGCTAAAAGCAGCAAAAGGATGAATGAAAATGGAAAAGGGGGAGTAGCCATCGATCGATCCAGCAGCTAGCGAAAAGGATGAGAGCATTCGTACCCAACGGCGCGCGGGGCCAAACCAAACCAAACCAACCAAACTGTTTGCCGGATCCCGAAAGAGAAGCCAGCCGGCCGGCGTCGTGCTCGTGCAGTGCATGCACCTAATAACTGACGACGTTGACCGCACGTCGGGTTGCTGGGTCGGCTTCCATCCGGCGTGGTTTCCTCACGTGCTGCTGCCTCTGGTCTGGATCACCCAACCCAACCAGCAGAGTCCATGGTGCGCAACGTGCTTCTGCCGGACCGGCCACCTAACTGGCCAACGTAGGAGCGCAAGCAGCACGACGGGGTCTCTTCTTTTCTGACAAGTATGTAGAGAGGGCACGTTTTTAGTTGGGCACCCGACAATGGAAAGGAAAACAAACTTCAGATCCACCCAAGTACCCAACCTGCATATGCCTCCTGTCACTCCAAGACTCCCTTTTTTGTTAGGCTTCTCCAAGGCTCGTCTAATCTCTCTTTCACTGCTCTAAAACAATGTGGCCGGGGTGCAAAAGTGACATTCTGCTCCTCTGATGCTTGCCCCCCGTGCTGCGCGCCGGCGTCACGCTGCTTGCTCCGGTGATGAGCATCGTCTTCTTGCTTCGGTGCTGCGCGCCGGCGTCACGCTGCTTGCTCCGGTGATGAGCATCGTCGTCTTGCTTCGGTGCTGCGCGCCCGCCGCCGCCGCGGCGGCGATGCATTTGTGCGGTGGTGCCATACGGAAACACGGTGGATTGGGGTAGGGGATGGAATTTGCTTTTGGGGGGAAGCTTTCTTTCTTTTTGAAAAAAAGACTAGTCTAACGTGGTCTGTTGTGAACCCTCACGACATGTCATCAAATGCAGCCCCATATGTCATAATTACAGTAAAAATGCCCAAATAGACCGATGAGTGTTTTCTGCAAAAGATTTTATCGAGAATCAGTGATTTTTGGCAAAATAATAATAATAATATATAAACCGGTGTTTTCTTCAATTCACTCGTTTTTCTAGTTACCTGATGTCTAGGCGCCCCCTTAATTATAACGTCATTCTTACGCGTTGGTGATCTCAAACATTTACATAGTTGAACTATAATGCTAATGGACTTCAACTATTACACCCCTAGCTGATAAACAATTACTTCCTCCGTCCCATAATATAATAACGTTTTTCAAGCTATGTTAACCTGAAAAACGTTTTTATATTATGGAACGGAGGGAGTAATTAACAAACTATGGCGGCTAGCTGAAAAACAGTTGATCGTCTTGAGTAATCAGTCCTGGATGTGCATCAGACTTGACTTGCGCTAGCGGCTAGCGCTGCCTCCACCAATCCCGGAGCTAGCTCCTGGACCCAAGTCTAGTTTCCGAATACTGCTTCCCACCATTGCTCCAACAAATTCTTTTTTCGAGGTGCAATCAGCGAACTTACAAAAGGAGCCATACTAATAAGAGAGCATGATCCAACCGTGATCAAGATATGATTGGTTATTTCCTTTCTCCGACAAGACCGCCTACATAAAATAAAAGGTTGGTCAGGTCAGGTCAGGTCAGGTCAGATGATATCATCAGAACCAGAAAGAAAAAGAAGCACATGTAAATGCTTGAGATGAGACCAAATATAAACTAACCAGTAGGGGTCATTGGGTCTAGGCTCGACTTGCATGGAGAGTCGCTCGAGCAGCAGCCTGTTGTCTCTGCCTGTCTTTCCACCAACCTTGTACTTGGCTGTGATGTCGGAGATGGTGTTGTAGAGCTCCTCTTTCATCTCTGCAGCCCGCGCCAAGTCTTTTAGCTCTTCCGCCGTGGTGGCCTGTTGATTCGGACAGGTACAAAATCGAGTAATTCGTCCAATCTATCTACTCCCTGTGTCCGTCCGGAATTACTTGTCGCTCGAACGAACCAACGAACCAACGGATGTAATCGGGTAAAATAGTTACTCTATACTCACCCTTGTTTTGCCGAACCACCTTGTCGAGACCCACCGCTGCTGCGTCGAGGCCGCCGCCGACTGCTGCGTTCGCCGGAGCGCGCGGCCACAGAGCCTCATCGCCGCCGCCATGTCGCTTTCTAGTTCTGCGGATCCTCACCTCACCCTAACCTTTGCCTGGTTTATTTTTTACTACATAATAACAGGCGTCAGGCGACCGCGTGTCCGGGTCCGCCACGGCCACCCCTTGGTTGCCGTGTCCCACTCCAACAACGAAAGGAAACAGATTGTGGATCAAACAACAAGTATTTTGGCGAGCGGACGCACTTGCCTTGCGGGTCTGGGCGTCTCCTTCCAACTGCTAGATTATTATTAGAGGTGTGGGCGGGGGACATGGACGGCCTGGATCCGGAGCTTATAAATAGCTTATAAACGACAATAGTAAGAATGACAACAGTGAATGCAAAACATCAAGGGCGCGAGGTAGATGTCACGCCTGCTGATCGATCACAGCAGCGGACTGAAGATGCAGGTTCAGACTCTGAACCCGCAACAGCAAGAGGTGGTCACCAGACAGACCGGGCCCGGCTACAGGAGTAGGTGTGTGTGGGTGCCAGCTGTGGGGTGGCTTACTTGTACGCGCGTGCGTGGACGAGCGAAGGGCATCGAAAGAATGAGTCATTTTTTCCTGTCCACTCCTTCCTCGTGCTTCCTCTCACCTACTCTCCTCTGCTCCTCTCACCCAGATCCCCTCACCCCCTTCTCTCTCAGATCCGGCGACCGGGGCGTGACAATCTGGTAATCAGAGCTTGAATTTTTTTTCCCACCACCCCATTGGCTCGCTGATCGATCGGTAACATCCACCGGGTTAGGTGCGCGTCGCTCCGGCGAGCTCGCACAAAATCTGCCTGGGGTTCGATCCGATCTAGTTCGAAACAACGGCACCACCATCAAGCCATCGGCGCAGACCGCCAGCGTGCTCGACGCCATGTCGGAGACCACGGACAAGTTGCGAGTTTGCTCGAATCATCATCGCCGCCTCGACGCGAATCGAAGATCACGACGAAGCGCCACCAGGCAGATTGCCTACAACGACTGAGTCTCCGCCGAGATCAAGCTCTCTCCAAGCAAATCGACCACCTAAGCCGGCGTGGGACGAGGCCCGCAAGGCTGCGCCGACCGTCGATCCCGCGGCGACCGTCTCGGGAGGCGCATCTCCCTCGGGCGTCACGGCCACCGCGGACTCCTCCATGCATCCTCCACCACCTCCGCCGCCACCACCACCGTTTCGCCCTCCGCCGTTGCCCCTCTACACGGATGGCGCGGCACAGCTTCCGTTCGCCCGCCTCGTCAACCACGGACCATCGCTCCTCACCACGCGGTCCCCGTCGTCCCCGGAGCTCGATCGCCACGGCGACCACTACATCAAGCCGCCCAAGCATGATTTTCCGCGGTTCGACGGCGACGCCCCGCGCATCTGGCTGGACCGCTGCACCACCTACTTCGAGCTGTACTGGGTGCCGCAACACAGCTGGGACACCACCGCAGCGTTGTATATGGACGGACTCGCCGCGATGTGGCTCCAGGCCTATCGACAGACTCACCCGGGTGTGTCGTGGCAAACATTCAGAGCTGCGGTGCGAGAGGAATTTGGTCCAGAGGAATTCGAGGTCCAGATGCATCACTTTGTTCAGTTATGTCAGACCGGCAGTGTTCAGGAATACCGTCAGCAATTCGAGACAGCAATGTATCATCTGATGGCCTTGGATCCAAACCTGAGCCCCAAATTTTTCATATCCCAGTTCCTGATCGGTCTCAAGGATGAGCTGCGCCTGGGCGTTCGGTTGCAAGCACCAACTAGCATCACTCGCGCGGATGTATTCACCCGCATTCAGGAGGAGGAATTGGAGAAACAGCATACTCCGCGCTCGCGCATCACACCAGTGGGGCGTCCACCTCCACCTGCACCACCAGCAGCTGTTGTTCCAGCTCGCGCGGCAGCAGCACCGCGGCAAGGCGCCGATGAGTATGCAAGAGAGCGCCAACTGCATGAGTTTTGCAGAGCGAACGGCATTTGTTTTCGCTGGGGGACAAATACTCGCGTGAGCATCAGTGCAAACGCACCGGCCAGATTCTGATGATCGAGGTGGGCGACTTCGGCGAGATCTTGTCTGATGACACCGTCCACGCCCTGCAATTGCTTGATGCACCCGTCGTTCAAGAGCCGGAATGATGTTCTCTCTCTCAACAGGCTCTGTCAGGCGAGGAAACTCCCTCCACAATTCGCCTACGAGCACAAGTGGGCGATCAGATCATGCTTCTGCTGGTTGATTCAGGGAGCACGCACAGTTTCATCGGCGAAACCTTTCTGCGGCTGCAAGTTCAGACAGAAGAACCTTCCACCGTGTCGATTCGCGTCGCCAATGGTCGAGATTATCTGTGCAACAAAGTGGTGCGAGAATTGGAATGGCACGTGCAGGCCACACCTTCCACATCGATCTCCGGTGCTGCCGCTCGGCGCCTACGATGGAGTTCACGGAATCGACTAGCTAGCGCGCGGTCCCATGAACTGCTTTGGCGGAGAAAACTATCGCGTTTGAAACCAAGGGCAAGCAAGTGCATTTACAAGGCGTCGAACTTCAGATCTTCCTCCCATCGCGGAAATGGATGCATCTGAATTGCACCGCATGGAGATAGCCAACGATATTTGGACAGCAAAGATCTTGGTCACAGTTGAGCGAACAGACAAACTGAACTCGCACCTCCACCTCCGAATTGAAACTTACATGCGAATATGCAGGCGTGTTCGCTGAACCTAAGGTCCTGCCCCCAAGCGAGCAGTATGATCACGCAATCAACTGGAGCTCGGCACTACACCCATCAACACCAGGCCCTACCGTTACTCGCCAGCACAGAAAGACGAAATCGAGAAGCAGGTCCAGGAGATGCTGCAATCAGGGGTCATTGCCCATAGTCTGAGTCCATATGCAGCACCGGTGTTGTTAGTCAAGAAGAAGGACGGCTCGTGGCGCTTTTGTGTGGATTTCAGACGGTTGAACACAGCCACTGTCAAGAACAAGTTCCCATTGCCAGTGGTGGACGAGCTGCTCGATGAGCTAGGAGGAGCAGCATACTTCTCCAAAATCGACTTGCGAGCGGGCTACCATCAGATAAGAATGCGAGAGGAGGATGAGGAAAAGACGGCTTTCAAAACGCACCACGGCCACTACAACTTCAGGGTTATGCCGTTCGGCCTTTGCAACGCCCCGGCAACCTTCCAGTGCCTCATGAACTCGATCTTCGGTCGCCATGTCCGCAAGTTCATCATTATCTTCCTAGATGACATCCTGGTATTCAGTTTTGACTTGCGGGAACACGAGGAACACTGCGCGACGGTCCTCGACTTCTGCGGGCGCACCAGCTCTACGCCAAGGCCTCCAAGTGTTCGTTCGCACGGCAGGAAATCGATTACCTCGGGCACGTCATCTCCAAGAACGTCGTCGCCACGGACGCCAGCAAGACCAGCGCCATGAGTGCCTGGCCCGTGCCCACGATGCCCACCGAGCTCCGCGGCTTCCTCGGCCTCACAGGCTACTACCGCAAGTTCGTGCCACACTATGGCATTATCGCCAAGCCCTTGACGCGTCTACTCACCAAGAAGGGATTTCTCTGGGAAGACAAGGCGCAAACCGCGTTCGAGCTGCTGAAGAAGGCGATGGTGAGCACGCCCGTGCTGGCGCTCCCTGACTTCAAGCGCCCGTTCGCTATCGAGACCGACGCGTGCGACACAGGCGTCGGCGCCGTGCTTACGCAGGACGGCCATCCGGTCGCGTACTGAGCAAAATCTGGCGGCGCAATCAGAAGCTCTCGGCGTACGAGAAGGAATTCCTCGTCGTTATGATGGCGATTGACAAATGGCGCCTGTACCTCCAGCGTGCACCGTTCGAGATCGTCACCGATCACAAAAGTTTGTGTTCCTTGGGCGATCAGCAGCTCGTCACCGACCTGCAGCGCAAGGCGATGTCCAAGATGGTGGGGCTGCAGTTCACGTTCCGCTACAAGAAGGGCACGGACAACGGCGCGGCCGACGCGCTCTCTCGCGTGGGGCACTTGCTAGCCCTCGACGCGCTCTCGGTGTGCCAGCCCCGGTGGCTCCAGGAAGTGGCAAACTCGTATGAGATGATCTGACGCCAAGAACTGCCGCCAAGTTGGCCCTCTGCGACACCGGCGACCGGGCCGCGCTCTGCAGCAAGGGTGATCCGCCCCGCTGGCGGCTCTGGATTAAGCGCCAACACCGCGCTCTGACCAAGCTGATCGCCGACTCCACCACGGTGTGGTGGGTGGGCACTGGAGCCACCGCCACTTACCAAAGACGTCGCAAGGTCTTCGCTGGACCGCTTGAAGCGCGCCGTCGAGGAGTAAATCAGCGGTCGGCATCTGCCAGCATGCCAAGCACGAGCAAACCCATACGACGGGCAAGCTTCAACCGCTGCCAATTCCGCAAGAACCATGGCGCGACATCACCATGGATTTTGTCGAGGGGCTGCCCAAGTCTGATGGTCACCACGCGATCATGGTGGTTGTGGATCGCCTCACCAAGTATGCGCATTTCGTTCCTCTCCGGCACCCTTTCACCGCGGCACAAGTCGCCCGCGCCTTCTGGGACAACATCATCAAGCTCCATGGCGTGCCGCACTCCATCGTTTCCGACCGCGACAAGGTGTTTACCAGTGCAATGTGGCGCAAAATTCTCGCGGCTGCAGGCACCAAGCTGCTATACTCCACGGCGTATCACCCCCTGACGGACGGCCAGACGGAGCGCGTGAATCAGTGCCTGGAAATGTACCTTCGGTGCGCCGTCCACGACGCGCCCAAACAATGGCGCCAGTGGCTCTCCGCGGCCGAATTCTGGTACAATTCCTCCCACCACGCCTCGCTCAAGAGTTCGCCTTTCAAGGCTCTGACGGCGGGAACCAACTCTGGGAGGTCTTCGAGGCAAGCTCCACCGCCGCGGATCGCCAGACGAGATCATTGGGCAACCCACCTTCTGTTGCCGCGCTCGGCTCGAACAGCCTAAGCTCGCTTCAAGAAGCAAGCAGATCGTCCGCCGCCGGCGTGCCTTTGGCGTGGGGAGCAAGTGCTCCTCAAGCTGCAACCATATGCACAATCGTCCGTCGCCAACCGCCGTGCAAGAAGTCGGCGTTCAAGTTCTTCGCCCGTTCACCGTCTTTGAGCGCGTTAGCAACTGGCGTATCGCTGCATTTACCACCGGACAGCCGTATCCATCTGGTCTTCCATGTCTCCCAGCTCAAGCCGTTCGTCCCGACTACACCCCTGTCTTCGCCGAAGTTGCCCAAGATTTCGGACCTCACCGCCGACGATCGTTTTCGGTGGCCATCTGGACCGCCGCATGATGAAGAAAGGGAACGCACCAGTGGTGCAAGTGCAAGTTCGTGGAGCTCTATGGCGCCATCCGCCGCGACACAGGAAGACTACGCCGTCTGCTGGCGCTACTAACGCTGCAGCTTTAGGCGTAAGAGGAAGCCGCTTTGCTTTCGTGGGAGAAATGTCACGCTGCTTGATCGATCACAGCAGCGGATGAAGATCTGAGTTCAGACTCTGAACCCGCAACCGCAAGAGGTGGTCACCAGACAGACCGGGCCCAGCTACAGGAGTAGGTGTGTGTGTGGGTGCCAGCTGTGGGGCGGCTTACTTGTACGCGCGTGTGTGGACGAGCGAAGGGCATCGAATGAATGAGTCATTTCTTCCTGTCCACTCCTTCCTCGTGCTTCCTCTCACCTACTCTCCTCTGCTCCTCTTACCAAGATCCCCTCACCCCCTTCTCTCTCAGATCCGGCGACCGGGGCGTGACAGTAGATGGCAAGCGAACGCGAGCCGTCAGATCTTCGCTTCTCCCTTTGGTCATAACCGTTCGTTAACTGAACCGCTAAGCATTCTTAACTGAAGAATAACAGCCTTGTTTGTATTCAGGCCTGACAATGCCTCCTCCTCCTGAGCGCCAAACATGTCCGCAAGGAGGAAACTCCCACGCTGGATGTCATATCATCGATGATCAGAGCAGAGCAGAGCTATTTACCTCTGCTGTGATGGCATTGCCTACTGCCCGGTCTGTGTTTTCGCCCTACCTCTGCTTTGAGAGTAACCACGCGTTGCTCAAACACATCTGCCCAAAATGTTGCTTCTAGCAACCGCCGCGGGCACACCCCCTTGGGTTTGCAGCATTTATTACCACCATATTTACCTGCCTCTTGGAGCACATTTCGGCAGGCCATCCGCTTTGTGCATAGATAATGTATAACTATCGTGGTGAGCGTTCGACTGTAATAAACACATAAAACAACAGTTTAGTCAACATATCTTAAACCGGATGCCTGCCTGCCTGCCAAAGTAAATTCCCTTGACGGGGGCAAGATGAATGCAGACCAAATAAACAGCCTACAGCGGTGCCAGGGCATAAACTAGTAACTTTTGGACAAGGCATAGACGGTAGCTCGCCACAAAGCTACTGTTACTGTCAACACATATAGTTGTATCTGTATGTACATGAAGAATACCACAACCATTGTCAGGGGCTAAGCTTAATCATGGTGATGGTAAACGGACAACGCTGCAGTCTAGGCGCCAAAAGAAGGGGAAAAAAATCAGGGAATGAGAAATACAACATGGCAATCTCACCTCCCGTTTTAAGATGTCCAGACAAAGTAACTCGGCGACAGCCTTAACCTGGGCACCAGTTGCAGTAACACTTCGGTTTGGAACTGAGATGCTATCTGACGACACGGAGCCCAGAACTGAATTGGCTATTATTTGAGGCACTGAAATAGGAAAAACAGGTCAATCCACTGAAACATGAACCAGGTGCAATGTACTATACATGGAATTCATTGATCTCAGAGAGATCTTTGTTAATGTACTTGCGGCATGCAGTGCTCGCACTGAAGCCCATACAGACTACAGAGGAGGCAAGGAACAAAGTATAAGCATGATATAAGAGGGAGTAGTATCGAGCAGTGCGCAATGCATACCTTAAGTCTCAATGCCATCATGACTGCAGTAACCTTAGTACACTACGTCTTAACCAGAGTGCCAATCCGGTTGCCGTCGAAGGTCATAGCTCGCTCACCACACAGGACCACCCTGATCTGATAATGGCTGCAGCCACAGACAACACAGCACGCGATGCACCAGCTTATACAAATCCGTGTGTTTTCAGTATAAACCTCTCTGCTTACTTCCAAAATAAACCCGCAAAAAGAACGCATGTGAGTAATATGATCCAAGAACCGAGCTCAAACTAATTCTGGAGTGTGGTGGCTCTCAGGTGAATACTTGCGTTCAGATGTACTCCCTCTGTAAAGAAATATAAGAACGTTTAGATCTCATTTATTGATGTAAACGCTCTTATATTTCTTTACGAAGGGAGTACCCAACAAAACCAAATGAGAAGTGAATTCAGACTGTCCACATCACCTCATTGGCATGTGGGGTTCTTGGAGATGGCATCTTTATCGTCAGTAGGATTAGGAATGCTTATAAAAAAATGACATTGTATATGTCTTGACAGCTTGACTCCACATAAACCATACTGATGGTATTTTTAGGACCTTTTCGGACTATGCATAAACCATGGATATATACATAATCGATAGAAATTCCAGTGTTCAAGAAAGCGTTTTTAAGCCACGCATACTTTGTATACTTAACCACATCCGCTTGACGCATAATCGATAGAAATTCCATGCTTACTTAACCAGGTATATTTGCACTTGTATCAAATACCCACAAATGAACAGAATGAAAACACTTTCCTGCTTATTTATCTCACCTCCACAATCAAACAAGTCATGTCACCCCTTAAATTTCCATTCTTCCATTGTCAGTTTGTCATAGGTTCACAGTTCACTACAGCCAGTAGCTGCAGCTGCACATACATGCCCCTGAATAAGCAAAATAGTAAAACACCAGTACTTTCTTCCTGGTACAAAGAAATCATCTCCCTACACAGGCAATAGGACGTTTCTCCAAAGATTAGTAACACACACTCATCTCTCTCCAAGTTAATCAGGTTCTCATAAATACTGAATGTTTGGTTTCATAAGTGAATGAATGCCATATAATATGCACCAAGACCACAGATAACATATATAAACTGAGCCATGGATGATCAGAACCAACACTGCCAAAGACAATGTGAAATATGTCGTCGTGATCAGAGTACACCCGAAGATTCGTGCAAGCATAGAAACAAATTTTGGCAATCAGATTTAACCGATCCAAGGGATGTCAATCGGTTGTTTGACAAGTTAAGGTTTTAATAAAGACATCTCAAAGAAGATAACCCTGAAGGTTAACGAGTACTATTAGTCACTTTGACGGACTTCGGCAAGCAACTCAGTTATACAGTTATGCAAGTTCTTCAGCTCACTGAAGCAAGAGAAAATATACAACTCAATATAGCACAAAACAGAAATTATTGTCAGAAATGTCATACAAGTTCCCCATAACTGTCCTACCAAACATGTCGATTAGTTATTTCTAACAGTCTATATCAAGAATAGCCAACTGTTGTGGACTCAAGGTAAAGTAATAACAATTTGAGAGTTAAAAGAAACTGAAGTAATTAATAAGATTTCTGGAACAAGTCAGAATTGCCCAGTACCAAAGAAGAAGAAACAAGAGATCGGGCAAAACAAAAAAATCTAGAGAGTTCCTGCATAACTTGTGGCATGTGATCAAAATAAGGTAGTCAACATGATAGGAATATCAGCAATCCATAACAGGCAGCTAACCATTCTCTAATATATCACATGTGACAGAACAATCCAGTAATAATTTCTCAAGCAAAACATACCAGTAATATATATGAAAAACCATCAGAGCCATATGGTCACATAGATTCCATATTTGATATTGTCTTGTATTGCAGTTTACCAGCACAAACCGGGGACAATGATACACTTTCCCTACCTAACAAAAAAGTACAGCTATGTTTTCCTAGAGAGAGTTCGCTGTTTCGTGCCATGCTCCACAACTTTCTCTTCAACGTGCAATCCTTTCCTCCGCCTCACAGAATTCATAAGTTTCTTGGCCAAGTTTGGCCCAATGCTTGCCCCATCTCCAAATTCTTCAATCTCCTCCTGTGACTTTGGGACAAAAAAAGGGTCCTCCTGAATAGCATCCCAGTGGCTAAGAACAAGCAGCGCGCTGGCTGCACCTGATGTTAATGTCCTGAGCTGACTAGAAAATCCAATGCTCTCGGCAACAGGCAAGTAAGCATGCACTGTAAATACTGAAGTCCCTTCTTGCATCTCTTCTTTCAAAATCTTCGCTCGTCTCCTGCCAAGAACTGCATATGTTGAACCTAGTTGCTGAGTCGGGGTGGTCAATTCACAGAAATACATGCCTTCGACAAGCCTTGGATTGTTTTGAAGAACGGCTGCTCGGCATGCTTCTTTAACTGCGGTTATTACTTGGCCACTGAAGATGTTGTATTGATCAGATTGATGGGCAGCATCAGAGTTGTCAGCAAATATGTAAGGCTCAACGATAAATGCCAGACCCCACATTGGTTCATCACATAAAGGCCCTGCGTTCGTGGCAAACTGAAATCCTGAAAGAATGCTGTTCCTTAGTGCCACAGATTCTAGATGTAACGATTCAGGAGTATCTGCTGATGATTTACTGCTGTCAGGAGTATGGTTAGCTTCAGCATCAGATCCACTCACAAACCCCAATCTCTCAGAAAAATCTGCTCTACCACGCACAAGAATACCTTGCCTTCCATCTTCCATGGTTATCACACCATCACTTGATTCAACATCAGGCAAGAGAAGGAAGTTTGGGCCAACCTGCCAAGGACCCAAGGACCAGATCCTTTTGAGGTACCCAAGCCATGTCTTTCTACACTTCTGAAGTTTTTCTTTATCCACTTGCTCAGAAATGGCTTCCAATTCACTGTCTATGGCACTGACCATGCGCTGCCTAAGCATCGCAACAGAATCACAATCATCTTGAGAAATTTGTGGGTTTAACATTACACTCCTCTTTGCTGTTTTCCCCTCCATTATTTGACCAAGCAATTGATCACTTTCTTGGAGGACCTTAGTCAGAGCATTGGGAAGTCTTAGGACCTGAACTCTCACAGTGCATCTCCCGTTTGGAGTAGTCCTCTTAACAAATGCATGCGGAGCCTTCAAGCCTTCCAGTAAGCCAGCACCTTCTCCTTCGATCGTCTCTTTAAAGGAGACCAGGGGGTCTGAAACGACCAACTTAACCTTTGCAAACCTTTCCTCCAGATCCTTTTTGCACCGCTCCAAATGAACCTCCCCAGCTGCGGCAAGGATATGTTCACCCCTGTGCGAGACAGTGTACTCAACGAATGGGTCTGCTCGGTTAAGAAGCTTGATCCCCTTAACAAGAGCTCCCAGATCCGTCGGGTTGGCGGGCTCAATTGCAACCTTAAGCATCGGAGACACCTGGAACATCATACTTGAGAAGGGCCAGCAATTCTTGGTGGATGACAATGTGGCACTCTTCAATATATGCTGCCCAAGGCCCTGAATTGCAACCACATTCCCAGCACTCACACTGGCAACTGGTCTCAAGCCCTGTCCCAGCATTTCATACAGGTATTGCAGCTCAATCTCCTGTAAATGCTTCTGCACTGCATCCCCTTTCAGTGGATCGTACAACGCCGACAGCACAAAAACCTTCTGCCCTGCACGAAGAACCCCGCTGAACACTCTCGCAAATGCCATAAAACACTCCTCTGATTCACTTGCATCCTGGTGGTGGTTCAACAACTCACCGTGCACCCCCTTCGGTGGCAACATCTTACATGGCACCGCAAACATCTTCGACACATACACCACCACCGGTGAATCTGCACCCGCATCACAGGTCTCCACACACCTTCTCACCCTCTCTGCCTCCAAGACAACCTCAGCGCAACCAGCAGCATCCTCTGTTGCAAGCTCCCTCTTTGGCATAAGCCTTGCAACCCTGGCCCCTTGAGCGACAACAGGGTCAGGAGTGCATTCGACCACCATTGCCATCACTGAATCTGCCAGCGGCAGCCACCGGCTCATCACAGACTGCAAAACTAACTTTGGGTCCTTGTTCTGCAGCTCCCGCTGCGGAATGTTCAATTTGAAGTTGCTAATGACCTTCTGAACTATCTCCCCGTCCTGCCCCAGCACTCCCTCGTACAATTTCCATAAGGGCTTCAGAATGAACTCCACAAACATGGGCTCCCGGTCAGTACCCTCCATCGCCTTCTTTCCCACAATCATAAAATTCTTCTTACCCTTCTTATCCACCTTTTTGTCCAAGTATCGCGGCCCCCAAAATCCTCTCAGCAAAGCAGAGGCGCTGGCGCCAAGCTTGGTGGCGTACAACTCAGCGAAGTGGTGGATGCGGAAGCCCCAGCCATCGAGGGCGCAGGCGAAGACGACATTGCCCTTTTGGGGCTGGAAGGCGTCCTCCTCGTCGTCGTCAGCATCTTCCGGGAGATCGTCCTGCGAGGCTGACGAGCTGGAGGACGGTTGGTCCTCGAGGGAGGCGAGGACGGAGAAGTAGGAGTGCGAGCGCAGCGCGGAGTAGATGGAGTTGACGTCGGAGAGGATGCGGTGCAGGCGCGTGTAGGCCTCGGCGGGGGTGAGGTGGAGCTCGGTGATGAGGCGGTCGAGCTTGTTGAGGACGAGGCAGGGGCGGAGGCGCTCGAGGAAGGCCTGGCGCAGCGCGGCGTGGGTCTGGATATGGACGCCCTCGACGGCGTCGACGAGGATGAGCGCCGAGTCGGAGAGGCGCGCGGCGGAGGAGACCTCGGAGCAGAAGTCGATGTGGCCCGGGGAGTCGATGAGGTTGACCCGGTGCGCGGCGGGGCCGTCGCCGTAGCGGAGGAGCACGGCGGCGGACTTCATGGTGATGGCCCGGCGCTGCTCCTCGTCGAGGTAGTCCATGAAGCGGAGGCGGCCGGCGAGCCTGGGGTGGAGCAGGCCGTCGCCGCAGGAGGCGACGAGGTGGTCCGCCAGCGTGGTCTTCCCGTGGTCGACGTGCGCCAGGATGCACGTGTTGCGGACGCGCCGGGGGTCCGCCGGCAGCGCCGTGCTCTCCGCCGCCGCCATCGCGGTGGGAGGTGGTGCTAGTTAAGTCGGGCTAGAGGAGCGTGGAGGCGGCGAGGAAGCCGGCGGCGGCGGCGGGTGACGCGGGTTTGGGGAGGAGGCTGATCCGGGCGGCAGAGGAGCGGCGGCGGCGGGGAGAAACCCTAGCGCTCGTGTCGGGACGAGGGGATTTGTCCCTGCGGGAGAGGAGGAGCGGACCGAAACGATTGTCTCTTCCTAGTGGCAATCTGACCGTAAATACTGATAGTTCTAGGGTCAAAGGGGTATACCGGTCGGATTCTAAGTGGCTCTGGCCCGGTCCGAAGGAACTTGGCGCTCAAGTTTGATCCACGAAACTTGGCAGCAACGAATAGGCGCTTCTATAATCTCAAAAAAGAGAAAAAAATAAAAACCAAAGCCTGTTTACAGGAAATTTGTAGAAAAAGATAGTAATTTTGTAAGAAAAAAATATATTTAAAGCCCTTTAGTTTGTTTTTCTTTTTTTGAATTTTCACCGGGGAACTCCCCCACCTGAATATATATTTGAGCCAGCCAGTCAATACATCAGTACAACCACCGGGTCCGCAGCAGAGGGGAGGGAAGAGAACACAACCTGAACTACATTTTTCACATTTTTACAGCAGGACATGCAGCCACACATCAATGTGCCCACGATCATCGGGACGAAAACGGCAAAGCCAGAGGACGGCGTCGTCGCGGCAGGCCTTTAAAGTAGCAGCCAGAGAGGGGAATTCCCGCCTGAACACCACAGCATTCCCCCGCTTCCACAGGTGCCAATAGCAGAGCTGCACGAACGCCCGTGGCAACGCGGTGCCGACAACTCCAGAGACATTGAAGAGGTGCAGCCCCCCGCACAGCGGCCCTCAAGGTGGAGAGGCGCAGGGTGTCCCAGAACGCCAGCGAAAAGGAGCAACCAAAGATCAGGTGGTCAGGTGTCTCTAGGGCAGCCCCGCACACCGAGCAACCGGCATGACGCGACTCCACAATGTGTTTCTTCAGCAGGTTGTCACGGGTGTGAACTCGACCAAGCGTCAGTAGCCAAGTGAAGAAACTGACCCTGGACGGCGTCGGCGAGCTCCAAAGGAAGGCAGCGTTCTCGACGACCTTACCACCAAGGCAGAGAAGTTTGTAGGCTGCATTCGAGGCTAGCTTCTCCTTCTTCTTCCCACACGGCACCAGGGACCAGACTCGCCTAAACCTTGGACGTTCCATGAAAGAAGAGAAAGAGTTACATTAGGAGGACTAGCCAAGGGGACACAACAACATCACCCGAGAACGAACGGAAACAAAGACAGATACATGCCTCCCAAACGGGCGGGAAGAAACAGCAATAGCGATCATGGCAGGACGAGGACGCATTGGGCATCTACACATCAGCAGCGCGGGGCACCGAGGTGGAGGGGATGGAAGCGGCAGCACAGAGCTCGTTGTAGGATCTTGAGAAGAGGTGTCTAAAGGGGGGGGGGGGCGTGAATAGACACTAAGTACCAAAGTTGCAGTTTTTAAACTCTTTTAGGTTTAAGTGGAGTCTAGGCACAAGTTTAACATTCTCAATACAAAACAAGCAAGCATGCAAAGATATGTAGGCAGCGGAAAATAAAGCATGCAACTTGCAAGAATGTAAAGGGAAGGGTTTGGAGGATTCAAACGCAATTGGAGACACGGATGTTTTTGTCGTGGTTCCGATAGGTGGTGCTATCGTACATCCACGTTGGTGGAGACTTCAACCCACGTAGGTAACGGTTGCGCGAGTCCACGGAGGGCTCCACCCACGAAGGGTCCACGAAGAAGCAACCTTGTCTATCCCACCATGGTCGTCGCCCACAAAGGACTTGCCTCACTAGCGGTAGATCTTAACGAAGTAGGCGATCTCCTTGCCCTTACAAACTCCTTGGTTCAACTCCACAATCTTTTCGGAGGCTCCCAAGTGACACCTAGCCAATCTAGGAGACACCACTCTCCAAGAAGTAACAAATGGTGTGTTGATGATGAACTCCTTGCTCTTGTGCTTCAAATGATAGTCTCCCCAACACTCAACTCTCTCTCATAGGATTTGGATCTGGTGGAAAGAAGATTTGAGTGGAAAGCAACTTGGGGAAGGCTAGAGATCAAGATTCATGTGGTTGGAATGGAATATCTTGGCCTCAACACATGAGTAGGTAGTTCTCTCTCTAACTGGTAAGTTGGAAGTGTAGGCTTGTTCGATGGCTCTCTCCACGAATGAAGAGGGGTGGAGGGGTATATATAGCCTCCACACAAAATCTAACTGTTACACACAATTTACCAAACTCGGTGGGACCGAATCATCAAACTCGGTCGACCGATTTAGTAAACCTAGTGACCGTTAGGGTTTTCGGTGGGACTGAAATGCATCTCGGTAGGACCGATATGGTTAGGGTTAGGGCATAACGTAATCTCGGTGAGACCGATTACACAAACTCAGTGAGACCGATTTTGGTGATTAAACCAGAGAGTTGGTCAGGCAAACTCGGTGAGACCGATTACTCAAACTCGGTGAGACCGATTTGGGTAATAAGTTAACCAGAAAGTTTGCATTGTAATCTCGGTAGTACCGATTGCACAAACTCGGTGAGACCGATTTTGGTAATGGACATACACAGAGAGATTACAATCCCATCTCGGTGAGACAGAGATCCCTATCGGTGAAACCGATTTGCTTAGGGTTTGTGGCAGTGGCTATGACATCTGAACTCGGTGGCGCCGGATAGAAAGAATCGGTAGGGCCGAGTTTGACTTTGGGTTTAGGTCATATGTGGATGTGAGAAAGTAGTGGAGGGTTTTGGAGCATATCACTAAGCACGTGGAGCAAAAGGCTCATTAAGCAACACCTCATCCCTTCTTGATAGTATTGGCTTTTCCTATAGACTCAATGTGATCTTGGATCACTAAAATGTAAAATGTAGAGTCTTGAGCTTTTGAGCTTGAGCCAATCCTTTGTCATTAGCATCTTGAAGGAGTTCCCACATCCTTTAGTCCATGCCACTCCATTGTTGAACTTATCTGAAACATACTAGATAAAAGTGTTAGTCCAACAAGAGATATGTTGACATTAATTACCAAAACCACCTAGGGAGCACTTGTGCTTTCACTCATCCACCGCCTTCCTCCCCAGAGGGTGAACCACCGCCTCCAACACCTTGTTGCGGAGGGCCTTGCCCCAGAGCCGAGGCGAGCAGCCGAGGAGGGCCTCCTTCAGAGCCCAGCGTGTGACCGCCTTCTCCTCCATGCTAACAAAGGTGTCGGATTCGAGAAGAGCGAGGCGGGAGCTGCGTCGTTGTGCTCCCAGGTTACCGGTGGAGGTGACGTTGGGGGCGGCCTCATTGTCGTCACTCCCCTCCAGCTCAAAGATGGCGATGGAGGAGCGAGCCCATCCCGAGCCATGGGAAGAAAGCGGAAGAGAGGGCGGGCTCCAAGACCGGCAACTCTCCCCTGCAGGAGTGGGGAAGGAGGGCATTCAGGACACGGAGGAGGGTGGCCAGCTGTCCTCCCCCTCCACGGTGCTCGGCCAAGTCGACAGGGCCGGCGCCCAGCGAACGCTGAATAGGGCAGCCGAGGAGGGCACGCTGGTTGTGGGCGAACGACGGCGGCCCCTAAGTGAAGAACGGGATGTACTCACCGTCATCACCGAAGGGCGCGGCCATGTCCCAGAACTTGAGGGCCTCGATGAATATGACGCGCGCCCCCCAACGCCCACCCCATGGCCCAACGTCGGAAGGGAGGTCGCGCGAGCGCTCCATGAGGACGACGACACGGACCATGGCCAGTTCCCGACCGACGACGACACGTGGGTCCACTTCCAACAGGTTGCTGAAGCCGGAGAAAGCGGCACGGATCCCAACAGGGTTGAGGAACTCCACGGGGAAGGAAGACGCAGCGAGGAGAACGCAGAAACGGGTGCGTTGGGGGACACTCCCGAACTCCTCCTCTCGGTGTAGGTTAATGCGCGCCTCCTCATGGAAGAAAGGATGGCGGCGCATGGCAACCTCGCGATCCGCCCAGGAGGCGAAACGCGGGTACATCACCTCAACCGAGGAGGGGACAATGTCGAAGGAGAGGTTGCCCACCCCCCGTGCCAGCGCCGTCTGCACCACAACAGTGGTGTTGATGAAGGCGGAAGGAGGCTCGATGGAGACGACAACAAGGGGCATTACCGCCTCGTAGTCGTCCTCCGGCATGTAGACCTCGACAAAGGTCGGCTGGTCGGAGTCGTTCCCAAAGGACGGGGCCCCGGAGGATACGGCCGTCCCGGAGGAGGAGGATGAGCGGGACGAGCCGCTCGAAGAAGGAGGCCCCCGGGGCAGCATGAGCTCAGGCGGGGGAGGAGCGGTAGCCATCGGGGGCGGGAGCGGCAGGTCAGGGTGGCCACGCAGCTCGGGGTCGATCGACATAAAGGTGATGGAGACGTCGCGGGCCGGCGGCGGGGGGGAAGGGGGTAGGAGCGGCACACCCGCTCTCAGGAGTGTCAAGGCGGCGAGGGCGCAGCAAGGGGGGCCCCCGCAGCACGACACATGGCCCCGGGGGAGGGCGTCGGGGCGCGCTGGGGGCGGGCGAGGGGTGGAGGCATGGAGGAGGCGGTGGTGGGGGCGATGTCTGATGTCTACTACACAACCTTCTTCTTGTAGACGTTGTTGGGCCTCCAAATGCAGAGGTTTGTAGGACAGTAGCAAATTTCCCTCAAGTGGATGACCTAAGGTTTATCAATCTGTGGGAGGCGTAGGATGAAGATGGTCTCTCTCAAACAACCTTGCAACCAAATAACATAGAGTCTCTTGTGTCCCCAACACACCCAATACAATGGTAAATTGTATAGGTGCACTAGTTCGGTGAAGAGATGGTGATACAAGTGCAATATGGATGATAGATATGAGTATTTGTAATCTGAAAATATAAAAACAACAAGGTAGCAAGCGATAAAAGTGAGCGTAAACGGTATTGCAATGCTAGGAAACAAGGCCTAGGGTTCATACTTTCACTAGTGCAAGTTCTCCCAACAATAATAACATAATTTGATCATATAACTATCCCTCAACATGCAACAAAGAATCACTCCAAAGTCACTAATAGCGGAGAACAAACGAAGAGATTGTGGTAGGGTACGAAACCACCTCAAAGTTATTCTTTCTGATCGATCCATTCAAGAGCCGTAGTAAAATAACACGAAGTTATTCTTTCCGTTCAATCTATCATAGAGTTCGTCTAGAATAACACCTTAAGACACAAATCAACCAAAACCCTAATGTCACCTAGATACTCCAATGTCACCTCAAGTATCTGTGCGTATGATTATACGATATGCATCACACAACCTCAGATTCATCTATTCAAACCAACACAAAGTACTTCAAAGAGTGCCCCAAAGTTTCTACCAGAGAGTCAAGACGAAAACGTGTGCCAACCCCTATGCATAAGTTCACAAGGTCACTGAACCCGCAAGTTGATCACCAAAACATACATCAAGTAGATCATGTGAATATCCCATTGTCACCACAGATAAGCACATGCAAGACATACATCAACTGTTCTCAAATCCTTAAAGACTCAATCCGATAAGATAACTTCAAAGGGAAAACTCAATCCATTACAAGAGAGTAGAGGAGGAGAAACATCATAAGATCCAACTATAATAGCAAATCTCGCGATACATCAAGATCGTGCCATATCAAGAATACGAGAGAGAGAGAGAGAGAGATCAAACACATAGCTACTGGTACATACCCTCAGCCTCGAGGTTGAACTACTCCCTCCTCGTCATGGAGAGCACCGGATGATGAAGATGGCCACGGTGAGGGATCCCTCCCGTAGGTGCCTAACAGGCCCCAATTGGTTTTGGTGGCTACAGAGGCTTGCGGCGGAACTCCGATATATTGTGTTCTCGATGTTTTTAGGGTATATGGATATATATATATATATATATATATATATATATATATATATATATATATATATAGGCTAAAGAAGTCGGTCGGGGAGCCACGAGGGCCCACGAGGTGGGCGCGCCTGGGGGCAGGCACGCCTCCGCCTCGTGGCCACCTCAAGCTTCCTTGACTTCAACTCCAAGTCTCTTGGATCACGTTAGCTCCAAAAGCACGCCTCAAGGTTTCATTCCGTTTGGACTCCATTTGATATTCCTTTTCGCTAAACATCAAACAAGGGAAAAGATGAAACCGCACTGGGCTCGGGTTAATAGGTTAGTCCCAAAATAATATAAAAGTGTTTAATAAAGCCCATAAACATCCAAAACAGATAATATAATAGCATGAATACTTCATAAATTATAGATACGTTGGAGACGTATCAGCATCCCCAAGCTTAATTCCTGCTCGTCCTTGAGTAGGTAAATGATAAAAGAAATAATTTATGAAGTGTGAATGCTAGCAGGTGCACAAGTTTGATCAATGATAATTTCAATCACCTTTTCTAGCATCCTTATATATCATAACGGTAGCTCATCTCATCTCATGATCAAGTAACAAGCTATTCACATGTTAAAGTATAGATCATAAACTTTCTTGAAAACTAACAAACCGTGTTATCAATCATCAAACAATTACAATTCATCTTATTTTCAGGAAGAATCTATGTCGGAGCTTTGATTTAGCAAACTCCACATACTCAACTATCATTTAGTCTTTCACAATTGCTAACACTCACGCGATATTTATGGGTTCAAAGTTTTAATCGATTACGAGAAAGATAGGGGCTTATAGATTCGCCTCCCAACCTTTTACCTCAAGGGTAATGTCAATAATAATAGTTCATGATGCCTTACATCCAATTGGATATATATATCAGAATCTTTCCAACACAATGTGCTTGCCAAAGGATAAAATGTAAAAAGGAAAGGTGAAGATCACCATGACTCTTGCATAAGGTAAAAGATAGGCCCTTCGCAGAGGGAAGCAGAGGTTGCCATGCGCTTTTATAGTTGGATGCACAAAATCTTAATGCGAGGGAACGTCGCTTTATATTGCCACTTGTGATAGGGACCTTTATTATGCAGTTCGTCGCTTTTATTGCTTCCATATCTCAAGATCGTATAAAGCTTATTTTCTCCACACTAAAAAAGCATACATATTTAGAGAGCAATTTTTATTGCATTCACCGATGTCAACTTACTTGAAGGATCTTACTCAATCCATAGGTAGGTATGGTGGACTCTCATGGCAATACTGGTTTAAGGGATGTTTGGAAGCACAAGTAGTATCTCTACTTGGTGCAAAGAATTTGGCTAGCATGAGGGGGAAAGGCGAGCTCAACGTGTTGGGCGATCCATGACAATATACTTTATTTCGGATATAAGAAAACATAACTCATTACATTGTCTTCCTTGTCCAACATCAACCTTTTAGCATGTCATATTTTAATGAGTGCTCACAATTACAAAAGATGTCCAAGATAGTATATTTATATGTGAAATCTCTCTTCCTTCAATATTCTTTCATGAATTGTTCAAGTGACCAATACAATGTTTGCTAACCTTCAATAAATTTACCACCTCTACTTCTTATATGTAAAGTCATTACTCCCCATGGGATAAGCATATGAAACATATATAATTTAAGATTTATGATATTCAAATCATTCAACTATTTATTCATAGGATATAAGTGAAGCACGCGAGTAAATGACAAACTACTCCAAAAAGATATAAGTGAAGATTAATGAGTAGTTAAATAATTATGTAGCTATGTGAAGACTCTCTCCCATTTTAAGAATTTCAGATCTTGATACTTTATTCAGATAGCAAGCAGAACAAAATAAAATAAAATGACGCTCCAAGCAAAACACATATCATGTGGTGAATAAAAATATAGCTCCAAGTAAAGTTACCAATGAACGAAGACGAAAGAGGGGATGCCTTCCGGGGCATCCCCAAGCTTAGCCTCTTGGTTATCCTTGAATATTACCTTGGGGTGCCTTGGGAATCCCCAAGCTTAGGCTCTTGCCACTCCTTATTCCATAGTCCATCGAATCTTTACCCAAATCTCGAAAACTTCACAACACAAAACTTAACAGAAAACTCGTAAGCTCCATTAGCGAAAGAAAACAAAACACCACTTCAAGTACTATATTGAACTCATTATTTATTTATATTGGTGTTAAACTTACTTTATTCCAACTTCTCTATGGTTTATAAACTCTTTTACTAGCGATAGACTCATCAAAATAAGCAAACAACACACGAAAAACAGAATCTGTCAAAAACAGAACAGTCTGTAGTAATCTGTAACTAACGCAAACTTCTGCAACTCTAAAAATTCTACCAAAATAGGACAACCTAAATAATTTGTTTATTGATCTTCTGCAACTGGAATCAGTATCATATCACGTTCTGGTAATTTTTAACAATTGTTTTCGCGAACAGAAAGTTTCTGGAATTTTCAGCAAGATCAAATAAATATTATCCAAGAAAATCCTATAGGTTTAACTTGGCACAAACACTAATTAAAACATAAAACCACATCTAACCAGAGGCTAGATATATTATTTATTACTAAATAGGAGCAAAAAGCAAGGAACAAAAAATAAAATTGGGTTGCCTCCCAACATGCGCTAACGTTTAACGCCCGTAGCTAGGCATGATGATTTCAATGATGCTCACATAAAAGATAAGAATTGAAAAATAAAGAGAGCATCATGAAGAATATGACTAGCACATTTAAGTCTAATCCACTTCCTATGCATAGGGATTTTGTGAGCAAACAACTTATGGGAACAATAATCAACTAGCATAGGAAGGCAAAACAAGCATAACTTCAAAACTTTAAGCACATAGAGAGGAAACTTGATATTATTGCAATTCCTACAAGCATATATTCCTCCCTCATAATAATTTTCAGTAGCATCGTGAATGAATTCAACAATATAACCATCACATAAAGCATTCTTTTCATGATCTACAAGCATAGAATTTTTATTACTCTCCACATAAGCAAATTTCTTCTCATCCGGAATAGTGGGAGTATCATAAGAGACTCGAATACTATAAATTGTTTCCACATTAAAAGAGTAATATTCAGAAAAAGGGTAATCATAATCATGACAAGTTGTATAAATATAATCATCACTACTTTTTATAGCATAAGTTTCATCACAATAATCATCATAAGTAGCAACTTTGTTCTCATCATAATCAATTGAAACCTCTTCCAAGATAGTGGAATCATTACTAAATAAAGTCATGAACTCTACAAATCCACTTCCATAATTATCATAATAAGATTCAACATCCTCCAAAATAGTGGGATCATTACTTCCTAAAGTTGACACTCTTCCAAACCCACTTTCATCAATATAATCATCATAAGTAGGAGGCATGCTATCATCATTATAAATTTGCATATCAAAACTTGGGAGACTAAAAATATCATCTTCATTAAATATAGCATCCCCAAGCTTGGGACAAACATTAATTGCAGAAAATATATTCTCAAAAACATCATCTTCATCAAACATAGCATCCCCAAGCTTGGGCCTTTTCATATCATAAGCATAATCACTCTCATCACTAATAGTATGGATAGCACCAATAGTATAGCGTTTATCATCATCACGATGAGTAATAGGAGCAACATCATTTGGGAGAGATACCTTTCTACCTTTGCTTCTCCGTCTTTTCTTTTTCTTCTTCACACCATGTGTGGGTTCAATCCTCTTTTTGGAGCTCCTTATTAATGAGATTGGTTGAATAGAAAGCTCCTCCTCGTTACCACATTCATCATAAGAAATAATAGGAGAATATTGGGAAGTCTCTTCCCTTTCATTAGTATTCTCTTCATCTTCTATTTGTTTTCTTTTCTTTATGTAATTGGAAATATAAGGATTTTCAATGCAATTTACCGCACAATACATATAAATTTCTTCTAGATCAAAATCAAGAACTCTATCAAGGGCAAATTCTGGAATAACCTTAGTTATACGTTTCATTTATTCATAACCCAAGAGCAAACTAAGTTCATTATGATGTGCAAGGGAAATCAAGTCATCACCATTTTTGGACACGATACAATCATGAAACAATTTGCATTGGGTACTGAAATGATCACGTTCATTGCAAAGTTCACAAGTACGGCTAAGAAAGTTTAAATTTTCAGCACAAACATCTAGCCTTTCTTGCAACCATTTAGTTTCCAAATACTTATGCCTCTTGCAAAATCTATCTTCCCTGTTTGGTATGTACTTGCAAACTCTATGCACTCCACAAAAATTGACATGCTTATAAGAGATATTTTCATCATGACTAGTGCAATCATCATTAGTACTATGGATATTCAAAGAGTTCATACTAACAACATTGCAATCATGCTCATCATTCAAAGATTTAGTGCCAAACGTTTTTATGCATTCTTCTTCTAATAATTTGGCACAATTTGTTGGGGAACGTAGTAATTTCAAAAAAATTCCTACTCACACACAGGATCATGGTGATGCATAGCAACGCGAGGGGAGAGTGTGTCCACGTACCCTCGTATACCGAAAGCGAAAGCGTTAGCACAACGCGGTTGTGTAGTCGTACGTCTTCACGATCCTACTGATCCAAGTACCGAACGTACGGCACCTCCGAGTTCAGCACACGTTTAGCTCGATGACGTCCCGCGAACTCCGATCCAGTAGAGCTTCACGGGAGAGTTCCGTCAGCACGGCGGCGTGATGACGGTGATGATGTTGCTACCGACACAGGGCTTTGCCTAAGCACGATCTTTACGTCTCGACCATTTCGAGACTCCTCGTCATGTCATCCGGGGCTCCGAACTACCTTCAGTACATCAATACACATAAACTCATAATACAAATCGTCACCGAACTTTAAGCGTGCAGACCCTACGGGTTCGAGAACTATGTAGACATGACTGAGACTCGTCTCCGGACAATAACCAATAGCGGAACCTGGATGCTCATATTGGCTCCTACATGTTCTACGAAGATCTTTATCAGTCAAACCGCATAACAACATACGTTGTTCCCTTTGTCATCGGTATGTTACTTGCCCGAGATTCAATCGTCGGTATCTCAATACCTAGTTTAATCTTGTTACCAGCAAGTATCTTTACTCATTCTGTAATACATCATCCCGCAACTAACTCATTAGTTACAATGCTTGCAAGGCTTATAGTGATGTGTATTACCGAGTGGGCCCAGAGATACCTCTCCGACAATCGGAGTGACAAATCCTAATCTCGAAATACGCCAACTCAACAATTACCTTCGGAGACACCTGTAGAGCACCTTTGTAATCACCCAGTTACGTTGTGACGTTTGGTAGCACACAAAGTGTTCCTCCGGTAAATGGGAGTTGCATAATCTCATAGTCATAGTAACATGTATAACTCATGAAGAAAGCAATAGCAACATACTAAACGATCAAGTGCTAAGCTAACGGAATGGGTCAAGTCAATCACATCATTCTCCTAATGATGTGATCCCGTTAATCAAATGACAACTCATGTCTATGGCTAGGAAACTTAACCATCTTTGATTCAACGAGCTAGTCAAGTAGAGACATACTAGTGACACTCTTTTTGTCTATGTATTCACACATGTATCAAGTTTCCGGTTAATACAATTCTAGCATGAATAATAAACATTTATCATGGAATAAGGAAATAAATAATAACTTTATTATTGCCTCTAGGGCATATTTCCTTCAGTCTCCCACTTGCACTAGAGTCAATAATCTAGTTCACATCTCCATGTGATTTAACACCAATAGTTCACATCACCATGTGATTAACACCCATAGTTCACATCGTCATGTGACCTGTTAGGGAACGTAGTAATTTCAAAAAAAATCCTACGCACACGCAAGATCATGGTGATGCATAGCAACGAGAGGGGAGAGTGTTGTCCACGTACCCTCGTGAGACCGAAGCGAAGCGCTATGACAACGCAGTTGATGTAGTCGACGCCTTCACGATCCGACCGATCCAAGCACCGAACGATGGCACCTCCGAGTTCAGCACACGCTCAGCTCGATGACGATCCCGGACTTCGATCCAGCAGGGTGTCGGGATGAGTTCCACAAGACGACGGCGTGCAGGACGATGATGATGTTCTATCGACGCAGGCTTCGCCTAAGCACCGCCACGATATGACCGAGGTGGAATATGGTGGAGGGGGGCACCACACACGGCTAAGGAACGATCACGAAGATCAACTTGTGTGTCTCTGGGGTGCCCCCCTGCCCCCGTATATAAAGGATCAAGGGGGGAGGCCGGTCGGCCCTTGGGGGCGCGCCAAGGAGGAGGAGTCCTCCTCCTAGTAGGAGTAGGACTCCTCTTCCTACTCCTACTAGGAGGGGGAAAGGAAGGGGAGAAGGAGAGGAAAGAGGGGGTGCCGCCTCTCCTAGTCCAACCCGGACCAGAGGGGAGGGCGCGCGCCCATCCTGGCTGCCCTCTCTCTCTCCACTAAAGCCCATAAGGCCCATTACTTCTCCCGGGGTTCCGTAACCTCCGGCACTCCGTTTTCTCGAAATCACCCGAACACTTCCGTGTCCGAATATAGTCGTCCAATATATCAATCTTTATGTCTCGACCATTTCGAGATTCCTTGTCATGTCCGTGATCATATCTGGGACTCCGAACAACCTTCGGTACATCAAAACTTATAAACTCATAATAAAACTGTCATCGTAACGTTAAGCGTGCGGACCCTACGGGTTCGAAAACTATGTAGACATGACCTAGAACTGTTTCCGGTCAATAACAATAGCGGAACCTGGATGCTCATATTGGCTCCTACATATTCTACGAAGATCTTTATCGGTCAAACCGCATAACAACATACGTTGTTCCCTTTGTCATTGGTATGTTACTTGCCCGAGATTCGATCATCGGTATCCAATACCTAGTTCAATCTCGTTACCGGCAAGTCTCTTTACTCGTTCCGTAATGCATCATTTCGTAACCAACTCATTGGCCACATTTCTCGGAAGGCTTATAGTGATGTGCATTACCGAGAGGGCCCAAAGATACCTCTCCGACAATCGGAGTGACAAAACCTAATCTTGAAATACGCCAACCCAACATGTACCTTCGGAGACACCTGTAGAGCACCTTTATAATCACCCAGTTACGTTGTGACATTTGGTAGCACACAAAGTGTTCCTCCGGTAAACGGGAGTTGCATAATCTCATAGTTGTAGGAACTTTGTATAAGTCATGAAGAAAGCAATAGCAACATACTAAACGATCAAGTGCTAGGCTAATGGAATGGGTCAAGTCAATCACATCATTCTCCTAATGATGTGATCTCGTTAATCAAATGACAACACATGTCTATGGTTAGGAAACATAACCATCTTTGATTAATGAGCTAGTCAAGTAGAGGCATACTAGTGACATTATGTTTGTCTATGTATTCACACATGTATCATGTTTCCGGGTAATACAATTCTAGCATGAATAATAAACATTTATCATGATATGAGGAAATAAATAATAACTTTATTATTGTCTCTAGGGCATATTTCCTTCAGTCTCCCACTTGCACTAGAGTCAATAATCTAGTTCACATCATCATGTGATTTAACACCAATATTCACATCTGTATGTGATTAATACCCATAGTTCACATTGTCATGTGATCAACACCCAAAGGGTTTACTAGAGTCAATAATCTAGTTCACATCACTATGTGATTAACACCCAAAGAGTACTAAGGTATGGTCATGTTTTGCTCGTGAGAGAAGTTTAGTCGACGGGTCTGTCACATTTAGAGTCGTATGTATTTTGCAAATATTCTATGTCTTTAATGCTCTGCATGGAGCTACTCTAGTTAATTGCTCCCACTTTCAATATGTATCCAGATTGAGACTTAGAGTCATCTGGATCAGTGTAAAAGTTTGCATCGACGTAACTTTTACGATGAACTATTTTATCACCTCCATAATCGAGAAACATCTCCTTAGTCCCCACTAAGGATATTCTTGACCGCTGTCCAGTGATCTACTATTAGATCAAAATTCTATTCCTTTGCCAAACTCAGAGCAAGGTATACAATAGGTCTGTTATACAACATAGCATACTTTATAGAACCTATGCATGAGGCATAGGGAATGACTTTCATTCTTCTTTTCTATTTTCTGCCGTGGTCGGGATTTGAGTCTTACTCAATTTCACACCTTTGCAACACAGACAAGAACTCTTTCTTTGACTATTCCATTTTGAAATATTTCAAAAATCTTGACAAGGTATGTACTTATTGAAAAACTTATCAATCGTTTTGATCTATCTCAATAGATCTTGATGCTCAATATGTAAGTAGCTTTACTGAGGTCTTTCTTTTTAAAGAACTCCTTTCAAATACTCCTTTATGCTTTCAGAAAAATTCTACATCATTTCTGATCAACAATATGTTACTCACGTATATTTATCAGATAGGCGGTAGTGCTCCCACTCACTTTATTGTAAATACAGGCTTCACCGCAAGTCTGTACAAAACTATATGCTTTGATCAACTTATCAAAGCGTATATTCCAACTCTGAGATGCTTGCACCAGTCCATAGATGGATCGCTGGAGCTTGCACATTTTGTTAGCATCTTTAGGATTGACAAAACCTTCTGGTTGCATCATATGCAACTCTTCTTTAATAAATCCATTAAGGAATGCAGTTTTGACATCCATTTGCCAGATTCCATAAAACGTGGAAATTGCTAACATGATTCGGACAGACTTAAGCATCGTTACGAGTGAGAAAATCTCATCGTATTCAACACCTTGAACTTGTCGAAAACCTTTTGCAACAAGTCGAGCTTTGTAGATAGTAACACTACTATCAATGTTCGTCTTCCTCTTGAAGATCCATTTATTTAACTTGACTTGCTGATCATCGAGCAAGTCAACCAAAGTCCATACTTTGTTCTCATATATGGATCCTATCTCAGATTTTATGGCCTCAAGCCATTTCACGGAATTTGGGCTCATCATCGCTTCCTCATAGTTCGTAGGTTCATGATGGTCTAGTAACATGACTTCTAGAACAGGATTACCGTACCACTTTGGTGTAGATCTTATTCTGGAAGACCTACGAGGTTCGGTAGTAACTTGATCTGAAGCTTCATGATCATCATCATTAGCTTCCTCACTAATTGGTGTAGGAATCACAGGAACTGATTTCTGTGATAAACTACTTTCCAATAAGGGAGCAGGTACAGTTACCTCATCAAGTTCTACTTTCCTCCCACTCACTTCTTTCGAGAGAAACTCCTTCTCAAGAAAGGATCAATTCTTAGGAACAAAGATTTTGCATTCGGATCTGTGATAGAAGGTGTACCCAACAGTTTCCCTTGGGTATTCTATGAAGACGCACTTCTCCGATTTGGGTTCGAGCTTATCAGGTTGAAACTTTTTCACATAAGCATCGCAACCCAAAACTTTAAGAAACGACAACTTTGGTTTCTTGCCAAACCACAGTTCATAAGGCGTCGTCTCAACGGATTTTGATGGTGCCCTATTTAAACGTGAATGCATCTATCTCTAATGCATAACCCCAAAATGATATTGGTAAATCGGTAAGAGACATCATTGGTCGCACAATATCCAATAAAGTGCGGTTACGACGTTCGGACACACCATAACGTTATAGTGTTCCAGGTGGTGTGAACTGTGAAACTATTCCACATTGTTTTTATATGAAGGCCAAACTCGTAACTCAAATATTCTTCTCCACGATCAGATTGTAGAAACTTTATTTTCTTGTTACGATGATTCTTCACTTCACTCTGAATTTCTTTGAACATTTCAAATGTTTCAGACTTGTGTTTCATTAAGTAGATATACCCATATCTGCTCAAATCATTTGTGAAGGTCAGAAAATAACGATACTCGCCACGAGCATCAATACTCATTGGATCGCATACATCGATATGTATTATTTCCAATAAATCGGTAGCTCGTTCCATTGTTCCGGAGAACGGAGTTTTAGTCATCTTGCCCAAAAGGCACGGTTCGCAAGCATCAAATGATTCATAACCAAGTGATTCCAAAAATCCATCTTTATGGAGTTTCTTCATGCGCTTTACAGCGATATGACCCAAACGGCAGTGCCACAAATAAGTTGCACTATCATTATTAACTTTGCATCTTTTGGCATCAATATTATGAATATGTGTATCACTACGATCGAGATCCAACAAACTATTTTCATTGGGTGTATGACCATCGAAGGTTTTATTCATAGAACAACAATTATTCTTTGACTTTCAATGAATAACCGTATCGCAATGAACATGATCAAATCATATTCATGTTCAACACAAACGCCAAATAACATTTATTTAGGTTTAACACTAATCCCGAAAGTATAGGGAGTGTGCGATAATGATCATATCAATCTTGGAACTAATTCCAACACTCATCGCCACTTCACCCTCAACTAGTCTCTGATTATTCTCGTAACTCTGTTTGAGTTACTAATTTTAGCAACCGAACAAGTATCAAATACTCAGGGGCTACTATAAACACTAGTAAGGTACACATCAATAACCTGTATATCAAATATACCCTTGTTCACTTTGTCATCCTTCTTATCCACCAAATATTCAGGGCATTTCCGCTTCCAGTGACCATTTCCTTTGCAGTGTAAGCACTCAGTTTCAAGCTTTGGTCCAGCTTTGGGATTCTTCGCGGGAGTGACAACTTGCTTGCCATTCTACTTGAAGTTCCCTTTTCTTTCCCTTTGCCCTTTTCTTGAAACTAGTGGTCTTGTCAATCATTAACACTTGATGCTCTTTCTTGATTTCTACCTTAGTCGATTTCAGCATCACGAAGAGCTCGGGAATCGTTTTCGTCATCCCTTGCATATATAGTTCATCACGAAGTTCCAGTAACTTGGTGATGGTGACTAGTGAACTCTGCCAATCACTATCTTATCTGGAAGATTAACTCCCACTTGATTCAAGCGATTGTAGTACTCAGACAATCTAAGTACTTTCTCACTAGTTGAGCAATTATCCTCCATCTTTTAGGCGAAGTATTTGTCAAAGGTCTCATACCTCTTGACACAGGCATGAGTCTGAAATACCAATTTCATCTCTTGAAACATCTTATATGTTCCATGACGTTTCAAAAACGTTTTTGTAGTCCCGGTTCTAAGCCATAAAGCATGGTGCACAAAACTATCAAGTAGTCATCATATTGAGCTAGCCAAATGTTCATAACGTCTGCATCTGCTCTTGCAATAGGTCTGTCACCTAGCGGTGCATCAAGGACATAATTCTTCTGTGCAGCAATGAGGATAATCCTCAGATCAAGGATCGAATTCGCATCATTGCTACTAACATCTTTCAACATAGTTTTCTCTAGGAACACATAAAAAAACATTGGGAAGCAAAAACATAGGGAAGCAACAACGCGAGCTATTGATCTACAACATAATTTGCAAAATACTACCAGGACTAAGTTCATGATAAATTAAAGTTCAATTAATCATATTACTTAAGAACTCCCACTTAGACAGACATCTCTCTAGTCATCTAAGTGATCACGTGATCCAAATCAACTAAACCATAACCGATCATCACGTGAGATGGAGTAGTTTTCAATGGTGAACATCACTATGTTGACCATATCTACTATATGATTCACGCCGACCTTTCGGTCTCCGTGTTCCGAGGCCATATCTGCATATGCTAGGCTCGTCAAGTTTAACTCGAGTATTCGCGTGTGCAAAACTGGCTTGCACCCGTTGTAGATGGACGAGAGCTTATCACACCCGATCATCACGTGGTGTCTGGGCACGACGAACTTTGGCAATGGTGCATACTCAGGGAGAACACTTCTTGATAATTAGTGAGAGATCATCTTAAAATGCTACCGTTAATCAAAGCAAGATAAGATGCATAAAGGATAAACATCACATGCAATCAATATAAGTGATATGATATGGCCATCTTCATCTTGTGCTTGTGATCTCCATTTCCAGAGCACCGTCATGATCACCATCGTCACCGGCGCAACACCTTGATCTCCATCGTAGCATCGTTGTCGTCTCACCAACTATTGCTTCTACGACTATCGCTACCGCTTAGTGATAAAGTAAAGCAATTATGTATGCTTGCATTTCATACAATAAAGCGACAACCATATGGCTCTCGCCAGATTGCCGATAACTCGGTTACAAAACATGAACATCTCATACAATAAAATATAGCATCACGTCTTGACCATATCACATCACAACATGCCCTGCAAAAACAAGTTAGACATCCTCTACTTTGTTGTTGCAAGTTTTACGTGGCTGCTACGGGCTGAGCAAGAACCGTTCTTACCTACGCATCAAAACCACAATGATAGTTTGTCAAGTTAGTGCTGTTTTAACCTTCGCAAGGTGTAACGCCCCAAGACCGACGCTCCAGACGCCTTCCATGTTTTACTTAACTGTCGTGTGTTTTATTTTGTTGTTGTTGCATTTCATCATGGCATCAGGAGCATTGCATCCGCATTTATTTTTGAAAACTTGCATCTGTTCATAGTGTCGCGTTCCCTCTTGCTGTCATTGACCGTTCTGAGACCAACCGAGTTTTTGAGTCACTCTTTCACATGACCGCCTTGTCTCTCTCTACACAGCCACGGACCCCCTCGTGTGTTCGAAACTTCCCCGAACCCGAACCGGGCTGTCGTCACCGTTGGGTCCGGGTCATCCCCAAACATCCCAAAGACATCTCCGTTTCTTATTTAGACTTTCCTAGCCTATTTATTCTCGTCCGTCAGATTTCAATCAGAAGATCCAAACTTCCCTCCTTCCCATATATATAGTCCATTCCTAGTCCATTTTGGATAACCCTAGAAATCCTCCCCCTTGTCCTCCTAGCCGCCGCCACACTCCACCTGGTCGTCTTCCACCTCGGGATCCACTCCCGATCCAAACAAATCCCCCTCATTTTCTTCTCCGGACCAACCAGCCGCAACCTCCTCCAGCCTCTGCCTCGATCCACCAAGCTGCGCCAGATCCAGCCTCCCGTCCCCTTGCGCCGAGGCCCAGCAGAAGGAGCTCAAGCTCACCTGCCCTAAAGCCACCGCATTCGACCGACCTCGCCGGAGAACCGCGCCGCTCCACCTCATCTCCAGCTTCTCGTTCATGTCGGGCCGGCGAGATGCTGAGGTCACGCCGCTGTTCCTCTGCGCCTTCACCTTCCTTTTTCCCATCACGCTGCTCCTCCCTGACCATCCCCCTCGTCTTGTTCCTTTTTCTCACAGTGAACCAGCGCCATGGCCGACGAAGAAACTCCGTCGCCTCGCCGAATCCACGCCTCCACCCCCTGCATCTAGGTCGCCCGCGACCTCTACCTCACCTCGTCCCGATCGGGAGAACCCGGACGCCAAGATCTTGCCGCCCCGGATCTCCTCCGCCCTCGCTGTTCACGCGCCAAGTCTGCTGCCGTCGACCTGCTTCCTCTCCTTCGAGGATGAGGCCCGCGCTAAGTCCCCTACCACGCCGAGCAGATGCAGCTCCGTCTCGCCGCCAGGCCCCGGCGACCTCACCGTCGGGCCTCCTCCATCGCGCCGACTGCAAGTCTGCTGCCGCCGCCTCTGCAGATCGCCATGGGTGTGATGCATTTCTGTTCTTCAGAAACGAGCAGAGCAGCTCGCCCGACCCCTCGCTCGCCCATTGACCGATCCGGCTGGGTCACAGCCACCCCAGGCCCAGTGTGCCCCTGGCCTCAAGCCAGCCGGCCCCTCATGGGCCTCCTCCACCGACCGGCCCAACTTCAGATCCGGCCTCTGGCCCGATGTGAGCAGCCACCCACCCCCTGTGCATGTTGGGGCCAGTCAGATTCGGCCCGATGTATATTTTTTTCCTGCTATGAACGAATTTCGCTATTTCCAGAAAAACTGCATATTTACAGATTACCCCTTGCTGTTCATGCATTTAATAACTGAATAACCATGCATCGGATTAAAATGTTTTATATATGGAAAATGCTTAGAATTTCATCTAGTTTCATAATATGCCACTTTCATCCATGTTTAAAATGTTTAAAATGTTGTTTGTTTAAATTTGCTCAAATGCCATATTAAGATGCTTTATTTCATAACTAAATAACAGTAGCTCGGATTTAAATGTTCTTTATATGTAAATGGGGTAGAAAAATGCCTAGTTTAACATGGTGAACTTTATTTTGCTGTTTAACAACTCTAAATTTATGTATAGGGCAGAACAGTACCAAATCAAAAATATACACATGAGGTTTTCCGGATTTGTTGTTTGTTGTTCCCGGCCTCACTTAAACTTGCCTAAATAGTTAGTTTAATTATGCTTCATCTCTTGCCATGTTTAATAACATTTAATATTGTTGAGTACCTAAACGAGAGAGAACTAAATAATTGATGTGGTGTTCCGTTAATATGCAACTCGTTGCATATTGAGCTCCATTTAACTTGTAGTTTTGTTTGTGCATATTGCCATGCCATGCTATTTGAACCGGACATGCATCATACTTGGTTGTGCATCATGCCTTGTTTATGTGATGGTTGTTTACTATGTTGTTCGTTTGTTTCCGGGTTGCTTCTCTCGTTAGCTTCGGTTTCGTTCCGGAGTTGTGAGGATTCGTTCGACTACGTCCGTTTGTCTTCTTCATGGACTCGTTCTTCTTCCTTGCGGGATTTCAGGCAAGATGACCATACCCTCGAAATCACTTCTATCTTTGCTTGCTAGATGCTCGCTCTTTTGCTATGCCTATGCTACGATGCCTATCACTTGCTTATCGTGCTCCCATATTGCCATGTCAAGCCCTAACCATCCTTTCCTAGCAAACCGTTGTTTGGCTATGTTACCGCCTTTGCTCAACCCTCTTATAGCGTTGCTAGTTGCAGGTGAAGATGAAGTTTGTTCCTTGTTGGAACATGGAGACGTTGTTCCTTGTTGGAACATGTTTACTTGTGGGGATATCACAATATATCTTATTTAATTAATGCATCTATATACTTGGTAAAGGGTGGAAGGCTCGGCCTTATGCCTGGTGTTTTGTTCCACTCTTGCCGCCCTAGTTTCCGTCATACCGGTGTTATGTTCCTTGATTTTGCGTTCCTTACACGGTTGGGTGATTTATGGGACCCCCTTGACAGTTCGCTTTGAATAAGACTTTTCCAGCAAGGCCCAACCTTGGTTTTACCATTTGCCTACCACCTACACCTTTTTCCCTTGGGTTTTCGCGAGCCCAAGGGTCATCTTTATTTTAGCCCCCCCGGGCCAGTGCTCCTCTGGGTGCTGGTCCGAAACGAGAAGACTGCGGGGCCACCTTGGGGAGACTTGAGGCTTGGTTTTACTCATAGGATGTCTCATCCGGATGTGCCCTGAGAACGAGATATGTGCAGCTCCTATCGGGATTTGTCGGCACAATCGGGCGGCTTTGCTGGTTTTGTTTTACCATTGTCGAAATGTCTTGTAGTCCGGGATTCCGAGACTGATCGGGTCTTCCCGGTAGAAGGAATATCCTTCGTTGACCGTGAGAGCTTATAATGGGCTAAGTTGGGACACCCCTGCAGGGTATTATCTTTCGAAAGCTGTGCTCGCGGTTATGAGGCAGATGGGAATTTGTTAATGTCCGGTTGTAGAAAACCCGAAGTTAACCTTGATTAAAACACATCAACCGCGTGTGTAACCGTGATGGTCTCTTCTCGGTGGAGTCCGGGAAGTGAACACGGTGTTGGAGTTATGTTTGACGCAAGTAGTTTCAGGATCACTTCTTGATCGCTACTAGCTTCACGATCGTGCCTTGCTTCTCTTCTCGCTCTCTTTTGCGAAGGTAGCCACCATATATGCTAGTCGCTTGCTGCAGCTCCACCTCACAACTCTGTCCTTCCTATAAGCTTAAATAGTCTTGATCTCGCGGGTGTGAGATTGCTGAGTCCCCGTGACTCACAGATTCTACCAAAACAGTTGCAGTGCCGACGATGCGGTCAGTGATGACGCAACCGAGCTCAAGTGGGAGTTCGACGAGGAACGTGGTCGTTACTATGTGTCTTTTCCCGATGATCGAGAGTGGAGCCAGTTGGGACGATCGGGGATCTGTGTAGCATTTGGGGTAGTCTTCTTTTATTTTGGTTCGTAGTCGACCTTGAGTGTAATCTGGATGATGGATGTTTATTTATGTATTCGTGAAGTGGCGCATCGTAAGCCAACTATGTATCTCTTTCCTTATGTATTACATGGTTTGTGTGAAGATTACCTCACTTGCGACATTGCTTTCAATGCGGTTATGCCTCTAAGTCATGCTTCGACACGTGGGAGATATAGCCGCATCGAGGGCGTGACAAGTTGGTATCAGAGTTGTTTTACCTCTTCTCTTCCTCTTCCGCTTTTCTCCGGTGCCATCCCTAGATCTCGGGACGAGATCCTCTCGTAGTGGTGGAGTGTTGTAACGCCCCAAGACCGACGCTCCAGACGCCTTCCATGTTTTACTTAACCTCGTGTGTTTTATTTTGTTGTTGTTGCATTTCATCATGGCATCAGGAGCATTGCATCCGCATTTATTTTTTAAAACTTGCATCTGTTCATAGTGCCGCTTCCTCTTGCCGTCGTTGACCGCTCCGAGACCAACCGAAGTTTTGAGTCACTCTTTCACACGACCGCCTTGTCTCTCTCTACACAGCCACGGACCCCTCGTGTGTTCGAAACTTCTCGAACCCGAACGGGCTGTCGTCACCGCTGGGTCCGGTCATCCCCAAACATCCCAAAGACATCTCCGTTTCTTATTTAGACTTTCCTAGCCTATTTATTCTCGTCCTCACGATTTCAATCAAGATCCAAAGTTCCTCCTTTCCATATATATAGTCCATTCCTAGTCCATTTTGGATAACCCTAGAAATCCTCCCCTTGTCCTCCTAGCCGCCACACTCCACCTGGTCGTCTTCCACCTGGGATCCACTCCCGATCCAAACAAACCCCCTCGTTTTCTTCTCCGGACCAACCAGCCGCAACCTCCTCCGGCCTCCGCCTCGATCCACCAAGCTGCGCCAGATCCAGCCTCCCGTCCCTTGCGCCGAGGCCCAGCAGAAGGAGCTCAAGCTCACCTGCCCTAAAGCCACCGTGATTCGACCGACCTCGCGGAGAACCGCGCCGCTCCACCTCATCTCCAGCTTCTCGTTCATGTCGGGCCGGCGAGATGCTGAGGTCACGCCGCCGTTCCTCTGCGCCTTCACCTTCCTTTTTCCCATCACGCTGCTCCTCCCTGACCATCCCCCTCGTCTTGTTCCTTTTTCTCACAGTGAAGCAGCGCCATGGCCGATGAAGGAACTCCGTCGCCTCACCGAATCCACACCTCCACCCCCTGCATCTAGGTCGCCCGTGACCTCTACCTCACCTCGTCCCGGTCGGGAGAACCCGGACGCCAAGATCTTGCCGCCCCGGATCTCCTCCGCCCTCGCTGTTCACGCGCCAAGTCTGCTGCCGTCGACCTGCTTCCTCTGCTTCGAGGATGAGGCCCGCGCCAAGTCCCCTACCACGCCGGAGCAGATGCAGCTCCGTCCCCGCCGCCCAGGGCCCCGGCGACCTCACCGTCCGGGCCTCCTCCATCGCGCGCCGACCTGCAAGTCCTGCTGCCGCCGTCTCCTGCATCGCCATGGGTGTGATGCGTTCGTTTTCAAACGAAGCAGAGCAGCTCGCCTGACCCTCGCCGCCCATTGACCGATCCGCTGGGTCACAGCCACCCCAGTGCCAAGGCGCCTCGGCCTCAAGCCAGCCGCCCTCTTGGGCCTCCTCCACCGACCGCCCAACTTCAGATCCGGCCTCGGCCCGATGTGAGCAGCCACCCAACCCCCTCAGGCATGTTGGGGCGGTCAGATTCGCCCGATGTATATTTTTTTTCCTGCTATGAACGAATTTCGCTATTTCCAGAAAAACTGCATATTTACAGATTACCCCTTGCTGTTCATGCATTTAATAACTGAATAACCATGCATCGGATTAAAATGTTTTATATATGGAAAATGCTTAGAATTTCATCTAGTTTCATAATATGCCACTTTCATCCATGTTTAAAATGTTTAAAATGTTGTTTGTTTAAATTTGCTCAAATGCCATATTAAGATGCTTTATTTCATAACTAAATAACCGTAGCTCGGATTTAAATGTTCTTTATATGTAAATGGGGTAGAAAAATGCCTAGTTTAACATGGTGTACTTTATTTTGCTGTTTAACAACTCTAAATTTATGTATAGGGCAGAACAGTACCAAATCAAAAATATGCACATGAGGTTTTCCGGATTTGTTGTTTGTTGTTCCCGGCCTCACTTAAACTTGCCTAAATAGTTAGTTTAATTATGCTTCATCTCTTGCCATGTTTAATAACATTTAATATTGTTGAGTACCTAAACGAGAGATAACTAAATAATTGATGTGGTGTTCCGTTAATATGCAACTCGTTGCATATTGAGCTCCATTTAACTTGTAGTTTTGTTTGTGCATATTGCCATGCCATGCTATTTAAACCGGACATGCATCATACTTGGTTGTGCATCATGCCTTGTTTATGTGATGGTTGTTTACTATGTTGTTCGTTTGTTTCCGGGTTGCTTCTCTCGTTAGCTTCGGTTTCGTTCCGGAGTTGTGAGGATTTGTTCGACTACGTCCGTTTGTCTTCTTCATGGACTCGTTCTTCTTCCTTGCGGGATTTCAGGCAAGATGACCATACCCTCGAAATCACTTCTATCTTTGCTTGCTAGATGCTCGCTCTTTTGCTATGCCTATGCTATGATGCCTATCACTTGCTTATCATGCCTCCCATATTGCCATGTCAAGCCCCTAACCATCATTTCCTAGCAAACCGTTGTTTGGCTATGTTACCGCCTTGCTCAGCCCCTCTTATAGCGTTGCTAGTTGCAGGTGAAGATGAAGTTTGTTCCTTGTTGGAACATGGAGACGTTGTTCCTTGTTGGAACATGTTTACTTGTGGGGATATCACAATATATCTTATTTAATTAATGCATCTATATACTTGGTAAAGGGTGGAAGGCTCGGCCTTATGCCTGGTGTTTTGTTCCACTCTTGCCGCCCTAGTTTCCGTCATACCGGTGTTATGTTCCTTGATTTTATGCTCCTACACGGTTGGGTGATTTATGGGACCCCTTGACAGTTCGCTTTGAATAAGACTTTCCAAAGAAGGCCCAACCTTGGTTTTACCATTTGCCTACCACCTACACCTTTTTCCCTTGGTTTTCGCGAGCCCAAGGGTCATCTTTATTTTAGCCCCCGGGCGGTGCTCCTCGGGTGCTGGTCCAAACAAGCAGATCATGGGCCACCTTGGGGAGACTTGAGGCTTGGTTTTACTCGTAGGATGTCTCATCCGGATGTGCCTCGAGAACGAGATATGTGCAGCTCCTATCGGGATTTGTCGGCACAATCGGGCGGCTTTGTTGGTTTTGTTATACCATTGTCGAAATGTCTTGTAGTCCGGATTCGAGATCGATCGGGTCTTCCGATAGAAGGAATATCCTTCGTTGACCGTGAGAGCTTATAATGGGCTAAGTTGGGACACCCCGCAGGTATTATCTTTCAAAGCCGTGCCCGCGGTTATGAGGCGATGGGAATTTGTTAATGTCCGGTTGTAGAAAACCCGAAGTTGACCTTGATTAAAACACATCAACGCGTGTGTAACGTGATGGTCTCTTCTCGGCGGAGTCCGGAAGTGAACACGGTGTTGGAGTTATGTTTGACGTAAGTAGTTTCAGGATCACTTCTTGATCGCTACTAGCTTCACGATCGTGCCTTGCTTTTCTTGTCGCTCTCTTTTGCGAAGGTAGCCACCATATATGCTAATCGCTTGCTGCAGCTCCACCTCACAACTCTGTCCTTCCTATAAGCTTAAATAGTCTTGATCTCATGGTGTGAGATTGCCGAGTCCCCGTGACTCACAGATTCTACCAAAACAGTTGCAGTGCCGACGATGCGGTGCGGATGACGCAACCGAGCTCAAGTGGGAGTTTGACGAGGAACGTGGTCGTTACTATGTGTCTTTTCCCGATGATCGTGAGTGGAGCTCAGCTTGGGACGATCGGGATCCGTGTAGCATTAGGGGTAGTCTTCTTTTATTTTGATTCCGTAGTCGGACCTTGAGTGTAATCTGGATGATGGATGTTTATTTATGTATTGTGTGAAGTGGCAAGCTGTAAGCCAACTATGTATCTCTTTCCCTTATGTATTACATGGTTTGTGTGAAGATTACCTCACTTGCGACATTGCTTTCAATGCGGTTATGCCTCTAAGTCGTGCTTCGACACGTGGGAGATATAGCCGCATCGAGGGCGTGACACAAGGACCGGGCGTAGCCACACTCGGTTCAACTAAAGTTGGAGAAACTGACACCCGCCAGCCACCTGTGTGCAAAGCACGTCGGTAGAACCAGTCTCGCGTAAGCGTACGCGTAATGTCGGTCCGGGCCGCTTCATCCAACAATACAGCCAAACCAAAGTATGACATGCTGGTAAGCAGTATGACTTGTATCGCCCACAACTCACTTGTGTTTTACTCGTGCATATAACATCAACGCATAAAACCAGGCTCGGATGCCACTGTTAGGGAACGTAGTAATTTCAAAAAAATTCCTACGCACACGCAAGATCATGGTGATGCATAGCAACGAGAGGGGAGAATGTTGTCCACGCACTCGTGAGACCGTAGCGAAGCGTTATGACAACGTGGTTGATGTAGTCGATGTCTTCACGATCCGACCGATCCAAGCACCGAACGTACGGCACCTCCGAGTTCAGCACACATTCAGCTCGATGACGATCCCCGGACTCCGATCCAGCAGGGTGTCGGGGATGAGTTCCGTCAGCACGACGGCGTGGTGAAGATGATGATGTTCTACCGACGCAGGGCTTCGCCTAAGCACCGCTACGATATGACCGAGGTGGAATATGGTGGAGGGGGGCACCGCACACGGCTAAGGAACGATCACGAAGATCAACTTGTGTGTCTCTGGGGTGCCCCCTGCCCCCGTATATAAAGGAGCAAGGGGGGAGGCCGGCCGGCCCTTGGGGGCGCGCCAAGGAGGAGGAGTCCTCCTCCTAGTAGGAGTACGACTCCCTCTTTCCTACTCCTACTAGGAGGGGGAAAGGAAGGGGGAGAAGGAGAGGGAAAGAGGGGGGCGCCGCCCCCCTCTCCTAGTCCAATCGGACCAGAGGGGGGGGGCGCGGCCCATCCTGGCCGCCTCTCTCTCTCCACTAAAGCCCATAAGGCCCATTACTTCTCCGGGGTTCGGTAACCTCCCAAGACTCCGGTTTTCTCCAAATCACCGGAACACTTTTGGTGTCCGAATATAGTCGTCCAATATATCAATCTTTATGTCTCGACCATTTCGAGACTCCTCGTCATGTCCGTGATCATATCCGGGACTCCGAACAACCTTCGGTACATCAAAACTTATAAACTCGTAATAAAATTGTCATCGTAACGTTAAGCGTGCGGACCCTACGGGTTCGAAAACTATGTAGACATGACCTAGAACTGTTTCCGGTCAATAACCAATAGCGGAACCTGGATGCTCATATTGGCTCCTACATATTCTACGAAGATATTTATCGGTCAAACCGCATAACAACATACGTTGTTCCCTTTGTCATTGGTATGTTACTTGCCCGAGATTCGATCGTCGGTATCCAATACCTACTTCAATCTCGTTACCGGCAAGTCTCTTTACTCGTTCCGTAATGCATCATTTTGTACCAACTCATTGGCCACATTGCTTGCAAGGCTTATAGTGATGTGCATTACTGAGAGGGCCCAGAGATACCTCTCCGACAATCGGAGTGACAAAACCTAATCTTGAAATACGCCAACCCAACATGTACCTTAGGAGACACCTGTAGAGCACCTTTATAATCACCCAGTTACGTTGTGACGTTTGGTAGCACACAAAGTGTTCCTCCGGTAAAACGGGAGTTGCATAATCTCATAGTTGTAGGAACTTTGTATAAGTCATGAAGAAAGCAATAGCAACATACTAAACGATCAAGTGCTAGGCTAACGGAATGGGTCAAGTCAATCACATCATTCTCCTAATGATGTGATCCCGTTAATCAAATGACAACACATGTCTATGGTTAGGAAACATAACCATCTTTGATTAATGAGCTAGTCAAGTAGAGGCATACTAGTGACATTATGTTTGTCTATGTATTCACACATGTATCATGTTTCCGGGTAATACAATTCTAGCATGAATAATAAACATTTATCATGATATGAGGAAATAAATAATAACTTTATTATTGTCTCTAGGGCATATTTCCTTCATGACCAACACCCAAAGGGTTTACTAGAGTCAATAATCTAGTTCACATCACTATGTGATGAACACCCAAAGAGTACTAAGGTGTGATCATGTTTTGCTTGTGAGAGAAGTTTAGTCAACGGGTCTGCCACATTCAGATCCGTATGTATTTTGCAAATTTCTATGTCTATAATGCTCTGCATGGAGCTACTCTAGCTAATTGCTCCCACTTTCAATATGTATCCAGATTGAGACTTAGAGTCATCTGGATCAGTGTCAAAACTTGCATCGACGGAACCTTTTACGACGAATCTTTTGTCACCTCCATAATCGAGAAACATATCCTTATTCCACTAAGGAATTTTGACTACTGTCAAGTGATCTACTCCTAGATCACTATTGTACTCCCTTGCTAAACTCAGTGTAGGGTATACAATAGGTCTAGTACACAACATGGCATACTTTCTAGAACCTATGGCTGAGGCCTAGGGAATGATTTTCATTCTCTCTCTATCTTTTGCCGTGGTCGGGTTTTGAGTCTTACTCAACTTCACACCTTGTAACACAAGCGAGAACTCTTTCTTTGACTGTTCTATTTTGAACTACTTCAAAATCTTGTCAAGGTATGTACTCATTGAAAAAACTTATCAATCATCTTGATCTATCTCTATAGATTTTGATGCTCAATATGTAAGCAGCTTCACCGAGGTCTTTCTTTGAAAAACTCCTTTCAAATACTCCTTTTATGCTTTCCAGAAAATTCTACATCATTTCCGATCAACAATATGTCATTCACATATACTTATCAGAAATGATGTAGTGCTCCCACTCACTTTCTTGTAAATACAGGCTTCACCATAAGTCTGTATAAAACTATATTCTTTGATCAACTCATCAAAGCGTATATTCCAACTCCGAGATGCTTGCACGAGTCCATAGATGGATCGCTGGAGCTTGCACATTTTTTAGCACCTTTAGAATCGACAAAACCTTCTGGTTGCATCATATACAACTCTTCTTTAAGAAATCCATTAAGGAATGTAGTTTTGACATCCATTTGCCAGATTTCATAAAATGTGGCAATTTGCTAACATGATTCGGACAGACTTAAGCATCACTACGAGTGAGAAAATCTCATCATAGTCAACACCTTTGAACTTTTGTCAAAACCTTTTTCAACAAGTCTAGCTTTGTAGATAGTAACACTACTATCAGCGTCCGTTTTACTCTTGAAGATCCATTTATTTTCTATGGCTTGCCGATCATCGGGTAAGTCAACCAAAGTCCACACTTTGTTCTCATACATGGATCCCATCTCAGATTTCATGGCCTCAAGCCATTTTGCGGAATCTGGGCTCATCATTGCTTCCTCATAGTTCGTAGGTTCATCATGGTCAAGTAACATGACCTCCAGAACAGGATTACCGTACCACTCTGGTGCAGATCTCACTCTGGTTTACCTATGAGGTTTGGTAGTAACTTGATCTGAAGTTACATGATCATCATCATTAGCTTCCTCACTAATTGGTGTAGGAGTCATAGGAACAGATTTCTGTGATGAACTACTTTCCAATCGGGGAGCAGTGCATGATTACCTCATCAAGTTCTACTTTCCTCCCACTCACTTCTTTCGAGAGAAACTCCTTCTCTAGAAATGATCCATTCTTAGCAACGAATGTCTTGCCTTCGGATCTGTGATAGAAGGTGTACCTAACTTTCTCCTTTGGGTATTCTATGAAGACACATTTCTCCGATTTGGGTTTGAGCTTATCAGTATGAAACTTTTTCACATAAGCATCTCAACCCTAAACTTTTAAGAAACGACAACTCTGGTTTCTTGCCAAACCATAGTTCATAAGGTGTTGTCTAAACGGATTTAGATGGTGCCCTATTTAACGTGAATGTAGTTGTCTCTAGTGCATAATGATAACCCACAAGTATAGGGGATCAATTGTAGCCTCTTTCGATAAGTAAGAGTGTCGAACCCAATGAGGAGCTAAAGGTAGAACAAATATTCCCTCAAGTTCTATCGACCACCGATACAACTCTACGCAAGCTTAATGTTCACTTTACCTAGAACAAGTATGAAACTAGAAGTACTTTGTAGGTGTTTTTTGATAGGTTTGCAAGAATATAAAGAGCACGTAAATAAAAGTTGTTTAGATGAAGACACAACTAAATTAGTTTTAGTAAAGAGCTTTTTGTCACGAGAAAGTTATTTGTCCCTAGGCAATCGATAACTAGACCGGTAATCATTATTACAGTTTTATTTGAGGGAGAGGCATAAGCTAACATACTTTCTCTACTTGGATCATATGCACTTATGATTGGAACTCTAGCAAGCATCCGCAACTACTAAAGATCATTAAGGTAAAACCCAACCATAGCATTAAAGCATCAAGTCCTCTTTATCCCATACGCAAACAACCTACTTACTCGGGTCTGTGCTTCTGTCACTCACGCCACCCACCATAAGCAAATCATGAACATATTCCAAACCCTACAGCGGGAATCCCTCACGCTTGTGCGACACGGAGAGCACCATAGGACAACACCAATAATAAACATGCAACTCAAACCAATCTTGATCATCAAATAACCCATAGGACAAAATGGATCTACTCAAACATCATAGGATAGCCATACATCATTGGGACATAATATATAGTGTTGAGCACCATGTTTAAGTAGAGATTACAGTGGGTAAGAGAGAGGTTACACCGCTGTATAGAGGGGGGAAGAGTTGGTGATGATGGTGGTGAAGTTGTTGGTGAAGATTGCGGTGATGATGATGGCCACGGCAGCGTTCCGGCGCCACCAGAAGAGAAGGCGAGAGGGGGGCCCTTCGTATTCTTCTTCCTTGACCTCCTCCCTAGATGGGGAGAAGGGTTTACCCTCTGGTCCTTGGCCTCCATGGCGTGGGAGGGGCAAGAACCCCTCCGAGATTGGATCTGTCTCTCTGTGTCTCTCTCTTTCTGCGTTCTCTAATTCTGCCCTGGCACCGTTTCGTGTATATATGGAGATCCGTAACTCTGATTGGATTGAAACCTTCGCCCAGATTTTTCTCTGAAAATTAGTTTTCTTGCGTCCAAAGTAGAGCAGCAACCGCCTTACGGGTGGCCCATGAGGGTCAGGGGCGCGCCCAGGGGGGCAGGCGCGCCCCCTGCCTCGTGGCCACCTCGGGCACCATCTAGCATTGATTCTTCTTCCAGAATTCTCCAAATATTCCAAAAATATTCTCTGTCCGTTTTTATCCCGTTTGGATTCCGTTTGATATGGATATTCTGCGAAACATAAAACATGCAACAAGCAGAATCGCTTTGGGCAATCGGATCAATATGTTAGTCCCAAAATAGTATAAAAGTTGCCAAAAAGTATATGAAAGTTGTATAATATTGGCATGGAACAATCAAAAATTATAGATACGGCGGAGACGTATCACATAACCCCAAAACGATAGTGGTAAATCGGTAAGAAACATCATAGATTGCATTATATCCAATAAAGTACGGTTATGACGTTCAGACACACCATTATGCTGTGGTGTTCTAGGTGGCACGAATTTGTGAAACTATTCCACATTGTTTCAATTGAAAACCAAACTCGTAACTCAAATATTCGTCTCCTTAATCAGATCGTAGAAACTTTGTTTTCTTGTCACGATGATTTTCCACTTCACTCTGAAATTCTTTGAACTTTTAAAATGTTTCAGACTTATGTTTCATCAAGTAGACATACCCATATCTGCTCAAATCATCTGTGAAGGTCAAAAAATAAAGATACCCACCGCGAGCCTCAACACTCATCGGATCGCATACATTAGTATGTATTATTTCCAATAAGTCAGTTGCTTGCTCCATTGTTCCGGAGAACGGTGTCTTAGTCATCTTGCCCATGAGGCATGGTTCGCAAGCATCAAGTGATTCCAAAAGCCCATCAGCATGGAGTTTCTTCATGCGCTTTACACCAATATGACCTAAACGACAGTGCCATAAATAAGTTGCACTATCATTATTAACTTTGCATCTTTTGGCTTCAATATTATGAATATGTGTATCACTACAATCAAGATCCAACAAACCATTTTCATTGGGTGTATGACCATAGAAGGTTTTATTCATGTAAACAGAACAACAATTATTCTCTAATTTAAATGAATAACCGCATTGCAATAAACATGATCAAATCATATTCATGCTCAACGCAAACACCAAATAACATGTATTTAGGTTCAACACTAATCCCGAAAGTATAGGGAGTGTGTGATGATGATCATATCAATCTTGGAACTTCTTCCAACACACATCGTCACTTCACCCTTAACTAGTTTCTGTTCATTCTGCAACTCCCGTTTCGAGTTACTACTCTTAGCAACTGAACTAGTATCAAATACCGCGGGGCTACTATAAACACTAGTAAGGTACACATCAATAACCTGTATATCAAATATACCCTTGTTCACTTTGCCATCCTTCTTATCCACCAAATATTCAGGGCATTTCCGCTTCCAGTGACCATTTCCTTTGCAGTAGAAGCACTTGTTTCAGGCTTTAGTCTAGCTTTGGGCTTATTCATGGAAGTGACAACTTGCTTGCCATTCTACATGAAGTTCCCTTTCTTTCCCTTTGCCCTTTTCTTGAAACTAGTGGTCTTGTTAATCATCAACACTTGATGCTCTTTCTTGATTTCTACCTTCATTGATTTCATCATCATGAAAAGCTCGGGAATCGTTTTCGTCATCCCTTGCATACTATAGTTCATCACGAAGTTCTACTAGCTTGGTGACGGTGACTAGAGAATTCTGTCAATCACTATTTTATTGGAAGTTTAACTCCCACTTGATTCAAGCGATTGTAGTACCCACACAATCTGAGCACATGCTCACTGCTTGAGCTATTCTCCTCCATCTTTTAGCTTTAGAACTTGTTGGAGACTTCATATCTCTCAACTCGGGTATTTGATTGAAACATTAACTTCAACTCCTGGAACATCTCATATGGTCCATGACGTTCAAAACGTCTTTGAAGTCCCGATTCTAAGCCGTTTAAGCATGGTGCACTAAACTATCAAGTTGTCATCATATTGAGCTAGCCAAACGTTCATAACGTCTGCATCTGCTCCTGCAATAGGTCTGTCACCTAGCGGTGCATCAAGGACATAATTCTTTTGTGCAGCAATGAGGAAAATCCTCAGATCACGGAGCTAGTCCGCATCTTTGCTACTAACATCTTTCAACTTATTTTTCTCTAGGAACATATCAAAATAAAACAGGGGAGCTAAACGCGAGCTATTGATCTACAGCATAGATATGCTAATACTACCAGGACTAAGTTCATGATAAATTAAAGTTCAATTAATCATATTACTTAAGAACTCCCACTTAGATAGACATCCCTCTAATCATCTAAGTGATCACGTGATCCATATCAACTAAACTATGTCTGATCATCACGTGAGATGGAGTAGTTTCAATGGTGAACATCACTATGTTGATCATATCTACTATATGATTCATGCTCGACCTTTCGGTCTCAGTGTTCCGAGGCCATATCTGCATATGCTTGGCTCGTCAAGTTTAACCTGAGTATTCCGCGTGTGCAACTATTTTGCACCCGTTGTGTTTGAACGTAGAGCTTATCACACCCGATCATCACGTGGTGTCTCAGCACGAAGAACTTTCGCAACGGTACATACTCAGGGAGAACACTTATACCTTGAAATTTAGTGAGAGATCATCTTATAATGCTACCGTCGATCTAAGCAAAATAAGATGCATAAAAGATAAACATCACATGCAATCAATATAAGTGATATGATATGGCCATCATCATCTTGTGCTTGTGATCTCCATCTCCGAAGCACCGTCATGATCACCATCGTCACCGGCGCGACACCTTGATCTCCATCGTAGCATCATTGTCGTCTCGCCAACTATTGCTTCTACGACTATCACTACCGCTTAGTGATAAACTAAAGAAATTACAGGGCGATTGCATTGCATACAATAAAGCGACAACCATATGGCTCCTGCCAATTGCCGATAAATCGCTTACAAAACATGATCATCTTCATACAATAAATATAGCATCATGCCTTGACCATCACATCACAACATGCCCTGCAAAAACAAGTTAGACGTCCTCTACTTTGTTGTTGCAAGTTTTACGTGGCTGCTACGTGATATGTCTCCAACGTATCTATAATTTTTTATTGCTCCATGCTATATTATCTTTTGTTTTGGAAATTATTGGGCTTTATTATTCACTTTTATATTATTTTTGGGACTAACCTATTAACCGGAGGCCCAGCCCAGAATTGCTGTTTTTTGCCTATTTCAGAGTTTCACAGAAAAAGAATATCAAACGGAGTCCAAACGGAATGAAACCTTCGGGAACGTGATTTTCGGAACGAACATGATCCAGGAGACTTGGACCCTACGTCAAGGAAGCTTCCAAGAAGGCACGAGGTAGGGGGGCGCGCCTACCCCCCAGGCGCGCCCTCCACCCTCGTGGGCCTCACGTTGCTCCACCGACGTACTCCTTCCTCCTATATATACCTACGTACCCCCAAATGATCAGATACAGAGCCAAAAACCTAATTCCACCGCCGCAACCTTCTGTACCCACGAGATCCCATCTTGGGGCCTGTTCCAAAGCACCGCCGGAAGGGGCATCGATCATGGAGGGCTTCTACATCAACACCATAGCCTCTCCGATGAAGTGTGAGTAGTTTACCTCAGACCTTCTGGTCCATAGTTATTAGCTAGATGGCTTCTTCTCTCTTTTTGGATCTCAATACAATGTTCTCCTCCTCTCTCGTGGAGATCTATTCGATGTAATCTTCTTTTGCAGTGTGTTTGTTGAGACCGGTGAATTGTGGGTTTATGATCAAGTTTATCTATGAACAATATTTTGAATCTTCTGAATTCTTTTATGTATGATTGGTTATCTTTGCAAGTCTCTTCGAATTATCAGTTTGGTTTGGCCTACTAGATTGATCTTTCTTGCAATGGGAGAAGTGCTTAGCTTTGGGTTCAATCTTGTGGTGTCCTTTCCCAATGGATGAGGGGCAGCAAGGCACGTATTGTATTGTTACCATCCAGGATAACAAGATGGGGTTTTTATCATATTGCATGAATTTATCCCTCTACATCATGTCATCTTGCTTAAGGCGTTACTCTGTTCTTATGAACTTAATACTCTAGATGCATGCTGAATAGCGGTCGATGTGTGGAGTAATAGTAGTAGATGTAGGCAGGAATCGGTCTACTTGTCTCGGACGTGATGCCTATATACATGATCATACCTAGATATTCTCATAACTATGCTCAATTCTGTCAATTGCTCAACAGTAATTTGTTCACCCACCGTAAAATACTTATGCTCTTGAGAGAAGCCACTAGTGAAACCTATGGCCCCCGGGTCTATCTTCCATCATATTAATCTTGCAACACTTAGCTCTTTCCGTTGCTTTTATTTTACATTGCATCTTTATCATAAAAATACCAAAAATATTATCTTATCATATCTATCAGATCTCACTCTCGTAAGTGACCGTGTAGGGATTGACAACCCCTTATCGTGTTGGTTGCGAGGATTTATTTGTTTGTGTAGGTGCGAGGGACTCGCGCGTAGCCTCCTACTGGATTCATACCTTGGTTCTCAAAAACCGAGGGAAATACTTATGCTACTTTGCTGCACCACCCTTTCCTCTTCAAGGGAAAACCAGCGCAGTGCTCAAGAGGTAGCAAGAAGGATTTCTGGCGCCGTTGCCGGGGAGTTCTACGCAAAAGTCAACATACCAAGTACCCATCACAAACCCTTATCTCCCGCATTACATTATTTTCCATTTGCCTCTCGTTTTCCTCTCCCCCACTTCACCCTTGCCGTTTTATTCGCCCTCTCTTTTTTGTTCGCCTCTTTTTCGCTTGTTTCTCTTTTGCTCGTGTGTTGGATTGCTTGCTTGTCACGATGGCTCTACCTAAATTTGGTGATCTTCACCTTAAAAGATTAGAAGAGATCAAAGGCAATGTCAGGAGTTTTATGGTTTTACAATTTGAGCATAATAATTTCTTTAGAAACGAGCTTAAGGAACAAAAAAGCTTTATGAGTTATATGAATAAAGAGCTAGATGATATGTCTAAAGAATTTGATGGTTTGAGATCCCAAATTGCTCATCTTGAAAAGTTAACAGCTGAAATTTCGGATAAGCAGGCTACCTTAGTTAATAAGATGGCCGCTAAGCCGAAATTTTTTGAAAATAAAGATGAAGATCTAAAAGTTATTGATGTGTCCCCTATTAAATCTTTGTTTTGCAATATGAATCTTGATAATGATGGGACTGAATATGATCCACCTTTACCTAGAAGGCGTTCCAAAAATTCGGAGTTTTTAGATCTTGATGCTAAAATTGATAAAAGTGGGATTGAAGAAATCAAAACATTAGACGTTAATAAACCCACTATTTTGGATTTCAATGAATTTAATTATGATAATTGCTCTTTGATAGATTGTATTTCCTTGTTGCAATCCGTGCTAAATTCTCCTCATGCTTATAGTCAAAATAAAGCTTTTACCAAACATATCGTTGATGCCTTGATGCAATCTTATGAAGAAAAACTTGAGTTGGAAGTTTCTATCCCTAGAAAACTTTATGATGAGTGGGAACCTACTATTAAAATTAAGATTAAAGATCATGAATGCTATGCTTTGTGTGATTTGGGTGCTAGTGTTTCCACGATTCCAAAAACTTTGTGCGATTTGCTAGGTTTCCGTGATTTTGATGATTGCTCTTTAAACTTGCACCTTGCGGATTCCACTATTAAGAAACCCATGGGAAGAATTAATGATGTTCTTATTGTTGCAAATAGGAACTATGTGCCCGTAGATTTTATTGTTCTTGATATAGATTGCAATCCTTCATGTCCTATTATTCTTGGTAGACCTTTCCTTAGAACGATTGGTGCAATTATTGATATGAAGGAAGGGAATATTAGATTCCAATTTCCATTAAAGAAAGGCATGGAATACTTCCCTAGGAAGAAAATAAAATTACCATATGAACCTATCATGAGAGCCACTTATGGATTGCCTACCAAAGATGGCAATACCTAGATCTATCCTTGCTTTTATGCCTAGCTAAGGGCGTTAAACGATAGCGCTTGTTGGGAGGCAACCCAATTTTATTTTTATTTTTTTGCTTTTTGCTTCTGTTTAGGAATAAATATTTGTTCTAGCCTCTGGTTAGATGTGTTTTTATGTTTTAATTAGTGTTTGTGCCAAGTTAAACCTATAGGATCTTCTTGGATGATAGTTATTTGATCTTGCAGAAAATTCCAGAAACTTTCTGTTCACGAAAATAATTGTTAAAAATCACCAGAACGTGATAAAATATTGATTCCAATTGATTCTGATCAATAAACAAATTTTATAGGTCTTCCTATTTTGTCTGAGTTTTTTGAGTTCCAGAAGTTTGCGTTAGTTACAGATTACTACAGACTGTTCTGTTTTTGACAGATTCTGTTTTTCGTGTGTTTTTTGCTTATTTTGATGAATCTATGGCTAATAAAATAGTTTATAAACCATAGAGAAGTTGGAATACAGTAGGTTTAAGACTAATGTAAATAAATAATGAGTTCATTATAGTACCTTGAAGTGGTCTTTTGTTTTCTTTCGCTAACAGAGCTCACGAGATTTTCTGTTAAGTTTTGTGTTGTGAAGTTTTCAAGTTTTGGGTGAAAGATTTGATGGATTATGGAACAAGGAGTGACAAGAGCCTAAGCTTGGGGATGCCCATGGCACCCCCAAGATAATCTAAGGACACCTAAAAGCCAAAGCTTGGGGATGCCCTGAAGGCATCCCTCTTTAAATCTACTTCCATCGGTAACTTTACTTGGAGCTATATTTTTATTCACCACATGATATGTGTTTTGCTTGGAGCGTCTTGTATGATTTGAGTCTTTGCCTTTTAGTTTACCACAATCATCCTTGCTGTACACACCTTTTGAGAGAGACACACATGATCGTAAATTATTATAATACTCTATGTGCTTCACTTATATCTCTTGAGTTATATAGTTTTTGCTCTAGTACTTCACTTATATCTTTTAGAGCACGGTGGTGGATTTGTTTTATAGAAACTTTTGATCTCTCATGCTTCATTAGATTATTTTGAGTCTTAAATAGCATGGTAATTTGATTAAATAATCCTAATATGCTAGGTATTCAAGAATAGTAAAAACTTTCTTATGAGTGTCTTGAATACTAAGAGAAGTTTGATGCTTGATGATTGTTTTGAGATATGGAGGTAGTGATATTAAAGTTGTGCTAGTTGAGTAGTTGTGAATTTGAGAAATACTTGTGTTGAAGTTTGCAAGTCCCGTAGCATGCACGTATGGTAAACGTTATGTAACAAATTTGAAACATGAGATGTTCTTTGATTATCTTTCTTATGAGTGGTGGTCGGGGACGAGCGATGGTCTTTTCCTACCAATCTATCCCTCTAGGAGCATGCGCGTAGTGCTTGGTTTTTGATGACTTGTAGATTTTTGCAATAAGTATGTGAGTTCTTTATGACTAATGTTGAGTCCATGGATTATACACACTCTCACCTTTCCATCATTGCTATCCTCTTCGGTACCGTGCATTGCCCTTTCTCACATTGAGAGTTGGTGCAAACTTCGCTGGTGCATCCAAACCCCGTGATATGATACGCTCTTTCACACATAAACCTCCTTATATCTTCCTCAAAACAGTCACCGTACCTACCTATTATGGCATTTCCATAGCCATTCTGAGATATATTGCCATGCAACTTTCCACCATTCCGTTTATTATGACACGTTCATCATTGTCATATTGCTTAGCATGATCATGTATTTGACATAGTATTTGTGGCAAAGCCACCATTCATAATTCTTTCATACATGTCACTCTTGGTTCATTGCATATCCCGGTACACCGCCGGAGGCATTCATATAGAGTCATACCTTGTTCTAGTATCGGGTTGTAATCATTGAGTTGTAAATAAATAGAAGTGTGATGATCATCATTTAATAGAGCATTGTCCCAAAAAAAAGAGAAAGGCCAAATAAAAAAAGAGAAAGAAGGCCCCAAAAAAATAAATAAAAAGGGACAATGCTACTATCCTTTTACCACACTTGTGCTTCAAAGTAGCATCATAATCTTCATGATAGAGAGTCTCTCATTTTGTCACTTTCATACTAGTGGGAATTTTTCATTATAGAACTTGGCTTGTATATTCCAACAATGGGCCTCCTCAAGTGCCCTATGTCTTCGTGAGCAAGCAAGTTGGATGCACACCTGATAACCCACAAGTATAGGGGATCGCAACAGCTTTCGAGGGTAGAGTATTCAACCCAAATTTATTGATTCGACACAAGGGGAGCCAAAGAATACTCTTGAGTATTAGCAGTTGAGTTGTCAATTCAACCACACCTGGATAACTTAGTATTTACAGCAAAGTGTTTAGTAGCAAAAGTGATATGATAATAATAGTAACAGTAGCAAAAGTAAAGATAAATGTTTTTGGTTTTTTTGTAGTAGTTGTAACAGTAGCAACGGAAAAGTAAATAAGCGAAGAACAATATGTGAAAAGCTCGTAGGCAATGGATCAGTGATGGATAATTATGCCGGATGCGATTCCTCATGCAATAGCTATAACATAGGGTGATATAGAACTAGCTCCAATTCATCAATGTAATTTAGGCATGTATTCCGTAAATAGTCATATGTTCTTATGGAAAAGAACTTGTATGACGTCTTTTGTCCTACCCACCCGTGGAAGCGGGGTCCTAGCGGAAACTAAGGGATATTAAGGCCTCCTTTTAATAGAGAACCAGAACAAAGCATTAGCACATAATGAATACATGAACTCCTCAAATTACGGTCATCACCGAGAAGTATCCCGATTATTGTCACTTCGGGGTTGTCGGATCATAACACATAATAGGTGACTATAGACTTGCAAGATAGGATCAAGAACACACATATATTCATGAAAACATAATAGGTTCAGATCTGAAATCATGGCACTCGGGCCCTAGTGACAAGCATTAAGCATAGCAAAGTCATAGCAACATCAATCTAAGAACATAGTGGATACTAGGGATCAAACCCTAACAAAACTAACTTGATTACATGGTAAATCTCATCCAACCCATCACCGTCCAGCAAGCCTCACGATGGAATTACTCACGCACGGCGGTGAGCATCATGAAATTGGTGATGGAGGATGGTTGATGATGACGACGGCGACGAATCCCCTCTCCAAGCCCCGAACGGACTCAGATCAGCCCTCCCGAGAGAGATTAGGGCTTGGCGGCGGCTCCTGTCGTGAAACGCGATGAAACTTTCTCTCTGATTTTTCTCCCGAGACGAAATATATGGAGTTGGAGTTGAGGTCGGAGGAGGTCCGGGGCCCACGAGATAGGAGGTCGCGCCTAGGGGGCGCCTGTCTCGTGGACAGGTCAGGCCCCCGGCATTAATTCTTTTGCCAAAAAGTCTTATAAATTCCAAAAAGTGCCTTCGTGGATTTCCACAAAATTCCGAGAACTTTTCTTTTCTACACATAAAACAGCATCATGGCAGTTCTGCTGAAAACAGCGTCAGTCCGGGTTAGTTTCATTCAAATCATGCAAGTTAGAGTCCAAAACAAGGGCAAAAGTGTTTGGAAAAGTAGATACGTTGGAGACGTATCAACTCCCCCAAGCTTAAACCTTTGCTTGTCCTCAAGCAATTCAGTTGATAAACTGAAAGTGATAAAGAAAAACTTTTACAAACTCTGTTTGCTCTTGTTGTTGTAAGCATGAAAAGCCAGCATTCAAGTTTCAGCAAATATTATGAACTAACCATACTCACAATAACACATAGGTCTCACAATTACTCATATCAATAACATAATCAGCTAGCGAGCCATAATAATAAAACTCGGATGACAACACTTTCTCAAAATAATTATAACATGATATAACAAAATGGTATCTCGCTAGCCCTTTCTGAGACCACAAAACATAAATGCAGAGCACCTTTAAAGATCAAGGACTGACTAAACATTGTAATTCATGGTAAAAGAGATCCAGTCAAGTCATACCCAATATAAACCAATAATAATGAATGCAAATGATAGTGTGCTCTCCAGCGGGTGATTATTAATAAGAAGGGATGATGACTCAACATAAAAGTAAATAGATAGGCCCTTCGCAGAGGGAAGCAGGGATTTGTAGAGGTGGAAGAGCTCGATTTTAAAATAGAGATTGAATAACATTTTGAGCGGCATACTTTTGCTGTCAACGCAACAACTATGAGATGGCTGTATCTTCCATACTACATGCATTATAGGCAGTTCCCAAACAGAATGGTAAAGGTTTATACTCCCCCAACGACCAACAAGCATCAATCCATGGCTTGCTCAAAACAACGAGTGCCTCCAACATACAACAGCCCTGGGGGAGTTTTGTTTAATTATTTTGATTTGCTTTGATCTTTTTGGATCATGGGACTGGGCATCCCGGTTACCGAGCCTTTCTCGTGAATGAGGAGCGGAGTCCACTCCTCTTGAGAATAACCCACCTAGCATGGAAGATATAGGCAGCCCTAGTTGAAACATGAGCTGCTCGAGCATACAAAACAGAATTTCATTTGAAGGTTTGGAGTTTGGCACATTCAAATTTACTTGGAACGGCAGGTAAATACCGCATATAGGAAGGTATAGTGGACTCATATGGAACAACTTTGGGGTTTAAGGATTTTGGATGCACAAGCAGTATTCCCGCTTAGTACAGGTGAAGGCTAGCAAAAGACTGGGAAGCGACCAACTGAGAGAGCGACAACAGTCATAAACATGCATTAAAATTAATTCACACCGAGAACAAGCATGAGTGGGATATAATCCACCATGAACATAAATATCATGAAGGCCATGTTGATTTGATTCAACTACATGTGTGAACATGTGCCAAGTCGAGTCACTCAATTTATTCAAAGGAGGCATCCCATCATATCACGTCATAATCATTCTAATAGCATGTTGGCACGCAAGGTAAACCATTATAACTCATAGCTAATCAAGCATGGCACAAGCAACTATAATCTCTAAATGTCATTGCAAATATGTTTACTTCATAACAGCTGACTCAGGAACGATGAACTCATCATATTTACAAAAAAAAAAGAGGTCGAGTTCATACCAGCTTTTCTCATCCCAATAAGTCCATCATATATCGTCATTATTGCCTTTCACTTGCACGACCGAACGATGTGTATAATAATAAGAGTGCACGTGCATTGGACTAAGCTGGAATCTGCAAGCATTCAACTCAAGAGAGAAGACAAGTAATATGGGCTCTAAATTAAATAAACAATCATGCATATAAGAGCCACTAAGCATTTTCAATATGGTCTTCTCGACCCCCAAAAGAAAAAACAGAAAAAATAAAACTATTTACACGGGAAAGCTCCCAACAAGTAAAAGAAAAACGAGAAATCTTCTTGGGTTTTCATTTTAATTTCTACTACAAGCATGGAAATTAAACTAACTATTTTTTTTGGTTTTTCTTAAGGTTTATCAAACACACAAGAAGAAAACTAGAAAAAGAAATTTAAACTAGCATGGATAATACAATGAAAGAGTATGAGCACCGACGACTAGTGTGTGAACATGAATGTAAAGTCAGTGAGAAATATGTACTCCCCCAAGCTTAGGCTTTTGGCCTAAGTTGGTCTAGTACCAATGACTGCCTGGCTGATATCCATAAGTGAAACTGGGGTAGTACTGAGATGCAGAGGCGACCGCCTCCTGAGCAGCAGCGTGTTGGCGAGCTGCCTCCATTCCCCTCTCATATTCAGTCGCTTCTTCCTTGGTGACACCATATCTTCCTTTTGCCTAATAATCAAAAAGGTAGGGAGCAGGAAGAGTAACAGGGATGATGTTGCGTCTGTCATAGATTAGTCGATAATGGAGGAATTGTTCATTCCTATCAAGAAAATGGTGATCAAACATAGCTTCTTTATCCAAATAAATAGGAGGTACAATCATATCCCCCTCTCGTGGAGCTATATTAAGAAAATTAGCCACACGGGTTGCATAAATTCCTCCAAAGAAATCACCCCTTCTACTATTATTCTGCAACCTACGTGCAACTATTGCCCCCAAGTTATAACCTTTATAACCTGAGACAACACTCTTGAGGACACAGATATCAGGGGCACACATGTGACATACCTCGTCCTTACCATTAATGCATCTACCAATAAAGAGAGCAAAGTAATGTATAGCAGGAAAATGAATGCTCCCTATGGTAGCTTGTGCTACGTCCCTAGATTCTCCCACAGTAACACTAGCAAGAAAATCTCTAAATTCAGATTTGGGAGGATCATTAATATTACCCCATCAAGGAGTTTGCAAGCAGTTGTGAAATCCTCTAAATCCATGGTATAAGATGTATCATAAATATCAAACATGACACTGGGAGAATTACGCGCAGAAATATATTCGAACCTCCGCACAAAGGAATCAGTCAATTGATAATATTGAGGACACTTATCTTGTAAGAAGTCCTCCAGCTCGGCATTATGCACATATGCGTCAAATTCCTCCTTGAAGCCTGCTTCGACCATAAAATCATCGGATGGCCACTCGCAAGCCCGTACATTTGCGTCCCTTGGCAAATTAACATCTTGTTCACGTATAGCAATCCTTGGCCCTTTCTTTGTCGAGGAACCTCCTTGGTACATTCTTCTAAGCATATTTCTTTTTCTGAAAATTTCTGAAATTTTAGTAACTTCAAAATAAAAGTGGATAAAACTAAACAAGATTGATAGCAACTACTCCTACAAGTGCCTAGAGCCTATATCATGCATTGGAATTGCTTGGGACCTCAAAAATTTAACATGCAATCTCAAGAACATGGTCACCTATGCAGCAAAAATTTGCAATGAATAAAGCACTAGAACAAAAACTAATTGGACCAATGGAGGAGTCACATACCAAGCAACAATCTCCCAAAGCAGTTTTGTGAATGGAGCTTTGAGCTAAGAGATCGAAAATCACAGCAAAACGAGCTAGAACTCGTGCTTGAGCTGGATGGGGATTTTTTTGGGTAGAAGATGAAGTGTGTGGGTGCTGGCATAAGTGGAGGGAGCCATCGGGGCCCACGAGACAGGGGCGCGCCTATAGGGGGTGCCTCCTCTCGTGGGCCTGGTGCTTGTCCTGCAGTGTTTTGAGTGCCTAAAATCCTCAAATATTCCAGAAAAAATCATACTAAACTTGCAGGGCATTTGGAGCACTTTTATTTTCGGACTATTTTTTAATGCACGGATAATTCAGAAAACAGACGGATAATACTATTTTTGCTTTATTTATTCTAAATAACAGAAAGTAAAAGGAGGGTACAGAAGGTTGTGCCTTCTAGTTTCATCCATCTCGTGATCATCAAAATGAATCCACTAACAAGGTTGATCAAGTCTTGTTAACAAACTCATTCCGAATAACACGGAACCAGAGAAATTTCGAATAACACTAAGTTACCTCAACGGGGATATGAAAATCCCCAACAATAAGAATATCATACTTTTTCTTGACAGTAGGGAGAGGAAATTCAAAACCTCCAAAAATGATAGTTGGAACTTTTTCAATAGAATTGATGCTATGGACTTGAGATTGTTTCCTCGGAAAATGTACCGTATGCTCATTACCATTAACATGAAAAGTGACATTGCCTTTGTTGCAATCAATAACAGCCCCTGCAGTATTAAGAAAAGGTCTACCAAGGATAATATACATACTATCGTCCTCAGGAATATCAAGAATAACAAAGTCCGTTAAGATAGTGACATTTGCAACCACAGCAGGCACATCCTCACAAATGCCGACAGGTATAGCAGTTGATTTATCAGCCATTCGCAAAGATATTTCAGTAGGTGTCAACTTATTCAATTCAAGTCTACGATATAAAGAGAGAGGCATAACACTAACACCGGCTCCAAGATCACATAAAGCAGTTCTAACATAGTTTCTTTTAATAGAGCATGGTATAGTTGGTACACCCGGATCTCCAAGTTTCTTTGGTATTCCACCTTTAAAAGTGTAATTAGCAAGCATGGTGGAAATCTCAACTTCCGGTATCTTTCTTTTATTTGTGATGATATCCTTCATATACTTAGCATAAGGATTTACATTAAGCATATCAGTTAAGCGCATACATAAGAAAATAGGTCTAATCATTTCAGCAAAGCGCTCAAAATCCTCATCATCCTTTGACTTAGATGGTTTAGGAGGAAAGGGCATGGGTTTCTGAACCCATGGTTCTCTTTCTTTACCGTGCTTCCTAGCAAAAAAAATCTCTTATATCATAACGTTGATTCTTTGATTGTGGGTTATCAAGATCAACAGCAGGTTCAATCTCTACATCATTGTCTTTGCTAGGTTAAGCATCAACATGAACATTATCATTAACATTATCACTAGGTTCATGTTCATCACCTGATTGAGTTTCAAGATCGAGATAGAAATATCATTGGGATTCTCGTGTGTGTCTGATGAGGTTCACTAGAAGCATGCAAAGTTCTATCGCTTTTTTTCTTCTTCTTTTTAGAAGAACTAGGTGCCTCTAAATTATTTCTCCGAGAATCTTGCTCGATTCTCTTAGGGTGGCCTTCAGGATACAAAGGTTCTGAGTCATTCTACCAGTTCTAGTAGCCACTCTAACAAAGAAAGTCATTTTTATTATTCAATTCATCAAGCAAATCATTTTGAGCTTTGAGTACTTGCTCAGCTTGAGTAGCAACCATTGAAGCATATTTGCTAACGCGGTGAAGTTCATCTTTAACTCTAGCCAGATTATCACCTACGCGTCCTGTCGTGGTTTCGTCACGGCAGATGTCCTCATGAAAGGACTTAGTCGTGGAGCCATCGCTATGGGTTAGCTTGAAGGGGTTAAAGCGGACACAAGGACGCAAGAGAGTTTGTACTAGTTCGGCCCCTTCGATGAAGGTAAAAGCCTACGTCTAGTTGTGATGGAATTGATGGGGGTTTCATGACTAGGAGCAAACAAGCTTCGCTTAAGTCTCGAGTTGTGTCATCGTCTGATCGCCTCCGGTCGCCCCTTATATACATGGGTGACGCCTGTCGGTTCACAGAGTCCCGACGCCGGTTTATAGATGTATCCGGCTCGGTCTATGCTATTCCTAACTTACAATACAAGTTACATACCCACGCCGGTTTACAGCTACATGCTTTAAACCGGCTATGGGCCTTAAGCTCTCATCAGCCTACTTGGGCTTTAATATACTCAACTACTAATGAAGTTAACCCGGCCTGTCCTGGCCGGTTTACGCCCAGTAGTAATATCCCCAACATTAGGCCCCAGATTGATTTGAACAGGTTCATTGTAACATCCCAAATTTCCTATTTGGAATGTTTTACAATTATAGCTAAGCATCTAATGCATCCTGTTTGAATTTGAATGCCATTTGAAGTTTCAGAAGAGTTTTGAGTTTTCATATTTGAATTCAAACTTGGCAAGTGGGAATCATTTCAAAAACTATGCCTGATGAATACTTGATCAAAAGTATGAGAGGAGTAAACATGACACTCCAAAAATATCAGAGGAAAACCTTGCCAAAAGTTTTGAATTCAAACTTGAGATTTATTTGAATTTGAAAAAAATGAAATTTTATAAAGTTTGGATTTTGCCTTTTGAAAATGTTCAAATGATAGGAATATTCCCCGATCATTTTGGTATATATATGTCCTATATAAAATATTTATATTTTAAAAGATATCTCTGTTTTGTTTTTATTAAAAAATAAATTCAAAAAAAAACCCCCCCAAGCGCCAGCCAAATACTGAAGCCACTAGCGCCAGCGCAGCCCAGTGCCCACTGCCACCGAGCCGGCCCAAAGACCGCCTCACCTCACCTCAAGACTAAGGCGCTTGGCCGGTCGCCCGACCGCACCGCGCGCCTCTCTCTCTCACCGACAGTGCAGGCCCCACCCGCCTTCAACCCCCCCCACGCCACGCCGCCGCCGATCGCGGATCTCGAGATCCGGATGCCGATCCTCCCGATCGCCTCGTTAACGCCGAGGCCCCGCCTATATAAGTCGGGCCCCGCACCCCATTCCCCTACCCCTCGCCGGAGCCCCCTCTCTCTCTCTCACGCCGAGTCTCGAACCTCCCCCGCCGCCATTTTCGTCGCCGTCGCCGCCCTAGCCCCTCCCGAGCTCGCCTGACTCCACCAGACGCCTCCCGAGCTCGTCTCGCACCGCCGAGCCACTCCGCCGCCTCCCGACAGCCGAGCCGTCGGCACACTCGCCACCGCCGCCGCCGCCGCCGTCGAGCGCCGGTGAGTCATCAAGACCCCGTCCGATTCATAATCTACGGTGTAGATTAGAACCCAAGGGTACGCGCTTTTTTATAAAGCCGGTTCGGCCGGTTTAGTCCGGTTTAGTTTTTCATTAGGGTTTTTTATTTAGCCGCCCGACTAGTTTAAACCTAGGGCCGTTTAGTTTATATTACGCTCGGTCGTAGTTTAGCCCATTAGGCCCTTTTTCATTTAAATTCGTTTTCTGTTTTAACAGAATAGTTCCTGTTTTGAAAAATTCATATCTTTTATTCTGTTTAATATTTTTAGGTGATTCTTTTTTTGTTGGTTTGCAAATTTTCTATAGTTTCTGTAGAAAATATATTTAGCTATGTTAAAATTAATTAAAATTGCTTTATTTTAGTTTTAGTCAGAATAGTAAATCTGTTATAACATGAGTTAGAAAAATTATTTTTGGATGATTCTTTTTGTCCCAACTTTATTTTGACATTGCCAAACCATAGGAATTAATTTGGGTATTTTAGGATTAATAAAAAAATAGTTTTAAGCAGAATCTTGTTAATCCTAATTAATTAACTAGCAACTATTTTTCTATTATTTTAATTAGTAAATAAATTTATTTTTAACATGTGATTGATTATTCTAGGATAGTTTCTGTCACTTTATAGGATGAACTTTTATTTATAATAAATAAAAGTTTTATTTTATTTTTTCTTAATAGAAATTGAATTAGGCCTAATAGGAGTTTCATAATAGATTTTAAATTAATTCTTTTTGCTCCTAATTGCTTAATGCATTTTTTTCTGTTAAGTTAACTTAAAACCATGATTAGGTTATATTGAGAAAATTTTGTTATATAAAACTACTTTTAGTTGTTGTTTGAAGTAGGAAAACTTTGAGTTGGTTTTCTTTGAGTTTTCCTTTGGGTTTTGCTTTGTTGGTTTTGTTATGTTGCTATTGTTATGCTATTGTATTATGTGATCCTATGCTATATGCTTATTGTGATCATTGTTTGTCTCGGTAGAGTTTCCGAGTGCGAAGCTTGCTACTACGAATCTTTAGCTTACGAGGATCATCAGCAAGGCAAGTTTTGATCATGTTATTTTCTATACCTATGTTTTTGTGCATTAGAAATTGTCACCACCCCACCATGCATGCAGTAGTTGAAATTTTGAAGTTATTAATCTTGAGTAGTATCATGTGGTAGGATGAACCAATCCCCTTGTTACCATGACCCCGGGACGAAGTAGTTTACTTTGCTATGCTCGTAGACGGGTTTTGGTTGAGTGAAATTCATAAGCAAGATGTGAGAGTCAATGATGATGACAACCCCATGAACTACAATGATCAAGATGGACTTCAAAATTCACTACTGGGTGGAGGACGGTTGACGGGCACCCTGGAGAACCCAGTGGTTGGCCGGGATGCATGGAGAAGTGCCATGACATCTTGCGGAAAGCTTCACCCAGCCACGAAGAGAAGGATGGATGCCCCATGACCGGAAGCTTACCTGTGCAGCCGCAAGCCATTATGGGCTCTGGCTGGGTCAACGCTAGTAGTGACGCTGGCTGGACGGTACTACGAGATGTAGAAGAACGGTAGGATTGGATGGGTACCGGCAGTAGCCAGAAGAACTCTTTGGAAGACCCTGTTTCATTCGTCCCGTCTTCAAACACCATGAAGAGCGAAGACTTAAAAGGAGGGAATGATTCTTGCGGGAAAAGTGCGCAAACCTCTGCAGAGTTAAAGATCTAATCGATTAGCCGTGTCCCCGGTTACGGACAATTTGAGTCTCTGGAACTTGGAAGTATTCGGAAATCTCAACACTAAAACTAATAAATTAATTTGAGGGGTTTTATGACTTAATAATTTGGGAATGAGATATTGGTTGGCGGAACCATCTCAATAACTACCAACAATTTGTAGTAATTTTGCAAGCAAGTCCACTGTAGTAGGAGAAAATTGGCTTTTCGCAAAATGATGAAACTTAGAGCCCCACAGCCAAAATGCATATAGTGTTAGTAACTTTATTATTGTTATTCTTCATGACTTGCCAGCTTATTCAAAAAGCTGACCTACACGGCTACAACGTCTTATGTTGCAGAGATATATTCCGATCAGGAGTGAGGCTACGCTCCGCGCTTGGCGATTGCCCTTTGGAGTCGGATGGACTCGCTTTACTTCTATGCTTCCGCAGCATTAGTAGTTTATTTCTCATGAGTTGGCCTTGAGCCGAATTTATTCTCTTGTAATAAAGACTCTATATGAGAATCGTGTAATAAAATTCAGGTGTGATTGAACTTTGATTACTTCATCGATGTACTGTGAGTACCAGCATGATCTTGGGATGGCATGCATACGTAGATTTGACCGATTTTGGGTCAGTCGCCATGATATGGTATCGAGCACACGCTAACCGTAGGATCGTAACCCCTAGGATCGGAAAGCCATAGCAGAGACCATTTACTTTATATCCTTATCATTCCGTAATTCTCCCTGCTCAATTTCGACTCTTCTCCGATTTTCAACATTTTAGATGGTCGTCGAGTTCACCCCAGTTTTGCTACGGAGTTTTGCGGCCCGATGAGACGATGCCCTCGGCAGAAGCTGGTCCAGATGGTGAAGAAGCTGAAGATTGCTCTACCCTCGATCACCGGAAGCCAACCAATGCACTTCCGACGGACACCCGCCTCTGGATTGAGGTGCATATCCTGGGAGAACCTTCGGAGGACATACTGAGCCTATTGACTTTGAGTTCACCGACTTCAACTGGATCATCGGAAGGACATGGCGATCTATCGTGCCCTTAGACATCTCCGAGAGGAGTACAGGCCGAGCTCGATCCTCGACTCGCCATGGTTTCTCGCAGGCAAGGAATGGAGATATCATCCGTACCGTGGAGGACGACTCCACTCTAACTTACATCCAGGACTTGGAGTGTCTCCTCAGGAAACGGGAGATTCAGACTCGCCATAACTCGAAGACACACCGGAAGCTTTTGTTCCGTGAACTGGAACTAGAGGAGAAGGCACGCACAGACTTCCTTGGCCATGAGGAAGAAATCGCGGACTTCATGGAGACAGTCGACGACCTGAAGATGAAGCTTGCCGCGATAGAGGAAAAGATGGACTTGGGAGAGGACCTTTTTCCGAGTGGAGATAATGGACCCCTCGTGAGCAATGATCAGGATTTTGAAGGAAGCTCCACTGGAGAAAGCCACAAGAGGAGGCGCCACACCGGAGGACATCACACCAGAGGACGCAAGGATTATTGATGAAGACTTTTTAGTCGACCACCATGTTATTTTTTTCCTTTTCGTCGATCAGTTAGGCCGATATTTCGATTAGTCGTGAGCTTTTGTAATCGAGTTTAAACCATGTTTGAGTGGAATGAATAAATGATTGGTGTGTTTTATGATTGTGCATTCATATGGGTAGTGTTATTTCTCATAGACCATTGTTCTATTCTAATTTTCTCATCCACTCCAAAACACCAGATGCCTCCGAGACGTGACATCGGTTTTCCGCCGAGCTCACCCAGCTGCTCCAAAGCAGCGAGAATGCCCTTATGCAGCTTCTCATCTAGAATCGAACAACAACACCAACAATCCACCGCCACCACCCCTCGTGGACAACTTGACTCGATTCTCGAGGCTGAATCCGCCAGTGTTCTCTAGTAGCACCGAGCCGATTGTGGTGATGATTGGCTCCGCAAAGTCGGAAGAGAGCTAATCACCGTTGGATGCACCGATGAGAGAAGGTGCGCTTTGTCGCGCATCAACTTGATGGACCTGCAACTTCTTGGTGGAGAACTACACCGCCACTTATCCCATCGGTGCCATCACATGGGATCAGTTCCAGCAGCCTTCCGCACCGCCATGTCTCATTTGGAGCCATGAGTCTGAAGAAGCGTGAGTTCCGCAACTTACGCCAGGGGAACCGTACTGTGGCACAGTACGTGGATGAGTTCAGCAAGCTAGCTCGCTATGCCCCGGATGATGTGGCCACAGATGCCGCAAAGCAGGAGAAATTTCTCGAGGGACTCAACGATGAGCTGAGTATGCAGCTTATTGTGGCTACCTTCAACAACTACCAGGAGCTGGTAGACAAGGCCACCATACTTGAAGGCAAGCAGCAGCAGATTGAAAGCCGCAAGCGGAAGTACAGCCAGGGGAAGCACAACTCAGGAGCTCAGCAGAAGCCCCGTTATGCACCATACTCAGGAGGGCACACCCATCATAACCATGGAGGTCATAACCATGGAGGAAATGGGAACAACCGCAGCCAGGACAACAAGTCAGGCCATGGCAATGGCAATGGAAACAAGAATGGCAATCAGCACCGTTCTGCCCGGCTCTCAAGGATCTGAGCCACATCACCGCTTCAAGTGCCGTAAGACAGGCACTATGCCACCGACTGCCCGGAGGCAAGCAGCGGAATGGAAACGGCAATGGAGGCTCGGCGAAGAAGCCTAATCCGTTCCTCGTGCTCGGGTGAACCACATTGACGTGGAGGACGCCTATGATCAGCCGATAATCGTGGTTGGTAAGTTTTATTGAATTCACGCTCAGTTTTGGTACTCTTTGATTCGGTGCAACGCATTCATTCATATCAAGGGTAGTTGTGGAAAAGTACGGGTTGCCCACTAAAACCCTTAGAAGCCCCTTCGCCGGGCCCGCAGGAGGAGAAATGATGGCAGGCTTAGGCTGTCATGCAACCCTCAACATCGGGAACCATAAATTTCCCGCAGACCTCATAGTGTTGGAAACCTGGACCTTGGATGTAATCCTAGGCATGGATTGGTTGACGAAGTTTGAAGGAAACATAGATGTGCTCAAGAAGTCTATTCTCGCTCACCACTCCGGAGCGTAAGAGGATCAAGTATGTAGCCAGCACAGCCAGATGAAGAATCAGTGCATTCCCTCACGGAGTTGTTCAGAGGAAGTGCCCGAGTGCAAGACTTTCCCGATGTGTTTCCGGAGGAATTACCAGGAATGCCACCGGACAGGGACATTGAGTTTCTGATTGAGTTATTGCCCGGCACAGCCCCAATATCCAAGAGACCTTATCGGATGCCACCGAATGAGTTGAAAGAGATCAAGGATCAAATTAATGAGTTATTGGAGAAAGGATATATTCGGCCAAGCTCATCACCTTGGGGAGCCCCAGTTCTTTTGGTAGAGAAGAAGGATGGAAGCTTGAGGATGGTTGTGGATTATCGTATGCGTTGAACGAAGTAACCATCAAGAACAAGTACCCTCTGCCGATGATTAATGATCTGTTTGATCAGCTAGTTGGAGCCAAGGTATTCTCTAAGATCGATCTTGATCGTGGTATCATCGATTGAAGATCCGTGAAAAGGATATACCCAAAACAGCATTAACTACCAGGTATGGTTTATATGAGTATACCGTCATGTCATTTGGGTTGACTAATGCTCCTGCATACTTCATGAACTTGATGAACAAGGTGTTTATGGAATATCTGGACAAGTTTGTCGTGGTGTTCATCGATGATATATTGATTTTCTCCAAGAGCGAGGAAGAGCATAAGGAACATTTGCGCCTAGTTCGAGAAACTTCGAGAACATCGGTTGTATGCCAAGTTCAGCAAATGTGAATTTTGGCTGAAGGAAGTTGGATTCTCGGACATGTTATTTCAGGAGAAGGAATAGCAGTTGATCCCGCCAAGGTTGAATCATCACCGATTGGCGCCACCACCTCGACCAAGGAGATCCGCAGTTTTCGGACTCGCAGGATATTATCGGAGGTTTATTGAGAACTTTCGAAGATTGCCAAGCCCATGACCTGAGCTGTTGAAGAAGGAAGCCAAGTATGTTTGGACCGAGGAATGTGAAGCCGTTTTCAGGAATTGAGGAACGGTTGGTTACAGCCCAATGCTGATTTTGCGGACATACACAAGGAATACCAGGTTTATTAGACGCTTCGTCAAGGACTCTTGAGGAGTACTCATGCAGGAAGGAAAAGTTGTAGCTTATGCCTCCGCACAGCTACGACCTCATGAGATGAATTATGCCACACATGATTTGGAGTTAGCAGCCGTAGTGCATGCACTCAAGACTGGAGACATTTCCTCATCGGAAACCGTTGTGATGTTTACACGATCACAAGAGCTTGAAGTATATTTTCACGCAGAAGAGTTGAACCTCAGCAGAGGAGATGGCTAGAGTTGATAAAGGACTATGACATGAGATTGCATTACCACCCTGTAAGGCTAATGTTGTAGCCGATGCTTTGAGCCGTAAGAGTTATGTGAATACTCTTACAAGCAGGAGGATTACCCTGTGAGTTAGTCGATGACCTCGTAGATCTCCGATTGGAGATAGTTCCGAGAGGATATGTTGCAACTCGAAGTTCAGTCCACTTTGGCGAAAGGATTCGTGAAGCCCGTAAGTCGGACAAGGAAATTGATGAGATAAAGCAAAAGATGGATGAAGGAAAAGCTAAAGGGTTTCGTAAGGATGAACATGGAACTATATTGTTCGAGGATCGATTATGTGCCCAATGATCCCGAACTCAGGAAGCTAATTCTTCAGAGGCTCATGATTCACCGTGACTCGATTCACCCGGCAACACCAAGATGTACCTAGATTTGAAGGAAAGTTTCGTGGACAGGTATGAAGAAGGATATTGCCGAGTACGTAGCAAGATGCGATGTTTGTCAACGTGTAAAAGCGAACATCGAAGCCACCGTGGTTACTTCAACCTTGCCGATTCCAGATTGGAAATGGGAGAAACTTGGAATGGATTTCATCACAGGATTACCCAGACCCGCTCAGGTTATGATTCCATCCGGTAGTGGTTGATCGTTTGACCAAGGTAGCTCACTTCATTCCCGTGAAGACTACCTATACCAGTGCTAAGTTGGCCAAGATATACATGACCAGGATCGTATGTCTCGCATGGAGTTCCGAGGAAAATCGTGTCGATAGAGGAACACAGTTTACCTCAAAGTTTTGGAAGCAGCTGCATGAAACTTTGATGCACGAGGCTGGAATTCAAGACAACTTTTCATCCGCAGCAAGATGGACAGACCGAGAGAGTCAACCAGATACTGGAGGACATGTTGAGAGCTTGTGTGCTAGACTATGGGTCTAGCTGGGATGATAATTTGCCATACGCAGTGTAACATCCCAAATTTTGGAATGTTAATATAATTAATTGAATTGTTTGTTTGTTTGCTTGAGTGAATTAAACTTGAGTGAAATTTGAACCTTTTCAAAAACTTTTGAAAGAGAGGGAATAAAATGACTTTCCCCTTCTCCCGTAAATTCAAATTCATCCTATTAAATTCATCCTTTACGAGTCTTTCCTTAAGGGCCCTGAAACGATCATGACCCTGACAAGTGATCATGATTACCCGAAGATCTTGAAGGACATGATGAAGCATATTCACCTTGAAGGAGATGCAGTCTACAAAGGCTACCCCTTCATGCAAAAGGGAGTGGAACTTTGGTATGTGGAGGTACACCTCCACCGTTTGAAAGGAGTTTGCCCAAAGAGGATGGGGCATTACTTTTTCATCTCACGTGTGCCACAAGCAACTTTCTTCGATGCCGTTCGTGAAGCAGCCATGGAAGCCATACGCCAGATCGGAGAAATACTTGAAGCAAGACTCCGTTATACTCGGGAATACCTAAGCGAAGTGCATGCAGAGATGATGAAGGTGAAGCTCAAGACCACCATGATGAAACAGAAGATTGAAGATTTCAAGGCTCATGTCGCACAATTCCAGTGGGACTGAAGAATCCTCGAGGAGGATAAATAAATAAAGTGGAAGTAATGTCTGACCATACCAAATCATGTGGGTGGCAGCATTTGTAACAAGTACATTTTGGAATTTGGATTTACGAAAATGGTTAAGGATTTAATGAAAGATTGATATGAGATTAATGAGATTTTATGGATAAACTTGTGCACTTCTTTTGGTCATAGTACTCTATAAAGCCACAGGATCAATGAAGAAAGAAACGTGTTATTCATGACGGCCATAGAAGGAAGCTAGACAAAATAAGTTGGAGTTTTGTTTTGATATGATGGTATGAAGAAACAGAGTACTATCGATTTAAGGAGGTGTAACAAGAGAGTTACTCCAAGGATGAGTTAAAGCTGCACTAGTGTTGAAGTGGGCCATAACCCACAGTGCCTGTGGATTTTGAGAAGGAACCGTTGTAACCTTGATAAAGGAATAAATTTGGAAGAATCTGTGATCCAATCAGCCTACGTTTCGTAGGAGGTTACGCAAAAACCCGAGAGTGGTGAAGTAACGATAGATGTTTTGTTTGGCATGCGAAACCATGGATTTATATGAACTCGGTTCGAGAACAAGAGAAATTCTGCAATGCTTGTGAGTATGCCCAAGTGTTAAAATACGTGATTCGATATTTACATATGTGGTAATGATTCAAGTACGGGATGGATTGGCCCCATACCGAGACTTCTATCATGAACTATCATATGTTGATGGAAAATCGAGAGCCTTGAAAAACTTAGAAGAGTGTCGACGCGATAAGCCATAAAACCATAAAATGGTAGGACGATGGAACCCCATTACAGCAACCGCTACAAACGAGGTTATACGGTGAGGTTCAACCTGACCCGCTTTCTGCAGGAGAAAACCATAAATTGTAGACCACCATGAGTGTTTCGATAGTTGTTTAGAATGGACATGCACCCATCAGCTAAGAAGATCCGGTCTGATTTAACTTCAACTTTGACGAACCGACCCAAGCTTTTGAGGAAAACTCTATGCTTCTGATATAAGAGCTTTAATGAAGGAGCTATTGTAAGATATGTGAAGAGACATACATTGTCAGCCCTCCAGAGGAAATATCTGAGTTTATTGGAACCATGACCTTGTTTTTAAGTGTGGTAGCACCCCTGACCTTTCTGACCAAGACATTTGCTAGAAGACCCCAACCCCTAACCTTTTCTTGCTAGCCTCTTCGAATCTCGAGGACGAGATTCATTTTAAGTGTGGTAGGTTTGTAACATCCCAAATTTTGGAATGTTAATATAATTAATTGAATTGTTTGTTTGTTTGCTTGAGTGAATTAAACTTGAGTGAAATTTGAACCTTTTCAAAAACTTTTGAAAGAGAGGGAATAAAATGACTTTCCCCTTCTCCGGTAAATTCAAATTCATCCTATTAAAATCAATGAGAGAAGATGACATGACTTCTTCAACTATAAAGAATTTGAACGGAGTTTTGCAATTTAATTCTTTCAAATATTTGCACTTGCTTCTATTTTTCTTCCCAAGAAATACCCCGAAAATAAATTCTTGCAAGCAAGAAAGAGCGGAGGAAAATGACCTCCAAAATCAGGGGCATTTTTGAAAATATTTGAGCCAAGAAAAAACCAAAGTTTTTATTTAAAATTATTTGCAAAAAGAAATAAAGCCTTTAGGGATTTTCTGAAAACATTTTTTAAGTTTTATTTTGGCCGTGGAATAATGCTCATCATCTACATTTTATTTTTCTCGATAATTTTAGTATATAAAACTCTTTATTCAATTGATTTGATTTCCTTTTATTGTTTTAGTTTCCTAATTTTAAAAATAGGAATGGAATCGCTTTTATTAGGAAAACCTGGCCCATTAAGCACTTTCCTATTCTAGCCCAACAAGAGATCATCTCCTTCCTCTGTTTCCTCTCACGTTATGTAAGCTTTCCATATCCATGGAGACAGAAACTCCACCTTCCCGATCTCCCTCGCTTTTCCATCCCAGCGCCTCCCGAGACCGCCTATAAAACCCCTCCTCTCCTCGCTCCATTTTTCCCATCACCACGCCTCCCTGCCCGTAGCCTTCTTGCCACCGCCCTCCTTTTCCTGCCTAGAACGCCACCAGAGCTCTCCGAACCTCCCATCGCCCAGCGCCACCTCCCAAGCGCCGACCCCTCCTCCGCCACCCACCCCACCTCGGCGACTCGCCTCGCCGAGCAGCCTCCACATCGCTGCCTCCTTCCTGCCATCTCTGCCTCACGACATGTAACTCCGCTGTTTTCAGATTTATTTCCGTAACAGATTTAGTTCCGTTCTTGTTTAGCTTATAACTTTTGATCTAGAAGTCCAATGATGCTGATTCTTTTATGTTAGATCACAATTTTCTTGTAGTTTCCAAAAATATATAATTTGTCTATGTTTGGATTTATAAAATTGAGTTAGATCAGATTTGAATTAAAGCTTGTTTTGCTTATTCCGGGAGTTTAAAAATAGATTTTTATTTGATTCTTTTTCTACTGATCACTAGTGATCATATTTACCAGTGGTAAAAACTTCAAAATTGTTTGAGTATTTTAGCTTATTGTTTCATGTAAAACAAATTCTGTTTTAGTTCTATTCAATTATAGCTACATCTTTTTCTATAGTTGTTTTTAAATTATTTTATTTTATATTTCAGAAAGTTTATGTTTGGTTTCTATTAGTTAAACAGTAGGTGTTCAACAAGTTTTTATATTTATTTTTATTTTGTTATCGTGAAATCAATTCAAGTTCGCTAATAACTTGCAATGGATTTCTACTGTTTTAACTCCCAATTGAAAATACTTTCAAAATAGCTTTATGAAAAAATACTTTATTTTTTTCTTTGTCTTAACTAAATTTATATTTTATTCTCTGTTATTTTAGTGTTTTATTTTCCGTTAGACAAAACTATTTTTGTGAATGTTGTAGAAGAAGACTCCTAGTTTTATTTGAAGTTCCTTCGGATTCTTATTCGCTCTCTTTTGTTTTGATTGTTAGTGTGAGTGCTTATGTGAATGATATGTTTGTTATATAGATTTCATCGAGAGTGACGAGTAGTCTATCAAGTTATTTCTTGAGAACGATAATTCTTCTTCGTCAACATCACCGTGCAAGTTCACTTTGACCATGCTTTCTTACCTATGTTTTATTGCATTTAGTGGCACCTTTGCAACCACCCCTCAAGAGTGTTATTGAAATTCTTGTAGTTGAGTAGTATGCATGAGGTAGGAACCCATCACCCTGTTACCAAGCCCGGACGTTATTTTATTCTAATGCTACGCTATAGTAGACGGGTTTGGTATGAGTGTTCGAGAGTGGTGTGAAGAAGGAGGACTCTACGCCAATGACGATAACTCCATGATGGAATCTGCAAGGACTGCATCTTCAAGACCTCAAGACTTCAAGACTCGAGACAAGAATTCAATACACACCACTGGGTGAAGGACGGTTGACGGGCACCTGGAGAAACCAAGTGGTTGGCGGGATGCATGGAGAAGCGCCATGACATCTTGCGGAAAGCTTCACCTGCACTCAAAGAGACGGAAGAATACTTCATGCCCGAAGCTTACCGTGCAACCGCAAGTCATTATGGGCTCGCTTGGTTGACCTTAGTTGTGACTCTGGCTGGGATGGTACTAGCAGATGTAGAACTACGGTAGGATGGGTTGAGTACCGGATGGTGGTCGAGGAACTCTTTGGAAGACCATGTTTCGTCATCTTGTTCTCAAACACCTCAAGTGCGAGAACGTAAAGAGAGGGATCGAATCTTATGGGTAAAGTGTACAAACCTCCGCAGAGGGTTATAACCTAATCGATTAGCCGTGTCCCTGTTACGGACAATTTGAGCATCCGGACTTGGATCTATCTCGAACTCTCAACACCGGATTGATAACTTAATTGTGGGCAACTTATGATGATTTGGGCTATGAGACATCGGTTGGCGGAACCATGTCATGATAGAAAAACTCCATAGTACAGACTTCATTTATTCCTTTGATGTAGGTAAAATAAAACTAGCTTTTACGCAAACAAAACTCGATACAGAGCCACAAAGCCATACCGCATATAGTATAGTTTATCATCTGTTTTCTCTTATTGTGATCTTGCCGTACATTCAATGTAATCGATTTACACGGCTGCAACGTATCATGTTGCGATATTTCCTCGACGAGTAAGAGTTACGATACAGGTTACGGTCTACACTCAACCCGCCGATGGCGCTGATGGGACTCCACACCCGCTTGATTTGTTTCCGCTGATTATTATGAGGTATATATCATTTTACGTTATTTATACATGTGATTGCACTTTGATATATACATTGATGTACTGTGTGTGCAAAGATACCGATCCGTGGATGGCACAAGAATACGTAGGCTTGACTGTCTCGAGGTCGGTCGCGCCATGTAAATGGTATCGAGCACATGTTGGACTGTAGAACGTGACCCTAGAAAATGACTTAGTAATATGAAGACCCCAATAGGAATGACCTTTGTTTTGTACTACTCGTAACACCCGATTCCTTTTATCGAACCCTCCTTATTTCAACTATAGATGGAGAGCTACATTCTCAACAAAAGAGAACACTACGAGAAGGTTCTTGGAGGTCCCTTCCTTGTGGAGCTAGTCAGTCTGCTGAAGTTACCGATACCGAGATCAAGGCAACTAAGAGGACGCCCAGATCATGGGGAGTCAAGGCCCAAGTTTTTGGTCGAGAGAAGCCCCCAAGACCGCAGACATCAGCTTCGAACTATAAATGGTGATCGTGATATGGGCATCAACACCGCCGTCCATGATGCTATTGCACGCTTATGCTATCGCCATCGTGCTGCACTAAACCCACATTTCTTTGGAAGGATGGGATGGCGAAGTTTGATGGAGCAACTATTGCCTTGACGGAAGCACAAAAGATGAAGTTCTCCCCACTTTTAGTGTACAATCAGGATCTCGAACAATACGTCAAGAATCTTCGATGGACCTCCGGAAGCCCTGTTCGACAATGAAGCACTACGAGAAGAGGTCAAGACTCGAGATCAAGATAAACCAGCTGGAGGAGGAGAACCTCGAGATTTCGAGAATGCGCCAGAACTAAAGAACAGCAGGACCATGTCTCATGCAAAGGACGTTGAAATCCGTAAGCTCAAGGAACAACTTCAGACATATGTGGTCGCCACAAGAAACTCCGAGTCGACAGGGAAAATCTAGCGTAAGAACTGGAAGAGATCAAGTCCACACGTAAGAAAACCCAAGAATTTAGTAGTATTCCACCATGAGAGAAATAAAGATGAACGCCACTCGATTTAAGTATCCACCATACCAAATTATGTGGGTGGCGATATCAGTAGTATTGATTGAATAAATGAATGCTTGGTTGCTATTATTTTTGTGTGTTTATTGAATGGTTGGATAGATGCGATATTCGAGGTTTGTATTTATTTCAACCATGAGAGACGAAGTTACGGAAGAATGGTAGAAGGCCTTCATATGGGAACAAGATCAGAATTGGAAACTCCCGAGCATTGAAGACCAAGAAATGAGGACTTAGAAACGAAACCATAGTAGAACGCCCATTACAAACGATAATTTTGTTGATGGGTGGGTATTTGCTTTCTTTCTATCTCAACCAGACCCCAAATCTTGAAACCATGGACAACTAAACACCAAACCTTTTCGAGACAATTGCAATTTCCCATGGAGATACATTCCTTGTTCCGAGCACCCTCTTATCCTACACATGCAGATGACAACCCTTTATGAGTCTTTTCTTAAGGGCCTCAAACGATCATGACCTCGACAAGTGATCATGATTACCCAAGATCTTGAAGGACATGATGAAGCATATTCACCTTGAAGGAGATGCAGTCTACAAAGGCTACCCTTCATGCAAAAGGGAGTGGAACTTTGGTATGTGGAGGTACACCTCCACCGCTTGAAAGGAGTTTGCCCAAAGAGGATGGGGCATTACTTTTTCATCTCACGTGTGCCACAAGCAACTTTCTTCGATGCCGCTCGTGAAGCAGCCATGGAAGCCATACGCCGATCGGAGAAATACTTGAAGCAAGACTCCGCTATACTCAGAATACCTAAGCGAAGTGCATGCAGAGATGATGAAGGTGAAGCTCAAGACCACCATGATGAAACAGAAGATTGAAGATTTCAAGGCTCATGTCGCACAATTCCGGTGGGATCAAGAATCCTCGAGGAGGATAAATAAATAAAGTGGAAGTAATGTCCACCATACCAAATCATGTGGGTGGCAGCATTTGTAACAAGTACTTTTGGAATTTGGATTTACTTAAAATGGTTAAGGATGTAATGAAAGATTGATATGAGATTAATGAGATTTTATGGATAAACTTGTGCACTTCTTTTGGTCATAGTACTCTATAAAGCCACAGGATCAATGAAGAAAGAAACGTGTTATTCATGACGGCCATAGAAGGAAGCTGGACAAAATAAGTTGGAGTTTTGTTTTGATATGATGGTATGAAGAAACAGAGTACTCTCGATTTAAGGAGGTGTAACAAGAGAGTTACTCCAAGGATGAGTTAAAGCTGCACTAGTGTTGAAGTGGGCCATAACCCACGTGCCCAGGATTTTGAGAAGGAACCGTTGTAACCTTGATAAAGGAATAAATTTGGAAGAATCAGTGATCCAATCAGCCTACGCTTCGTAGGAGGTTACGCAAAAACCGAGAGTGGTGAAGTAACGATAGATGTTTTGTTTGGCATGCGTAAACCATGGATTTATATGAACTCAGTTCGAGAACAAGAGAAATTCTGCAATGCTTGTGAGTATGCCCAAGTGTTAAAATACGTGATTCGATATTTACATATGTGGTAATGATTCAAGCACGGGATGGATTGGCCCCATACCGAGACTTCTATCATGAACTATCATATGTTGATGGAAAATCGAGAGCCTTGAAAACTTAGAAGAGTGTCGACGCGATAAGCCATAAAACCATAAAATGGTAGGACGATGGAACCCCATTACAGCAACCGCTACAAACGAGGTTATACGGTGAGGTTCAACCTGCACCCGCTTTTTCGCAGGAGAAAACCATAAATTGTAGACCACCATGAGTGTTTCGATAGTTGTTTAGAATGGACATGCACCCATCAGCTAAGAAGATCCAGCCTCGGATTTAACTTCAACTTTGACGAACCGACCCAAGCTTTTGAGGAAAACTCTATGCTTCCGATGTAAGAGCTTTAATGAAGGAGCTATTGTAAGATATGTGAAGAGACATACATTGTCAGCCCTCCAGAGGAAATATCTGAGTTTATTGGAACCATGACCTTGTTTTTAAGTGTGGTAGCACCCCGACCTTTCCGACCAAGACATTTGCTAGAAGACCCCAACCCTAACCTTTTCTTGTTAGTTTCTTCAATCTCGAGGACTAGATTCATTTTAAGTGTGGTAGGTTTGTAACATCCCAAATTTTGGAATGTTAATATAATTAATTGAATTGTTTGTTTGTTTGCTTGAGTGAATTAAACTTGAGTGAAATTTGAACCTTTTCAAAAACTTTTGAAAGAGAGGAATAAAATGACTTTCCCTTCTCCGTAAATTCAAATTCATCCTATTAAAATCAATGAGAGAAGATGACATGACTTCTTCAACTATAAAGAATTTGAACGGAGTTTTGCAATTTAATTCTTTCAAATATTTGCACTTGCTTTCTATTTTTCTTCCCGAGAAATACCTCGAAAATAAATTCTTGCAAGCAAGAAAGAGCGGAGGAAAATGACCTCCAAAATCAGGGGCATTTTTGAAAATATTTGAGCCAAGAAAAACCAAAGTTTTTATTTAAAATTATTTGCAAAAAGAAATAAAGCCTTTAGGATTTTCTGAAAACATTTTTTAAGTTTTTATTTTGGCCGTGGAATAATGCTCATCATCTACATTTTATTTTTCTGATAATTTTAGTATATAAAACTCTTTATTCAATTGATTTGATTTCCTTTTATTGTTTTAGTTTCCTAATTTTAAAAATAGGAATGGAATCGCTTTTATTAGGAAAAACCTGGCCCATTAAGCACTTTCCTATTCTAGCCCAACAAGAGATCATCTCCTTCCTCTGTTTCCTCTCACGTTATGAAGCTTTCCATATCCATGGAGACAGAAACTCCACCTTCCCGATCTCCCTCGTCTTTTCCATCCCAGCGCCTCCCGAGACCGCCTATAAAACCCCTCCTCTCCTCGCTCCATTTTTCCCATCACCACGCCTCCCTGCCCGTAGCCTTCTTGCCACCGCCCTCCTTTTCCTGCCTAGAACGCCACCAGAGCTCTCCCGAACCTCCCATCGCCCAGCGCCACCTCCCAAGCGCCGACCCTCCTCCGCCACCCCACCTCGCCGGGCGACTCGCCTCGCCGAGCAGCCTCCACATCGCTGCCTCCTTCCTGCCATCTCTGCCTCACGACAGGTAACTCCGCTGTTTTCAGATTTATTTCCGTAACAGATTTAGTTCCGTTCTTGTTTAGCTTATAACTTTTGATCTAGAAGTCCAATGATGCTGATTCTTTTTATGTTAGATCACAATTTTCTTGTAGTTTCCAAAATATATAATTTGTCTATGTTTGGATTTATAAAATTGAGTTAGATCAGATTTGAATTAAAGCTTGTTTTGCTTATTCCGGGAGTTTAAAATAGATTTTATTTGATTCTTTTTCTACTGATCACTAGTGATCATATTTACCAGTGGTAAAAACTTCAAAATTGTTTGAGTATTTTAGCTTATTGTTTCATGTAAAACAAATTCTGTTTTAGTTCTATTCAATTATAGCTACATCTTTTTCTATAGTTGTTTTTAAATTATTTTATTTTATATTTCAGAAAGTTTATGTTTGGTTTCTATTAGTTAAACAGTAGGTGTTCAACAAGTTTTTATATTTATTTTATTTTGTTATCGTGAAATCAATTCAAGTTCGCTAATAACTTGCAATGGATTTCTACTGTTTTAACTCCCAATTGAAAATACTTTCAAAATAGCTTTATGAAAAAATACTTTATTTTTTTCTTTGTCTTAACTAAATTTATATTTTATTCTCTGTTATTTTAGTGTTTTATTTTCCGTTAGACAAAACTATTTTTGTGAATGTTGTAGAAGAAGACTCCTAGTTTTATTTGAAGTTCCTTCGATTCTTATTCGCTCTCTTTTGTTTTGATTGTTAGTGTGAGTGCTTATGTGAATGATATGTTTGTTATATAGATTTCATCGAGAGTGACGAGTAGTCTATCAAGTTATTTCTTGAGAACGATAATTCTTCTTCGTCAACATCACCGTGCAAGTTCACTTTGACCATGCTTTCATACCTATGTTTTATTGCATTTAGTGGCACCTTTGCAACCACCCTCAAGAGTGTTATTGAAATTTTGTAGTTGAGTAGTATGCATGAGGTAGGAACCCATCACCCTGTTACCAAGCCCGGACGTTATTTTATTCTAATGCTACGCTATAGTAGACGGGTTTGGTATGAGTGTTCGAGAGTGGTGTGAGAAGGAGGACTCTACGCCAATGACGATAACTCCATGATGGAATCTGCAAGGACTGCATCTTCAAGACCTCAAGACTTCAAGACTCGAGACAAGAATTCAATACACACCACTGGGTGAAGGATTTGTTGACGGGCACCTGGAGAAACCAAAGGTTGGCCGGGATGCATGGAGAAGCGCCATGACATCTTATGGAAAGCTTCACCTGCACTCAAAGAGACGGAAGAATACTTCATGCCCGAAGCTTACCCGTGCAACCGCAAGTCATTATGGGCTCGCTTGGTTGACCTTAGTTGTGACTGGCTGGGACGGTACTAGCAGATGTAGAACTACGGTAGGATGGGTTGAGTACCGGACGGTGGTCGAGGAACTCTTTGGAAGACCATGTTTGGTCATCTTGTTCTCAAACACCTCAGAAGTGCGAGAACGTAAAGAGAGGGATCGAATCTTGCGGGTAAAGTGTACAAACCTCTCGCAGAGGGTTATAACCTAATCGATTAGCCGTGTCCCTGTTACGGACAATTTGAGCATCCGGACTTGGATCTATCTCGAACTCTCAACACCGGATTGATAACTTAATTGTGGGCAACTTATGATGATTTGGGCTATGAGACATCGGTTGGCGGAACCATGTCATGATAGAAAACTCCATAGTACAGACTTCATTTATTCCTTTGATGTAGGTAAAATAAAACTAGCTTTTACGCAAACAAAACTCAGATACAGAGCCACAAAGCCATACCGCATATAGTATAGTTTATCATCTGTTTTCTCTTATTGTGATCTTGCGGTACATTCAATGTAATCGATTTACACGGCTGCAACGTATCATGTTGCGATATTTCCTCGACGAGTAAGAGTTACGATACAGGTTACGGTTCACACTCAACCCGCCGATGGCGCTGATGGGACTCCACACCCGCTTGATTTGTTTCCGCTGATTATTATGAGGTATATATCATTTTACGTTATTTATACATGTGATTGCACTTTGATATATACATTGATGTACTGTGTGTGCCAAAGATACCGATCCGTGGATGGCACAAGAATACGTAGGCTTGACCGTCTCGAGGTCGGGTCGCTACACGCAGAGTTCTCATACAACAACAGTTATCAATCCAATCTCAAGATGGCCCTTTCAAGCTCTATACGGAAGGAGGTGCGTAACACCATTGCTGTGGGATAGTGTTGAGATCGATCACTTTCGGTTCCGACCTTATCAGGATTCAAGAGAAAGTCAAGCTGATTCGAGACAGACTCAAGATAGCACAATGAGATGAAGAGTTATGCCGACAAGAACGCAAGGAAGTGACTTACGAAGTGGGAGACCGAGCATATCTTCGTGTGTCTCCACTTCGTGGAATCAAGAGGTTTGGTGTCAAAGGAAAGTTAGCACCCCGATTTATTGGCCCCTACAAAATCCTCGAACGTCGTGGAGAAGTTGCTTACAAGTTGGAATTGCCGGAAGGGTTGTCCGGAGTTCATGATGTCTTCCATGTTTCTCAGCTGAAGAAGTGTCATGCCGACATGGCCGATGTACCGTTGAGAGACACAGTGCCCCTAGAGGCCATACATCTTGACAGTGATCTGACTTATAAGGAGAAACCCGTCCGAATTCTCGAGACTGCGAGCAGAGTCACCCGCAGCAAGGTCATCAAATTTTGCAAGGTGCTGTGGAGTCATCACTCCGAGGAAGAAGCCACCTGGGAGCGAGAAGAAGACCTTCTTCGAGACCACCCGCACCTATTTGCTAGCCAACCCGAATCTCGAGGGCGAGATTCATCTTAAGGTGGGTAGGTTTGTAACATCCCAAATTTCCTATTTGGAATGTTTTACAATTATAGCTAAGCATCTAATGCATCCTGTTTGAATTTGAATGCCATTTGAAGTTTCAAAAGAGTTTTGAGTTTTCATATTTGAATTCAAACTTGGCAAGTGGGAATCATTTCAAAAACTATGCCTGATGAATACTTGATCAAAAGTATGAGAGGAGTAAACATGACACTCCAAAAATATCAGAGGAAAACCTTGCCAAAAGTTTTGAATTCAAACTTGAGATTTATTTGAATTTGAAAAAAAATGAAATTTTATAAAGTTTGGATTTTGCCTTTGAAAATGTTCAAATGATAGGAATATTCCCCGATCATTTTGGTATATATATGTCCTATATAAAATATTTATATTTTAAAAGATATCTCTGTTTTGTTTTTATTAAAAATAAATTCAAAAAAAGAAACCCCCTCAGCGTGGCCAGCCCCCCTGCCCAGCCCTGCTGAAGCCACCAGGCCAGCAAGCAGCCTGGGCTGCCCACTGGCCACCGAGCTGCCCAAAGACCGGCCTCACCTCACCTCAGACTGAAGCGCCACACGGTCGCCTGACCGCACTGCGCCCTCTCTCTCTCACCGACAGCAGGCCCCACCCGCCTTCAACCCCGCCCCACGCCACGCCAGCTGCCGCCGATCGCGGATCTCATGAGATCCGGATGCCGATCCTCCCGATCGCCTCCGTTAACGCCGAGGTCCCCGCCTATATAAGCCGGGCCCCGCACCCCATTCCCCTTACCCCTCGCCGAGCCCTCCCTCTCTCTCTCACGCGTCGCCGGAGCTCGAACCTCCCGCGCCGCCATTTTTCGCCGTCGCCGCCCTAGCCCTCCCGAGCTCGCCTGACTCCACCAGACGCCTCCCGAGCTCGTCACGACCGCCGAGCCACTCCGCCGCCTCCCGACGACCGGAGCTGCGTCGGCACACTCGCCACCGCGCCGCCCGCCGCCGTCGGCGCCGGTGAGTCACTGATATTCTCTGTCGGATTCATAATCTACGTGTAGATTAGAACTCAGGGGTACGCTGCTTTTTATAAAGCCGGTTCGGCCGGTTTAGTCCGGTTTAGTTTTTCATTAGGGTTTTTTTTATTTAGCCGACCCGACTAGTTTAAACCTAGGGCCGTTTAGTTTATATTACGCTCAGTGCGTAGTTTAGGCCCATTAGGCCCTTTTTCATTTAAATTCGTTTTTTGTTTTAACAGAATAGTTCCTGTTTTGAAAAATTCATATCTTTTATTATGTTTAATATTTTTAGGTGATTCTTTTTTGTTGGTTTGAAAATTTTCTATAGTTTCTGCAGAAAATATATTTAGCTATGTTAAAATTAATTAAAATTGCTTTATTTTAGTTTTATTCAGAATAGTAAATCTGTTATAACATGAGTTAGAAAAATTATTTTTGGATGATTCTTTTGTCACAACTTTATTTTGACATTGCCAAACCATAGGAATTAATTTGGGTATTTTAGGATTAATAAAAAATAGTTTTAAGCAGAATCTTGTATATCCTAATTAATTAACTAGCAACTGTTTTTCTATTATTTTAATTAGTAAATAAATTTATTTTTAACATGTGATTGATTATTCTAGGATATTTTCTGTCACTTTATAGGATGAACTTTTATTTATAATAAATAAAAGTTTTATTTTATTTTTCTTAATAGAAATTGAATTAGGCCTAATAGGAGTTTCATAATAGATTTTAAATTAATTCTTTTTGCTCCTAATTGCTTAATGCATTTTTTTCTGTTAAGTTAACTTAAAACCATGATTAGGTTATATTGAGAAAAATTTTGTTATATAAAACTACTTTTAGTTGTTGTTTGAAGTAGGAAAACTTTGAGTTGGTTTTCTTTGAGTTTTCCCTTTTGGGTTTTGCTTTGTTGGTTTTGTTATGTTGCTATTGTTATGCTATTCTATTATGTGATCCTATGCTATATGCTTATTGTGATCATTGTTTGTCTCGGTAGAGTTTCCGGAGTGCGAAGCTTGCTACTACGAATCTTTAGCTTACGAGGATCATCAGCAAGGCAAGTTTTGATCATGTTATTTTCTATACCTATGTTTTTGTGCATTAGAAATTGTCACCACCCCACCATGCATGCAGTAGTTGAAATTTTGAAGTTATTAATCTTGAGTAGTATCATGTGGTAGGATGAACCAACCCCTTGTTACCATGACCCCGGACTAAGTAGTTTACTTTGCTATGCTCGAGACGGTTTGGTTGAGTGAAATTCATAAGCAAGATGTGAGAGTCAATGATGATGACAACCCCATGAACTACAATGATCAAGATGGACTTCGAAATTCACCATTGGGTGGAGGATTTGTTGACGGAACCCCGAGAACCCAGTGGTTGGCGGGATGCATGGAGAAGTGCCATGACATCTTGCGGAAAGCTTCACCCAGCCACGAAGAGAAGGATGGATGCCCCATGACCGAAGCTTACCTGTAGCCGCAAGCCATTATGGGCTCTGGCTGGGTCAACCCTAGTAGTGACGCTGGCTGGACGGTACTACGAGATGTAGAAGAACGGTAGGATTGGATGGGTACCGCAGAGCTGTAAGAACTCTTTGAAGACCTGTTTATTCGGCCCCGCCTTCAAACACCATGAAGAGCGAAGACTTAAAAGGAGGGAATGATTCTTGCGGGAAAAGTGCGCAAACCTCTGCAGAGTTAAAGATCTAATCGATTAGCCGTGTCCCCGATTACGGACAATTTGAGTCTCCGAACTTGGAAGTATTCGAAATCTCAACACTAAAACTAATAAATTAATTTGAGGGTTTTATGACTTAATAATTTGGGAATGAGATATTGGTTGGCGGAACCATCTCAATAACTACCAACAATTTGTAGTAATTTTGCAAGCAAGTCCATCGTAGTAGGAGAAAATTGGCTTTTCAAAATGATGAAACTTAGAGCCCCACAGCCAAAATGCATATAGTGTTAGTAACTTTATTATTGTTATTCTTCATGACTTGCCACTTATTCAAAAGCTGACCTACACGGCTGCAACGCCTTATGTTGCGTAGATATATTCCGATCAGAGTGAGGCTACGCCCGCGCTTGGCGATTGCCCTTTGGAGTCGGATGGACTCGCTTTACTTCTACGCTCCGCAGCATTAGTAGTTTATTTCTCATGAGTTGGCCTTGAGCCAATTTATTCTCTTGTAATAAAGACTCTATATGAGAATCGTAATAAAATTCAGGTGTGATTGAACTTTGATTACTTCATCGATGTAATCGTGAGTACCAAAGATGATCTTGGGATGGTATGCATACGTAGATTTGACCGATTTTGGGTCAGGTCGCTACATTCATGTCAATCCTCAGCAAAAAACTTCATCTTCAGCAACTTTGTGTAATTGGGTGAACCGCCATGATGTCATCTTCTCTAGTCATCATAAACCGGCGTGATGTCACCTGTCATAAAAGCTATCCACAATACCTCTTTTGTCTAATAGACCTGTGACAATCGAGGCGACAACTCCGTTTCCAAACTCACGTCCCCTTGATTCTCGTGCCTGACACTGTCCCTTGCTTTATAAATAAGACCGAAGGGTCATTTCTTTTTTCCCCTTCGTGCCCCTCTGCTTCGTCTTCCTCGCGCCGCCCAGCTTTGGAGCTCCACCGCCGCCGTCAACTTCTGCACCAACCTTGGCCGCTGCATCACCCTGAGTATACCAGAGCATCACGACGGTCTTCCGTTTCTTCCTCAACTCTGGTAAGTCTTCTATCTTTTCACCATAGATCTGTTCTAGGGTTTCCATGTTCTTCGGCGTTCATCACTTGCTTCTTGCTCATATGATAACTTTTAGTTAAGTCTATGAATCATTGTTCTGCGTAGCGGTTGTTTTTTAGCATCCGCTGTCACTTGCGCATCTCAAGGCCATAGATCTCCCTGCACCCTTGCTCATTGATTCGGTACCGCTCCGTTTTGGACCTTGAATATTTATTTCTTTTCTGAATATGCTCTAGATCCAAAACTGTGAAATACTTTTGTAAAACCTGTTTTCGCACATCCACTCTTGATTCATCAATGTTTCAGACTAGGCGGTTTAACTTTGTAGAGAAATTGACAACTCGGCATATACCTTTAGTCCCCTTGTTGAACCGCCAGGATTTCCCAGTTATGTATTGCCACCTTGCAGAACTCCGGTTTATAAGCAACTTCTTCTAGTTTAACAATGAATGTATCAATATATAGCCTTCCAACATATTCTTGAACCGGTATTACTGCTTTGCAGATTGCACCACGGCCAAGCAAGTGTACGAGTGTAATTGGGTCCCTTCTCGAGTGGCTGAAACTCAACTGGATAACTTAGTCTGCACCGCGCTTTAGGCAAAAAGACGCTATTCATCGGAGGGTCCCTGCCCGAGAGTCCTCCGTAACCCAAGGATGGAGAAGTTGTTGTTTTTCTTGACCATTTAGCCCGGGCTTCAGTCCGCCTGTTCAAAGTTTTATCGGGATGTCTTGGCCAACTTCCAATCAAGGCCCACAAGATATTGGCCCCAACTTCATAACCAATATCTGTCACTTTCAAGTGCTCTGTGAGGTGTTCTTTCAAGAGGAGCCCACAGTTGAATTGTTCAGAGATTGCTTCCATCTAAACCGCCGCACTGAATTTTCTGACGGTCCCAACACTGAGTTGGGTGGTGTGGCGATTCAAAAGCGGAAAGAGGTCACTTACCCTCACACCAAATTGCACAGCCATCCCAAAGAGTGGAATTCAACATGGTTTTACTGCAAAGATACCTCTCCTGAGGGAGAAAATCCTTTACCGGGTTACCGTACGGAGCGGCTAAGCAACACACATCCCTCCCTCACAGATCGATCGCTAAGGAAAGAAGCAAATATGCCCTCAACTATCCAAGCTCCGGCCTTCATGGCCAATGGGTTGACAGGAGTTGATCTTGCTCGCTGCCGGATATCTTGGAGTATCGCCCCTAAGCTCGCTCCGGTTTGATGTGCAAATACACGTAAGATGTGAAAGACCCTCACGGCATATTGAGATCCAAATGACAGACGATGAAGTTATCGAGGCTGTTAAGAGGATGTTAAACGAACCGAAGTCGCTATGCCCAAACCGCCCGGCTCCCTTTTCTCGCCATTAACAAACCACCACCGTAAGACTCATATCTTATGCCTTTATAAAATCTGACTATGTTTAAGTACTCTTTGTTGATATTAACATCTTTCAAACAGGGTGATGATCCATTTTGGAGCAGGAAAACTCCACAAGAGAAACCGAAGAAAATAATCCGGCCCAAGACCAGAGTTGTGAAGAAACCAACCAATAGAAAGAAAACCACTGCCTCCTCCGATCCACCAGCTGACGATGATGTGGGTAATCCGGATCTTAAGGTAGAACTTGACTCACTTGGTTTATTTTTCACACGCCTTATTGATAATGATTATTGCCAGGATGATGCTGAAGCCAGTCATGCTGATGTTGTAGAGGTAATCACTCTTTCTTCCGATTCAAACCCTTTACCTTCAAGAAAACTCCGGGCAAACCGAAAAGTTAAATTTTCTCACCCTCTTGCTTATTTGGACCGAACTTTCTTATGAAGACACAACAGCATGAAGCTCGTCAGGTAACCCCAAGACAATGCCAGGTAGTTACCTCCACCGTTTATCGAACAATCCGTTCGAAACGCCGCTCGAGGTCTCTAACTGTTTCATCAATGCTTATCCTAAAGCGGGCTGCATTCACAACATCTTAATCCATCCGACCGATTATCGTGACTTCTCATTCTTCATCCGCGAGTCGTCACCACCCAACTCCCACCACTTAAGACGGTGCTTGGGTGAGCCATATTCTCGATGATACCGCTTTGATATATCACTTTCAATGTTTACTGGACTGATCCGTCTTTTTCCTTTCAGGGCCAAGCCGAAGACGACGCTCCTGAACTGACCAAAATACCCAATCCTGAAGAACACATCTAGGATGATATGCTGAACGACCCACCGCTGCAAGATCATGATGTTACTGTTGAAGAGGTACATGTTGATGCCACATGCCCTTCAAATCAACCCACGAGTCCTGTTCAAACTGACAAAACAGCAAGTCCACCAAAGCATACAGAGAAACCGGTGACCCTAGTGTGAACCGGCGAAGCCAAGGATGATGATGTTGTTATTACTGGCTTTGGCCATTCCGAGCCAGGTAATCCTGTCGCCTTGTCTAAGCACACTGCAAAGGATGAATTTACTGCGTTTGGTAAAGGCAAGTGGAATGCCGATTTGGCTACTTATGCCGCTTTGAATCCCCAAGATCTTCATTCCGTTATATGAACCGTTATATACCACCGTGATTATGAAGCCGGTTTGGTAAACATGATGAAGGACAAATATGAGGTAAATTCCATATGACTCTCTCGCTTGTATATTTCAATCACAACTCTAATAGCCCCCAAGTGACGGTTTTAAGATGTGAACTTTAAACCGGTCTTCCTAATATAATCCTCGAGCAAAGCTGTACTTTTGGGAAAGTAGTTTCAAGGGCCGGTTCAACTTAATGCAGTTAAACCGGACTTTTATAAGAAATCCAAGATCCTCAAGGACAGAGCAAATAAGCATTAGCCCCAAGTGCCAAACTGAATACTTGTATTGAGCTTGGGACTTGATATAGAAATTGTAGGATGAACAACAAATATGCATTAGCCCCCAAGTACCAAAGGCATAACTTGTTATGGGGTTGGTACTTCAAGTCTGCACCTTAATCTTTATCAAATGATTTTCTGTATGTAGGCTGATCTGAACAAGAAAGAAAACCAAATCGCTGATCTCCAAGAAAACCTGAAATCCCAGCAAGCTGAAACCTCCAAAGCAAAGAATGAATTAACCAGCGCTTTAAGCGTCATGGAAAATCTTAAGGAGAGCTTCAACAAGGAGCGGGCGGATTGGGCCACTAAAAAGGCCATTTTAACTCAACGGGCAGAGAATGCTGAGGCTGCCCTCAAACCGGTAATGGACGAACTGACCAGTGTAAAGCAGCAAGTGCATGCCATGACCGCCACTCTCTTTGGTAAGCCCTTTTGACTTCTGACGTAATGATGCCTTCTCATGAAATTGCCAGTTTATTAACCCTTTGAATAATACAGGGACACGTATTGGCCACTTGGGATCAGACGTGCGGAAGAAATTGAAAGCCTCTTATACATTGATAGAGCAACTCTATACTGGTGCGCAACGGATCATCAGCACCGCTTCTCACAACAACCCGGCTCCGACCTTGATCCAGGACACCATTAAAAAGTTGTCAATGCTTCCTGCCCGGTTTGAAGAATTAAAGAAATCTGCTGCTAGAACCGGTGCCATAAACGCTTTAATCCGGGCCAAAGCGTGGGTGCCGGATTTTGATCCCGCTGAAGCGCCTGTGGCTTCCCAAGCTTGAAGGAAGACGGACAGAATTCAATGAAGAGGATCTCGAGCTATAAACCGAAGTGCGCCTTTGGCTTGCCAATTGGTCAAGAGGCAAATCTGTCTCACTATCAAGCCCAATACGATGGCGAGAATAAATGAGTGCTCGCACCGATTCCTCAAGCGGAGAACCTTATACCTCCAATTCGTAAGCACACTTACGCCCCGATATTGAACCGCTGCTGCCGATCAATGATGAAGTTGTATTCCAAGCATTAATGGAATCGATCGACAACTGTTGATTTCAGCCACCGGGTAGGGAATCGGTTGAAGCGGCGCAGATGACCCGCAACCATCGTGCCAAGTGGCGACCAAGCATGAACCGGAGGTCGGTTTACATTATCGCTTCCTTATGTTATGCGAAAAACAATTATCTTATTTGGGCACCGTGTTGCCTTGTAATAGACTAGCTGCCACACTTTGTGTTGATATGCCTTCGCGCATATTTATTACAACTTATGCTTCCGCTGAATCACCGATGCTAAATTGTTGTCTAAATAAAAAGCTTAAAACGCCATTGTGGTTGTATAACCAAAGGGTCATCATATCTATGTATGTGAAATGAAAGATAATACCTTAGATTTAAACATATGATAAAATATGGGAATGTATGATACCTGCCATCATAGGGCATGAAGTTGGCTGTGCCAATCTTGAAGCGGAGTTGTAAGAAACCCGCTCTGCTTGAAGGAGAAAGCAGCTCCTATGTATATAGGGTCGGTTTATCAGGTAAACTGTTCCGGGTTAAGATGAACACCGGTGTTACTCCATAATAGGATGTTTATCAAAAATCAAACCGGGCAAAGTGTCTCCAGATGAAAAACAAACCGTGTCCCGTCAACTGACAGTCGAATCGGTTTAATAATTGTCGGTTTAAGAACACAACAAGAGAAATATGCAAAAAGACAAACAAATTTCAAGCAAAGGCAAAGACAAAATCCTTTGCGAAAAGAGGCTGTTTGAGCCGATCAAGTGGCATTACCATGGTCGGACACGACCAAGCCCCCAATAGGTGTAGCTATGGTTCATGTCAGCCAGGTCCCCAAATGATGAAGTGGCATTACGCCGATCAAGAGGTGTAGCGATGGTTCGGGTTCGACCAAAGCCCCCAAGTGATTCTGTGGCCTTTGGCCGATCAAGAGGCGTGATCGGTTCAGACGTGACCAAGTCCCCAAGTGATTCCAGTGGCTTTCGCTTATCAAAAGGTGTTGCATTGGTTCGCATACCGACCAAGCCCCCAAGTGACATGATATGAAGCTTTGTTAAGAAGCTAACTCAAGGTAAACCGGAGACCGCTTTAAGATTAAAACTCCGTAACCACTCATGATGTAAAAATAACAGAGATCCAGCTTTAGCTAAGGCTCTGTTTATTGTATTGATCATAATATATACATTGTCATAATATGTACATAAGTAGAGCCTATGGCTCAAGTAAAGTAGGGCCAAAGATGAGCTATGTTCCACGGCCTGTTGGTCTCCTCCTCTGATGTACGTGAGTCTTTATGCTCTCGAATATCAATTAGATAGTACGACCACAGCAGATTCTTGCTGATCACGAAAGGTCCCTCCCAAGGTGGGGATAGCTTGTGCATATCAGTCTGGTCTTGGATGAGCCGGAGCACCAAATCTCCTTCTTGAAAGGTTCTGGTTCTAACTCGGCGATTGTGATAGAGACGAAGATCCTGCTGGTAGATCGCCAAACGGGCAGCTGCAATGTCACGCTCCTCATCCAACAGGTCCAAAGCGCCTTGCCGTGATACCTCGTTGTCCGCTTCAACATAAGCTGCTACACGAGGTGAATCATGACGGATATCATCGGGAGAACCGCCCCGCTCCGTAGACCATGAAGAACGGGTGTATCCCGTCGATCTGTTATGTAGTATTGATGCTCCATAATACGATGGTAACTCCTCAACCCAACAACCCGGCGTCCGCTGCAAAGGAACCATAAGCCGGGGTTTGATACCTCGTAAGATCTCTTGGTTAGCTCTCTCTGCTTGGCCATTGGACTGTGGGTGAGCCACTGATGAAATGTCAAGCCGGATGTGCTCACGTTCATAGAACCCTTAGACAGATTGGTACCATTATCAGTAATAATACTATGTGGAAAGCCAAACCGAAAAATCACCTTTTTAATGAATTGAACCGCCGTGGCTGCATCACACTTGCTGACGGGCTCCGCTTTTACCCACTTTGTAAATTTGTCAACCGCCACCAAAAGGTGGGTCTTCTTGTCCTTGCACCGTTTGAAAGGCCCAACCATATCCAGCCCCCAAGTCGCAAACGGCCAAGTAATTGGAATCATCCTCAATTCTTGAGCCCGCACATGAGCGCATCTTGAGAACTTCTGACAGCCGTCACATCGCCTAACCAGGTCCTCCGCATCAGCATGAGCAGTCAACCAATAGAAACCGTGGATTTAAACGCCTTAGCCACCGTGAGATTTTGAACCGCGTGGTGACCACAATCTCCTTCATGGATTTCAAGAAGATCTCACAACCTTCCTCCGCGATACACAACGTTGAAACGCCTCGACACACTCGCAACGATGCAACTCACCATTGACAATAGTCATGGACTTGGATCGCCGGATTATCTGTCTGGCCAGCGTTTCATCCTCTGGTAACTCGCCCCGGTTCATGTACACAAGATAAGGAACCGTCCAATCCGGAATGACATGCAGAGTCGCCACCAACTGAGCCTCCGGATCAGGAATAGCCAAATCCTATTCGCCAGGGAGCTTGACCGACGGGTTATGCAGGACATCCAAGAAGACATTAGGCGGGACCGGTTTACGCTGAGAGCCTAGCCGGCTTAAAGCGTCCGCCGCTTCGTTCTTACCTGATATGCCTTGAAGTGGCCTGCAATAATATCCACCTCACGAAGGTATGCTGCCATGAGCGGGTCCTTAGAATCCCAAGTACCAGACACTTGTTGGGCCACCAGGTCCGAGTCACCGAAGCACTTGACTCGGCTGAGATTCATCTCCTTAGCCATCCGGAGACCATGGAGTAAAGCTTCATACTCAGCTGCATTGTTAGTACAAGGGAACATTAAGTGGAGAACGTAACAGAACTTATCACCTCGTGGGGAAGTTAATACGACTCTAGTCCCCGAGCCCTCCAATTGCCTGGACCCATCAAAATGAATAGTCCAATAGGTGTGATCCAGTTTTTCTTCAGGTGCTTGTAGTTCCGTCCAATCATTGATGAAATCCACAAGTGCTTCAGACTTGATCGCCATCCGAGGCACGTATTTCCAACTGTGCGGCCCAAGCTCTATAGCCCACTTGGCAATCCGGCCAGTTGCCTCCCTGTTTTGAATTATATCTCCCAAAGGAGGAGAGCTGACCACTGTGATGGGATGGCCCTGGAAGTATTGCTTAAGCTTCCGGCTTGCCATGAAAACTCCATACACCAGCTTCGGCCAATGTGGGTATCTTTGCTTGGACTCAATAAGCACCTCGCTGATATAGTAAACCGGACGCTGAACCGGATATTCCTTGCCCGCCTCTTTGCACTCTACCACAATAGCTACGCTGACTGCACGAGCATTAGCTGCCACATATAGTAGCAACGGTTCTTTGTCAATTAGAGCAGCAAGAATAGGCGGATTGGCTAGCTGCCGCTTTAAGTCCTCCAATGCTTTATCAGCGGCCGGACTCCAGACAAAGGGATCCGCTTTCAAAGATTCGATACAAAGGGATCGCTTTCACCGAGGCGGCCGATAAACCGCTCAACGCGCAATCTGGCCTGCCAAGCGCTGGACATCATTGATACATTTCGGTTTAGCCAGGAGGTGATAGCTGTGATCTTCTCCGGTTAGCCTCAATTTCTGTTGGACACCGTAAAACCCAATAACTTGCCCGCCGGTACACCAAAAACACACTTGGCCGGGTTGAGCATCATCTTGTATGTCCGTAGGTTATCAAAGGTTTCTTCAAATCATCAACCGTAGTCTCCTTCTCCCTTGACTTAACCACAATATCATCCACATAGGCATGTACATTACGGCCGATCCGCTTATGAAGGCAATTTTGTACACACCGCTGATAAGTTGCCTCGGCACTCTTGAGCCCAAAGGGCATAGATACATAGCAGAAGGCTCCAAAGGGAGTTATGAACGCCGCTTTCTCCTGGTCCTTAACGCCATCTTGATCCGATGATAACCAGAATATGCATCCAGAAACTCAAACGCCCACAACCCGCCGTAGCATCAATAATCTGATCGATGCGGGGAGGGCAAAAGGATCTATTTGGACAAGCCTTGTTAAGATCGTGTAATCACACACATGCGCCAGTGTCGCTTTTTCTTAAGGACCAGCACCGGATTAGCCAGCCATTCAGGATGGAACACTTCAACAATAAAGCTAGCCGCTAAGAGCCTGGCCACCTCCTCTCCAATAGCTTTGCGCCTTTCTTCGTTGAACCAACGGAGAAACTGCTTCACCAGTTTGTACTTAGGATCAACATTATCCTTGTAGTACTTCAACTCTTCCGTGGCCCAGACCGACTCTGCATAGGCCACATCACCTTCTTCACACTCTAAGGCAATCTTGCGACTTCCATGAACGGTTATGGTTCCCTTGTGACCCGGCATCTTGAGCTGCAGATAAATATAACAGGGCCGTGCCATAAATTTGGCATCAGCCGGCCGCCCAAATAAAGCGTGGTATGGGCTCTGGATCTTCACCACCTCAAAAATCAATGTTTCTGACCTGGAATCATGATCATCTCCAAAAGCCACCTCGATAGCTATCTTGCCAACGGGATATGCTGACTTACCAGGTACCACACCATGGAATACCATGTTGGACGGTTTAAGATTCTTGTCTGTTAGCCCCATATGGCGGAAGGTCTCATAGTATAAGATACTAATGCTACTTCCTCCATCCATGAGCACCTTGGTGAACTTGTAACCTCCCACCTGAGGTGCCACCACCAAAGCTAGCTGACCCGGATTGTCAACCCGGGGAGGGTGATCCTCTCTGCTCCATATGATTGGCTGTTCGGACCAGCGTAAATAACGAGGCACGGCTGGTTCAACAGAATTCACTGCTCGCTTGTGAAGCTTTTGGTATCGCTTGTCTAAGCTAGTGGTGAATACATGATATTGCCCGCAATTCAACTGCTTTGGATTGCTCTGATAGCCCGCCTGCTGCTGCTGGTTGTAACCACCCTGGTATTCTGATTGTTTTGATTGTTATGTCCACCCTGATCTCCATTGAAGCCTGAACCGGCATTTCTCCACCGTGACCCGCCCGTGGAACTGGATCCCGAGCCACCACCTGATCCGTGATCATACCGAAAACATTAGAATTTTTGAACTCCTGCATAATATAACAATCCTTCCAAAGGTGGGTGGTGGCGCCTCCTTCGTCCCGTGCTTTGGACAGGATGGTTTAATAGATAAGTCAGCGGTCCGTGTTGGGGTTTGAGCTCCACCGCGATTTGGCGGTTTACCCTTCCGTCGCCTGGCCCCGCCCCCGCGCTAGTATTAGCCACAAAATCCATGCTGCCATCCGCTTTACGCTTGCCTCCGTTACCATGACCTGCCGTGTTGTGTTGCTGCCCCTTGGAGTTGATGTTCTTCTTTCCCTTCCCTGTCTTGTCATCATCAGACTCGGGATCCTTGATACTATCAGAATCAGCATACTTCACTAACGCAGTCATGAGGGTCCCCATATTGTTACAATGACGATTCATCCATCCCAATTTCAACTTCAGAGGTTTAAACCGGCAGTTGCTTTCCAAAGTTATAACCGCGGATTCGGCGTTGATACGGTCTGATGAGTGCAAAATTTCCGAAACTCGGCGTACCCAGCGGGTTGTTGACTCTCCTTCCTCCTGGACACAGGCCGGTAAGTCCACTATCGACATGGGCTGCTTACATGTATCCTTGAAATTCTGGATAAATTGGGCTCGCAACTAGGCCCATGAACTGATAGAATTGGCTGGTAAGCTCTTTAACCAAATACGGGCTGTCCCTTCAAGCATCATGGTGAAATACTTTGCACATGCCGCTTCATCTACGTCAAGCATCTCCATGGCCATCTCATAGCTCTCTACCCATGTTTCCGGAGACAAATCGGCCGTGTAATTTGGCACCTTGCGCGAGCCCTTGAAATCCTTGGGCAGGCGCACATTGCGTAAATCGGGGACAAGATAAGGCACTCCCAAAGAACTAGAAGTAACTCCTAGCTCGATCGAGGTGGTTGGACGAACCGGCGTAAGCTGACGAGCCTCATGTTGCGCTGCTAACTCGGCATCCCTTCGTGTTTCGGGCCCGGTCCACCACTTCTCGAGCATCACCCGCCGGGTTATGGCCACGGGCGCTTCACGGTTCCTGCATTATCGGATACGGCCGGTTCATCCATCCGCCGCCAGAATCCGCTTGGACGGGGGTGGAATGAATTCGTCACGGCTATATTAATATGCTTCTTGCTGAACCAAGGCTGTTCAAGAAGTTCCTTAACCCGCACGCCTCCACCGCTATGGAGAATCACCTTCAATCGGATGGCCTCCAGCCGTGAAGCGGCGGCGATAAGATTGTCCATTGATTGGAATAATGACCGAGGTGTCCGGACAGGCCGAGGCACGATATTATTCTGCCGAGGCGGCTCCATCAAAGCGAGGCTGAACTGGCGCACCTGCCCAGTGCCTCCGCCCAGCTTTATCACCTGGCGGGTTACTAGTCCTCGCCCCGGGTATTAAAGAGGTTTCGCATAGAAAACCGCCGCCAGCGAGACCGATGCTTCCTTTTCAGACTTCATGCGACACGCTCTAGTCCAAAGATAAGCTTATAGGTCTGCAAGATTCAAAGCGGCCCGCTCTGCGCCATCCTGTTGTTCTCACCGCCAGTCGGCCTTGGCCCGAGTGATCTGCTCCTCACCTTTGCAATTTTCGCTAGGGCATCCTGATCCGCCGGGTTAGCCTCCGCCATAAGCACGCTAACGATCAAACAGATCGATAAACTTGAGCCAGCGGTGCACAGGCCTCCGCCTCGCCACCGCCGCGACCCGGAGAACATTGCTGCCGCGGTCGAAGAGTGGATCACCGCCGGTACCGCCATGAATATCCCAACCCGTTGGGCAGATCCGAGGGGTCCGAATATCGTCACCATCGAACAGCCGCCAATCCGCCGCCTTGTAGCTGATACAATGATTCGGTTTCTCCGGTCGAGGACTCGTCGCCGGAATAAACGACGGTCTCGCTACCAGATTCCAATCCACCATCATATTCTCCTCCGTGGATGACTCCCACGAAGGCACGCTTCATGGCCGGTTTACCCTGGGCAGATCTCGCACGCTGAGCCGTTTCGACGAGGTCGGTGCAGATGTCCGGCTCAGGGCCCGGTTCACCGATCTTGCCAATGAAAACGTGTATGCCACCAAAGGGGACCCGCACCAGACTCAATCGAGCCGGCCTCGGGCCCCAGCCTGAATCGTTGATGTAGAGCTTGCCGCGACGACTCTTGGTCATCCGCCCACAAGATAACCCTTGAGTCCTTCAAGTTGCCTCCAAGAACTTGAAACCGCTGCGATAGCCCCACGGTGGCGCCAACTGTCGGGTTTTGTCACGACAGATGTCCTCATGAAAGGACTTAGTCATGGAGCCATCGCTACGGGTTAGCTTGAAGGGGTTAAAGTGGACACAAGGACACAAGAGAGTTTATACTAGTTCGGCCCCTTCGATGAAGGTAAAAGCCTATGTCTAGTTGTGATGGAATTGATGGGGGTTTCGATGACTAGGGAGCAAACAAACTTCGCCTAAGTCTCGAGTTGTGTCTGTTGTCCTGAATCGCCTCCGGGTCGTCCCCTTATATACATGGGTGACGCCCGTCGGTTCACAGAGTCCCGACGCCGGTTTATAGATGTATCCGGCTCGGTCTCTGCTATTCCTAACTTACAATACAAGTTACATACCCACGCCGGTTTATAGCTAGAGGCTTTAAACCAGCTATGGGCCTTAAGCTCTCGTCAGCCTACTTGGGATTTAATATACTCAACTACTAATGAAGTTAACCCGGCCTGTCCTGGCCGGTTTACGCCCAGTAGTAATATCCCCAACACGTCCTATCTCGAAAGCATTATTCTTTAACTCTCTACCAACATAAGCATTAAAACTTTCTTGTCTAGCCATAAAGTCATCAAATTCATCTAAGCATGGGCTATGAAATTTAGTAGAGGGTATTTCAACTTTATCATATCTATAGAGAGAATTTACCTTTACTACCTGTGTCGGGTTATCAAGACAATATGGTTCTTCAGGCGGTATATTATGTATTTCTTCAATAGGTTGTAAATTCTTAACATCTTCAGCTTTAATACCTTTTTCTTTCATTGATTTCTTTGCCTCTTGCATATCTTCAGATCGAGAAATAAAACACCTCTTCTTCGGAGTGGGTTTTGAATAGGCTCAGAGTTGGCTCAATTGGTTCAGAATTACTTCAGAACTGGCTCGAAGAGTCCAATTATTTTCATTAGTCAACATATTATTCAATAGTATTTCAGCTTCACGATCGTTCTTTCCCCGAAAACACAACTAGCACAACTATCCAAGTAGTCCTTGGAAGCATTGGTTAGTCCATTATAAAAGATATCAAGTATTTCATTTTTCTTAAGAGGATGATCAGCAAAGCATTATAATCGGAGAATCCTCCCCAAGCTTGTGGGAGACTCTCTTCTTTGATTTGCACAAAATTATATATTTCCGCAAGGCAGCTTGTTTCTTATGAGCAGGGAAATATTTAGCAGAAGTAATAAATCATATCCCGGGACTATGCACACAACCAGGAGCAAGAGAATTATACCAAGTCTTAGCATCACCCTTTAATGAGAACGGAAATATCTTAAGGATATATAAATAGCGAGACTTCTCATCATTAGTAAACAAGGTGGCTATATCATTCAACTTGGTAAGATGTGCCACAACAGTTTCAGATTCAAGGCCATAAAAAGGATCAGATTCAATTAAAGAATAATATCAGGATCAACAGAGAATTCATAATCCTTATCAGTAACACAGATAGGTGAAGTAGAAAAAGCAGGATCGGGTTTGATTCTAGCATTAAGAGACTGCTGCTTCCATTTAGCTAATAATTTCTTAAGATCATTTCTATCATTTCAAGCAAGGATTTCCATAGCAGCTTTTTCATTCATAACATAACCCTTAGGAACAACAGTAATACATAATCATTGGGGAACCTTCATCATCACTATCATCAAGAATAGGATCTTTAGTAATTTCATTCCCCTAACTCTAGCAAGTTGTTCATCAAGAAATTCACCTAATGGCAAAGTAGTATCACGCATGTAAGTAGTTTCATCATGCATAGCGTAGTGGCATCATCAATAACATGCATATATCGTAATTCATAGCAGTAGCAGGTTTAGGTGTCGCAAGCCTACTAATAACGGAAGGAGAATCTAGTGCGAGCTAGATGGCGTTCCTTACCTCCCTTGTAGTTGAGGGTAAAATCTTGGTTTTAGCGCCTTTCAAGTTCTTCATAGTGATCAACAGATATAAATCCCAAGTGACTCAGAGAATAGAGCTATGCTCCCCGCAACGGTGCCGTAAATTAGTCTTGATAACCCACAAGTATAGGGGATCGCAACAGCTTTCGAGGGTAGAGTATTCAACCCAAATTTATTGATTCGACACAAGGGGAGCCAAAGAATATTCTTGAGTATTAGCAGTTGAGTTGTCAATTCAACCACACCTGGATAACTTAGTATCTGCAGCAAAGTGTTTAGTAGCAAAAGTGGTATGATAATAATAGTAACGGTAGCAAAAGTAAAGATAAATGTTTTTGGGTTTTTTGCAGTAGTTGTAACAGTAGCAACGAAAAAATGTTATAAGCGAAGAACAATATGTGAAAAGCTCGTAGGCAATGGATCAGTGATGGATAATTATGCCGGATGCGATTCCTCATGCAATAGATATAACATAGGGTGATATAGAACTAGCTCCAATTCATCAATGTAATGTAGGCATGTATTCCGTAAATAGTCATACGTGCTTATGGAAAAGAAATTGTATGACGTCTTTTGTCCTACCCTCCCGTGGAAGCGGGGTCCTAGCGGAAACTAAGGGATATTAAGGCCTCCTTTTAATAGAGAACCGGAACAAAGCATTAGCACATAACGAATACATGAACTCCTCAAATTACGGTCATCACCGAGAAGTATCCCGATTATTGTCACTTCGGGGTTGTCGGATCATAACACATAATAGGTGACTATAGACTTGCAAGATAGGATCAAGAACACACATATATTCATGAAAACATAATAGGTTCAGATCTGAAATCATGGCACTCGGGCCCTAGTGACAAGCATTAAGCATAGCAAAGTCATAGCAACATCAATCTCGTAACATAGTGGATACCAGGATCAAACCCCAACAAAACTAACTTGATTACATGGTAAATCTCATCCAACCCATCACCGCCCAGCAAGCCTACGATGGAATTACTCACGCACGGCGGTGAGCATCATGAAATTGGTGATGGAGGATGGTTGATGATGACGACGGCGACGAATCTCTCTCCCGAGCCCCGAACGACTCTGATCAGCCTCCCGAGAGAGATTAGGGCTTGGCGGCGGCTCCGTGTCGTAAAACGCGATGAAACTTTCTCGCTGATTTTTTTCTCCCCGAGACGGAATATATGGAGTTGGAGTTTAGGTCGGAGGAGGTCCAGGGGGCCCACAAGATAGGAGGCCGCGCCCTAGGGGGCGCCCCCTGTCTCGTGGACAGGTTGTGGGCCCCCTGGCATTAATTCTTTCGCCAAAAATTCTTATAAATTCCAAAAAGTGCCTCCATGGATTTCTAGGACATTCCGAGAACTTTTCTTTTCTACACATAAAACAACATCATGGCAGTTCTGTTGAAAACAGCGTCAGTCTGGGTTAGTTTCATTCAAATCATGCAAGTTAGAGTCCAAAACAAGGGCAAAAGTGTTTGGAAAAGTAGATACGTTGGAGACGTATCAACACCCACTTAGTTTCTTTTGTTAAGCTTTCATATATTTATAGCTCTAGTGCATCCGTTGCATGGCAATCCCTACTCCTTGCATTAACATCAATCAATGGGCATCTCCATAGCTCCTTGATTAGCCTCATTGATGTGAGACTTTCTCCTTTTTTGTCTTCTCCACATAACCCCCATCATTATACTCTACTCCACCCATAGTGCTATATCCATGGCTCACGCTCATGTATTGTGTGAAGGTTTATAAAGTTTGAGATTACTAAAGTATGAAACAATTGCTTGGCTTGTCATCGGGGTTGTGCATGATGAGAGCATTCTTGTGTGACGAAAATGGAGCAAGACCAAACTATATGATTTTGTAGGGATAAACTTTCTTTGGCCATGTTATTTTGAGAGGACATAATTGCTTAGTTAGTATGCTTGAAGTATTATTATTTTTATGTCAATATTGAACTTTTATCTTGAATCTTTCAGATCTGAATATTCATACCACAATTAAGAAGAATTACATTGAAATTATGCCAAGTAGCATTCCACATAAAAATTTGTTTTTATCATTTAGCTACTCGAGGACGAGCAGGAATTAAGCTTAGATGCTTGATACGCCTCCAACGTATCTATAATTTTTGATTGCTCCATGCTATATTATCTTTTGTTTTGGACATTATTGGGCTTTATTATTCACTTTTATATTATTTTTGGGACTAACCTATTAACCGGAGGCCCAGCCTGTAATTGTTGTTTTTGCCTATTTCAGAGTTTCACGAAAAAGAATATCAAACGGAGTCCAAACGGAATGAAACCTTCGAACGTGATTTTCGGAACTAACATGATCCAGAGACTTGGACCCACGTCAAGGAAGCTTCAGAAGCCACGAGGTAGGGGGCGCGCTTACCCCTGTGCGCGCCCCACCCTCGTGGGCCCTATGTTGCTCCACCGACGCATTCTTCCTCCTATATAACGACGCATTTCAAACGATCGACACGGAGCCAAAACCTAATTCCACCGCCGCAACCTTCTGCATCCACGAGATCCCATCTTGGGGCCTGTTCCACAGCTCCGACGGAAGGGGCATCGATCACGGAGGGCTTCTAAATCAACACCATAGCCTCTCCGATGAAGTGTGAGTAGTTTACCTCAGACCTTCGGGAAAATAGTTATTAGCTAGATGGCTTCTCTCTTTTGGATCTCAATACAATGTTCTCCCTCTCTCGTGGAGATCTATTCGATGTAATCTTCTTTATGTGTGTTTGTTGAGACCGATGAATTGTGGGTTTATGATCAAGTTTATCTATGAACAATATTTGAATCTTCTGAATTCTTTTGTGTATGATTGGTTATTTTTGCAAGTCTCTTCGAATTATCAGTTTGGTTTGGCCTACTAGATTGATTTTTCTTGCAATGGGAGAAGTGCTTAGCTTTGGGTTCAATCTTATGTGTCCTTTCCCAAAGGATGAGGGGCAGCAAGGCACATATTGTATTGTGATACGTCTCCGTCGTATCTATAATTTTTGATTGTTCCATGCCAATATTATTCAACTTTTATATACTTTTGGCAACTTTTTATACTATTTTTGGGACTAACATATTGATCCAAAGGCTCAAAGGCTGCCATCGCTCTGTTGTATGTTTTTGTTTCAGAAACCCAATATCAAATGGAGTCCAAACGGGATAAAAACGGACGGAGAATTATTTTGGAATATTTGTGATTTTTGGGAGGAAGAATCAATGCGAGACGATGCCCGAGGTGGCCACGAGATAGGGGCCCACGCCCACTTACAAAGGGCACGGCCCCCACTCTCGTGGGCCACCCGTAAGGCGGTTGATGCCCTTCTTTAGCCGCAAGAAAGCTATTTTTTGGAAAATGATCTGGGCGAAGGTTTCAATCCAATCGGAGTTACGGATCTCCAAATACAAAGGAAACGGTGCCAGGGCAGAATTCCATAACGCAGAAACAGAGAGATAGATCCAACCTCGGAGGGGCTCTCGCCTCCCAAGCCATGGGAGCCAAGGACTAGAGGGGAAACCCTTCTCCCATCTAGGGAGAAGGTCAAGGAAGAAGAAGAAGAAGGGGGGCTCTTGTCGGTGTCAAAACCGGCGGATCTCGTGTAGGGGGTCCCGAACTGTGCGTCTAAGGCGGATGGTAACAGGAGACAGGGGACACGATGTTTACCCAGGTTCGGGACCTCTCTATGGAGGTAATACCCTACTTCCTGCTTGATTGATCTTGATGATATGAGCATTACAAGAGTTGATCTACCACGAGATCGTAGAGGCTAAACCCTAGAAGCTAGCCTATGGTATGATTGTTGTATATATCTATCGACTAGCCTGGCCTGGGTTTATATAATGCACTAGAGGCCTAGGATAACAAGAGTCCTAGCCGAATACGCCGGTGGGGAGGAGTCCTTGTCTTGATCGCCAAGTCTTGTGGAATCTTCCTTGTATGCGGCAGCTGTCCGGACTGGCCCCGTGAGTATACGGCCATGGGGGTCCTCGGCCCAATCTAACAGATCGGGAGATGACGTGGTGAATCCCCCCTAGTCCAGGACACCGTCAGCTCTCTCCCCCTTGCTTCCGGTGGCACCGGAACACCGCCGGGGGCCATCATCATCACCGCGATCTTCACCAACACCTCCATCATCTTCGCCAACGTCTCCATCACCTTCCCCCATCTATATCCAGCGGTCCACTCTCCCGCAACCCGCTATACCCTCTACTTGAACATGGTGCTTTATGCTTCATATTATTTTCCAATGATGTGTTGCCATCCTATGATGTCTGAGTAGATTTTCGTTGTCCTATCGGTGATTGATGAATTGCTATGATTGGTTTGAGTTGCATGTTTTATTATTGGTGCTGTCCTATTGTGCCCTCCGTGTCGCGCAAGCGTGAGGGATTCCCGCTGTAGGGTTCTCAATATGTTTATGATTTTCTTATGGTGGGTTGCATGAGTGACTGAAACACAAACCCGAGTAAGTAGGTTGTTTGCATATGGGATAAAAGGGGCTTGATGCTTTAATGCTATGGTTGGGTTTTACCTTAATGAATCTTTAGTAGTTACGGATGCTTGCTAGAGTTCCAATCATAAGTGCATAGAATTCCAAGTAAGGGATGATATGTTAGCTTATGCCTCTCCCTCAAATAGAATTGCAATAGTGATTACCGGTCTAGTAACATAGTCAATTGCTTAGGGGAAATTTCACAACTCCTACCACCACTTTTCCACACTCGATATATTTACTTTATTGCATCTTCATCTAAACAGCCCCTAGTTTATGTTTACGTGCTCTTTATTATCTTGCAAACCTATCCTATCACACCTACAAAGTACTTCTAGTTTCATACTTGTTCTAGGTAGTTTAACGCAAGCTGCGTGAGAGTCGTATCAAGGACTATAGGACTTGAGAGAGTATTTGTTCTACCTTTAGCTCCTCGTTGGGTTCGACACTCCTACTTATCGAAAGAGGCTACAACTATCACGTATACTTGCGGGTCATCAAGACCTTTTTCTGGCGCCGTTGCCGGGGAGTCATAGCGTGGGGTGAATATTCTCGTGTGTGCTTGTTTTCTTTATCACTAAGTAATTTTTATTTGCTATTCTTAGTTGTTATCTATCTTTAGTTATGGATATGGAAATCAAAATACCAAAAAAATTAGAGGTACTTGCTACTCATGTAGATGGGGTAACTCCTAAAACCCCCGATTCTCATTATGTGAGAGATATTATGTACTACTTTGATAATCCTGAGAAAACCCCACTCAACTTTATAATGGGAGACATGTTGGATCAACGTGAATACTTTAGGGATTATCGCCGACACAAAAAGGGAAACTATTATGGATCAATTTATTATGTTGCGCTGGTATGCCCGGAATCTATGCTTGAGATATGATATTACTTGTTGTTTCAGGATGGAGGCTCCACACCTCCCCTTTTCATTCAAATTTAACGATAATGAAACCTTAGCTTCTTATGCTAATGGTATATATGATTACTATGATGTGGAACAAATAGAAGAATTTGTTGCTTTTAAGGCTGCCTATGATATTGAAGCTTTGTTTGAAAAGTATGAAGCTTTTGATGATGATGGTTATAGGCCGGAAAATCTTGCTATACTTGGATATTGCTATGAAAATTATGAATACAATTACTATATTAATGCTTTTATGAAGAAAGTCAACGCTTTCCAAGAAGAGAATAATATTTTGCAGGAAGCTATGGAAGAAGAAATTGATGAAATAGTGAGCTCATTGGATGAAAAAGATGATGAGGAGAGCGAAGAACAAAAGGAGGAAGAGCGGATTAGCTACCAGTTCCCACCTTCTAATGAGAGTAACTCTTCAACTCATACATTGTTTAATTCCCCTTCATGCTTACCGAAGGATGATTGCTATGATGACTGCTATGACCCCGTTGATTCTCTTGAAATATCCCTTTTTGATGATGCTTGCTATGCTTGTGGCCAAGATGCTAATATGAATTATGCTTATGGAGATGAACTTGCTATAGTTCCTTATGTTAAACATGAAATTGTTGCTATTGCACCCACGCATGATAGTCCTATTATATTTTTGAATTCTCCCTACTACACTTTATCGGAGAAGTTTGTGCTTATTAAAGATTATATTGATGGGTTGCCTTTTACCATTGCGCATGATGATTTTGATGAATATAATATGCATGTGCTTGCTGCTCCTACTTGCAATTATTATGAGAGAGGAACTATATCTCCACCTCTCTATGTTTCCCACACGATAAAATTGCAAGAAACTGTTTATACTATGCATTGGCCTTTACTATGTGTGCATGAATTGTTCTTTTATGACATGCCGATGCATAGGAAGAGAGTTAGACTTTGTCATTGCTCGATATATGTTGCTTTGTGCTCACTAATAAATGCTAAATCATTGCTAATTAAAATTGGCTTTGATATACCTTGGGATCCGGGTGGATTCACTACTTGAGCACTTTATGCCTAGCTTAATGGCTTTAAAGAAAGCTGAAAGTGCGTTATATCGACTAGAGGGGGGGGGGTGAATAGGCGATTTTTATGAATTCTTCACTGAGGAATTTGCCGGTGAGGAAATTCCTTAGCGAAGAACTACTTGCAGCAGAATAAGTACTCAGAAGTAAGCATAACAGAATACAGGCATGGTCATCATGATGAAATGAAGACAATCACAGAGTACAGAAAGCGTAATCACAGGATAACACAAGATGAAGACAAACCGACTGAAGAAATTGAACTGAGGAAATTGAGAAAGTCTTCTGTCAAAGTCTACAAACACAGATGTGAACAAACACTCAACATAGTAATGAGGAAATGAAAGAGATGAGGAAATAGAACCAGTAAGCTTGGTGAAGACAATGATTTGGTAGACCAGTTCCAACTGCTGTCTCAGTTGTACGTCTGGTTGGAGCGGCTGAGTATTTAAACTCGAGGACACACAGTCCTGGACACCTAGTCACTGAGCACGCAGATCAGGACACCAAGTCCTCACCATATTCTCCTTGAACTAAGGTCACACAGACCTCGTCCAATCACTCGCGGTAAGTCTTCAGGCGACTTCCAAACCTTCACAGACTCGGTCACACGGCGATCCACAATTCCTCTTGGATGCTCTTGACCATGACGCCTAACCGTCTGGAAGAAGCACAGTCTTCAAAGGTAACAAGCGTCGGATCCACGCAGGATCAATCTCTCCAGTGATGCTCAATCACTTTAGGTTTGTAGGTGTTTGGTTTTGGGTTTTCCTCACTCGATGATTTTCGCTCAAAGTCCTCGGAGGATGGGATGCTCTCAAATGACAAGTGTCAGTTTCTCTCGGAGCAGCCAACCTGCTAGTGGTTGTAGGGGGCGGCTATTTATAGCCTAGGGAGCAGCCCGACATGATAAGAGATAAATGCCCTTCAATGATATGACCGTTAGGTGGATAAGATATTTTGGAACAGTGGCGCAAGAAGATAAAGAACGGTCGGAAATTTGACTCTCAAATTCTCGGGGCTATCATGATCCTCACTGTAGGCAATCCAGATGGCGAATTCCTAACTCCTCGGTCAGATAAATTCTCAACACTGTAAGAACTTCTCTCACATCAAGAAATTGACTGAACTGTATGAGATTTCCAAAGGCTTCACTCGAAGGGATTGGTAGGTGTAGGATTTTGAGTTGAGCATCACATGGAAATTTTTCCTTAGTATTTCCTCGACCCCCTTTAACAGTACGTGTTTCCTATGACTCAAGAAAGAGAAAACGAAACTACGAAAATAAAAGTCTTCACGCTTCATGTTCCTCAAATGAATACCAAGTCTTCAAGGTCACACCAATTTCTTCACTTTCAAAGTCTTCAGAAAGTCTTCAGAATACCAAAGTCTTCAGACGAAGAACTTCATTTTTAGGGGTCGACTTTCTCTGTAAATATCAAACTCCTCATAGACTTATAGACCTGTGTACACTCATAAACACATTAGTCCCTTAACCTATAAGTCTTCAATACACCAAAATCACTAAGGGGCACTAGATGCACTTACAATCTCCCCCTTTTTGGTGATTGATGACAACATAGGTTAAGTTTTCAACGGGGATAAACATATGAAGTGTAAATACTGATATTGAGGAATTTGATTGCAAGATATAGAAGAACTCCCCCTGAAGATGTGCATAGTGAGGAATTTGCTTTTGGCAATGCACATTTGAAGAGTTGAATCATGGAGATCTCCCCCTATATCTTGTAATTCATACACGCATTTGACATATAATATGAAGAATTTGAAATGCATGATGAAATATGGTGACTGATGTAATGAGGAATAAACATGCAAAGGAACACATCAAAAGTATTAGAGCACCATCGGGTTTAAGATTACAACTCGATCCAATAAAAGTTTCAGAAGAGCGAGAGTTGTAACTTAGGAAAAAAACGCCCATAACGCCCATATAATAGACCCGCTTGAAGACTAACTCAATTTTCTCCCCCTTTGTCATCGAATGACCAAAAGGATCAAAACTGAGGACTAACACCCTCAAGAATATCAAGTTGATGGAGGAGCGCTTGACGTTGTCGGGTCGGTTGTCGTAGTAGGACCTTCCGCAGTTGTCGCCCAAGTCTTCATTTTCATCGTTGTCGCGCGATGAAGAATAGGAGCTGACCACCAAGGAAGGAACCTTGACCTTCTTGTATTTCTTCGGTGGAGGTGCAGACCAGTCAAATTCTTCCTTCAGACCCATTTTCTTCAGATCTTCTTTGCTATAGACATGAGACGTAACAGCCTGTGCACGGTTGAAGGTTTCATGGAGGTAGTATTGGTTTTTCTTCACTGCATTGTGTGTTGAGGTCATGTTGTGAAGAATTGAACCAAACTGACGCTTGACCCATTTATGATTGCGATCAACTTTCTGCTGAAGACTGAGGAGTAACTCACGATCAGTCATCACCCTGGGTGCTGTGGCTTGAGTATTTTGCTTGGCAGAGTTGTTGGCGGCAGAGTCATGTGTGGCATATTCATCATTGGTGGAGTAGGATGCAGCATTGCGAAATTGACCATCCAATGGACGAATGCCTTCATCTATCACAGCAGTTGCCTTGCCTTTTTCATCAGCTGAGGAAAATGTCCGTTTGAGGACTTCAATCGGAGGCAAGTAGCTGCAGTGGTTCAAAGTATCAGCCTTGTAATTGAGTGAAGACCTTGTCCTGATGAACCTCATAATCCATGGTGCATAAGGCTTCAGCTCAAATGGTGACATAGCAATATTCGCCAGAGTCCTCATGAAGAAATCATGGAAGTTGATGGGAACGCCATGAATGATATTGAAAAGCATATTCTTCATGATGCCAACGACTTCTTCATCATTTGAGTCGTGGCCTTTGATAGGACCCATTGTCTTCGCTGTAATGCGATAGACAGTCCGAGGCACACACAGTAATTCCTTGACGAGGAATTTGGTTCGAGGGGCCTGCCTCGCTTCAAAGGCTTCATCAAGACTTGCATGTAATGATTTGTAAGCTCAGGTTCATCAGAGACGAACGAGCACCGCCAAGGGGAGGACTGAGTGGGAGGGCACGAAGCAATTCAGTTGCTGGTGCCTTGTAGTGAGTATTTTCTGACATCCAGGCCAGCACCCATGAGTTCACATCTTCAGAATCTCCTGTGATGTGCAGCGTCGCATAGAATTGAAGAATGAGTTCTTCATTCCAATCACATTTGTCAGTGCAGAAATTTAGCAATCTAGCATCATGAAGAACACTGAAGACTGGCTCGAAGCCCGGCAGAGATTCCATGTCCACGTGAGGAATGTGTGCATGATCGAAGACTTTGTCTTTGTTGAATAGCACCGAGGAATAGAAATTGGCTTGACTAGCAGTCCAGAAACGCCTCTTCCTTATGCGAGCAGAGTCATATGGGTTGTAGTCAGTGAAGAACACATGCTCGCCGAAGAAATATTCAGCCTTGAACTTTTGCTTGCTTGAGAATGGATCCTTTGGTTTGGGCAGTGGAGTGTCAGTGAGTTGCATCACAACCTCAGGAATCGCAATCTCAGGTTCTTCAGGCTGAAGAACACATGCTCGCCGAAGATATTTTGGAACAGCTGGCGCGCAACACAGCAACGGCCGGAAATTTGACTCTCAAATTCCTCAGGGCTATCATGATCCTCACTGTGTAGGCAATCCGACCGAGAATTCCTAACTCCTCAGCCAGATAAATTCCTCGGCGACTGTAAGAACTTCGTCTCACATCAAGAAATTGACCGAATCAGTATGAGATTTCCAAAGGCTTCACTCAAGGGATTTGTAGGTGTAGGATTTTGAGTTGAGCATCACATGGAAATTTTTCCTTAGTATTTCCTCGAACCCCTTTAACAGTACGGTGTTTCCTATGACTCAAGAAAGAGAAAACGAAACTACGAAAACAAAATTCTTCACGCTTCATGTTCCTCAAATGAATACCAAGTCTTCAAGGTCACACCAATTTCTTCACTTTCAAAGTCTTCAGAATACCAAAGTATTCAGTCAAAGAACTTCATTTTTAGGGGTCGACTTTCTCTGTAAATATCAAACTCCTCATAGACTTATAGACTTGTGTACACTCATAAACACATTAGTCCCTTAACCTATAAGTCTTCAATACACCAAAATCACTAAGGGGCACTAGCACTCCGTGTGCCCTTGCCATTGCATTTGGTGCATCGGTTTGAGTTCTCCATGGTGATACGTGGAAGTTACAAGTTCAGAAGCTTACTACTCTTGGGTGCTTGGTACCCTTGAGCTTGTTCCTCTTGGGTGCTTGGGCGCCCTAGACGGTTGGTGGTGCTCGGAGCTCAATCATTGTGGTGTAAAGCTCCGGGCAAGCGTTGGGGTCTCCAATTAGGTTGTGGAGATCGCCCCGAGCAATTTGATCGGCACCGTGACCGCCCCAAGGGTTGCCAAAGTGTACGGGTTTGGTGACCGCCTCAAGGGTTGCCATTTGTACGGGTTCGGTGACCGCCTCAAGGGTCCCTTAGTGGAATCAACGACATCTTGCATTGTGCGAGGGTGTGAGGAGATTACGGTGGCCCTAGTGGCTTCTTGGGAGCATTGTGCCTCCACACCGCTCCAAACGGAGATTAGCATCCGCAAGGGTGTGAACTTGGGATACATCGTCGTCTCCGCGTGCCTCGGTTATCTCTTACCCGAGCTCTTTACTTATGCACTTTACTTTGTGATAGCAATATTGTTTCTTGTCATATATCTTGCTATCACCTAGTAGTTTATCTTGCTTAGCATAAGTAGTTGGTGCACATAGGTGAGCCTAGTTGTTGTAGGTTTTGTGCTTGACAAATTAACCGCTAGGTTTATTCCGCATTTCTTCAAGCCTAAACCATAATTATTTTAAAGCGCCTATTCACCCCCCTCTAGGTGACATCCATGATCTTTCACGGGATCACATCATTAGGAGAATGATGTGATTGACTTGACCCATTCCGTTAGCTTAGCACTTGATCGTTTAGTATGTTGCTATTGCTTTCTTCATGACTTATACATGTTCCTATGACTATGATACTCCGCGAGGAGCACTTTGTGTGCTACCAAACGTCACAACGTAATTGGGTGATTATAAAGGTGCTCTACAGGTGTCTCCGAACGTACTTGTTGAGTTGGCGTATTTCGAGATTAGGATTTGTCACTCTGATTGTCGGAGAGGTATCTCGGGCCCACTCGGTAATACACATCACTATAAGCCTTGCAAGCATTGTAACTAATGAGTTAGTTATGGATGATGTATTACGGAACGAGTAAAGAGACTTGCCGTAACTAGATTGAACAAGGTATTGAGATACCGACGATCGAATCTTCGCAAGTAACATACCGATGACAAAGGGAACAACGTATGTTGTTATGCGGTTTGACCGATAGAGATCTTCGTAGAATATGTAGGAGCCAATATGAGCATCCAGGTTCCGCTATTGGTTATTGACCGGAGATGAGTCTCGGTCATGTCTACATAGTTCTCGAACCCGTAGGGTCCGCACGCTTAAAGTTCGGTGACGATTTGTATTATGAGTTTATGTGTATTGATGTACCGAAGGTAGTTCAGAGTCCCGGATGAGATCGGGGACATGTTGAGGAGTCTCGAAATGGTCAAGACGTAAAGATCGATATATTGGACGACTATATTCGGACATCGGAAATGTTCCGAGTGATTCGGGTATTTTTCGGAGTACCGGGGAGTTACGGGAATACGAGGAAGAAGTATTGGGCCTTAATGGGCCTTAGTGGGAAGGAGAGGCAGCAGCCAGGAGGTGGTGCGCGCCCCTCCCAAGCCCAGTCCGAATTGGACAAGGGGTTTGGGGCGCGACCCCCCTCTCCCTTCCTTCTCCCCTCCCCTCCTTTCCCCCTTATCCTAGTTGGACTAGGAAAGGAGGAAACCTGCTCCTACTAGGAGTAGGAACCCTACTCCCTTGGCGCGCCCCTCCTAGGGACGGCCTCCTCCTCCCTTGCTCCTTTATATACGGGGGCAGGGGGGCACCCCAAGACACAACAATTGATCTCTTAGCCGTGTGTTGTGCCCCCCTCCACCATATTCCACATCGGTCATATCGTAGCGGTGCTTAGGCGAAGCCCTGCGTCGGTAGCAACATCATCACCGCCATCACGCCGTCGGCCGACGGAACTCTCCGTGAAGCTCGCTGGATCGGAGTTTGCGGACGCCATCGAGCTGAACGTGCTGAACTCGGAGGTGTCGACGCTCGTATTTGGATCGGTCGGATCATGAAGACGTGGGACTACAAGCAACCGCGTTGCAGTTAACGCTTCGCTTTCGGTCACGAGGGTACGTGGACAAACTCTCCTCTCGGTTGCTATGCATCACCATGATCCTATGTGTGAGTAGGATTTTTTGAAATTACTACGTTCCCCAATAGTGGCATCCGAGCCAGGTTTTATGCGTAGATGTTATATGCACGAGTAGAACACAAGTGAGTTGTGGGTGATACAAGTCATACCGCTTACCAGCGGTCACACTTTGGTTCGGGCGGTATTGTTGGATGAAGCGCCCGGACCGACATTACGCCAGACGCTTTACGCGAGACTGGTTCTACCGACGTGCTTTGCACATGTGGCTGGCAGGTGTCAGTTTCTCCAACTTTAGTTGAACCGAGTGTTGGCTACGCCCGGTCCTTGAGAAGGTTAAAACATCACTAACTTGACGAACTATCATTGTGGTTTTGATGCGTAGGTAAGAATGGTTCTTCCTCAGCCCGTAGTGCTACCTCTTGAGCACTGCGTTGGTTTTCCCTTGAAGAGGAAAGGGTGATGCAGCAAAGTAGCGTAAGTATTTCCTCAGTTTTTGAGAACCAAGGTATCAATCCAGAGGAGGCTACGCATGAGTCTCTCGCACCTACACAAACAATAAATCCTCGCAACCAATGCGATAAGGGGTTGTCAATCCCTACACGATCGCCATTGAGCGTGAGATCCGATAGATATGATAAGATAATATTTCTGGTATTTTTATGATAAAGATGCAAAGTAAAATAAAAGCAACGGAAATAGCTAAGTGTTGGAAGATTAATATGATGGAAGATAGACCCGGGGGGCATAGGTTTCACTAGTGGCTTATCTCAAGAGCATAAGTATTTTATGGTGGGTAAACAAGTTACTGTTGAGCAATTGACAGAATTGAGCATAGTTATGAGAATATCTAGGTATGATCATGTACATAGGCATCACGTCCGAGACAAGTAGACCGACTCCTGCCTGCATCTACTACTATTACTCCACACATCGACTGCCATCCAGCATGCATATAGAGTATTAAGTTCATAAGAATAGAGTAACGCCTTAAGCAAGATGACATGATGTAGAAGGATAAATTCATGCAATATGATAAAAACCCCATCTTGTTATCCTCGATGGCAACAATATGATGACCCGCAAGTATACGGGATAGTTGTAGCCTCTTTCGATAAGTAGGAGTGTCGAACCCAACGAGGAGCTAAAGGTAGAAAAAAATACTCTCTCAAGTCCTATCGGCCACTGATACGACTCTACGCACGCTTGACGTTCGCTTTACCTAGAACAAGTATGAAACTAGAAGTACTTTGTAGGTGTCATAGGATAGGTTTGCAAGATAATAAAGAGAACGTAAACATAAACTAGGGGCTGTTTAGATGTAGATGCAATAAAGTAAATATAGTGAGTGTGGAAAAGTGGTGGTAGGAGTTGTGAAATTGCCCCTAAGCAATTGACTATGTTACTAGACCGGTAATCACTATTGCAATTCTATTTGAGGGAGAGGCATAAGCTAACATATCATCCCTTACTTGGAATTCTATGCACTTATGATTGGAACTCTAGCAAGCATCCGCAACTACTAAAGATTCATTAAGGTAAAACCCAACCATAGCATTAAAGCATCAAGTCCCCTTTTATCCCACATGCAAACAACCTACTTGCTCGGGTTTGTGTTTCAGTCACTCACGCAACCCACCATAAGCAAATCATAAACATATTCCAAACCCTAAAGCGGGAATCCCTCACGCTTGCGCGACACGGAGGGCACAATAGGACAGCACCAATAATAAAGCATGCAACTCAAACCAATCATAGCAATTCATCAATCACCAATAGGACAACGAAAATCTACTCAGACATCATAGGATGGCAACACATCATTGGAAAATAATATGAAGCATAAAGCACCATGTTCAAGTAGAGGGTACAACGGGTTGCGGGAGAGTGGACCGCTGGATATAGATGGGGGAAGGTGATGGAGACGTTGGTGAATATGATGGAGGTGTTGGTGAAGATCGCGGTGATGATGATGGCCCCCGGCGGCGTTCCGGCGCCACCGGAAGCAAAGGGGATAGAGCCCCCCTTCTTCTCCTTCTTCCTTGACCTTCTCCCTAGATGGGAGAAGGGTTTCCCCTCTAGTCCTTGGCTCCCATGGCTTGGGAGGGGCGAGAGCACCTCCGAGATTGGATCTATCTCTGCTTCGCGATTCGGAATTCTTCTCCGCACCGCTTCCTTTATATCCGAGATCCGAACTCCGATTGGATTGAAACCTTCGCCAGATCGCTTTCCAAAATTAGCTTTCTTGCAGCCAAAGAAGGGCATCAATCGCTTTACGGGTGGCCCACGAGAGGGGGGCGCCCTCTGTAAGTGGGCATGGGCCCCTATCTCGTGGCCACCTCGGCATCGCCTCGCTGATTCTTCCTCCCAAAAATCACAAATATTCCAAAATAATTCTCCGTCTGCTTTTATCCCGCTTGGACTCAGTTTGATATTGGGTTTCTGAAACAAAAACATGCAATGCATGTGAACTGCACGGGCAATCGGATCAATATGTTAGTCCCAAAAATAGTATAAAAAGTTGCCAAAAGTATATAAAAGTTGAATAATATTGCCATGGAACAATAAAAATTATAGATACGACGGAGACGATCAGCATCCCTGCTTAATTCCTACTCGCCCTCGAGTAGGTAAATGATAAAAAGATAATTTTGATGTGGAATGCTACCTAGCATAATCTTGATCATATGTCTAATCATGGCATGAATATTAAGACACGAGTGATTCAAAGCAATAGTCTATCATTTGACATAAAAAACAATAATACTTCGAGCGTACCATTAAAGCAATCATGTCTTTTCAAAACAACAAGGCAAAAGCAAGCTTATCCCTACAAAATCATATAGTTTGGCCATGCTTCATTTTCGTCACACAAAATGCCCCCATCATGCGCAACCCCGATGACAAGCCGAGCAATTGGTTCATACTTTTTAACGCGCTTCAGCTTTTTCAACCCTCACGCAATACATGAGCGCAAGCCATGGATATAGCACTATAGGTGGAATAGAATATAATGATGGAGGTTATGTGGAGAAGACAAAAAGAGAGAAAGTCTCACATCAACGCGGCTAATCAATGGGCTATGGAGATGCCCATCAATTGATGTCAATGTGAGGAGTAGGGATTGCCATGCAACGGATGCACTAAGAGCTATAAGTGTATGAAAGCTCAACAAAAGAAACTAAGTGGGTGCGCATCCAACTTGCTTGCTCATGAAGACCTAGGCATTTGAGGAAGCTCATCGTTGGAATATACAAGCCAAGTTCTATAATGAAAATTCCCACTAGTATATGAAAGTGACAACATAGGAGACAATCTATATGAAGAACATGGTGCTACTTTGAAGCATAAGATATGAGACTCACTACATGAAGAACATGGTGCTACTTTGAAGCACAAGTGTGGAAAAAGAGATAGTAACATTGCCCCTTTTATTTATTTTCTTTTTTTCTTTTTTTCTTTTTTTTCTTTTTTTCTTTGGCCTTTTTTTTGGCCTTTCCTTTTTTTCTTTTTGGGGACAATGCTCTAATAATGATGATCATCACACTTTTATTTACTTACAACTCGATACTGGAACAAAGATATGACTCTATATGAATGCTTTCGGTGGTGTACCGGGATGTGCAATGATCTAGCGTAGCAATGACATCAAAAAACGGACAAGCCATGAAAACATCATGCTAGCTATCTTACGATCATGCAAAGCAATATGACAATGAGTGCTCAAGTCATGAATATGATGATGATGAAAGTTGCATCGCAATATATCTCAGAATGGCTATGGAAATGCCATGATAGGTAGGTATGGTGGCTGTTTTGAGGAAGATATAATTAGGCTTATGTGTGATAGAGTGTAGCGACCTGACCCAAAATCGGTCAAATCTCTGTGTCTGTACCATCCCAAGATCATGCTGGTACTCACAGTACATCGATGTAGTAATCAAAGTTCAATCACACCTGAATATTATTACACGATTCTCATATAGAGTCTTTATTACAAGAGAATAAATTCGCTCAAGGCCAACTCATGAGAAATAAACTACTAATGCTGCGGAAGCGTAGAAGATAAAGCGAGTCCATCCGACTCCAAAGGGCAATCGCTAAGCGCTGAGCGTAGCCTCACTCCCCGATCGAATATACCCGCAACATAAGACGTTGCAGCCATGTAGGTCAGCTTTTTGAATAAGCTGGCAAGTCATGAAGAATAACAATAATAAAGTTACTAACACTATATGCATTGTGGCTGTGGAGCTCTAAGTTTCATCATTTTGCGAAAAGCCAATTTTCTCCTACTACAGTGGACTTGCTTGCAAAATTACTACAAATTGTTGGTAGTTATTGAGATGGTTCCGCCAACCAATATCTCATTCCCAAATTATTAATTCATAAAACCCCTCAAATTAATTTATTAGTTCTAGTGTTGAGATTTCCGAATACTTCCAAGTTCCAGAGGCTCAAATTGTCCGTAACCGGGGACACGGCTAATCGATTAGATCTTTAAACTCGCAGAGGTTTATGACTTTCCCGCAAGAATCATTCCTCCTTTTAAGTCTTCGCACTTCATGGTGTTTGAAGACGGACGAATGAAACAGGTCTTCCAAAGAGTTCTTCGCTACCGCCGTACCCATCCAATCCTACCGTTCTTCTACATCTCGTAGTACCGCCCAGCCAGCGCCACTACTAGGGTTGACCCAGCCAGAGCCCATAATGGCTTGCGGCTGCATGTAAGCTTTCGGTCATGGGGCATCCATCCTTCTCTTCGTGGCTGGGTGAAGCTTTCCGCAAGATGTCATGACACTTCTCCATGCATCCCGGCCAACCACTGGGTTCTCCAGGGTGCCCGTCAACCGTCCTCCACCCATTAGTGAATTCCGAAGTTCATCTTGATTCTTGTAGTTCATGGGGTTGTCATAATCATTGACTCTCACATCTTGCATATGAATTTCACTCAACCAAAACCCGCTCACGAGCATAGCAAAGTAAACTACTTCATCCCGGGTCATGGTAACAAGGGATTGGTTCATCCTACCACATGATACTACTCAAGATTAATAACTTCAAAATTTCAACTACTGCATGCATGGTGGGTGGTGACAATTTCTAATGCACAAAACATAGGTATAGAAAATAACATGATCAAAACTTGCCTTGCCGATGATCCTCGTAAGCTAAAGATTCAGAGTAGCAAGCTTCAGACTCCGAAACTCTACCGAGACAAACAATGATCACAATAAGCATATAGCATAGGATCACATAATACAATAGCATAACAAAGTAACACACCAAAACCAACAAAGCAAAACCCAAAGGAAAACTCAAAGGAAACCAACTCAAAGTTTTCCTACTTCAAAACAACAACTAAAGTAATTTTATAGAACAAAATTTTCTCAACATAACCTAATCATGGTTTTATGTTAACTTAATAGAAAAGAATGCATTAAGCAACTAGGAGCAAAAAGAATTAATTTAAAATCTATTATGAAACTCCTATTAGGCCTAATTCAATTTCTATTAAGAAAAATAAAATAAAACTTTTATTTATTATAAATAAAAGTTCATCCTATAAAGTGACAGAAACTATCCTCGAATAATCAATCACATGTTAAAAATAAATTTATTTACTAATTAAAATAATAGAAAAACAGTTGCTAGTTAATTAATTAGGATTAACAAGATTCTGCTTAAAACTATTTTTTATTAATCCTAAAATACCCAAGTTAATTCTTATGGTTTGGCAATGTCAAAATAAAGTTGGGACAAAAGAATCACATAAAATAATTTTTCTAACTCATGTTATAACAGATTTACTATTCTGACTAAAACTAAAATAAAGCAATTTTAATTAATTTTAACATAGCTAAATATATTTTCTACAGAAACTATAGAAAATTTTCAAACCAACAAAAAAAGAATCACCTAAAAATATTAAACAGAATAAAAGATATGAATTTTTTAAAACAGGAACTATTCTGTTAAAACAGAAAACGAAAATAAATGAAAAAGGGCTAAACGGGCCTAACTAACGCACTGAGCGTAATATAAACTAAACGGGCCCTAGGGTTAAACTAGTCGGGCCGGGCTAATAAAAATAAAACCCTAACTAAATTTAAACCGAATCTAACCAGCCGGTTTTTTATAAAAACATACCTTGGGTTCTAATTCACACCGTAGATCGGTGATCGGACGGGGGGGGTCTCGGTGACTCACCGGTGCTCGACGGCGGGCGGGCGGGGGTGTGCAGTGTGAGCGGCTCGGTCGTCGGGGAGGTCGGTGGAGTGGCTCGGCGGGAAAGGGGCGACGAGGAGGTGTTCGGTGGGGTCGGTGGGGGTCGGGAGGGCTAGGGCGGTGACGGCGACGCAAATGGCGGCAAGGGAGGCTCGGCTCCGGCGACGGCGTGAGAGAGGAGGAGGGGCTCCGGCGAGGGGGTAAGGGGGGGAATGGGGTGCGGGGGCCCGGCTTATATAGGCGGGGGCCTCGGCGTTGCAACGGGGGGCGATCGGGGGGAGATCGGCATCCCGGATCTCATGAGATCCGCGATCGAGGCGGGCGTGGCGTGGCGGGCGGGGTTGAATACGGGTGGGGCCTGCCTGTCGGTGAGAGAGAGAGGGGCGCGGTCGGGCGGCGACCGCCAAGGGGCTTCAAGGGGTGAGGTGAGGCCGGTCTTGGGCCGGCTCGGCTGCTGCTGTGGGGCACGGCTGCGCCTGGCTGGTGGCCAAGCACTGGCTGGGCAGGGGGGGGCTCGGGCGCCTGGGGGTTTTTTTTAAATTTTTTTTATAAAACAAAAACAGAGATATCTTTTAAAATATAAATATTTTATATAGGACATATATATACCAAAATGACCAGGAAATATTCCTATCATTTGAACATTTTTCCAAAGGCAAAATCCAAACTTTATAAAATTCCATTTTTCCAATATTCAAATAAAACCCAAATTTGAATTTAAAACTTTTGGCATTGTTTCCTCTGATATTTTTGGAGTGTCATGTTTACTCCTCTCATACTTTTGATCAAGTATTCATCGGGCATAGTTTTTGAAATGATTCCCACTTGCCAAGTTTGAATTCAAATATGAAAACTCAAAATTCTCCCAAACTTCAAATGGCATTCAAATTCAAACAGATGCATTAGATGCTTAGCTATAATTGTAAAACATTCCAAATAGGAAATTTGGGATGTTACAAACCTACCCATTTTAAGATGAATCTCGCCTCGAGATTCGGGTTGGCTAGCAAATAGGTGCGGTGGTCTCAAGAAGGTCTTCAAGCGCCCTGTGTGGCTTCTTCCTCGGTGTGGTGACTCCACAAAGACCTTGCAAAACTTGATGACCTTGCTGCGGGTGACTCGCTCGCAGCCTCGAGAATTCGGACGGGTTTCTTTTTATAAGTCAGATCACCGCAAGCTGTATGGCCTCTAGGGACACTTGTGTCTCTCAACGGAACATCGCCATGTCGGCATGACACTTCTTCACCGAGAAACATGGAAGACATCATGAACTCGGACAATCCTTCCGCAATTTCCAACTTGTAAGCAACTTCTCCACGACGCTCGAGGATTTTGTAGGGCCAATGAATCGGGTGCTAGCTTCCTTTGACACCAAACCTCTTGATTCCACGAAGTGGAGACACACGAAGATATGCTCGATCTCCCACTTCAGTATGTTACTTCCTTGCGCTATCGTCTATGATAACTTTTACGTCTCGACCGTGCTATCTTGAGTCTGTCTCAATCAGCTTGACTTTCTTCGAATCCTGATAAGGTCGGAACCGAAAAGTGATCGATCTCCAACACTATCCCATAGCAATGGTGTTTCGCACCCCTTCCGTATAGAGCTTCGAAAGGGGCCATCTTCGATCGGATTGATAACTGTTGTTGTATGAGAACTCTGCGATGGCAAATTATTATCCCAGCTAGACCCATAGTCTAGCACACAAGCTCTCAACATGTCCTCCGTAATCTGGTTGACTCTCTCGGTCCATCCATCTGCTCATGGATGAAAAGCTGTATCAATTCCAGCCTCGCACTCCAAAGTTTCATGCAATCGCTTCCAAAACTTTGAGGTAAACTGTGTTCCTCTATCGACACGATTTTCCTCGAACTCCATGTAGACATACGATCCTGGTCATGTATATCTTGGCCAACTTAGCACTGGTATAGGTAGTCTTCACGGGAATGAAGTGAGCTACCTTGGTCAAACGATCAACCACTACCCAGATAGAATCATAACCTGAACGGGTCCCGGTAATCCTGTGATGAAATCCATTCCAAGTTTCTCCCGCTTCCAACTGAATCGGCAAAGGTTGAAGTAACCCTGCTGGCTTCGATGTTCGCTTACACGTTGACAAACATCGATATCGCTACGCACTCGGCAATATCCTTCTTCATACCGCCCACCGTAAACTTTCCTTCAAATCCGGTACATCTTGGTGTTGCGGGGTGAATCGAGTACGGTGAATCATGAGCCTCTCAAGAATTAGCTTCGAGTTCGGGATCATTGGGCACATAAATACGATCCTCGAACCATAAAGTTCCGTGTTCATCCTTACGAAACCCTTTAGCGTTTCCTTCATCCATCTTTTGCTTTATCTCATCAATTTCCTTGTCCGACTTCTGGGCTTCACGAATCCTTTCGGCCAAAGTGGACTGAACTTCCAGAGTTGCAACATATCCTCTCGAACTATCTCCGCCGGAGATCTCTCGAGGTCATCGACTAACTCCTGGGTAATCCTCCTGCTTGTAAGAGTATTCACATAACTCTTACGGCTCAAAGCATCGGCTACAACATTAGCCTTACCGGTGGTAATGCAATCTCATGTCATAGTCCTTTATCAACTCTAGCCATCTCCTCTGCCGAGGTTCAACTCTTCGCGTGAAAATATACTTCAAGCTCTTGTGATCTGTAAACATCACAACGGTTTCCGATGAGGAAATGTCTCTGTGTCTTGAGTGCATGCACTACGGCTGCTAACTCCAAATCATGTGTGGCATAATTCATCTCATGAGGTCGAGCTGTGCGGAGGCATAAGCTACAACTTTTCCTTCCTGCATGAGTACTCCTCCGAGTCCTTGACGAGAAGCGCCACAATAAACCTGGTATTCCTTGTGTATGTCCGCAAAATCAGCTTTGGGCTGTAACCAACCGCTTCTTCAATTCCTGAAAACTGGCTTCACATTCCTCGGTCCAAACATACTTGGCTTCCTTCTTCAACAGCTCAGTCATGGGCTTGGCAATCTTCGAGAAGTTCTCAATAAACCTCCGATAATATCCTCGCGAGTCCGAGAAAATCTGCGGATCTCCTTGATCGAGGTGGGTGATCGCCAATCGGTGACCGATTCAACCTTGGCGGGATCAACTGCTATTCCTTCTCCTGAAATAACATGTCCAAGGAATCCAACTTCCTTCACCAAAATTCACATTTGCTGAACTTGGCATACAACTGATGTTCTCAAGTTTCTCCGAACTAGACGCAAATGTTCCTTATGCTCTTCCTCGCTCTTGAGAAAATCAATATATCATCGATGAACACCACGACAAACTTGTCCAGATATTCCATAAACACCTTGTTCATCAAGTTCATGAAGTATGCAGGAGCATTAGTCAACCCAAATGACATGACGGTATACTCATATAAACCATACCTGGTAGTGAATGCAGTTTTGGGTATATCCTTTTCACGGATCTTCAACTGATGATACCCTGATCGAAGATCGATCTTAGAGAATACCTTGGCTCCAACTAGTTGATCAAACAGATCATTAATCATCGGTAAAGGGTACTTGTTCTTGATGGTTACTTCGTTCAACGCACGATAATCCACAACCATCCTCAAGCTTCCATCCTTCTTCTCTACCAAAAGAACTGGGGCTCCCCAAGGTGATGAGCTTGGCCAAATATATCCTTTCTCCAATAACTCATTAATTTGATCCTTGATCTCTTTCAACTCATTCGGTGGCATCCGATAAGGTCTCTTGGATATTGGGGCTGTGCCGGGCAATAACTCAATCAGAAACTCAATGTCCCTGTCCGGTGGCATTCCTGGTAATTCCTCCGGAAACACATCGGGAAAGTCTTGCACTACTGGCACTTCCTCCTGAACAACTACCGTGAGGGAATGCACCTGATTTTTCATCTGGCTGTGCCTGGCTACATACTTGATCCTCTTCTGCTCCGGAGTGGTGAGCAGAATAGACTTGCATGCACAGTCTATGTTTCCTTCAAATTTCGTCAACCAATCCATGCCTAGGATTACATCCAAGGTCTGGGTTTCCAACACTATGAGGTCTGCGGGAAATTTATGGTTTCCGATGTTGAGGGTTGCATGACAGCCTAAACTCGCCATCATTTCTCCTCCGCAGAATCGACGCGAAGGGGCTTCTAAGGGTTTTAGTGGGCAACCCGCATTTTCCACAACTACCCTTGATATGAATGAATGCGCTGCACCGTAATCAAAGAGAACCAAAACTGAACGTGAATTCAATAAAACTTACCAACCACGTTGTCCGGCTGATCATAGACGCCCTCCACGCCAATGTGGTTCACCTGAGCACGAGGGAACGGATTGGGCTTCTTCGCTGAGCCTCCATTGCCGTTTCCATTCCTCTGCTTGGCCTCCGGGCAGTCGATGGCATAGTGCCTTGTCTTCTGGCACTTGAAGTAGGTGATGTGGCTCAGATCCTTCGGAGCCGGGGCAGAACGATGCTGATTGCCATTACCGTTTCCATTGCCATTGCCATGGCCTGACTTGTTGTCCTGGCTGCGGTTGTTCCCATTTCCTCCATGGTTATGACCTCCATGGTTATGATGGGTGTGCCCTCCTGAGTATGGTGCATAATGGGGCTTCTGCTGAGCTCCTGAGTTGTGCTTCCCCTGGCTGTACTTCCGCTTGCGGCTTTCAATCTGCTGCTACTTGCCTTCAAGTATGGTGGCCTTGTCTACCAGCTCCTGGTAGTTGTTGAAGGTAGCCACAATAAGCTGCATACTCAGCTCATCGCTGAGTCCCTCGAGAAATTTCTCCGCTTATGCATCCGTGGCCACATCATCCGGGGCATAGCGAGCTAGCTTGCTGAACTCATCCACGCATCGTGCCACAAGATGGTTCTCTCGGCGAAGTTGCGGAACTCATGCTTCTTCGCACTCATGGCTCCACCGAGACATGAGCGGTGCGGAAGGCTCTGGAACTGATCCCATGTGATGGCACCGATGGGATAAGTGGCGGTGTAGTTCTCCCACCAAGAAGCTGCAGGTCCATCAAGTTGATGCTTGTGCAAAGCGCACCTTCTCTCATCGGATCAAGCATCCAACAGTGATTAGCTCTCTTCCGACTTTATGCGGAGCCAATCATCAGCCACAATCGGCTCAATGCTACTAGAGAACATGGCGGATTCAGCCTCGTGAATCGAGTCAAGTTGTCCACATGGGGTGGTGGCGGTGGATTGTTGGTGTTGTTGTTCTGATTCTGAATAAGTAGCTGCATAAGGGCATTCTGCTGCTGGAGCAGCTGGGTGAGCTCTGGCGGAAAACCGTGTCACGCCTCGGAGGCATCTCGTGTTTTGGAGTGGACGAGAATTAGAATAGAACAATGGTCTATGAGAAATAACACTACCCATATGAATGCACAATCATAAACACACCAATCATTTATTCATTCCACTCAAACATGGTTCAAACTCGATTACAAAAGCTCACGACTAATCGAAATATCGGCCTAACTGATCGACGAAAAAGGAAAAAATAACATGGTGGTCGACTAAAAAGTCTTCATCAATAATCCTTGCGTCCTCTGGTGTGATGTCCTCCGGTGCGGCGCCTCCTCTTGTGGCTTTCTCCAGTGGAGCTCCCTTCAAAATCCTGATCATTGCTCACGAGGGGTCCATTATCTCCACTCGGAAAAAGGTCCTCTCCCAAGTCCATCTTTTCCTCTATCGCGCAAGCTTCATCTTCGTGTCGCCGATCGTCTCCATGAAGTCCACGATTTCTTCCTCATGGCCAAGGAAGTCTGCGTGCCTCTCCTCTAGTTCCAGCCACGGAACAAAGCTTCCGTGTGTCTTCGAAGTTACGGCGAGTCCGAATCTCCCGCTTCGAGGAGACACTCCAAGTCCTGGATGTAAGAGAGAGGAGTCGCCCTCCACGGTACGGATGATATCTCCATTCCTTGCCCTGTGAGAAACCATGGCGAGGTCTCAAGGATCGAGCTCGCCTCAGATTCTCTCGGAGATGTCCAAGGGCACGATAGATCGCCATGTCCTTCCGATGATCCAGCTTGAAGTCGGTGAACTCAAGTCAATAGGTTCCGTGTGTCCTCCGAAGGTTCTCCTCGATATGCACTTCAATCTCAGAGCGGTGTCCGCGGAAGTGCATTGGTTGGCTTCCGGTGATCGAGGGCAGAGCTATCTTCAGCTTCTTCACCATCTCGACCAGCTTCCTCGCCAAGGGCATCGCCTCATCGGGCTGGCAAAACTCCGTAGCAAAACTGGGTGAACTCGACGGCCATCTAAAATGTTGAAAATCGGAGAAGAGTCGAATTGAACAGGGAGAATTATGGAATGATAAGGATATAAAGTAAATGGTCTCGCTATGGCTTTCCGATCCTAGGGGTTACGATCTCACGGTCAGCGTGTGCTCGATACCATCTCTCAGAGCGACCTGACCCAAAATCGTCAAATCTCTCGTCTGCATCATCCCAAGATCATGCCGGTACTCACAAGACATCGATGTAGTAATCAAAGTTCAATCACACCTGAATATTATTACACGATTCTCATATAGAGTCTTTATTACAAGAGAATAAATTTGGCTCAAGGCCAACTCATGAGAAATAAACTACTAATGCTGCGGAAGCGTAGAAGATAAAGCGAGTCCATCCGACTCAAAGGGCAATCGCCAAGCGCGGAGCGTAGCCTCACTCCCGATCGAATATACCTCTCGCAACATAAGACGTTGCAGCCATGTAGGTCAGCTTTTGAATAAGTCGGCAAGTCATGAAGAATAACAATAATAAAGTTACTAACACTATATGCATTGTGGCTGTGGAGCTCTAAGTTTCATCATTTTGCGAAAAGCCAATTTTCTCCTACTACAGTGGACTTGCTTGCAAAATTACTACAAATTGTTGGTAGTTATTGAGATGGTTCCGCCAACCAATATCTCATTCCCAAATTATTAATTCATAAAACCCCTCAAATTAATTTATTAGTTTTAGTGTTGAGATTTCGAATACTTCCAAGTTCCAGAGGCTCAAATTGTTCAGAATCGGGACACGGCTAATCGATTAGATCTTTAAACTCGCAGAGGTTTATGACTTTCCCGCAAGAATCATTCCTCCTTTTAAGTCTTCGCACTTCATGGTGTTTGAAGACGGACGAATGAAACAGGTCTTCCAAAGAGTTCTTCTGCTACTGCGGTACCCATCCAATCCTACCGTTCTTCTACATCTCGTAGTACCGTCCAGCCAGCGCCACTACTAGGGTTGACCCAGCCAGAGCCCATAATGGCTTGCGGCTGCACGTAAGCTTCGGTCATGGGGCATCCATCCTTCTCTTCGTGGCTGGGTGAAGCTTTCCGCAAGATGTCATGGAACTTCTCCATGCATCCCGCCAACCACTGGGTTCTCCAGGTGCCCACAACCGTCCTCCACCCAAGAGTGAATTCAAGTTCATCTTGATTCTTGTAGTTCATGGGGTTGTCATCATCATTGACTCTCACATCTTACTTATGAATTTCACTCAACCAAAACCCGCTCACGAGCATAGCAAAGTAAACTACTTCGGCCCCGGGTCATGGTAACAAGGGATTGGTTCATCCTACCACATGATACTACTCAAGATTAATAACTTCAAAATTTCAACTACTGCATGCATGGTGGGGTGGTGACAATTTCTAATGCACAAAAACATAGGTATAGAAAATAACATGATCAAAACTTGCCTTGCTGATGATCCTCGTAAGCTAAAGATTCGTAGTAGCAAGCTTCGCACTCCGGAAACTCTACCGAGACAAACAATGATCACAATAAGCATATAGCATAGGATCACATAATACAATAGCATAACAAAGTAACACACCAAAACCAACAAAGCAAAACCCAAAGGGAAAACTCAAAGGAAACCAACTCAAAGTTTTCCTACTTCAAAACAACAACTAAAGTAATTTTATATAACAAAATTTTCTCAACATAACCTAATCATGGTTTTATGTTAACTTAATAGAAAAGAATGCATTAAGCAACTAGGAGCAAAAAGAATTAATTTAAAATCTATTATGAAACTCCTATTAGGCCTAATTCAATTTCTATTAAGAAAAAATAAAATAAAACTTTTATTTATTATAAATAAAAGTTCATCCTATAAAGTGACAGAAACTATCCTAGAATAATCAATCAGATGTTAAAATAAATTTATTTACTAATTAAAATAATAGAAAACAGTTGCTAGTTAATTAATTAGCATTAACAAGATTCTGCTTAAAACTATTTTTATTAATCCTAAAATACCCAAGTTAATTCTTATGGTTTGGCAATGTCAAAATAAAGTTGGGACAAAAAGAATCACATAAAATAATTTTTCTAACTCATGTTATAACAGATTTACTATTCTGACTAAAACTAAAATAAAGCAATTTTAATTAATTTTAACATAGCTAAATATATTTTCTACAGAAACTATAGAAAATTTGAAAACCAACAAAAAAAGAATCACCTAAAAATATTAAACAGAATAAAAGATATGAATTTTTCAAAACAGGAACTATTCTGTTAAAACAGAAAAAGAAAATAAATGAAAAAGGGCTAAACGGGCCTAACTAACGCACTGAGCGTAATATAAACTAAACGGGTCCTAGGGTTAAACTAGTCGGGCCGGGCTAATAAAAATAAAACCCTAACTAAATTTAAACCGTAACGAACCGGCCGGTTTTTTTTATAAAAAACATACCCCTTCGGGGTTCTAATCTACACCGTAGATCGGTGATCGGACGGCGGGGGGTCTCGGTGACTCACCGACGCCGACGGCGGCGGCGGCGGCGGCGGTGTGTGTGCGACGGCTCCGGTCATCGGGAGGTCGGTGGAGTGGTTTCGGCGGTGCGGGGCGCGAGGGGTGTTCGTGGGTCGGTGGGGGTCGGGAGGGCTAGGGCGGCGACGGCGACGCAAATGGCGGGGCAGGAGGCTCGGCCCGGCGACGGCGTGAGAGAGGAGGAGGGCTCCGCGAGGGGTAAGGGGAATGGGGTGCGGGGCCCGCTTATATAGGCGGGGCCTCGGCAAGCAACGGGGCGATCGGGAGATCGGCATCCGGATCTCGAGATCCCGCGATCGGCGGCGTGCGCGGGCGTGGGGCGGGGTTGAAGACGGGTGGGGCCTGCCTATCGGTGAGAGAGAGAGGGGCGCGGTGCGGTCGAGCGACCGACGCGAAGGGGCTTGGTCGGGGGTGAGGTGAGGCCGGTCTTTGGGCCGGCTCGGTGGCCTGTGGGTGGGCTGGCTGCGCCCGCCTGGCCTGGTGGCTGCTGGCTGGCTGGGCAGGGGTTCTGGTGGCGCACTGGGGGTTTTTTTTAAAATTTATTTTTTATAAAACAAAAACAGAGATATCTTTTAAAATATAAATATTTTATATAGGACATATATATACCAAAATGATCAGGGGAATATTCCCTATCATTTGAACATTTTTCCAAAGGCAAAATCCAAACTTTATAAAATTCCATTTTTTCCAATATTCAAATAAAACCCAAATTTGAATTCAAAACTTTTGGCATTGTTTCCTCTGATATTTTTGGAGTGTCATGTTTACTCCTCTCATACTTTTGATCAAGTATTCATCAGGCATAGTTTTTGAAATGATTCCCACTTGCCAAGTTTGAATTCAAATATGAAAACTCAAAATTCTCCTGAAACTTCAAATGGCATTCAAATTCAAACAGGATGCATTAGATGCTTAGCTATAATTGTAAAACATTCCAAATAGGAAATTTGGGATGTTACATAGAGCGTATCGTATCACGGGGTTTGGATGCACCGGCGAAGTTTGCACCAACTCTCAAGGTGAGAAAGGGCAATGCACGGTACCGAAGAGGCTAGCAATGATGGAAAGGTAAAAGTGCGTATAATCCATGGACTCACATTAGTCATAAAGAACTCATATACTTATTGCAAAAGTTTATTAGCCCTCGAAGCAAAGTACAACTACGCATGCCCCTAGGGGGATAGATTGGTAGGAAAAGACCATCGCTCGTCCCCGACCGCCACTCATAAGGAAGACAATCAAAGAAACACCCCATGCTTCAAATTCGTCACACAACGGTTACCATACGTGCATGCTACGAGACTTGCAAACCTCAACACAAGTGTCTCTACAATCCACAACCACCCACTAGCATGACTCTAATATCACCACCTTTATATCGCAACACTATTGCAAGGAATCAAACATATCATATTCAGCAATCTACAAGTTTATGTAGGATTTTATGACTAACCATGTGAATGACCAATTCCTTCCATCTCTCTAAATAAATATAAGTGAAGCAAGAGAGTTTAATTCTTTCTACAAAAGATATGCCCACACTCTAACAAATATAAGTGAAGCAAAAGAGCATTCTACAAATGGCGGTTTTCTATGTGAAGAGAAACAGGCAATCCAAACTTCAAATGATATAAGTGAAGCACATGAAGCATTCTATAAATCAACCAAGGACTATCTCATACTAGCATGGTGCAAAAAAGAAAAGTGAAAACTAAATGCAAAAGACGCTCCAAGACTTGCACATAATGCATGAACGAAACGAATTCGAAAACATACCGATACTTGTTTAAGAAAGAGGGGATGCCTTCCGGGGCATCCCCAAGCTTAGACGCTTGAGTCTCCTTGAATATTTACTTGGGGTGCCTCGGGCATCCCCAAGCTTGAGCTCTTGCCTCTCTTCCTTTTCCTCATATCGAGACCTTCTCGATCATCGAACACTTCATCCACACAAAACTTCAACACAAAACTCGGTAAGATCCGTTAGTATAATAAAGCAAATCACCACTCTAAGTACTGTTGCAAACCAATTCATATATTATTTTTGCATTTTGTCTGCTGTAATATAACTTTTTCATGGCTTAATCCACTGATATAAATTGATAGTTTTATCAAAACAAGCAAACTATGCATCAAAAACAGAATCTGTCTAAAACAGAACAGTCTGTAGCAATCTGAACATCCACCATACTTATGGTACCCCAAAAATTCTACCAAAATTAGGAAAAATAAAAAAGTTGTATAGCAAGACAGTGCAAAAGGAATCATAAGCATTTGAAGTTCCAGTAAAAAAATAAAATTCGCGCACTACAGCCAAAGTTTCTGTCCTGCACCGTACAAACCAACAAGCATTGTAAACATCCTAAAGGCAAACCTTGGCACATTATTTTTATAATACAATGGAATTGTACAAGGGGATAATTATTTTTATTGAAAATTTTCTGTAATCAAGATTCACAAAGTTGCCGTGAGCATGAACAAAGTTCAAGACTAGCTCCCACTTCAACAATGCTTGTCTTTCTCACTTTCACTTTCCTTTTTGAAAAGTTTTAGGGTTCCCCTCTTTATTTTTTTGTTTTTAAACTATATGAAAGCACTCAACAGAAATAAATGACTCTCTAAAACTTCCGGGTTGTCTCCCTGGCAGCGCTTTTATAAGTGCATCTCAAGTCCTTCTCTCTCAAATCCCACCGAAGCAACTAATGCTAGGGAGGAAAATGAGAGGAAGAACAAGAAGGAGAACACCAAGAACTCCAAGATCTAGATCCAAGGGGTTCCCCTCACATAGAGGAGAAAGTGATTAGTGGAAATTTGGATCTAGATCTCCTCTCTCTTTTCCCTAAAAAACTAGCAAGAATCCATGGAGGGATTGAGAGTTAGCAAACTCGAAGAAGGTCAACAATGGGGGAAGAACACGAGCTCAAAGGATAAGGTTCATTGGGGAAGAAGGCCCCCTTTTATAGGTGCGAAAAAATCCAACCGTTATGCTCACATCCCGCACAGAGCGGTACTACCGCTCGTCCTCACGGTATTACTGCTAGGGGTAGCGGTATTACCGCTAAGGGTAGCGGTACTACTGCTTGCGAGCGGTACTAAAAAAATACATCCGTGCCTACCACCGCTGGACTTGTGACGAGTTTTTGGTCCGGAGCGGAAGTAGACACAGAAGTAGCCGCGGTAGTACCGCTCCAAGCGGTAGTACCGCTCCCAAGAGCGGTAGTAAAAAAATTACATCCGCTCCTGTCCGCGGTAGTACCGCTGCAGCCTTTTCAGAACACCAAAACTACCACAACTTCTGCAAACGGACTCCGAATTCGACGAAACCAAGTTTGTTGGAAAGCTAGCGACAAGGGATAACACAATCTTCAAAGAAAAAACAATAAGAAGAAAATTAGAGAAGTCCCATAATAAAATGGTGAGAACCCTTCCTCAGATAAGACCGGTAAAACCTCCAACACCGAAAACATCATAGAAGACGCATGTGAACTCCGTTTTCGATGAACTCAAGCTTGTCATCAAGATGACCATAAGCTCTAAGACTCACAAAGAGAACCAAACAAGAACCAAGAAACATGATGCAAGGATGCAATGGTTTGAGCTCTCTACTAACGATACGATCAAGCTACCAACTTGAGAGCCCCCCTTGATAGTACGGCAAACGATCCTATAACCCGGTCTCCCAACTACCACCATGAGACCGGTAAAATAGAAAACCTATCAAGGGCAAACCTTTGTCTTGCACATGATCCACTTGAGCTAGATGATGACGATCTTGTCCTCCTTAAGATGGACCACCTTTCTGTTGGGGAACGTAGTAATTTCAAAAAATTTCCTACGATCACGCAAGACCATGGTGATGGCATAGCAACGAGAGGGGAGAGTGTCCGTCCACGCACCCTCGAGACCGAAAGCGGAGCGTTATAACAACGCTGTTGATGTAGTCGACGCCTTCACGATCCGACCGATCCAAGCACCGAACGACGGCACCTCCGAGTTACGCACACGCTCAGCTCGATGACGATCCCGGACTCCGATCCAAAGAAAGTGTCAGGATGAGTTCCACAAGACGACGGCGTGGGACGATGTTGATGCTCCACCGACGAGGGCTTCGCCTAAGCTCCATGACGATATGACTTCTCCGGCGCAGGGCTTCGCCTTAAGCCCATGACGATATGACCGAAGTGGAATATGGTGGAAGGGGCACCGCACACGGCTAAGGAAAGATCCGTAGATCAACTTGTGTGTCTTGGGGTGCCCCGCCTCAGATATAAAGGAGCCAAGGGGAGGTGGCCGGCCCTAGGGGAGGCGACTAAGGAGGAGTCCTACTCCCACCGAGTAGGACTCCCCTCTCCTAGTTGGACTAGGATTGGAGGAGGGGAAGAGGAGAGCGCCGCCCCCTTCCTTGTCCTATTCGGACTAGAGGGGGGAGGGGGGCGCGCAGCCCACCTTGGCCTGCCCTTCCTCTTCTCCCATGGCCCATTAAGGCCCATGGACCTCCCGGGGTTCCGTAACCTCCGGCATCTCGGTAAAATCCCGATTTCACCCGGAACACTTCCGATGTCCAAATGTAGGCTTCCAATATATCAATCTTTATGTCTCGACCATTTCGAGACTCCTCGTCATGTCCGTGATCACATCCGGGACTCCGAACAACCTTCGGTGCATCAATACTTATAAACTCATTATGAACTGTCATCGAAACGTTAAGCGTGCGGACCCTACGGGTTCGAGAACTATGTAGACATGACCTAGAACCATTCTCGGTCAATAACCAATAGCGGAACCTGGATGCCCATATTGGTTCCTACATATTCTACGAAGATCTTTATCGGTCAAACCGCATAACGACATACGTTGTTCCCTTTGTCATCGGTATGTTACTTACCCGAGATTCGATCGTCGGTATCCAATACCTAGTTCAATCTAGCATTGGTAAGTCTCTTTACTCGTTCCGTAATACATCATCTCACAACTAACTCATTAGTTGTAATGCTTGCAAGGCTTAAGTGATGTGTATCACCGAGAAGGCCTAGAGATACCTCTCCGACAATCGGAGGACAAAACCTAATCTCAAATACGCCAACCCAACAAGTACCTTTGGAGACACCTGTAGTACTCCTTTATAATCACCCGATTACGTTAGACGCTTGGTAGCACCCAAAGTGTTCCTCCGTAAACGGAGTTGCATAATCTCATAGTTACAGGAACATGTATGGGTCATGAAGAAAGCATTAACATACTAAACGATCAAGTGTTAAGCTAACGGAATGGGTCATGTCAATCAGATCATTCAACTAATGATGTGACCTTGTTAATCAAATAACAACTCCTTGTTCATGGTTAGGAAACATAACCATCTTTGATTAACAAGCTAGTCAAGTAGAGGCATACTAGTGACATACTGTTTGTCTATATATTCACACATGTATTATGTTTCCGGTTAATACAATTCTAGCATGAATAATAAACATTTATCATGATATAAGGAAATAAATAATAACTTTTATTATTGCCTCTAGGGCATATTTCCTTCACTTTCTTGATTGCATTGGGTCGATGGAGACTAGATGATTGCTCCCCCATACTCCACTATGGGTGAGCCACTCTTCGGCACATCTTCACAATTCCATTGACACCACAATGGATGGAAAGCTTCAAGAACTTGATCTCTTCATGATGCTCCACCTGAACTTGCACACGACAATCTTGATGACGATCACCACTTGATGTCATCCTTTCCATGGGTTGTATGATATCTTCCTCTTGATGCAAGCCCATGGACACGTACCTAACCCCACATAGAACTCTCACATAGACCATGGGTTAGTACACAAAGTGCAATGGACAATGCTTACCATACCATGGGATCACTTGATCCCTCTCGGTACATCTTCTACGCTTTGTGAGCTAATCAACTTGATTCACTCTTGACTTAGTCTTGATCAACCTTGAATCTTTCCAACTCTCTTCATTTGGATGATGCCTTGAAGGTAAGCATGAATGATCACACAATCTTCTTCTCAAGACATGCTTGCAATAAGCTCAACTCTCACATGACCAATCTTTGGATAATTCCTTAATAGCACCTTGGTCAACACATAAACTCCTTGAAACCAACACATGGACTTCAAGAAATGCCTATGGAAAAATCCTTCAAATATGACTCAATGCAACCATTAGTCCATAGAGAATGTCATCAATTACCAAAACCACACATGGGGGCACCACATGTCCTTTCAATCTCCCCCATTTTGGTAATTGATGACAATCACTTTCAAGAGAGTTTATATAAGGAATTATGCATCACCATGCAATGCAACAACCAATGATGCGTGCATATGAGGCGCAAATGCTTAGGAACACAACCAAAGCAAGAAAAGATGACTCTCTAAACTTATCCACAAAAATCTCTGAAACTTCTCCCCCATTGGCATCGATTGCCAAAATGGGAGAAAAGCTTAGAAGGCCAATATAAATTGTGTTTCTCCATAAATTGTGTATTTTCCACAAGAGAGTGGAATGCAATACACATATCCAATGGTAAATACTTGGAGGAAGACAAACTATATTGAGGCCCAAAGATTGCAAAAGAATGATAAGCCACAAAGACATAACAAAGATATAAACAAGCAATCAAGCAATCAAAAGATACCAATTGAAGAAAGCTATCAAAAGATACCAATTGAACCTACTAGACCAATGATCCTACGTGCCACATGAATAAAAGATATCATGATATGATCAAAGGAGTGTTCTAGAGAAACTAGAGAAGCTCCCCATGATCTGTGCACAATTTAGTTTTGTAATGGGATACACCAAGCACAAAATAGGATCGTCACTCCCCCAAGATGAATAGAACCTCACGACAAGTGCAAGAGAGCAACAGAGTGTTCTAAAGACACTAGTGAAGCTCCCCATGATTTGTGCACTCCTTAGAATATTTGCATTAGGATACCAAGTGCACAAAATAGGATCACCACTCCTCGAAAATCAATAGAAACTCACAACAAGTGTAAGTGAGCATGTAGGAAACAAAGCCTAGCACAAGCAACAAACACATGGTTGAGCAACATGTAAAAGAGGCAACTTAAGAATAGGCTCAACCAAAATGATGTGTGTGAGTCATGGAAAAGCACTTGAGAAGACTAAAATAAGGATGAGCATTAAGCATCAACATAGTCTTGGATAAATGAGATACACAGTGCATGACATGTCCTCCCGACACACACCCAACTAGCAAATGGGTTCACAAGCTCACTAAAAAGATAATTAGCAACAAAGCTTGCGACCACCCATGGTGAAGATAGAAGATGAAAGCCTCATCAAGACGAGGGATACCAATTAAGATGGAAAAAGCCTCGTAGAGATAAGCATGAGGAAAATAATCTTCACCACACAAGAGTGCAACAAGATGCAGCGAGATAAGACACACACTCAAGGTAAAAGCTTTCAGGGAGCCACCAAAGAAATAACAAGAAAGACAAGGTGGACGTGAAAGAAAGGATATACCTTCAAGCACTAAGCTCCCTGGCAACGGCGCCAGGAAAGAGCTTGATGTCTACTACACAACCTTCTTCTTGTAGACGTTGTTGGGCCTCCAAGTGCAAAGGTTTGTAGGACAGTAGCAAATTTCCCTTAAGTGGATGACCTAAGGTTTATCAATCCGTGGGAGGCGTAGGATGAAGATGGTCTCTCTCAAACAACCCTGCAACCAAATAACAAAGAGTCTCTTGGTAAATTGTATAGGCGCACTAGTTCGGCGAAGAGATGGTGATACAAGTGCAATATGGATGATAGATATGAGTATTTGTAATCTAAAAATATAAAAACAGCAAGGTAGCAAGCGATAAAAGTGAGCGTAAACGATATTGCAATGCTAGGAAACAAGGCCTAGGGTTCATACTTTCACTAGTGCAAGTTCTCTCAACAATAATAACATAATTGGATCATATAACTATCCCTCAACATGCAACAAAGAGTCACTCCAAAGTCACTAATAGCGGAGAACAAACGAAGAGATCATGGTAGGGTACGAAACCACCTCAAAGTTATTCTTTCTGATTGATCTATTCAAGAGCCGTAGTAAAATAACACGAAGCTATTCTTTCCGTTCAATCTATCATAGAGTTCGTCTAGAATAACACCTTAAGACACAAATCAACCAAAACCCTAATGTCACCTAGATACTCCAATGTCACCTCAAGTATCTGTGTGTATGATTATACGATATGCATCACACAATCTCAGATTCATCTATTCAAACCAACACAAAGTACTTCAAAGAGTGCCCCAAAGTTTCTACCGGAGACTCAAGATTTAAAACGCAAAGCAACCCCTATGCATAAGTTCACAAGGTCACTGAACCCGCAAGTTGATCACCAAAACATACATCAAGTAGATCACGTGAATATCCCATTGTCACCACAGATAAGCACATGCAAGACATACATCAAGTGTTCTCAAATCCTTAAAGACTCAATCCGATAAGATAACTTCAAAGGGAAAACTCAATCCATTACAAGAGAGTAGAGGGGGAGAAACATCATAAGATCCAACTATAATAGCAAAGCTCATGATACATCAAGATCGTGCCATATCAAGAACACGAGAGAGAGAGAGAGAGAGAGAGAGAGAGAGAGAGAGAGATCAAACACATAGCTACTGGTACATACCCTCAGCCCCGAGGGTGAACTACTCCCTCCTCGTCATGGAGAGCGTCGGGATGATGAAGATGGCCACCGGTGAGGGACCCCTCCTCCAGCAGGGTGCCGGAACAGGGTCCTGATTGGTTTTGGTGGCTACAGAGGCTTGCGGCGGTGGAACTCCCGATCTATTGTGTTCCTCGATGTTTTTTGGGTATATGGATATATATAGGCGAAAGAAGTCCGTCAAGGAGCCACGAGGGCCCACGAGGGTGGGCGCGCCTGGGGGCGCGCGCCCCGCCTCGTGGCCACCTTGAAGTTTCCTTGACTTCAACTCAAGTCTTCGGATCACGCTCGCTCCAAAATCACTCTCCGAAGGTTTCATTCCGCTTGGACTCCGCTTGATATTCCTTTTCTGCAAACATCAAACAAGGGAAAAAATGTAAACCGCACTGGGCTCTGGGTTAATAGGTTAGTCCCAAAAATAATATAAAAGTGTTTTAATAAAACCCATAAACATCCAAAACAGATAATATAATAGCATGAATACTTCATAAATTATAGATACGTTGGAGACGTATCAATGTCCCTGGTGACGAGCCTGGCAACCAGCCGGGCGTCGTGCCTCTCGGTAGAGTAGGACAGCCAGTGTCGCCATCTCGGTCCCGCCCGCTCCGCCCCTTGGCCATCGACCTTGTGGTCGTCATCGATCCAGGCGCCCCGCAGGTACGCGTCCCCCAATCACCGTTGTCCCCCGTCCAGGCTCCATCTTCCACGCCCGTGTCCTCTCCGCTCACTCGCATGGGGTCGTCTTTGATCCCTATGCCTACCCATCCCTCTCCGAGCCCGGCGTTGTCTGGATCACCCCGCCGTCCGCCGACACATGCTTCAATGTGTCCACGGTCTCCTGCCTCATGTCCATCTTCTCCTGTCAAGCCTCCGAGAAGCTCGTGGCCTCTGAGGTCGAGGATTTGGTGTTCTCCGGTGGCAAGCCCGCGCCGCTGGGCGTCTGCCCCCCCCCGCCGCCGAGCCGCCGTGAAGCTCCTTCTCCATTCATCCCTCGTTGAAGCTCAGTTGGCCGTCTCCGTGTTCGCTACCCCTCCCCCACCTACCGCTCTGCCTGCAGTAATTACGGGTGTGATGCGTCGCGATGCTAGTCGTAGCCTTTCGGCGAGGAGTCGTCGAGCCCCGCCTAGGTCTCTGCTACCCCCGTTGTTGCCCATGCCTGCACATGCGTGCGTGTCGGGCTCGGACTCGTCAACAGCCAATTTGCCCCTTGGGCAATCCCCTGTCCCCCAGACCCTCCCCGGTCCTGTCCCTGTCAGAGGGAACCCCCCTCTATCTCCACGTGTGTGGACTGGCTGCATTGACGCTGTGCCTTCAACACCCGTCGCTGTCTCAGATACCCAGCCCCGCCCCTTCCTCCAGGCTCTTTTATGACCGCCCGCACCACCCGTACCTCGTCCCACTCCCCCACATCCCCGCTCTCTCTCGACGGGTGTTTTAGGTGTCTCTCGATGCAGCATTTCGTCAGATACTGTAGTGACCATGTCCGCTGTCGTCGATGCCGTCGCTCCAACCACCGCGCCCGCTCGCGCTCCTGCCCCATGGCCCCGCCTCACCCACGCCCAGCTGCATCGCGCCCCATTGCCCCCTTTAGTTTGTAGGAATGTATTCCTATTCCTATGCATATAACCTGGCTCAAGGAGGGTGATAGAAATACAAAGTTTTTTCAGAGTAAAGCAGTTTGGCGAGCGTGCAAGAATAAGACCAGAGAAAATATTACCTGGAGATATACCTCCCCTTTCACTCAAATATTTTGGGAAGTGAAAATAGAAGTGATCTATCTACACTTCCACCAACCAAAAGTTGAACCCCTTAGTTTCTTTGGTGGGTCTTGTTATTCTTGGAGGTTAGAGACTCCTGGTCGGTAGTGTTGGAAATATGCCCTAGAGGGAATAATAAAATGGTTATTACTATATTTCCTTGTTCATGATAATTGTCTATTGTTCATGTTATAATTGTATTAACCAGAAACCGTAATACATGTGTGAATACATAGACCACAACATGTCCCTAGTGAGCCTCTAGTTGACTAGCTCGTTGATCAATAGATGGTTGTGGTTTCCTGACCATGGACATTGGATGTCGTTGATAACGGGATCACATCATTAGGAGAATGATGTGATGGACAAGACCCAATCCTAAGCATAGCACAAGATCATGTAGTTTGTTTCCTAGAGCTTTTCTAATGTCAAGTATCATTTCCTTAGACCATGAGATTGTGCAACTCCCGGATGTCATAGCAATGCTTTGGGTGCATCAAACGTCACAACGTAACCGGGTGACTATAAAGGTGCACTACAGGTATCTCCGAAAGTGTCTGTTGGGTTGGCATGAATCGAGACTGGGATTTGTCACTCCGTATGACGGAGAGGTATCTCTGGGCCCACTCGATAATGCATCATCATAATGAGCTCAATGTGACTAAGGAGTTAGCCACGGGATCATGTGTTATGGAACGAGTAAAGAGACTTGCCAGTAACGAGATTGAACAAGGTATGGGTATACCGACGATTGAATCTCGGGCAAGTAACATACCGATGGACAAATGGAATTGTGTATGGGATTGATTAAATCCCCGACATCCTGGTTCATCCGATGAGATCATCGTGGAACATGTGGGAGCCAATATGGGTATCTAGATCCCGCTATTGGTTATTGGCCGGAGAGGTGTCTGGTCATGTCTGCATGGTTCCCGAATCCGTAGGGTCTACACACTTAAGGTTCGGTGACACTAGAGTTGTAATGAGAATTGTATGTGGTTACTGAAAGTTGTTCGGAGTCCCGAATGAGATCCCGGACGTCACGAGGAGTTCCGTAATGGTCCGGAGGTGAAGATTTATATATGGGAAGTCCAATTTCAGTCGCCGGAAAAGTTTCGGGGGTTATCGGTATTGTACCGGGACCACCGAAAGGGTTCCGGGGGTCCACCGGATGGGGCCACCTGCCTCGGGGGACCAAGTGGACTAAACTTGGGGGGGGGGAGGGGGAACCAACCCCCCTAGTGGGCTGGTGCGCCCCCAAGGGGCCTAGGGTAATTAAAACCCTAGGGATGGGGGCGCCCCCCACCAACTTGGGGGGAAAGCTATTGGAAATATGCCCTAGAGGCAATAATAAATTAGTTATTATTATTATATTTCCTTGTTCATGATAATCATTTATTATCCATGCTATAATTGTATTGATAGGAAACTCAGATACATGTGTGGGTACATAGACAACACCATGTCCCTAGTAAGCCTCTAGTTGACTAGCTCGTTGATCAATAGATAGTTACGGTTTCCTAACCATGGACATTGGATGTCGTTGATAACGGGATCACATCATTAGGAGAATGATGTGATGGACAAGACCCAATCCTAAGCCTAGCACAAAGGTCGTGTAGTTCGTATGCTAAAGCTTTTGTAATGTCAAGTATCATTTCGTTAGACCATGAGATTGTGCAACTCCCGGATACCGTAGGAATGCTTTGGGTGTACCAAACGTCACAACGTAACTGGGTGGCTATAAAGGTGCACTACGGGTATCTCTAAAAGTGTCTGTTGGGTTGGCACGAATCGAGGCTGGGATTTGTCACTCCGTGTGACGGAGAGGTATCTCTGGGCCCACTCGGTAGGACATCATCATAATGTGCACAATGTGACCAAGGGGTTGATCACGGGATGATGTGTTACGGAATGAGTAAAGAGATTTGCCGGTAACGAGATTGAACAAGGTATCGGGATACCGACGATCGAATCTCGGGCAAGTACTATACCGGTAGACAAAGGGAATTGCATACGGGATTGCTTGAATCCTTGACATCGTGGTTCATCCAATGAGATCATCGTGGAACATGTGGGACCCAACATGGGTATCCAAATCCCACTGTTGGTTATTGACCGGAGAACGTCTAGGTCATGTCTGCATGGTTCCCGAACCCGTAGGGTCTACACACTTAAGGTTCGGTGACGCTAGAGTTGTTATGGGAAATAGTATGTGGTTACCGAAGGTTGTTCGGAGTCCCGGATAAAATCCCGGACATGACGAGGAGCTCCGGAATGGTCCGGAGGTGAAGATCGGTATATTGGACGAAGGGTATTGGAGTCCGGAATTGTTCCGGGGGTACCAGGTGATGACCAGCGTGTCCGAAAGGGGTTTCGGAGGCCCCGACAAGCTTTGGGGGGCCTTATGGGCCAAGGGGAGAGGGCACATCAGCCCACTAAGGGGCCGAGCGCCCCTCCCACCCCATCTCACTTAACCTGGAGAGGTGGAGGCGCCACCCCTAGGGCAGCCGACCCTCCCGGCTTGGGGGGCAAGTTTCCTAGGGGGTGGGGGCGCCAAAACCCATCTAGGGTTTACCCTATGGCCGCCGCCCCTCCCCTAGGGAACCCTAGGGCGCCTCCCCCTCATCCCTTCCCCCTATATATAGTGAGATAGAGAGAGGGCAGCCGCACCCTTCCCCTGGCGCAGCCCTCTCCCTCCTCCAACACCTCCTCCTCCTCCGTAGTGCTTGGCGAAGCCCTGCCGGAGAACCACGAGCTCCATCACCACCATGCCGTCGTGCTGTCCGAGTTCTCCCTCAACTTCTCCTCTCCCCTTGCTGGATCAAGAAGGAGGAGACGTCCCCGGGCTGTACGTGTGTTGAACATGGAGGCACCGTTGTTCGGTGCTTAGATCGGAATCAATCACGATCTGAATCGCTGCAGTACGACTCCTTCATCCGCGTTTTGTAACGCTCCGCTTAGCGATCTACAAGGGTATGAAGATGCTCATCCTCTCCTCTCTTGTTGCTAGAATCTCCATAGATTGATCTTGGTGATGCGAGAAAATTTTGAATTTCTGCCACGCTCCCCAACAAAGGGTATCGAGCTAGGTCTATTGCGAGATTCTATGCACGAGTAGAACACAAGTTGTTGTGGGCGTTGATTTTGTTCAATATGCTTACCGTTACTAGTCCAATCTTGTTTCGACGGTATTGTGGGATGAAGCGGCCCGGACCGACCTTACACGTACACTTACGTGAGACAGGTTCCACCGGCTGACATGCACTTGTTGCATAAGGTGGCTAGCGGCTGCCAGTCTCTCCCACTTTAGTCGGATCGGATTCGATGAAAAGGGTCCTTATGAAGGGTAAATAGAAATTGACATATCATGTTGTGGTTTTGCGTAGGTAAGAAACGTTCCTTCTAGAAACCCATAGCAGCCACGTAAAACATGCAAACAACAATTAGAGGACATCTAACTTGTTTTTGCAGGGTATGCTATGTGATGATGAATGATATGTGATGTATGAGATTGATCATGTTCTTGTAATAGGAATCACGACTTGCATGTCGATGAGTATGACAACCGGCAGGAGCCATAGGAGTTGTCTTTATTTATTGTATGACCTGTGTGTCACTGAATAACGCCATGTAATTACTTTAGTTCATTGCTAAACCGTTAGCCATAGTAGTAGAAGTAATAGTTGGCGAGACAACTTCATGGAGACACGATGATGGAGATCATGATGATGGAGATCATGGTGTCATGCCGGTGACGATGATGATCATGGAGCCCCGAAGATGGAGATCAAAAGGAGCAAAATGATATTGGCCATATCATGTCACTTTTTGATTGCATGTGATGTTTATCATGTGTATGCATCTTATTTGCTTAGAACGACGGTAGTAAATAAGATGATCCTCATTAAAATTTCAAGAAAGTGTCCCCCTAACGTGCACCGCTATGTAAAGTTCGTTGTTTCAAGCACCACGTGATGATCGGGTGTGATAGATTCTAACGCTCACATACAACGGTGTAAGACAGATTTACACATGCGAAACACTTAGGTTGACTTGACGAGCCTAGCATGTACAGACATGGCCTCGAACACAAGAGACCGAAAGGTCAAGCATGAGTCGATGGTAGATACGATCAACATGAAGATGTTCACCGATGATGACTAGTCCGTCTCACGTGATGATCGGACACGCCTAGTTGACTCGGATCATGTAATCACTTAGATGACTAGAGGGATGTCTATCGAGTGGGAGTTCATTAGATGAACTTAATTATCCCGAACATAGTCAAAAGCCCTTTGCAAATTATGTCATAGCTCGCGCTTTAGTTCTACTGTTTTAGATATGTTCCTAGAGAAAATATAGTTGAAAGATTGACAGTAGCGATTATGCGGACTAAGTCCGTAAACTGAGGATTGTCCTCGTTGCTTGGAAGAAGGCTTATGTCCTTAATGCACGGCTCAGTGTGCTGAACCTCGAACATCGTCTGTGGATGTTGCAAACATCTGACATACACGTTTTGATAACTACGTGATAGTTCAGTAATGTTAAATGGTTTAGAGTTAAGGCACCGAAGACGATTTCGAAACGTCGCGAAACATCTGAGATGTTTCGAGGGCTGAAATTGGGATTTCAAGCTCGTGCCCACGTCAAGAGGTATAAGACCTCCGACGAGCTTCTTGGCCTACAAACTAAGGGAGAAAAGCTCAATCGTTGAGCTTGTACTCAGATTGTCTGGGTACAACAATCACTTGAATCGAGTGGGAGTTAATCTTCCAGATGAGATAGTGATGTTTCTCCAAAGTCATTGCCACCAAGCTACTAGAGCTTCGTGATGAAATATAACATATCAGAGATAGATATGATGATCCTTGAAGTATTCGCGATGTTTGACGCCAAAGTAGAAGTCAAGTAGGAGCATCAATTGTTGATGGTTAGTAAAACCACTAGTTTCAAGAAGGGCAAGGGCAAGAAGGGATACTTCATGAAACGGCAAAACAGTTGCTGCTCAAAGGAGAACCCAAGGTTGAACCCAAACCCGAGACTAAGTGCTTCGTAATGAGAGGAACGGACACTAAAGCAGAACCACCCTAGATACTTGGTAGATAAGAAGGCAGGCAAGGTCGACGGAAGTATATTGATATACATTATGTTAATGTGTACTTTACTAGTACTCCTAGTAGCACCGTGGTATTAGATACCAGTTCGGTTGCTAAGTGCTAGTAACTCGAAATAAAAGCTACGGAATAAAAGGAGACTAGCTAAAGGTGAACTGACGATATGTGTTGGAAGTGTTTCAAAGGTTGATATGATCAAGCATCACACGCTCCCTCTACCTTCGAGATTGGTGTTAAACCTAAATAATTGTTATTTGGTGTTTGCATTGAGCATAGACATGATTGGATTATGTCTATCGCAATACGATTATTCATTTAAGGAGAATAATGGTTACTCTGTTTATTTGAATAATACCTTCAATGGTCTTGCACCTAAAATGAATGGTTTATTAAATCTCGATCGTAGTGATACACATGTTCATGCCAAAAGATATAAGATAGTAATGATAGTACCACCTACTTGTGGCACTGCCATGTAAGTCATATTGGTATAAAACCTATGAAGAAGCTCCATGTTGATGGATCTTTGGACTCACTCGTTTTTGAAAAGTTTGAGACATGTGAACCATGTCTATTGGTGTATATGCATGAAGAAACTCCATGCAGATGGACCGTTTGGACTCACTTGATTTTGAATCACTTGAGACATGCAAATCATACCATATGGGCAAGATGACTGAGAGCCTCGTTTTCAGTGAAATGGAACAAGAAAGCAACTTGTTGGAAGTAAGAAATTTTGATGTGTGCAGTCCAATGAGTGCTGAGGCACGCAGTGGATATCGTTATGTTCTTACTTCACAGATGATTTGAGTAGATATTGAGTATATTTACTTGATGAAACACAAGTCTGAATTATTGAATGGTTCAAGTAATTTCAGAGTGAAGTTGAAGATCTTCGCGACAAGAGGATAAAATGTCTATGATATGATCATAGAGATGAATATCTGAGTTACGAGTTTTGGCACGCAATTAAGACATTGTGGAAATTGTTTCACAATTAATACTACCGAACACCATAGTGTGATGGTGTGTCCGAACATCATAGTTGCACCCTATTGGATATGGTGCGTGCCATGATGTCTCTTATCGAATTACCACTATCGTTCATGGGTTAGGCATTAGAGACAACCGCACTCACTTTAAATAGGGCACCACGTAATTCCGTTGAAATGACACCGTATGAACTATGGTTTGGAGAAACCTAAGCTGTCATTTCTTGAAAGCTTGGGGCTGCGACGCTTATGTGAAAAAGTTTCAGGTTGATAAGCTCGAACCCAAAGCAGATAAATGCATCTTCATAGGACACCCAAAAACAGTTGGGTATACCTCCTATTTCAGACCCGAAAGCAAAAGTGATTGTTTCTAGAAACAGGTCGTTTCTCGAGAAAAAGTTTCTCTCAAAAGAATTGAGTGGGAGGATGGTGGAGACTTGATGAGGTTATTGAACCATCACTTCAACCAAGATGTAGCAAGCACGTGAAGTTGTTCTAGTGGCACCTACATCAATTGAAGTGGAAGTTGATGACGGTGATCATGAAACTTGGATCAAGTCACTACCGAACCTCGAGGGTGACAAGGATGCGTATTACTTGAGTGGTACAAGAATCATGTCTTGAAGGTCATGTTGCTAGACAACAATGAACCTACGAGCTATGGAGGAGCGATGGTGGGCCCATATTCCGACAAATGGTTAGAAGCCATGAAATCCGAGATAGGATCCATGTATCAGAACAAAGCATGGACTTTGGTGGACTTGCCCGATGATCGGCAAGCCATTGAGATAAATAGATCTTTAAGAAGAAGACGGACGTAGACGGTAATGTCACCGTCTATGAAGCTCGACTTGTGGCGAAGAGTTTTTTCACAAGTTCAAGGAGTTGACTACGATGAGATTTTCTCATCCGTAGCGATGCTTAAGTCCGTCAGAATCATGTTAGCATTAGCTGCATTTATGAAATCTGGCAGATGGATGTCAAAACGAATTTCCTTACCAGTTTTTGTAAGGAAAGGTTGTATGTGATACAATCAGAAAGGTTTTGTCGATCCTAAGGATGCTAAAAAGGTATGCTAGCTCCAGCGATCCTTCCATGGACTAGAGCAAGCATCTCGGAGTCAGAATATACGCTTTGATGGAATGATCAAAGATTTTGGGTTTGTACAAAGTTTATGAGAAACTTGTATTTCCAAAGAAGTGAGTGGGAGCACTATAGAATTTCTGATGAGTATATGTTGTTGACTATTGTTGATCAGAAATGATGTAGAATTTCTGGAAAGCATATATGGTTATTTGAAAAGTGTTTTTCAAGGGAAAACCTGGATTAAGCTACTTGAACATTGAGCATCAAGATCTATAATGATAGATCAAAACGCTTAATGGTACTTTCAAATGAGCACATACTTTGACATGATCTTGAAGGTGTTCAAGATGGATCACCAAAGAAGGAGTTCTTGCTCGAGTTGTAAGGTATGAAGTTAAGAGTTAAAGCTCGACCATGGCAGAAGAGAGAGAAAGGACGAAGGTCGCCCCTATGCTTCAGACGGAGGCTCTATAGTATGCTATGCTGTGTACCGCATCGAAGTGTGCCTTGCCATGAGTCACTATAGTACAAGAATGATCCAGGAATGGATCATTGGACAGCGGTCAAGATTGTCCTTGGAGTAAATATGGACATGTTTCTCGATTATGGAGGTGATAAAGATTTTGTCGTAAAGGGTTACGTCGATGCAAGCTTTAACACCTATCCGAGTGACTCTGAGTAGCAAACCGGATATGTATAGTGGAGCAACCATTTGGAATAGCTTCACGTGGAGCATGGAAGCAGCATTTACAATATGACCTAGAGATTTGCGAAGTGCATACGGATCTGAATGTTGCAGACCCGTTGACTAAAACCTCTCTCACAAGCAAAACATGATCAAACCCCAGAACTCATTGAGTCTTAATCACATGATGATGTGAACTAGTTTAGTGACACTAGTAAACTCTTTGGATGTTGGTCACATGGCAATGTAATCTGTGAGTGTTAATCACATGGCGATGTGAACTAGATTATTGACTCTAGTGCAAGTGGGAGACTGTTGGAAATATGCCCTAGAGGCAATAATAAATTAGTTATTATTATTACATTTCCTTGTTCATGGTAATCATTTATTATCCATGCTATAATTGTATTGATAGGAAACTCAGATACATGTGTGGGTACATAGACAACACCATGTCCCTAGTAAGCCTCTAGTTGACTAGCTCGTTGATCAATAGATGGTTACGGTTTCCTGACCATGGACATTGGATGTCGTTGATAACGGGATCACATCATTAGGAGAATGATGTGATGGACAAGACCCAATCCTAAGCCTAGCACAAAGGTCGTGTAGTTCGTATGCTAAAGCTTTTCTAATGTCAAGTATCATTTCGTTAGACCATGAGATTGTGCAACTCCCGGATACCGTAGGAATGCTTTTGGTGTACCAAACGTCACAACGAATCGGGTGGCTATAAAGGTGCACTACGGGTATCTCTAAAAGTGTCTCATTGGGTTGGCACGAATCGAGGCTGGGATTTGTCACTCCGTGTGACCGAGAGGTATCTCCGCCCACTCGGTAGGACATCATCATAATGTGCACAATGTGACCAAGGGGTTGATCACGGGATGATGTGTTACGGAATGAGTAAAGAGATTTGCCGGTAACGAGATTGAACAAGGTATCGGGATACCGACGATCGAATCTCGGGCAAGTACTATACCAGTAGACAAAGGGAATTGCATACGGGATTGCTTGAATCCTTGACATCGTGGTTCATCCGAGGAGATCATCGTGGAACATGTGGGAGCCAACATGGGTATCCAGATCCCGCTGTTGGTTATTGACCGGAGAACGTCTCGGTCATGTCTGCATGGTTCCCGAACCCGTAGGGTCTACACACTTAAGGTTCGGTGACGCTAGAGTTGTTATGGGAAATAGTATGTTGTTACCGAAGGTTGTTCGGAGTCCCGGATGAGATCCCAGACATGACGAGGAGCTCCGGAATGGTCCGGGGGTGAAGATCGCTATATTGGACGAAGGGTATTGGAGTCCGGAATTGTTCCGGGGGTACCAGGTGATGACCAGCGTGTCCGAAAGGGGTTTCGGAGGCCCCGGCAAGCTTTGGGGGGCCTTATGGGCCAAGGGGAGAGGGCACATCAGCCCACTAAGGGGCTGAGCGCCCCTCCCACCTCATCTCACGTAACCTGGAGAGGTGGAGGCGCCACCCTTAGGGCAGCCGCCCCTCCCGGCTTGGGGGTCAAGTTTCCTAGGGGTGGGGCGCCAAAACCCATCTAGGGTTTCCCTATGGCCGCCGCCCTCCCTAGGGAACCCTAGGCGCCCCCCTCCTCCCTTCCCCTATATATAGTGAGAGAGAGAGAGGGTAGCCGCACCTTCCTCGGCGCAGCCCTCTCCTCCTCCAACACCTCCTCCTCCTCCGTAGTGCTTGGCGAAGCCCCCGCCGAGAACCACGAGCCCATCACCACCATGCCGTCGTCTGTCGGAGTTCTCCTCAGCTTCACCTCTCCCTTGCTGGATCAAGAAGGAGGAGACGCCCCGGCTGTACGTGTGTTGAACACGGAGGCACCGTTGTTCGGTGCTTAGATCGGAATCAACCGCGATCTGAATCGCTGCGAGTACGACTCCTTCATCCGTGTTCTTGTAACGCTTTCGCTTAGCGATCTACAAGGGTATGAAGATGCTCATCCTCTCCCTCTCTTGTTGCTAGAATCTCCATAGACTGATCTTGGTGATGCGTAGAAAATTTTAAATTTCTGCTACGTTCCCCAACAAAAGCACCCTCCCCTTGGCCACCGCCCCCTCTCCCCTTCACCCTATAAATAGAGGGGGGTGGGAGGGCAGCCGCACCCTTCCCCCTGGCGCAGCCCTCCCCCTCCTACACCTCTTCCTCCTCCGTTGAGCTTGGCGAAGCCCTGCCGAAGAACCACGAGCTCCACCACCACCACCACGCCGTCGTGTTGCCGGAGTTCTCCCTTAACTTCTCCACCCCCTTGCTGGATCAAGAAGGAGGAGACGTCCCCGGGCTGTACGTGTGTTGAACGCGGAGGCGCCGTCCGTTTGGCGCTAGATCGGATCTTCCGCGATTTGAATCGCCGCGAGTACGGCTCCATCAACCGCGTTCCTTGCAACGCTTCCGCTTAGTGATCTTCAAGGGGATGAAGATGCACTCCCTCTCTCTCGTTGCTAGCATCTCCTAGAATGATCTTGGTGACACGTAGGAATTTTTTTGAATTATTACTACATTCTCCAACAGGTAGGAGTCCCCGGTGAGAAATCAAGTTGTGATCTTCTTCGATGTTTTGTGAAGGTTTGGAGGCCGCATCAAGGTTTATCACTAGTGGTTGAGAAACACATTCGTTGCGATATCTCAAGAAGAATAGGGTGAGTCTTCATGGTAACACCCATCCTTCCAACGGTGACTAGCTTCCCTCCAAAGAAGTGAACACTGAGATACATCCTCATCTCTAGAGTCTCTGGTTATCCCTAACCTTAGCTCTTTAGTTGTGGTTTATTTTCATCACTTGACATTGCATTCACTACATGATATTGCATTCATCTTATCGGTTTGTTTATCTCAACGTAGCAAGTTTAGGCACCACCTTTATAGTCCGCACGGCCTAAACTTACTAATAATTATTTAAAATTTACAGTTGTTGTTATTCATCCCCTTCGGGCCATCTCAATCCTTTCAGCCACATATACATCGAAGATGCGGTGGTTCGAGGCACCCTCCACGCGTCGTAGCGTCGGTGTTAACAACCATTGCGAATTAGGCAAGCGCGGCGGGAAACTCCTGAAGGTGTGCGAGCACGAGAGGCGTACAAACAGATTTGTTATGTAGTGAGAAGGTGCTAGATGCTAAAAACCAAAGCGGTAAGGCAGAAACGGGGTGAGTCTTATTGCACTTTGAAGGCGTGGATGGTGATTTTTATAATTTGAGGACTTACGTGACACCCCTGAAATGTTTCGAGGATCTACATTATACTCTACTCTAATTTTCAAGATGGAGGGCTAGCGCAAATGTCATTTGGAGGTCTACATAGAGGAGTAAGATATAGTCAGGCAACGAGTTTATATGCGTTTCTACCTGGTTTGAGGTGTACATAGAATTCAAACGACCTAGTAGGTGCGAATGTGTGATCGATCATAGATGCACGGTGTCACACTCGAGAATATAGCTGTACAGCAGGAAATGAAAAATAAATCAGAATGATAGTATGAAGTCTATATAAATATATGGAGCCCACAAAACACACATTCCATTCCATTTGAAATGTGTCACAAAAAGGGCAGTCGAAGGTAGCAACTGACAGACATACTGTAGTCAAAACAGGCATTGGCGAGCCACCAACCAAAGTCACGTTTCCGGCAATACATCCATCCTCGACACCAACTAGAAACTTTTTTTTTTCTCTTTCTCTCTCTCAAAAGAAGGAACTAGAAACTTCTTTGACGACGAATAAATTGCAAACTGCTGCTATTGGACTGTAACCAAGGTGTGACTGACTGACTGTAATCGAGAACCGCCGAGACCATGTGGTAACTTGTTTCTCACTTTCGTTAATCTATCTCTCTTTTTTTTTTATCTTATCCTCTCTGTGTGTTTGTGCAGTTTTTTTTTTTACCTTAACCTATGATGATCACCGTACCGTACCGATCGATCGTGGTAGTATCTCATATGCAGGCAGGGGAGGGGAAGGGAAGGAGTTCAGCTTCAGGCTTCAGCAGTAGGAGGGAGTGGCGAGGGCCAGGTCCGTGCCCACGGTGCTCATCCCTCCGGCCTCCAGGTTGGGCATGGCCATCCTCCTCCCCCCCTGCTGCAGCAGACTAGCACCGCAGGGCGGCGACGGCGAATCCTGCGCGCGCACACCCAACACAAGCACAACACGCATTGATCGATCAGCGTCAGCTTGCTGCCTTTGATTTGGCGGGAAGGGAGATGAAGACTGAAGAGGCAAGTGTACTGACCATGTGGCGCAAGGTGAGGCCGGCGAAGGGATGCAGAGCCGGGACGGTGAACCCAGCGGTGAAGAGCGGCTGTGGCTGGAGGGGTGACCTGGGGCTGGGCAGGGCCAGCAGCTTGCCGGCGTTGGTGGTGGACGACGCCGATGGCGGCGTGGAGAAGTAGTCCCCGGCCCCCAGCTCCTCCGCCATCACCACCTCGACTCTGCGGGGGAGCTGCTGGTGGTGGTCCATGCTGATGATGCCGCTGCTGCTGCCTCCCCCGCTCCCGCTCATGTCCGTGCCGCTGCTGCTTGGCCACAGGAACGTGCCCTGTGGCTTGCAGATGCGGAAGCTGCTCTTCCTCGCCGTCCTCTTCTCGACGGCGGTAACATCTGAACGCTGCCTGCTCTGGCTCTGGCTCTGGCTCTGGCTCTGCTCACCACCACCAAAATCTAGCGCCCGCCTCCCCTCGTTCTGACCCACACCCACCTCCTCTATTCCAGTACTCTTCAGCTTCTCTGCCAACAGAAATTGCTCCTGTGGAGTCGAAATGGAACACAGCTATTTATTACTCCAGGAACACGGATAGCCTAGGACAGAGTTCAGTAATTCTATGCAGAGTATGCATGAGAGGGCTCTGCTACGGTGCTACCTACCTTCAAAGACAGGAAGGAGCTAGAGAGAGAAGCCATCTGTTCCTCCAGCTTATCATTCTTCTCAACTACAAAATCATACTTATCCTGAAAAAGAAGAAACCAGCTCATCTCAGTTAACACTGTCACAATGTACTGCAGAGCAGAATAAGCAGAGAAACATGTTGACTAAATCAACACATTCTTAAGAACCTTCATGGCCTAGTTAGATAGATAGATATGACAATGCAATAGTGGTGTGAAGATTCAGTTAGCAACATGAGTGTACCTTCAGTGACCGCACCTCCTTCTTTAACTTACTATGTTTCTGAACCACATTCTCGTAGGTGTCCTGTAATTCAACAATGCAAAGGTCATATATTTACTTGCAGCTAACAAATGCTGACCAATGTGCATATATATAGCTATATAGTGAAAAATGATCAAAATGGTGATCAACTAATGCTAAATTCTGTGAAAATATCTAACACTAACATGTACAGTTTGCTTAGTCTGGGATGAACTGTTTGAATTTCTGAAGGTGATTAATTACCTTCAAAGACGACACCTGCTTCTCTAGCTTTTCATTTGCCTTAACCACCTTCTGGTACTTCTCCTGAGAAACAAAACAAGCAAAGGAGTGGCTTAGATATAGTAATAAAGAGTAAACCAGAACAATGAAACCAAATTCTTAATTAAAAACTAGTATGTGCTTAACACCTTGTTATACATTGTTAGTTGGGACACCAGATTAAAGATGATCAGAAGTGCAGTTACAAAAGGGTTATGGTCAAGAATGATTTTTCCCTCACAATGTAGGCAGTTTCTTCACATATATGCACCTTCATAGACTGAGAAAGAACTAAAGAGGGAAGTATCTACAGGTCCCAGGTTTCCATTATTATAAATGTACCCATAAGAAACTTCAGAAAACACATAATCTAGGCTAATACTGCATAATAACATTTGATCAACTGAAGAAACTGCAAACTTCCTTCTTTGGGGGGTTGGGGGATGTGGGGTAAATCTTGTTGTTAACTTTGTGTGTTTGATCCGCAAGAGAACTTTGTGTGTTTGATGCAGCAATAAAACTTTGTATGCTTGAAATCACCTTTCCTCAGAAGTACAAAAAAGAGAGGGAAATCGACAGGAGTATGAGGGACATGGTTACCTTCCATGAACTGTAAGCTCTTTCAGCCTCAGATTTCGCTTCCTTGCCCAGCTCCACCATGTTAGAACTCAGTTGCTCCATGTTCCTTGACATCACCAAGAAGGGGGGAAATGTTGGAAATCAAACAATTTGCTCTATTGCAGGCGAACGCATGAAGGGGAAACTGCGATGGGCAGTCAGAAAAATGGATACCTTTTGACATCATTGAGCTCCTCAGCGAGCTCCTCCGTCTGCCTCTTAATCAGGAGATCACCGGCAGCTGGGGACACGTCATCACCGGGCTTCCACCCGGGCGGCGGCACCCAGTACGGATCAGCCACGCCGGCCTGCCGGCGCACCTCCGCCAGCTCGGCTGGCTCCAGCCAGTACTCCATGGCGCCATCCGCGTTGTGACGGCGGCGGAACCGGTCCGTGCTGCCGTCGGGCACCCTTCCGGCCATGTGCTTGAGCAGGTGGTCCAGGAGACCGGTGTCGCCGATGCGCTTGCGGGCTTGCTCCCGCAGCGCCTGCCGCATCACCGGGGCGCCGAGGGTGGCGCCGCTGGAGCGCATGATGTCGAGCAGGCTCCTCTCCGCCGCCGCGTACCTCTCGGCGGACCACCGGTCCTTGCCGCGCCGAGGGTCGCCGTCTCTAGACTCCACGTGGCGCCTCTTCTGCTTCTTGGGGCTCTTGTATGCCTTGCTTTTCTTCTTCTTCGCCAGGTTGCCGGGCTTGTCCTTGCTTCCCTCTGCCTCCTCCCGCTTCCTCTTGGCTCTGATTGAGCTCCTCCTGTCATCTTCCTGCGCCGGGCGCTGCAGCTCCTTGACGCTGGCCTCCGTTTCGTAGCCGCCGATGCTGGCCTCCTTGGCAACTTCGCGATGCCGGCCAATGTACCTGACGCGGCGCCGCACGCCCCACCCGGCGCCATCGCACTTCAGGGTGGCGAGGAGGCAGGAGCTGACCGCCGGCGCCTTGGGCGGAGCCGGTGGAGCTTCAGGCGACGACAGCTCGTCTTGTGCCGTTGCTGGGCCAGACGACGCGCTGAAGTCGAAGACGCAGGGGTTGACAAGCCAGAAGCTGTCCTGGTGCATCTCGCCCTCGAGCTCCTGCTCGGCCACCCGGCGGCGCAGGATGCGCGCGGCGTGGTTGCTGCTCATGACGAAGCGCTCGTCGAGCTCTGGCCCGGCGCTGGGCTCCCGGAAATTGGAGAAGAAGCTCCGCAGCGCCAGGAGGGACGGGAAGCTCACAGTGATGTCGTGGCTCGTGTACTCGCTCACCTACATACACAGCCGGAGATCACATAAGAAACAAGCCAGATCAAACACCTCGTACTCCAAGAAACAGTGACAATGAGGCACAACACACTCTAGAGCCACCTGCGTTGCACGGTGAAAAGTGACAGAAGAGAAGACGGAATTCTTACCTTAACCACGCGTATGGACTTGAGATGGATTGGAGATTTGGGGGGCAGCATGTCGTGGTCGATCTCGTAGAACCCTCCTGCTGACCAGACCAAATCATCAGGTGAAAACCAATTTTCAGCAACTTGGCATGAACAGGAGTTAATGGAGGATTACACAGACAGACGTTCCACGTGCGAGACCAGCATTGCTCACTCACCAGCATGATAGGTGGGGATGGCAGAGGTTGACAGGCTCTGTCTGCTGACGGGCGAGCTGGGCGGTTGGATCTTGGGGCTGCTATCATCCTTGCCAGTTGTGTTGTGGACTGCAGACCTCTTCTTGTAGTAGAACCTGGGCACCTGCGGCCTCTGCGAAAGGTTGTACAGTCAGAAGAGGTGAGACAGATGCATGATTCGTGTAAATAAAGAGAATCAAGGAGATCAGTGGGACTGAAATGGAAATGCTTTGGGGGATGGACGTGTGATTGGAAGACCCAGTCATGCTAAAGAGAAACACATTTCAACACCACATTCCAACCACATTGTACCTTCAGAATACTTTGTTTCCTGTTCTTGTTGGATAATCTAACAAATTGCAGATACTGGCTATTGCCTACTGGGTGGTTAGTCTCATCTGCTCCATATTTGGGGCTTGTGTGTATTTCTGATTTCTCCATTACTATTTCTATGCGCAGGCGAAAAATCATACTTCGTATTTAGTATTGGACACATTTTCAGACTCCGGACAATGACAACTGAAATCGAACTACAGTACTAGTTTCAGCCATGCAAGCATCCGCAGCATAAGTATTCGGGACGAATTGAGAAACATTCATTTCTAGCTGCACCGATAACTAATGGATTCAGCAAAATCAACAAAAAAGTTGCTGAAAGTGGCACTCGCTGAGCAAGCTACTCTCAGTCTTTGTTTTCTCAGTGACAGTGTACTCTGAAGAAGATTTAGCACTGCACTTGGCATGTGACATTTGTTCAAGGATCAGTAAATCAGTTGCACCCAAAAATGCACTGGTGCATGCATGCATGCATCATCAACAGACCATCATAATGACATGAGGCTTCACCTTAACACCTACAACTCGAGTTAGCAACATTAATTAATTCTGTTCATTTAATTTGCAAATCACAATCCATTTTAGCATGGGGTCCGGATCTAGTACCATGCATGCACCAGTTGGACTTCCATTATGGCCAACTAGTGATCCATCTACCGCTTCGCTGCTGATGTAACAAACTGACACTACATACACCGTCGTATCAACCGTAACGTTAACACACACACACACACACACACACACACACACAGAGTAGATTAAAAAGTAGACAGATCCAACAGATTGCCCTTGAACAAAAAGGAAAAAGCAAGCCGGACTGGCAAAAGAAAAGCTGGTGATCTTCAGGTACGTAGGTAGGCACGCACGTACCATGGGGGAGTCCTGCGTCTGAGCCACGCACGGAGGAGTGGTCCTCACCGCCTCCGCCTCCATCTGCCTCCGCGTTGTCTGCCGCAAGAACAAACAAAAGCGCACGGATTAGCCACTCGTCGATCCATCCAAGATGGGCGCACGCGAATAGAACTGCGAAAGCTTGCCCATCAAATCGAATCGAATCGAAGAATTAAGAGGAAGGAACCACATCGAAGAGTAAAACCCTAGCCGATGCTCCTTGCTGCCATTACCGACCCAGACAAAAACGAGCATGCGGAAAAATCGGGTAGATGTCCCAAAACACGACGGGGTCAAAATTTCAAAATACGGGGCAAACGATGGGCGACCCGGATTGTGGAGCGACCAAGGCATTGCGTCGAGCAGCAGCAGCGCATGTGGTGGTTCCTCCTCGCTGACGCCGCTGCGAAGGCAGAAGAAAAGAGGGGGAGGCCTCGAAAAGCAGCGGAAAAAGCCAACCGAAATGGAAGCCAAAAACACGACGCTTTCGGAAGCAGATGAAAGCGGCTTTGGGCCTGCCATGGAGTCGCCCAGCGCGGTACGGAGCGATCCCCCGCTGCTGCGCCATGCTCTCGCAGGCCTGTACACCTCCTCCCACGGCGGAAAAACACGCAAGAGACCACAGGAAAAATCACCTCGGCGCTTTCGAAAACCAGAGACGGATGCTGCGCGCGAGGATCGGAGAAGGGATCTGGTACCACAGAGAAGCAGCGGAAACGCAGGCGAACACGAGAGGAACCCACGCACGCACGCACGCACGCGTGCTTGGAAAACCTTGGAGACGAACACTACTCACCGTCGGGCGCGCGCGCGCGGCTGCGTGGTGGATCGGCGGCGAGGGGAGGGGATGGGAGGGGAGGGAATATATAGGGCCGTACGGAATGCGGCGAGATTTGGTGGGGAGGAGAAATAATTAAAATAAATCAAAGGGGCGGGCGGGCGTGCGACGAACTGGGCGGATGGATGGATGGATCTGGAAGGCTGGGGTTTTTGGCTAGGTCATGGCGGGCGGCTGGAGAGGAGCTGGGGTTCTGGGCTGGGTTTCTCCCCGGCCGCCCCGATCAATGGATGGATCGGTCGATCTCCGGTGGCCGCGGTTGGTTAAATAGGGGGAGGGACGGGGAGAGTGCGTGCAGGATCTTGCTTGCTACGTAGAGAGAGAGAGAAGGGAGGGGTGTAAAGCGAGGGACGTGTGTGTGTGTGACTTGTGGCAGGGGCAGATCGTATCGTGTGCTGTGCTGTGGGCCTGTGGCCTGCCTTGCAGAGAGAGAGAGAGAGAGAGAGAGAGAGAGGGTTTGGCAGGACACCGTAGCAAACGGAACGGCCACCCGGCCAGCGCCGTCGCGGCGCTGACCAAGCGAGAGGGGGACGGGGACGGTCGCTGACGCGCGGGGCCCGGGGATGGCGAGGGCGGGAGGGTCGTCGGTGGGCCACGCGCGTCGGCGAGCCACCGACGACTGGGCGCGGGTGCGAAGGAGCTTTCGGCGACGACTGCGCGGCCGCGGCGGGGCGGCAAAAGTGAACCGCCTTTTACTTCCTTCCCCTGTTGCAGGCCAGCGGCGATGGAGGCGCCAGCTAGCAGCAGTGGAGCGAGCGGCATGCAGCGCAGTCACGCGCGCCGCGCAGGTGGTGTTGCACGCCCACGGATCCGTCGGAGGCAATCGATCGCTCCGCTCCTGCCGCCTGCCAACGCGTGTGCCGCGCGCGTGCGGTGCCATCGGGCATTGGAGTAGTTTAACTTGATTGATTACCCGTTTAGGGTAAACATACTGTATTTCCTTTGGAGTAGCAGCCAGTTTTTCTTACTGTCATAAAACAACTGGTTGTTCCAGTGTGTGGTGATTAGTGGCGTCAATTCACTTCTACCACTCCAGGTCTCCAGCAACCGCCCGGGGGCATCATCATTGGGGTGTGGCCCCAGCCGCGCCCGACTTCTTTTCCTTCCCTCCACGCGCGCCTCCTTCCCCCCCTCCCCCTGCTCCACTTCTTTTCCTTCCCTCCCTCTCACACATTTTGGTTTCTACCAAACCAGTTTTTTTACCCGCCCACAAATGCTACCCTTCTACACTCAACAAAGTACTGCCGAGCTGCTATGTACTACTAGGCACAAACCACAAAATTTATCACCTTACATACGGCGTGTTTGGTTGCCCGCATTATCTCCAACCAGGCCGAGTTGGGCCAAGAAAAACGTGTTTGGTTACAAACGGGGCGGGCTGGCTCGCATCCGCATGAATCTTAAAGCAGCACAGGGCATGCCTCGCTGAAATTAGAAATTTCCAGCGAGACCGGCTGAGTGCGGCGCAAAAAGGATGCAACTCGCACGCGAGAGGGCAAGGCGAAATCGAGCGAAGTTGGCGGGAGTTGGAAATCGGCCGAGGGGGGATGGCACCAAATCTGGCCTCATCGCCACATTTACTCGGTCACCACTAGCTCTAGGACAAGCACTCCCTATGTTCTTGGCACCGGCAGCGGCGGCGACTCAGATCTGCGCAAGCGAACGCAGCAGCATCACTCTCCGGCAGTAGGAGCCACTTCTCCTCTTCCTATTGGCCACCGTCTAGTCCTCCTCGATTCGGCCATGGTTCATGTTCCTCCACAAGAGGATACCAAGCTGGTACGTAACATGGACCCCCCCTTCCCCCTATGTTAAGTCGGTTGTTAGGCCATTAGGCAAGGTGTAGGATTGATTTACCCATTGCTCAACGCACCCTCGATGTCAACAAGGTTATGGACGCACGGATGAAACTGGTAGTTCAGGCAGCAGCACTGACAACTATGATTCTCATGTTCATCCACAAGAGGGTTGTTCGTCGTGTCGATAAGCATGTAATCCATTATGGTCCAATGTTAATCCGGGATCAAGAGAGGATGGCGAATCGGAACTATGTCTATATGTAGTTCATGCCTTGATATGCTTGTGTTATTCTTCTATAGCCATAACACCATGTCGTAATGCCATTTCAGGATTGCATTGGGGCCATAGATGGTACTCATGTCACCGCCAGAGTGCCGAGGTCACAATCTACATCATACAGGGGTAGAAAGCACTACACAAGCCAGAATGCGCTTGCTATTGTTGACTTCGATCTGAAGTTCACATATGTGCTGGCTGAGAAGGATCAGCACACAATGATAACATTCCAAGTGACATCATGTGTCGTCCTGATGGCATCAATATCCCCGATGGCAAGTTATACCTAGGAGATGCTAGCTATGCATGACGTCTAGGTGTTCTTGCACCCTTCAGGAAAACCAGGTGCCATCTGAACGAGTTTGCTGGTACGAACTATCCAAGGACTCCACATGAATTGTTTAATCTCAGACACTCCAGCCTTAGAGTTACGGTTGAAAGGGCATTTAGGTTTAAGATTCTGGATTAGAAGCCACTCCACACTTTCCCCATCCAGATTAAGCTTGTTCTTGCTTATTGTATTCTGCATAACTGGATCGTCTAGTGGGGTTTTGATGAACTGGTGCCGGAGGAGGAAGATGTGACGCCTGGCGATGTTGTCAACTCCAGCCATGGTGTGAAGGCATGTGACGCCCCCGACTTAATCATGCACTAACCATACACGCAAATGCGCACGATCAAGATCAGATACTGTGATGCCCCCGATTCAGTCGTGCACTAATCATACACGCAAATATCACGATCAAGATGAGAGACTTGCGAGAAGATATCACAACACAACTCTACGACACAAAGGATAAACTTGAACATTTATATTACAAGCCAGGGGGCACGAGGACCCGAATACATAAGTCATCAAGTAAATAGTATCTGAGTACAGACATGGTTAGACAAGTTTGCCTTAAGAAGGCTGAGCAAAACAACGCCACTAGATCGAAAGGCGAGGCCTCCTGCCTAGGACCTCCGGACTACTCCTTGTCGTCGGTCTCCACGTAGTAGGCTCCGCTGGGGTAACCTGCATCCGCGGCGCCATCATCTGTTGCAGCAACCGAGTCGAGAGAAAAGGGGAAGCAAAGCAACCGTGAGTACTCATCCAAAGTACTCGCAAGACTTACATTAGATCTACACTACATATGCATCGGTGTCAATAAAAAGGGGTAGTATCTGTGGACTAAACTGCAGAATGCAAAATAAGGGGGGAGAATCTAACTGATGACCCACAAGTATAGGGGATCAATTGTAGCTCTTTTCGATAAGTAAGAGTGTCGAACCCAACGAGGAGCAGAAGGAAATGACAAGTGGTTTTCAGCAAGGTAATGTCTGCAAGTGCTGAAATTGTAGGTAGCAGAGTAGTTTGATAGCAAGGTAACTTGTAACGAGCAAGTAACGATAGTAGTAACAAAAGTGCAGCAAGGTAGCCCAATCCTTTTGAGGCAAAGGACAGGCCAAAACGGTCTCTTATGATAAGCAAAGTGTTCTTGAGGGTACACGGGAATTTCATCTAGTCACTTTCATCATGTTGGTTCGATTTGTGTTCGCTACTTTGATAATTTGATATGTGGGTGGACCGGTGCTTAGGTGTTGTTCTTACTTGAACAAACCTCCTATTTATGATTAACCCCCCGCAAGCATCCGCAACTACGAGAAAAGTATTAAGAATAAATTCTAACCATAGCATTAAACTTTTGGATCCAATCGGTCCCTTACGGAATAGCGCATAAACTGTGGTTTAAGCTCCTGTCACTCTCGCAACCCATCATCTAATTGCTACTCCACAATGCATTCCCTTAGGCCCAAATATGGTGAAGTGTCATGTAGTCGACGTTCACATGACACTACTAAGGGAATCACAACATACATACTATCAAAATATCGAACACATATCAAGTTCACATGATTACTTGCAACATGATTTCTCCCGTGACCTCAAGAACAAAAGTTACTCACAAATGATAATCATGCTCAAGATCAGAGGGGTATTAAATAGCATATTGGATCTGAACATATAATCTTCCACCAAATAAAACATATAGTAATCAACTACAAGATGTAATCAACACTACTAATCACCCACAAGCACCAATCTATAGTTCCGGTAACAAGATTGAACACAAGAGATGAACTAGGGTTCGAGATGAGATGGTGCTGTTGAAGATGTTGATGGAGATTGCTGTCAGGACCCCGATCCTAAGTCACACCGATCTAGCATGTAACACATCATATCACTTTGCGGCCTCACGCACGGTATTCCCACGGGTGTCGCCTTACCATGGCCCGGACCGCTTGGCGCCTTTTGGCTCACGATATGATAGTATCGCTAGCATCCATATGACAAAGAACCCGGCTGACATGGCTAGTCGTGAACCCAAAGCGGCGCTAACCTATGGGGACAGCATACATGAATCACATCGAGCATGTCGGTCATCAACGATATATTCGGCTGTAGCACTGGCTAACAGGACTCCGTATCCCGGCTGTAGCAGCTAGGCAGACTCGAATATCACCGCGTGACATTTCAAGGGATGTATATAGGAACGGTGAAACACATGCCGCCGATCAAGTGTCCAAGCAAGAGTGCTGGGCTAGCAGGACTCGTGAACCGGGTCAGAAGCGGACTACTATCGCCGTAATCACGAGACTACATTTCCCCATATGAGAGGCTACCAAGGATAAACAACTAGTTTGTCGGATCCCACACATACCAAGCATTTCAAACATACACACATTATGCTCAATATGCGAGATACAACATGGCATCACAACATAACTCTACGACTCAATTATTTATCCATTAGGCCCGAGGAGCGAGATATTACAAACATGGGTCTCATGACCCAACACTCGAGCATACAAGTCAAAGCACAAGCGAAGCTAAACATGTCCGAGTACGTATAACTATAAATGAAAAAGGCTGAGAAGCCCGACTATCTACCAGATCTCCGCCGAGGGCACAAGATCGTAGCTGAGGTAACAAGCTAAACGTCAAGTCCAAGCGAACTACTAGCGAGACCGACGTCTCTCGCAAAACATAAAATAAGCAAACGTGAGTACAATTGTACTCAGCAAGACTTACATCGATCTAACTACATATGCATCATTATCAAAAGGGGTGGTGGGGTTTGACCGCAGCAAGCCAGCTTTGACTCGGTGGCTATCCTGAACTACGATCGCAAGTAACTCTTTTGAGGTGGCGACACGAGTCCACATATTCACCATATCAATACACCACTATGGACCCGCTCCCGCCTCCCTCACGGAACGCCATCCATAGCACTCACGCTTATCTTGCGATTTTAGAGTATCCACTTTCACTTGTCTATGAACTGATATAGGCAACCCGTAAGTCCTTCTCCGCGGACACGGCTATTCAATAGATCATATTAAACCCCGCAGGGTGTACTTCTTCACACACGCTCACCACTTACCGCCGCCATACGACATGTACTCGGCAACCTTCAAGCGGAAGCCCAACGTGGGTGTCGGCCACGGCCTACCTAAACACTCAAGTCCCTAGTCCAGGTTTATCGCCTATTCGGTTCCATCCGCAGGAGTCCGCCGAGGTTTCCATACAGCCCCGAACGATGTGTGCAGGGTTCCCGAGACACCAAACGGGCGAATCGGTACACCGGGCCATGGTCCTACCGCAACACAACCCACCCCTAAGGTCAGCGCTATATGCGGCCCCAAAGATGCTACAAACACGTAAACTACTTGCAACTCCCTGACCGAGGACAAGGGTGGTTAAGAAGCCGAGAGGGTCAATTAGGATCCCAATGCGTGGTAGTAACTGTTTCATGGATCACAAACACGTAACTCAGCCTCGAGGACGGTTTCAATGAGACAACCCACCATGTACTCCTACATGGCCTCTCACCGCTACCTTTACCAAATCGTGTTCACACACTTAGCTCACACACAGAGGGACCTGTTCACACAACCATTCCAATTCATTCCCGATGAATCGACCGACTCAACTCTAAGCAAGAGCAGTGCATGACAACAAGCATAAATGAGTAGGCACAACATGGCTCAAACAATTCCTACTCATGCTAGTGGGTTTCATCTAATTATCGTGGAATGACAGTCATGCAAAGGATCAAGGGGTTCAGCTACCGCAGCAAGTAACACATGAGTCGTTGTTGTCCTAATGCAGTAAAATAGAGCAGGAGCGAGAGAGTGGGATTATATCGGAATGAACACGGGGTTTTGCTTGCCCGGCACTTCAAGATAATATCGTTCTTCATCGGTGTCATCGAATTCATCGCTCGATGACGTCGCTCACCGAGAGGGACAATTACCGCAACAAGAGAGAACACAATCAATGCAATGCACATTCACATGAATGACATGTCATGTTACGATCTCGATTCACCTAATGCAGAAGAATCCAAGTTAATTGAAGTGGAATTCAAACAAGAACAAATTCCAACTCCAAATGTTATTTCATAATTTGCCCTAATCATGATTCATCCTATTCAGTGAGGTTAACTTGTTTAATCATGCATGAAAGTGCCATAAACAGATTCTTCATATTTTTCTGATCATTTTCATACATAAATTATTTAATTTGGAGTTACTGATTAAAAGTTATGAATATTTGAAGTTTGGGGTATTTTCTCAAATTTATAAATCATTTCCTAATTTATTCTAATTCTAGAAATACTTTACTGTGTCAGCATGATGCCTGTGTGACGTCAGCAAGTCGACATGGTTGACCAGAGTCAAACCTGTGGCGCGGGACCCACGGGTCAGAGTCATTAGACTAACTAATTTTAGTTAGTCCTTAATCCTAGGTTTAATTAGCGTGGCGGCCCACACGCCGCTGACCGGGGGTCAAATCCTGGTCAACCGGGCTAATCCATCGGCGCCTAGTCACGGCAACGTCCGAGACGGCGGCGATGCGTGGAATCGCAGACGGGCCACGGTTGAGGCGCGGTTGGCACCGTTGGAACCCCGAGCCTCGTCGCGCCGGCTGGTGCTAGTGGGGTCGCCGGAGACGACCTAGATCGACGGCGACGTCCGCTTCCGCGGCGGCCGGAGCTCGGTGGTTGCGGCTGGGAGGGCTAGAGCTCGCGGGCGAGGAAGCTGAGCAGGCAGCGAAGAGGGAGGTGCTCAGAGCATGCCGGAGCTACTATGCGAGGCGAGGTGTCGGGCACGGAGCTCGCCGCCATGGCGGACGGCGGCTTGGTTGGTCGTGGGGCGGCGGCTGGTGGCGCGAGAGAGGGAGATGAGGGGAAACGACGGCAAGCTCACCGTGAGTCCGTTTGGAGGGTCAGTGGGCTCGGGGGTGGCCGGAGTGCAGCGAATCGACGACGATGGTGGCCGGAGCCCGAGGTGGAAGACGACGGCGATGGCGACGTTGCTGGCCTCCCGGGGTCGCGTAGATCGGCGGAGACGGAGAAGGGGTCGGGGCGGAGCTCCTGGGGACGGCAGAGGGGAAAGGGGGTGGCTGCGGCTACGGCTATGGCGAACGGCGGCGACGAGCTCGTTCGGGTTCGGGAGAGAGAGCGAGACAGAGGAGAGAGAGGAGCTCGGGGAGAGAGTGAGAGGCCTGGGGGCGTGGCTGTCTCCGTGGCATACTGGAAGGGCTTCGAGGGCGTGAGACAGTGCAGGAGGAGGCCACGGCGTCGCTGGGCCGCCACGCCTCGCCTCTGCCTTCTAGCAGAGGAAGACGATGAGCGGTGGGGTAGGTGGGCTGGGCCTCAGCCACGGTGCTGGGCCTCATGGGGCGCCAGGTGGGCTGCAGGTAAGCCAGGTAAGGTATTCTCTCTCTCTCTCTTTTATTTCCATTTTCTATTTTCTGTAATTATGTTCGGCTTTAATAAAATGCTGGGCATTTCCAAAATCATAAACTGGTCAATGTCACTGCTTGGAATATTTCCAACAACAAACATTTCAGTTTATGATTATTTGAGCATTTAAAATATTTTATAGTATTTAAATGCCCAAATGCAAATACCATATGAATTAATTCAAAAGTCCAAATGTCATGGAAAATGTGCAACATCTCCGTTATCTGTTTCAACATTTTTCCAAAATGGTGAACATTTTGAAGGCCATTTGGTTCATTGAAAATATTTCTTAGTTGAACCTATTTGAATTGTTTTTGGTGCTAGGGCTTGGTCATCCCCATTTCAAATTTTCATGAAAATTAACATGATGCATGGATGCAATTCCACCGTTACAAGCAAGCTCTAGGGCTGATCTGGGTCAGGATACTCAACCTCACTAAACAAGAATCTCGCCCGAGATTCAAGACGGAGGTAAGAGGAAAAGGGAAGTCACAAACTATCACAATCTTCATGATCCATTTGCCCTTCTCAAGATGTTGATTCACTCCATCATCTTAGTCTTGACGCCTTCGAGATCTTCACCCACACGACAATGTAAAGAAGGGGAAACCCTACATGATTCGATCTTCACGAAGATCAAGTAAACATGATCGACTCACGGACCGAGACGGTGACACATCTCGAGTTGAGACACAAAACACATCGAGAGGGATGGAAGAACAACGACGAGGTTTGATTGGTGGCAACAATTCCACGCTTAGAGAGATGGTGGATGGTGTCAAGGTGGCGAGGATATATTTACCATGATCCCGTAACGGGGCACCTCGAAAAAGGTGACGAAAGAACTATTCCTTAAGTGGCAAAAGAATTACTTTTGATACGTAGATCATTGAAACTCTTTATACCAGCCTAAGGCAATTCACAACGATCGTTTGGCGGAGTGCAAAGGAATGGTACACCCGGACTAGAATGGATGATGTGGACTACCTTGTTGAAGACAACACAATGGATGATTTTTGCTTATCATCGGAGATGGATGGGACCCATGGTAAGTCCACTTTTGAGGATGATCCTAGACAAGAATTACTAAGAAGGCAGCCCATAGTGAAATGGCATAAGGACGGTGCAAGCTGGGAATGAAATGCAACTGCTGGAATGTTCCAACCATCATATCCTACCGAGATTCAGATCTGGTTGGTGTTAGGATACTTCAGACTCAGATGTCCGAAAAGGAAAGTTTGCAACACAATTCGACGAGATGGCGTTGCGAAATTCTCGGGATACGAACTACGATAGCAAGCTCCCAAAACATGAGCTGGTTCTGCTCCACACATGTGGACAAGCTGTCCTAGACAAGCAGTACCACCTAGTAGTCTTATAATAAAACACTACCGAGTTCAGGTGGGGAACCATCAACGAGGGTATCGAAGTATTTACGCAAGTCCATGGATTAGATCCTAAGCATAGACTTCTTTTCCTTGAACAAGTCAATCAGTGGCTTAGTGTGCTATGGAATTCATATGAAATGAAGATGATCAGTCTATCATGCCATAGAATACTTCGCACGTGCATGACTGACTTGGGATGATTCCAGAGGAAACAAAACAAACCTTTCTCAAATTCATGGCGGCAACTTACACCTAAAGCACATGAATTCGAGGAAGTCACTTCAACCATCCAAGCATAAGCTTCATGAACGGATCACGAAGACATTGCTTACGAAATTTTCAACACTAGGTTGATGTTCAACATGAATCATGGGGGAGACAAAAATGTTGTTGATGGGCTCAACAACAACTTATCGGAATTTCCATATCACTGGACTTCCACCATCATGTGAACACGGTGATAGTATTGGTCAGACCAAAAGATGTAATGGTGTATGCTCGAGGGGTCAATCACGAGTAAGACAACATTACGAGCATCATTGGTACTGATTTGATTTGACGATAGCCCACACTCAAATCAAAGGATTGATGAGACCATAGGTCCAGCAACTGATCACAGGGTACAATCGATGAAGATATCATCTTTCTTCAACACACACTACACAGGAATAACCCTTTGGGTCGAACTAAGTTAGGCAAGCTTTTATCTTCCAACTCTCCAAGTTGTTGTCTAGCTTAACCAACTAGCTTAGGGATATCCAACACAAATTCTTGAAGAAAGGGTGGTTCACAAGAAACCGTGATCACGAGCTCAACATAACAGTCAGGAAACAACCCGGTAACACTTCCAAGAAGATATTTGGAAAGTCACGAACCACCGGTATGCTACTAAGCTCGAGAGCAATCTTGCTTTTCAGGGCAAGACGATATGATCAAATGAGTGAGGACTTGACAAGATCCTAACTCATCAATCGGAGTGTGCACCAGAGATAAGGACTAGGTAGCACGATCAATCTTAGGATGATGATTGAATAACCAACACGCTAAGAATGAGGATATTGTCCATTTACTACCAAGCAACGAGGTTGCTAGGAGTATCGATTTCACACATCACAATTCACTTGTCGGCATTCCGTTGCATCAACACGGAACCGAGGAATGAATAATGATGGCGAGAAGTATCACGCGCCAAGAATTCCTAAGAGGTTGTGCAATTCCCATGACATTCTTGACATAAGATGGCAATACTTGTGGTAAAACAGAATCAAAACTGGATTGGCATTTGATCTCATGGAATGCAACTGCTTTGACCCAATCCTAGATATGGATGAGGTAATCGAGTTGGTTTCTCCAAGTCATTCAAATAGAACGGCTTGACAGACCACAAGAGTAAAAGGCATCGATGAACTCAAATGCACCCATACCCTTGGTTATCAACTGATAGAGGATGGTCGGGGTACAACTAAAGAGAGCAACTCAAAGGAACTTATAATTTTATGAGTTGTGGATGCACAGATTAGTTTGTCGAGCAAGCTCAACATTTCTTCCGGATAACCCATGCAGAAAGGTAGAATTGGCAGATTCACAATTATGAATGGAGAACTCCTCAAGAGCACTCTTATCGTGATGTTTTGGTTCAACAAGGAACTTCTGCCATAAGCGGTTCGTAGTGTTTGGAAGAAGGAAATACCACGGACCTCGAGGACTATCGCAAGGTTACTAATAGCCTAAGGGAGCTAGCAATTACTAACAACATGAAGTAGGATGAATCTCGGGTTCAGAAACCCAGGAGTAGAATACCTACTAACTGATAACATCACGGGATGTTTTCAAGAATAATGCCCAGAATCATCACACGGGGATACAAAAGCATTGCTAAATTGCTAGGTGACTTCCTAAATGCCTAGGGTCATAATAATAGTTCCAACATATATGTCGAGGCAATAGAGTACCTCGCCCGACTGGTTAGTGTGCTTATTCACCAAAAGGGCATCGAAAATGAAGGAAAGGATTTGCAAATGCATCGACTATTTAGAGACTGGATGACTCGGACAAGATAACGGCTGTAAATGCTCAAAATGATTTGAGACATCTTGCAAAAATGGTGGCATAACCACTCAACAACATCATAACAAGATTCTGAGATCAACAGTTATCATACAGAAATAGTAGGAACTGAAGTGGGGATTAAAACAAACAATCTTAAAGGTCTAGGGATTAGTAACACGTCATCCTGACAGATAGATGAGAAGCCTAGTTCTTAAACCCCAGAGAAGAGAAGAGGTTGACTCAGATCGAAGGCCATGAGATATAAGGAGTAAAAGAGCCTTACGCTCCTTCCACAATCAATTCCCTTACATAACTAAAGCATTTCTAGACACAACTTCACCAGTTTGGCTTGGTAATCCTCACAGCAGCAAAGCTCGATACCAACGCTGTCAGACCCCGATCCTAAGTCACACCGATCTAGCATGTAACACATCATATCACTTTGCGGCCTCACGCACGGTATTCCACGGTGTCGCCTTACCATGGCCCGGACCGCTTGCGCTTTTGGCTCACGATATGATAGTATCGCTAGCATCCATATGACAAAGAACCCGGCCGACATGGCTAGTCGTGAACCCAAAGCGCGCTTAACCTATGGGGACAGCATACATGAATCACATCGAGCATGTCGGTCATCAACGATATATTCGGCTGTAGCACTGGCTAACAGACTCGTATCCCGGCTGTAGCAGGCTAGGCAGGACTCGAATATCACCGCGTGACATTTCAAGGGATGATATAGGAACGAAGTGAAACACATGCCGCCACCAAGTGTCCAAGTAGTAGTGCTGGGCTAGCAGGACTCGTGAACCGGCTATAGCGGACTACTATCGCCGTAATCACGAGACTACATTTCCCCATATGAGAGGCTACCAAGGATAAACAACTAGTTTGTCGGATCCCACACATACCAAGCATTTCAAACATACACACATTATGCTCAATATGCGAGATACAACATGGCATCACAACATAACTCTACGACTCAATTATTTATCCATTAGGCCCGAGGAGCGAGATATTACAAACATGGGTCTCATGACCCAACACTCGAGCATACAAGTCAAAGCACAAGCGAAGCTAAACATGTCTCGAGTACGCATAACTATAAATGAAAAAGGCCGAGAAGCCCGACTATCTACTGATCTCCGCCGAGGGCACAAGATCGTAGCTGAGGTAACAAGCTAAACGTCAAGTCCAAGCGAACTACTAGCGAGACCGACGCTCTCTCGCAAAACATAAAATAAGCAAACATGAGTACAATTGTACTCAGCAAGACTTACATCGATCTAACTACATATGCATCATTATCAAAAGGGGTGGTGGGGTTTGACCGCAGCAAGCCAGCTTTGACTCGGTGGCTATCCCGAACTACGATCGCAAGTAACTCTTTTGAGGTGGCGCACGAGTCCACATATTCACCATATCAATACACCACTATGGACCCGCCCCGCCTCCCTCACGGAACGCCATCCATAGCACTCACGCTTATCTTGCGCATTTTAGAGTATCCACTTTCACTTGTCTATGAACTGATATAGGCAACCCGAAGTCCTTCTCCATGGACACGGCTATTCAATAGATCATATTAAACCCCGCAGGGTGTACTTCTTCACACACGCTCACCACTTACCGCCGTTTACACGACATGTACTCGCAACCTTCAAGCGGAAGCCCAACGTGGGTGTCGGCCACGGCCTACCTAAACACTCAAGTCCCTAGTCCAGGTTTATCGCCTATTCGGTTCCATCCGCAGGAGTCCGCCGAGGTTTCCCATACAGCCCCGAACGATGTGTGCAGGGTTCCCAGACACCAAACGGGCGAATCGGTACACCGGGCCACGGTGCCTACCGCAACACAACCCACCCCTAAGGTCAGCTATATGCGGCCCCAAAGATGCTACAAACACCGTAAACTACTTGCAACTCCCTGACCGAGGACAAGGGTGGTTAAGAAGCCGAGAGGGTCAATTAAGGATCCCAATGCGTGGTAGTAACTGTTTCATGGATCACAAACACAGAACTCAGTTCCCGAGGACGGTTTCAATGAGACAACCCACCATGTACTCCTACATGGCCTCTCACCGCTACCTTTACCAAATCGTGTTCACACACTTAGCTCACACACAGAGGACCTGTTCACACAACCATTCCAATTCATTCCCGATGAATCGACCTGACTCAACTCTAAGCAAAGAGTGCATGACAACAAGCATAAATGAGTAGGCACAACATGGCTCAAACAATTCCTACTCATGCTAGTGGGTTTCATCTAATTATCGTGGAATGACAGTCATGCAAAGGATCAAGGGTTCAGCTACCGCAGCAAGTAACACATGAGTCGTTGTTGTCCTAATGCAGTAAAATAGAGCAGGAGCGAGAGAGTGGGATTATATCGGAATGAACAAGGGGTTTTGTTTGCTCGTCACTTCAAGATAATATAGTTCTTCATCGGTGTCATCGAATTCATCGCTTGACGCCGCTCACCGAGAGGGGACAATTACCGGCAACAAGAGAGAACACAATCAATGCAATGCACATTCACATGAATGACATGTCATGTTACGATACTGGATTCACCTAATGCAGTAGTAATCCAAGTTAATTGAAGTGGAATTCAAACAAGAACAAATTCCAACTCCAAATGTTATTTCATAATTTGCCCTAATCATGATTCATCCTATTCAGTGAGGTTAACTTGTTTAATCATGCATGAAAGTGCCATAAACAGATTCTTCATATTTTTCTGATCATTTTTCATACATAAATTATTTAATTTGGAGTTACAGATTAAAAGTTATGAATATTTGAAGTTTGGGGCATTTTCTGAAATTTATAAATCATTTCCTAATTTATTCTAATTCTAGAAATACTTTACTGCGTCAGCATGATGCCTGTGTGACGTCAGCAAGTCGACATGGTTGACCAGAGTCAAACCTGTGGCGCGGGACCCACGGGTCAGAGTCATTAGACTAACTAATTTTAGTTAGTCCTTAATCCTAGGTTTAATTAGCAGGGCGGGCCCACACGCCGCTGACCTGTGGGGGTCAAATCCTGGTCAACCGGGCTAATCCATCGGCGCTCAGCACGGCAACGTCCGAGACGGCGGCGATGCATGGAATCGCAGCACGGGCCACGGTTGGAGGCGCGGTTGGCACCGTTGGAACCCCGAGCCTCGTCCGCGTCGGCTGGTGCTAGTGGGGTCGCCGGAGACGACCTAGATCGACGGCGACGTCCGCTTCCGCGGCGGTCGGAGCTCGGTGGTTGCGGCTGGGAGGGCTAGAGCTCGCGGGCGAGGAAGCTGAGCAGGGCAGCGAAGAGGGGAGGTGCTCAGGAGCATGCCGGAGCTACTATGCGAGGCAGAGGTGTTTTGGGAAGACGGAGCTCGCCGCCATGGCGGACGGCGGCTTGGTGCTTCATGGGCGGCGGGCACAGGGCAGCGAGAGAGGGAGATGAGGGGAAACGACGGCAAGCTCACCGTGAGTCCGCTTGAGGGTCATGGGCTCTGGGTGGCGGAGGCAGCGAATCGACGACGATGGTGGCCGGAGCCCGAGGTGGAAGACGACGGCGATGGCGACGTTGTTGGCCTCTGGGGTCGCGAGATCGGTGAGACGGAGAAGGGTCGGGCGGAGCTCCTGGGACGGCAGAGGGGCAAGGGGTGGCTGCGGTTACGACTATGGCGAACGGCGGCGACGAGCCTGCTCGGGTTCGGGAGAGAGAGCGAGACAGAGGAGAGAGAGGAGCCGGGAGAGAGTGAGAGGCCTGGGGGCGTGGCTGTCTCCGTATACTGGAAGGGCTTCGAGGGCGTGAGACAGGCAGGAGGAGGCCACGGGTCGCTGGGCCCACGCCTCGCCTCCGCCTTTCCGCAGAGGAAGACGATGAGCGGTGGGGTAGGTGGGCTGGGCCTCACCACGGTGTTGGGCCTCATGGGCGCCAGTGGGCTGCGGAGTAAGCTGTAAGGAATCTCTCTCTTTATTTCCATTTTCTATTTTCTGTAATTATGTTCGGCTTTAATAAAATGCTGGGCATTTCCAAAATCATAAACTGGTCAATGTCACTGCTTGGAATATTTCCAACAACAAACATTTCAGTTTATGATTATTTGAGCATTTAAAATATTTTATAGTATTTAAATGCCCAAATGCAAATACCATATGAATTAATTCAAAAGTCCAAATGTCATGGAAAATGTGCAACATCTCCGTTATCTGCTTCAAGATTTTTCCAAAATGGTGAACATTTTGAAGGCCATTTGGTTCATTGAAAAATATTTCTTAGTTGAACCTATTTGAATTGTTTTTGGTGCTAGGGCTTGGTCATCCCCATTTCAAATTTTCATGAAAATTAACATGATGCATGGATGCAATGCCACTGGTTACAAGCAAGCTCTAGGGCTGATCTGGTGCTGTGACAATTGCCCTCCCCAAGATGGGAGAGTTGTTGGTGATGATGATGACGATGATTTCCCCCTCCGGGAGGGAAGTTCCCCCGGCGGAATCGCTCCGCCGGAGGGCAAAAGTGCTCCTAGCCAAGTTTCGCCTCGAGACGGCGACACTCCATCCCGAAAGTCCTCTCCTTATTTTTTCTAGGTCAACCTATATACCAGAAGGTGGGCACCGGAGGTGGGCCTGGGTGAGCACAACCCACCAGGGCGCGCCTGGGCTCCCTCGCGCGCCCAGGTGGGTTGTGCCCACTTGGTGGGCTCCCTCTGGTTGTTATTTGCTCTAATAATTCTTAAATATTCCATAAAAAATCCTCGTGAAGTTTCAGCTCTTTTGGAGTTGTGCAGAATAGGTAGCCTGACGTAGCTTTTTCAGGTCCAGATTTCCCACCAAATTCTCCTCTTGTGTATACCTTGCATATTATGAGAGAAAAGGCATTAGAGTTACTCCAAAAAGCATTATTATGGATAAAAACATTATAAATAACAGTATGAAAACATGATGCAAAATGGACGTATCACTAACCCTATCGAAGACTACGTCTTCTGGCAGCCACCATCTTGAAGCAGTAGAAGAGAGAAGCTGATATAGAACATGTGTCATCATATAGCAATAATCCTACCCGGAGATCCTCTCCTCATCACCCTGTAAGAGATCGATCACCGGGGTGTATCTGTCACTTATTTGGGTGTATTTTATCAAGTATCCGGTTTTAGTTGTAAGAGGTCGGAATACAACTCCAAGTCGTCCTATTACCGTGGACACGGCTATTCGAATAGATTACTTCCTTGCAGGGGTGCACCACATTACCTGATACACTCAATCACCTCTGGCCGGACACACTTTCATGGGTAAGGCCCGGCCTTGGAAGATCAACACGTCATAGTCCTACCTAGGCTCTCCAGAGAGGTCATCACGCCGGTCTACATCCTAAGTGCTTAGGGGTCTTAGGCCCATTGATGTCTACTACGCAACTTTATTCTTGTAGACACGTGTTGGGCCTCCAAGCGCAGAGTTTTGTAGGACAGTAGCAATTTTTCCTCAAGTGGATGACCTAAGGTTTATCAATCCGTGAGAGGTGTAGGATGAAGATGGTCTCTCTCAAACGACCTCGCAACCAAATACAAGAAATCTCTTGTGTCCTCAAAGACACCCAATACAATGGCAAATTGTATAGGTGCACTACTGCGAAGAGATGGTGATAAAAGTGTAATATGGATGGTAGGAATATATTTTTATAATCTAAATAAATAAAAACAGCAAGGTAGAAAATAGTAAACGGACACAAAAACAGTATTGCAATGCTTGAAAATGAGGCCTAGGGTCCGTACTTTCACTAGTGCAACCTCTTAACAATGCTAACATAGTTGGATCATACGATTATCCCTCAAAGTGCAATAAAGAATCACTCCCGAGTTCCTATTAGCGGAGAACAAAATATAGAAATTGTTTATAGGGTACGAAACCACCTCAAAGCTATTCTCTCCTAGAGTTCGTACTAAAATAACGCAATCTATTCTTTCCGATCGATCTAATCAAGAGTTCGTACTAAAATAACACCAAAGCAAATTCATATTCATAATACTCAATCCACACAAAGAACTACAAGGAGACCCCAAAGTTTCTATTGGAGAAAAGATAATAAAACATGCATCAACCCTTATGCATAGATTACCCCAATATCACCGCGGGAATCCGCAAGTTGAGTGCCATAACGTATATCAAGTGAACCAATATGATACTCCAATATCACCTCAAGTATTCATACCGCAAGACATACATCATGTGTTCCCAAATCTGAACATTCAATCCGACATGACAAAACTTCAAATGGTAAAGATTCAATTCATCACAACAAGAGTATAGAGGGGAGAAACATCATATGATCCATCTATATTAACAAAGCACATGATATAGATCATGAGAGAGAGAGAGAGAGAGAGAGAGAGATTAAACACATAGCTACCGGTACAAACCCTCAGCCTTGAGGGTGGACTACTCCCTCCTCATCGTGGTGGCCGCCGGGATGATGAAGACGGCCACCGGAGATGATTCCCCCCTCCGGCAGGGTGCTGGAATGGGTCTAGATTGGTTTTCGGTGGCTACGGAGCCCTGCGGCGGCGAAACTTTTGATCTAGGTTAACCCCGAAGGGTTACGGAATATTTGGGAATTTATAGTGCAAAGAGGGGGTGCAGGAGGCCACCGAGGTGGGCACAGCCCACCTGGGCGCGCCAGGGGGCCCTGGTGCGCCCTGGTGGGTTGTGCCCCTTGGGCACCCCCAACTGCAGCTCGCCCATTGGGTTCCTTCCGTCCAAAAAATCTCCGTAAAGTTTCAAGCATTTGGACTCGTTTGATATTGATTTCTGCGATGTAAAAACATGCGTAAAACAACAACCGCACTTGGCACTATGTCAATAGGTTAATACCAAAAAGTTATATAAAGTTGCTATAAAATGATTGTAAAACATCCAAGAATGATAAAATAACAACATGAATACTTCATAAATTATAGATACGTTGGAGACGACAAGATCCCTGTTTAATTCCTACTCGCCTCGAGTAGGTAAATGATAAAAGAAATAATTTATGAAGTGTGAATGCTAGAAAAGTGCATAAGTTTGATCAATGATAATTTCAATCACTTTTCCTAGCATCATAACAACAATTCTTCCTCATAAAATTTCTCATGTTATAGTAGCAACCAATTCACATGTTAAGGTTTAAATAATGAATTCTCTTGAAACCCAACAACCTATGTTCTGAGTTACCAAGCGATTGCAATTCAACTTATTCAACAGAGTTTAAGTAAGAGCTCCACATACTCAACCATCTTATAGTCTTCTATGATTGCTAACACTCACCGCATACACATGAGCAAAACATTTCAACCAAACAAATAGAAATATAGGGGCTTATTGTTTTTCCTCCCAATGTATTCACCTCAAGGGTGATGTCAACAATAATAACTCATACTACCCATATTCAACTGGACATATGTGCCTAGATCTTTCCTCACCACATGATGCTTGCCAAAAGAGATAAATAAAAAGGAATAGAGAGAAAAACTTTGACTCTTTGCATAAAAGTAAATACTGAAAAGTAAAAGATAGGCCCTTCGCAGAGGGAAGCAGAGGTTGCCATGCGCTTATTTGTTTGTATGCTCAACCCCTTAGTGCAAAAGAACGTCACGTTATATTGCCCCTTGTGATGGCAACCTTTATTATGCAGTCTGTCGCTTTTATTGCTTTACCATCACAAGTTCGTACAACACTCAATTTTCTCTTACACTAAATGATCTTACACTTTTAGAAGCAATTTTTATTGCCTTATTGCACCGATGACAACTTACTTGAAGGATCTTGCTCAATCCTTAGGTAGGTATGGTGGACTCTTGAAAATAAGATTTGGGTTTAAGGGTTTTTGGATGCACAAGTAGTATCTCTACTTGGTGCGGAATTTTTGGCTAGCAAATATGGGGGGCAATCCCCACATGTTGAAGGATCTATGACAATATAACTTCTAAGTGAATATGAACAAACATAAACCATTATGTTGTCTTCCTTGTCCAACGTCAACAATTTTGGCATATAATATTTTGATGGGGGCTCACAATCACAAAAGATTTCCAAGTGTCGGTGTACAAAAGTAGGGGCTCTGCTTTTGACCCCTTTACTTGTGCACGGGCAGTCAGAGTCACCTGCCACGACCACGCGTAACGGGGCAGGAAAGGGAAGCCGGAGAGAAGCCGAAGGCACAAGACAAGCGAAGCAATGACAAGGACCAAGGCCACAAAGATCGAATGGGTGAAGCAGGTTTTCCCGGCAAGGACCCTTTCCCGGGCGGCCTCAGCGGCCCCGGCGAGATCCTTGCCGGGGCAGCCCACCCACACCAACTGAGCGAGCCACTTTTGAGCCCACCAAGGCTGGACAAACACGTTGGGACAGGGCTCGGGAGGCACCTCCGTGGTGGCATGCAGATCTTTGTGAAGACAAAGAATAGCCAAGATCAAATGAGGATAGGGAGGCAGCAATCCTCGGCAGGGTCCTTGCCGAGGAGGCCCACGAGACCCCCGGCAAGGTCCTTGCCGGGGATGACAGCGTGCCGCGGCAAGACCCTTGCCGGGCCACCCGGCAAGGCCTTCGCCAAGCGCCGCCAACAGGCCACCGCCAGCCCACGCCACCAAGTCTCCGCCGCTCGTCAGATGCAAATGCCGCCCAACCAGCTAGGCTGGCACCTGCGTGGCAACATGCAGCCCTTCGTGGAGGCGCCACCTCAGCTGCCTGCCTGCCTACATGGCACCGCATGCATCGCTGGCCAGGGCGCGTGTCAACGCAAGGAGGAGCGGCGACGGACGGGACGGGCCTCGCCCCGTCCCCGATAAAGTGAAGGGACACCTAAGCCTTGCATTAAATGCACTTTGTCGTGTAATACCAGTGATAAGCTCACAGCGCTGTAGCACTTTCCACCTCCTGTGTGCCACTGTGGCAGCCCCTCTCGCCTATAAAAGGAGGCCCATGGCGCACTAGAGAATGATTCGGCTCTTTCGAACCTGGCAACACCCAGAGTTAGTTCAAGAGCTCAAGAACACTAAATACATCCACCAAAGCAGGATCGTAGGGTTTTACGCATCTTTGCGGCCCGAACCTGGGTAAATCCCCATTGTGTTGTCTGCTAGTCCCACTCTTCTCACGATCCAGCACCTTGCAACCGTAGTAGGGATTCCAGTGATCCCATAGGTGTCGTTTCCCACCGACATCTTTGGCGCGCCAGGTAGGGGCGCGCAATTGTGAGAATCTGGTCTAGCAGTTGACCTAGATGTTCTTCATCGCCATGGCTCCTAAGAAGAAGACGACCACGGCGATCGGTTCATCCGGACCGGGTTGGTACCGGTGCGGACCGGTAGCGGGCCAGTCGCGGAGAGAACCCGTGGCGCGGCCCGCGAACATCCACATCACCCTGATGGTCCAGGCCTGGCGAGTGGCGTCATTCGCGCGCCAGGCGACGAGCCACCAGTCGCGGGCTCCAGAGGCGGGGTCGGGCCCCCCGCATGAGGCGCGGGGCCCTCCAGGGGCGCCGCCATCCGGCCAGATGGCGACACGGCGGCCTCCAAGACGCCAACACCGGCGCCCACGGCGCGCTCTTCCCAGGTTGTGCGTGATGAGCGGCGTCACCCTACTGGTGACCCTGCGCGCCGCCCAGGGAAGAGTCCCGTGCGCCCATCACATGATGAGGAGGGCCAGCATGCGCGCCGAGGTGCTGACGGAGGTGGAGAACGGCTGTGGGGCCGTGACGTGGCTCCTTCTAACCTGGTTAGAAGTCGAGGCGCATCGCGGTCCACCCAGCTTTTGCCGCCACCCACGCCAGCGGAAGCCCTGGCACGCGCGCAGCTGCTCCTCGATTTTCCTCCCGCCGCGGAGAAACTCGATGAATGGAGGGCCACCGTCCGGAGCCTTGTCGGCATCGCCAACAACGATGGGTTGCGGCCGGCGGGACCCGTAGGCCGTTGCTCCGCCGGGCCACCGCATGCCAGCAGATGCCACGCCGGAGGCGATGCGGCCACGGTGTGCTCCCCACATCTGTCCCGGCTACCCCGGGCGACGGTCCGTCGCGGCGACACTCGTGATGATATCTCCATTGCGTCGTCCGATCCGCGAACCAACCGCGATCAGTGTCAAGTCCTTCGGGAGCGGGCTCATGAGGACACTCGAACTACGATCGAGCGCCCACGTGATGCGCGCCACCAGTCGGACAGGCGGGCAGGGCCCGCTACGGACCACCCAATACCGGAGGCTACGATGGCCTACCTTACGAGGTGGGTTGTCCGGCCTTCACCCGTGAGCTGCGGCAGTTCCAGTGGCCCTCCCACCGTATGTTCAAGCCCGACGTTGGCGAGAAGTACAACAGCAAGTCTCACCGTCGAATTCTCAAGATCTACACCATTGCGTGCAAGCTGCCGGGACCGCGACGATAAGGTGCTTGCTAACTACTTCCGCTCGCACTCAAGCCTAATGTTATGTCATGGTTGATGCACTTGCGGTGGATTCCATCTCTTCTTGGGCGGACCTGTGCCATGAGTTTGTTGGCGCCTTTACCGGAGGTCACCAAGCTCATGGCGAGGCGAGTGATTTATACATCATCCCCCAGAAGGAAGGAGAAAACTTGTGCAAGTACATCCAAAGGTTCACCCGAAAGGCAGATAACATCCCCGATGTTCATCCCGCCGCCGTGATCGCAAGCGCTCCATCGAATGTGCGCAACCGCAAGATGCGTGAAGAGCTGGCGATGAACAAGGTCAAGGATGTGGCCGAGCTTTATGTCCTGGCCGATCGATGCGATCGTGCTGAAGAGGGAAGGAAGTACCCCGGCGAAGATGCCGGCGCGGAAACCGACTCCACTGGCGACACCGCCACCCCAGCGAAGAAGGGCCGGCGTCATAATAGGAAGCACAAGGGAAAAGCCATGCTTGCTGTTGAGGGATCCGACAACACCAGCGCCACCAAGAAGACCAAGGCGAGCGACCCCGGCAAGGAGGTTGCCGGGTGTGTCGCTTGCCGGGCCTTGGTGGCTGCCGACAAGCCAGGAGGTTCCGACAGGTAGAGCTGCTCGCCGAGAAGCAGAAAGTCGAGTATGAGCGACGGGACAAGGAGAAATGCCCAGATGGTGCCGAGGGATCCGGCAAGAAATGTGGCAGCCAAGGAGGCCACCGCGGCAAGGATAATCAGCAGGAGAGGCCCGCCCGGGGCCGCGACAAGAAGCAGGAAGACGATGATCATGACGAGGACGACGAGTCCGGCGACCACGAGTTTCAGAAAGCCACAGAGGCCATGTGCGTCGATGGTGGCGCCTCGTTGCATACGTCCCACCGCTAACTCAAGCAGTGGACGTGTGAGATCACGGCGGTGGAGCCATCATTCGACGCACGGAAGCCCCTGAAATGGTCCAGCACGCCCATCATCTTCAACACCGAGGACCACCCTGACCGCACTACTGCGGTCGGGTGCTTGCCATTGTTGGTTTCACCAACGACCCGCAACCTCAAGGTGACAAAGATGTTGGTTGACGGCGGGGCCGGCCTGAACTTGATCTCGCCTGTTGTGGTCAAAGGGTGCAGATCCCCGATGGAGACCTCGAGGAGACGGGCACGTTCCAAGGGGTTAACCCAGGGAGGAGCCAGCCAAAGGGAAAGGTCATGCTGCCCGTGACATTCGGAGGCAAGCTGAACCACAGGACGGAAAGGATTATTTTCGATGTAGCCGAGATCCCCTTGCCTTACAACGGGATCCTCGGCCACCCGACACTAGCCAAGTTCATGGCGACTTCACACTACGCCTACAACATGCTGAAGATGCCCGGGCCGATGAACATCATCACCGTCCCCTCCGACAAGAAAGATGCGTTGATCTGCGCCGACCAACTCTACCGGGAAGCAGTTGCAGCAGCTGCCACCAAGGCACCTGCTCCTGCCGACGGAGCCCCAGGGGGAAGAGGACCGGCGAGACCCCTCGCACCCACTCCGGCAAGCGCACCTCTTCGGGGTGTTGCGCTCCTGTTGAGAATGTGCCAGAGAGCTCCGGCGACAAGAGCAAGAAGTCTAGAGCCACACCACCAGAGACCAAGAAGGTGCCCGTCAAGGAGGACGGCATGGGGGGAGCTTTCACCATAAGTTCCACCCTCGACAGCAAATAGGAAAGCGAGCTCGTTACCTTCCTGCGGGCGAATGTCGATGTGTTTGCATGGCAAGCCTCCGACATCCCCGACGTTCCCAGGGACGTGATTGAGCACCACCTTGCTGTCTGTCCTCATGCGAGGCCCGTCAAGTAGAAGGTCAGGAAGCAAGCTCTGGAGAGGCAGGAGTTCATCACGGAGGAAATCAGAAAGCTATAGGCGGCAGGTTTGGTGAGAGGAGTACTCCATCCGACGTGGTTGGCCAATCCGGTAGTAGTGCGCAAGGCAAATGGGAAGTGGAGGATGTGTATTGATTACATAGACATCAATAAGGCCTGTCCAAAGGATCCCTTCCCGTTACCGCGCATTGACCAGATTGTTGACTCCACGGCTGGGTGTGACCTGTTATCGTTCCTTGACGCCTACTCAGGATACCACCAGATCTTCATGACAAAAGAAGACGAGGAAAAGACAGCATTCATCACCCCATGTGGTACGTATTGCTTTTTACGGATGCCTTTCGGGTTGAAGAGTGCTGGCTCAACCTTTGCAAGAGCAGTCCAAATTGGTTTTGAGCCCCAGCTACATAGAAATATGGAAGCTTATATGGATGACATAGTGGTCAAAACCAAGGACAAAGCAACCCTTGTGCAAGATCTGGAGGAAACATTCGGAAACCTGCGCAAGATCAACCTCAAATTGAACCCTGAGAAGTGTGTCTTCGGCGTCCCGTCCGGCAAGCTTCTCGGGTTCTTTGTGTCCCAGAGCGGGATTGAAGCAAACCCAGAAAAGACCAAGGCCATCGAGCAGATTGAGGAACCCAAACGGATCAAGGACGTGCGTCGGCTCACTGGTTGCGTTGCTGCCATGAGCCGGTTCATCTCCAAGTCCGCGGAGCGTGCCCTCCCTTTTTTCAAGATCTTGAAGAAGGCAGGGCCGATGGAGTGGACCCCAGAGGCCGAGGCAGTGCTGTAGAATTTGAAGAAATACCTCTCCTCTACCCCAGTGCTGGTTGCGCCCAAACCACAAGAACCGCTGTGCTTTATCTAGCGGCAACAAATCAGTGGTTAGCGCCGCACTAGTGGCGCAGAGAGGTCGACGAGAAGGCAGCGACAAGGGCAGAGTCAACAGATGGCAAGCCGTAACCCTCTCCGCAGGCTCGATCCCGCAAGACCGAGTCCCCGGCAGAGGTCGACACCAGCAGCGACAGACCCACGCGACCGGGTGAAGAGGCGCAGAAGAAGAAAATGGTACAACACCCAAGGTACTTTTGTCTCCCTCTTGCAGGGGGCTAGGTCGAGGTACTCAGGTGTGCAAAAGCTGCTCTTCAGCCTCCTTATGGCTTCGAGGAAGCTGTGCCATTACTTCCAAGCGCACGAGATAATGGTGGTCACCCGCCTCCCATTGCAACGGATACTGCATAACCCAGATGCAACGGGAAGGATCGTGGAATGGGCCCTGGAGCTGCCAAGTTTCGGTTTGAAGTTTGAAAGTACCTCGACGATTCAGAGCAGAGTCTTGGCGGAGTTTGTTGCGGAATGGACCTCAACGCCCGATGAAGAGGTACAAGAGACCATTCTCCCCACAAGGAAACGAGCCGCAACTGGATCATGTACTTTGATGGTGCCTTCTCGCTGCAAGGCGCTGGTGCTGGTGTGCTGCTTGTCGCACCCACCGGAGAGCACCTCAAGTATGTCATCCAGATGCACTTCCCCCGGGAGATGTCAACCAACAACACCGCTGAGTACGAGGGTTTGCTTGCCGGTCTCAGGATCGCGGCAGACCTCGGAGTTAAAAAGCTCAACATCAGGGGCGACTCACAACTCGTCGTCAGGCAGATCAACAAAGATTATCAAAGCCCGTTGATGGAATCTTACGTAGATGAGGTGAGGAAATTGGAGGAGAACTTTGACGGTATACAAGCGGAGCATGTCCCTCGGACGGAGAATGACATCGTCGACTACCTGTCAAAGCGCGCTGCCCTCAAGCTACCTGTGGAGCCAGGTACTTTTGTGCTTCAGTTAATTAAACCATCCGTTGAGTCGTCGACCGGGCAGAACAAGCGAAGGAAGTTAGGCTCCGGCAAGTACTTCCCCACCGAGCTCCCCGGAGCTGCCGGCGAAGATGTTGCCGTGGATGCCGATCCTGCCGCGGGACAACCGACTCCGGCAGGACCTCAGGTCATGGCCTTGGAGGCGGCCGCTCCCGTGGCAGAAGAGATGCCTTTGGTCCTTGTCGTCGAGCCACGGGCTCCGCATGGGCGCAGACACCGTCCGATTCCTCCATTAAAGGAGAGCTTCGAGGAGAGTGAAGAGGCAAAGAGTAGCCCGCCGGGTCTGCTCTGCACTCAATTCGCTGATAACGATTGTTATGTAAGAAGACCGAATGGGGTGAAATTGAAATGCATCTCCCGGAGGAAGGACTAAAGCTGTTGGCAGAGATACATGGAGGCATATGTGGCTCCCACATAGGGTCGAGGGCCCTGCCGCAAGGCTTTCCGCAAGGTTTCTTCCGCCCACCGCCTCCGTGATGCGATTTACACTAGTAACCAAGTGTGAAGCATGCCGGCCCATTTGAAGAAGCTTCATCAACCAGCTCAAGCCCTTCAAACCATCCTCTCTCTCTGGCCCTTCTCGGTCTGGGGCTCGACATATCGGGCACTTTCCCTGTTGTCGGGGCTTTGAGTACTTGTACGTCGTAATCGAAAAGTTCACAAAGTGGCCGAAGTGGAAGCAGGAGGAAGGTGACAGCGTTAATCAGCCATCAAGTTCTTCAAGGGGCTAGTGTGCCGTTTTGGAATACCCAACAGGATCATCACCAACAATGGCACACAGTTCACAAGCCACGCCTTCATGCAATACATTGAGGATCTCGGCAGCAGGATTTGTTTTGCCTCCATGGCACATCCACGGAGCAACGGCCAAGTGGAGAGAGCAAATGCTGAAGTTCTGCGAGGCCTAAGAACGAAGACTTTTGACAGGCTGCGCAAAAGTGGAAGACGCTGGATCGATAAGTTGCGGCGGTTCTTTGTTGATCGTAACGACGCCAAATTGAGCCACCGCCGACACCATTTGCCTCGGTCTCATGTGGCAGAAGCAGTTCTCCCCACGGAACTCATATACGAGTCACCTAGAGTGCTCGCTTATGATGAGCTTGAGCAAGAGCGATTGCGGCAAGATGACGCGACGCTCCTTGAGGAAGATCGTCTCCGGGCGGCTGTGAGAGCAGCACGCTACCAGCAAGCCTTGCGCCGCTACCATAGCCGCAAGGTCCATGCCCATATCCTTGAGGAAGGCGACCTTGTTCTTCGGCAGGTTCAGTCGGCCAAGAATTCCAACAAGTTGACGCCAAAGTGGGAAAGCCCTTATCGGGTAACACGAGTCACCAGGCCCGGCGCAGTCCGGCTGGAGACCGAAGATGTTGTTCCAGTGAGCAACTCCTAGAACATCGAGCATCTCCGCAAGTTTTACCCATAAGGCGTAGCTACCGGGCCTCCCGGCAAGCCACCCTTTTGTACAAGCCTTGCCGGCAAGGCATGTAGCCCTTTGTACAAAGCCAGGCGCAAACCCTGAGCATAAATAAATGAAGCGCTAGCGCCCTAAGTTATAGCATGCATGCTAGGTTGAGTCTCCTCCTCGGTTAAGGTTGATAGTGCTTGGCAGCGGCTAAGCCCTAGCTTAGAGGTCGAGTGAGCGTCTGTCTGTTCTTCTCTGTCCTTTTTGGTTCGCAGGGCACATAAGCATTGCTGCCGAGCTGTTTGGGAGAAGGGAACAGACCGATGCCCCGACCCCGGCAAGCCAAAGTTGCCGGGGGCTGTAAGTACAAGGATCCATCCACGGCGAGCCAAGGTTGCCGGGGGCAGCAGATCCAGATAAGTATTTTATCCTCTATCATGGATTTCGTTATGAACTGGGGAATGCGAAACCTCGTTTTATTTCTAGGCTACCGTGCTCCCCTTTGTCGGCACCCAAGGATTATCACCTAGGTCTGAATTTGGTCGTAGCCGCGGCAGCAAGGAAATGAAACAAGGAGCCTAAGCCCACCTCATCCCTGCCTCCGCCAAGGGCGTGAGAAAGGCCGAGCGAAGTGGGGGACGGCAAGGCCTGTTGCCGGGTGAAAAAACGTTTATCCTAAAGGTAACGAGGATTCACTCCTTGTCGTGGGTTCCACCTGCGAACGAAAAACCCGGCAAACATCCCTTTTTCATTAAAAAAACATCCCGTACAGGTACAGTTCATACGAAATGAAAAACATGAATAGAGGGATTACAAGTTCTAAAATTAACAAAGGCCCGAAGGCTTACAAGACTAAAAAGAGATAAGGTGCCCGTAACCCTTTTCATGTCCCTCTCCTCAGGAAATGGAATAAGAAAGCAGAAGGGCAAAAGGGGCGCCTAGGCGAGCTACGAGTGGCAGAAGACACCTAGAGAACATCTCGGTGGCCGTCCAAGGGCTGGATGGTGATGGCGCGCCGGAGGCAGAGCTCGAAGACGAGGCGGCATGATGTCAATACGCGACGAAGGCGCTTGTGCTGCACAGATTCGACTTGATGGCCTTGCCGCCCGCCTCTTCCTCTTCCGCAGCCTCCCAACGCCAGCCACCCAAGGAGACGACCGAGAAGTTCAAGGAACCGCAACACAGATGATGGGGTCGCGGTCAGCCGGAGCGGCGCCCGACGCCTAGTCGCACCTGGCCATCCCGCCGCCGCTAGCCTCGTCGTCGCTGCTATCTTCTCGCCACTCTTGCTCGAGGAAGAATCTTCATCATCGAAGAGCTCTCCACGCAGCACCTTACGCGAGTCCCGGCGTTCAAGATCTTGACGGAGAGGAGGCCATTCTCCATTAGCTTGAAATGGAGAGTGAGCCCTCCGCAAGCCGTGGAGGCGGCGAAGGTCTTCCACCCTCGGTGGAAATACATGACGGAGGGGCGGGAACTCGACATCGCCCATGTGCCACTGTTCCCACAACCCTCATATGTAGCCGCAACGCTCGCGGGCAGATCCAGCCCATCTCCCGCAAATAGAGTCGGGAGGCGAAGGCGACGACGTGGTGGCTGGCGTAGCCTGACGAAGAACTCGCAAGGGTTGTCCCCGACGTGGCCCTCCATCGGAGGAGGGGATGCTGGCGGAGGCGAAGCCGATCTGCCGCCCCGTCCTCCTCTCCCTCTAGCGCCACGATGGTCTCGACCTCGCCCCCTCCCCCTCCTTCTCGCGGTCGGATCCGCCACTACGAGCTCTTGGGGAGGGGCGATGCGTTGTCGAGCCAAGACCCTCGCCGCCACCGATGAAGCGTCGCCACGCCCCCTCGCCATGACAGAAGAAAGAAGGAAGCAACAATGGGGAGAGGCAGATGGCGAAGAGTTGAGAGGCGCCATTCCTCCCGCTCCCCTCTTTATAAAGGGGCGGGGACGAGACTTGGCCGCCCCCTCTCGGCCAATCCGGCCCGTTGAAGTGACAGCAAGCGGGGCCGTCGACCGCCATCCCCGCTCCATTGAAGGCGCGTGGGAATCGAACCACGCACGCGCTCGACTTCCCACATCCCGCGCACCTGTCATTCGCCCTGCATCATGCATGCAGTGAACATGGCGCGAGGGATAGGCGTAGTGGGACGCGTGGAGCGACGGTTCCCAAGCGAAGGCAGTAAATGAGCAGCGGCCCTGCGGTCTAAAAGAGACACGCAAGCCGCCTCTTTACTGTCCACCACGGGATGACGCCAGCATGCTTCCGTCATGCGCGCGCACGACACTACAAAAAAGAGACACATCCGTGACATTTTGGGCCGAACGAATTTTTTTTCCTGTCATACATATGACACTTCTATGACGATAATTGTGACAAAACCCGGTATCATCATAGATGTGGTGGGCTCCTTACTTTATGACAAAAAATCATGACAGAAAATGGGCTTTTCGTCCTGGGCGGGCCGGAGACGCAGCTGCATGACATTCTTTGGGCCGTCCATGACGGAAAAAACGTGGTAGAAGCGAGGGGGAGGAAAATTTCGGGGAGTTGCCGGTTATGGTGGGAGGTCGGGGGCCGAGCGATGCGCGTTTCTCTCGTACACGTACGCACATGTGTGCGAGGCGTTGGCTCTATCTGAACCCGAGCGAGGCGTTGGGATCTAACTGAACCCGAGCGATTGCACTGCAGGCTACACATTACTGAACCCGAGCGATCGATCGATGGCTGTTTACTGAACATTATGGAGCGATTCCTTCACTACTGCTGCTAATCAAGCCAATCGATTGATGAACAAAGTGAGCGTTGCCGGGAGGGGGGGTTGATGAACGGTGAGCGGTGGCGTTGCCTCGGATGAACAGGACCCGTGGTGTGGAGGGCTGGATGAACAGAGACGGTGAAGGGTGGCCGTGGAGGGTGGTTGAACAGACCCCATGGTGTGGAGGGCTGGATGAACAGAGACGATGGAGGGGTGCCCGTGGAGGGGTGGTTGAACAAGAGCGGTGGAGAAGCGCGGTGGAGGCTGGATGAACAGGAGCCCGTGGAGGCTGGAGGAGGTCGACGGTAGCCCGTGGAGGCCGGAGGAGGTCGACGGTGGAGATGAACAGATCCGTGGAGTCCTGCTTTGCAAGACGCCACACCCTCCCGATGAACATGACCCCGCTTTGACCGTAGGGAGGTCCGCTTTAAATCCGCTTTTGGCGGTACGCCACACCCTCCCGATCAACAGACCCCGTTTCCACCGTAGGAGGTCCGCTTCTCCGCTTTGGCGGTACGCCACACCCTCCCGGCGAACAGGATCCCGCTTCAACGTGGCTGGTCGAACACAAGGCCGCTTCCTCCGCAGCGGTACGCCAGCCTCGCTTTCCATCACCTGTTCCGCTTAAGCCCTCCCGATGAACACGACCACGCATTCCGCTCCAACCCAGCCGGTTGGCTCCCGCGTGCCTGCTGCTCTCCCGATGAACACGACGCATTCCGCCGCCTCCCCATGAACCCGACGATTCCGTTGCCTCGCCATGAACACGACGACGACGCTTTCTCCGTTGACCCAGCCATGTACGTGATGCGCGAGTAGGCGCTCGAGACCCTTCCCGATGTAACGACGGGTCAGATTTTCTTTCTTGCACCCTCGCCAACAGACGACGATACATGCTACGCGGCGCCTCTACTACGACACGCGCGCCTCTACAATGACCAAGATGTACATACACGTCACACCGAATGACAATGCTACGACGCTTCACCAGTGTGGGTCCCGACCGCCGGGCACTTCCTTGCTGCGAAGATGTAGCTGGTGGGTCCCAGCAATGTGGGGCGAATCATTTTTTGCCCGACGACTTGTGTGCGAAGATGTAGCTGGTGGGTCCCAGCATGCTGGGGGCGAATCGCTTTTGCCCGGACGCACTTCCTTGCGTGCGAAGGTGTCGCTGGTGGGTCCCAAATGGCCACGGGCTAATCGCTTTTGTTTTTTGCCCGCCGCACTTCCTTGTGTGCGAAGATGTAGCCAGGGTCCCAGCAGTCGTGGGAAACGCTTTTTTCGTGAAATATAGTGGCCCGTCCGGTGGGTCCCAATTGCCGTGGAGGAATCATTATTTTCCGCGTAATAAGGAGGCACTTCTCATCGCGCCGTGGACCCACTGTCAACCTCTCCACGCACATTCCATGTCCGGCGGAAGTCGCCTCGACCACGCTGACCACGCCGCGCCGAGAGCACCAGTGGCGGTGGATGACGGCGAGTGTGTCGGATTTGTCACGCCGATGTCCTTAGCGTCGTGGACTTAGTCGCGAGGCCAACGATCTATGTGGTAGCTTGAGAGGGGTTGAGCGGAATCGAGAGACGCAACACAAGACAGGATTTAGACAGCTTTGGGCCCCGGAAACATCATCCGTAATAGCCCTACATGCTGTTTGAGGCTAGGTCTCATTATGATCATGAGGGAGTCGCCAGAACTGGCTCTCCTCTAGTTGTGTCTAGCCCTAGATATTGTTGTTTGCTTGTAGCTTGTCCCTCTTCGGGAGCCCTGCCCTCCTTATATAAGTTGAAGGGCGGGTTACATGTGGAGTCCTACTAGGATTAGGACAAACCTATCTTTAATACAAACCGGATACAAGTCCGTGTCTTAACTCCTTGTAAGACAAATATTCCTTATGCCTTTCCTTATAAACCGCCCACCGTAGTTGAACCGCCTTCATGAACCGCCGCCGGGCCACCGGGTCTTGTCGCCTTCCCTCCGCCTGGCCAGAACCGGCCGGTCGCTAGTGAACCGCCAATGTCAGCTGGTTCTTCAGTAAACCGCCAAGTCCGGCGGGTTATACTTCCGCCGGTTTACGCCTGGGTATATCCTCGACATTAGCCCCGCTTTAATTTGGATTTATCCATGTTAAACTGATCCTGTGAAATAAAGAACAAACTTGACAGATTATGCTCCGTTAAGAATTCTTGTAAACCGCATCCGATCATCCTTAAATCCTTGTCATTTCCTCCTTCTAGAAAATCCGTTTAATAGGCCAGCTTCATAATCAACTTGTTGACATTGGTTTCTCATAGAAAATATATTGTGAAGAATAACTCTTTGATTCAGCTCCCAATGCTTAAAAACAATATCGGTCCTTGAAATAGTCATCCAATCTTCACCGGTTTAAGGACGAGAACTTGCCGTTTATCACTATCACTTGTAGTTAACATCCAGCTTGAAAATATACCTCTTACATACCTATCACTTGTAGCCCCTAGTCTTTGAGCGAACAAAGTGGTGGCTTAAGACTTTGCTTCAATATAAATACTGCCACTTTCAAAGAAATCCATGTTGTTCATCCCAAAGGACTAGTAAAAACTGAATACTCCATACTATGTAGCCCCAAGTGTCGGGTTGTCATGCTTGCAAAGAACTCGACTTGTAATTGTCTTATACTCATAAAAACTTCAACCAATTGTAGCCCCAAGGGCCGGGTCATTATGTAATAATGAGCAGGGACTTTGTAGGTATAATCATGTAGATTTGAGCAATGATGTAGCCCCAAGGGCCGCTCAAGAAAATAATATTGAGCTGGGACTTAATATATACTTCAATGAAAATAACATCATATGATGTAACCCCCATCATGGACTTGAATCCACGTCCACAAGGTTAAGAGCCTTGTGCTTTACCAACTGAGCAGTGGACCCTTCAATATAATGAATAAAAAGCTTTGTACCTTGAATTGTTTGACAGGAGCAATTGGTAGCCCCCAAGGGCCGGCTCATTATAATGTGATGAGTCGGGTCTTCAATAAGATAAACAAAGAATGACTTTGCATTAGCCCCCAAGTGTCATGGTGCATGCTTGCAGCGACATGAGACTTGCATATTTGATGTAATCTCAACTTAAATAATGTAGCCCCCAAGTGCCGGGTCGAATCCCAAAGAACTCGGGACTATTCCTTCAATTGTAGAATAAATCATATCTATTGATAATATGATAGCCATTGCGCTAAAGCGACTTTGAAAACCTTAATCATAATACTGGTTATTGATAACCATAATAAAATCCAGCCATGTTGGCTATTTGAAGATTTGAAGAATATAATCCAATGATTTATGAGCGCATGATTCCAATGGCGCAATCCAAATATAAACCGCTAATTTATAGTCCAAAACCAGGCCGGGTTAACAAACACCGGATAATTTCTCATCATATATCGGCGATTTATCGTTTTAAAGCCGCACCGGTTTAATAAACATCGGATAATTTATCATCATGCTTTATTCAACCTGTCTCTCGCATACAAGAAGTTTAAAGTGTCCCGGCGGTTTACCACGGACGGGTCATAATGCCCAACATATAACCTGGGTTTATAACCAAGGTTGCACTTAAGAATAATCAAATATGAAATATATCATACCTGTGATATTGAATCACATTGCTGGTTTTACCAACTTTTGTAGTAAGAGTGATACCCCAATCTTGAGTAATGATAACTCCTTTCATATCGCGCGGTTGATGATAAACCGCATCGGGTTATGATAAACACCGTTCAACCATATATAATAATGGCATCAGTAGTCAAACCAGCACCGGCTGATAGTCTCCGGATTATAACTTGATCATGTATTGACAACTTGTAATTGAAAGTCAAGCCGGGTTAATGAACGCCGGTTTACTCCATAATAGGATGGTAATAGAAAATCAAACCGGCAGATGGCCTCTCGATTAAGATTTGACTGTTCCGCCAATTTGTAATTGACAATGAACCGATTAACAATGTCGGTTTAAAAACGCAACAAAAATCAATGAAGACAAGAATAGCCAAGATCAAATGAGGATAGGGAGGCAGCAATCCTCGGCAGGGTCCTTGCAGGAGGCCCAGACCCGGCAAGGTCCTTGCCGGGGATGACAACGTCTTGTAACAAGACCTTGCCGGGCCACCAAACAAGGCCTTAGCCGTAAGCCTTGGCCAGAGCTGCTGCTTGAGCCCACGAGCCGAAATGATCTCGCCGCCGTTCGCATCAGCTGCGGCCCAACCAGCTAGGCTGGCACTGCGTGGCAACATGCAGCCCTTCGTGGGCGCCACCTCAGCTGCTGCGCTTTGCCTACATGCACCGCATGCATCGCTGGCCGGCGTGTCAGCATAAGGAGGAAGGCGGCGGCAGACGGGACAGGCCTCGCCCGTCCCGATAAAGTGAAGGACACCTAAGCCTTGCATTAAATGCACTTTGTCGTGTAATACCGGTGATAAGCTCCAGTGACGTGCACTTTCCACCTCCTGTGTGCCTTGTGGCAGCCTCTACCGCCTATAAAAGGAGGCCCATGGCGCACTAGAGAATGATTGGCTCTTTCGAACACAGCAACACCGAGGAGTTAGTTCAAGAGCTCAAGAACACTAAATACATCCACCAAAGCAGGATCGTGGGGTTTCACGCATCTTTGCGGCCCGAACACAGGTAAATCCCCATTGTGTTGTCTGCTAGTCCCCTCTTCTCACGATCCAGCACCTTGCAACCGTAGTAGGGATTCGGTGATCCCATAGGTGTCGTTTCCCACCGACATCTTTGGCGCGCGGTAAGAGTAGCGCAATGTGAAATCTGGTCTAGCAGTTGACCTAGATGTTCTTCATACATGGCTCCTAAGAAGAAGGCGACCACGGCGATCGGTTCATCGGACGGGTTGGTACGGTCACGGACGATGGCAGCGATCGCGGAAGAACCCGTGCGCTGACCCGCGAACATCCACATCACCACGATGGTCGAACTGGCGAGTGGCGTCATTCGCGCGCGGACGGCAGGCCACCTGATCGCGGGCTCGAGGCGGTCGGGCCCCCGCATGGCCTTGAGGCCCTCGAAGCGCCGCGCCATCCGCCAGATGGCGACACGGCGGCCTCAAAGCGCCTAACGGCGCCACTGGCGCGCTCTTCCCAGGTTGTGCGTGATGGCGGCGTCACCTCTTGGTGACCTGCGGCGCCGCCGAGGGGAAAAGTCCGTCGCCCATCACATGATGAGGAGGGCCAACATGCGGCGCCCGAGGTCTGCGGCGGAGGTGGAGAGCGGTGTGGGGCCGTGGCGTGCTCCTTCTAACCCTGGTTAGAAGTCGGCGCGTCATCGGTCCACCCAGCTTTGCCGCCACGCGCGTTGAGAAGCCACGGCACAGCGCAGCTGCTCCTCGATTTTCCTCCGCCGGAGAAACTTCGATGAATGGAGGCCACCGTCCGGAGCCTTGTCGGCATCGCCAACAGCGATGGAGGTTGCGGCGGCGGGACCCGTGGGCCGTTACTCGCGGGCCACCGCATGCCAGCGAGATGCCAGCGGCCGGAGGCGTCACGCCGGTGTACTCCCCATCTGTCGGCAGCTACCCGGGCGGCAGTCGTCATGGCGACACTCGTGATGATATCTCCATTGCGTCGTCCGATCGCGAACCAACGCGATCGGTGTCAAGTCGCCGGGGCGGGCTCCTCGAGGACACTCGAACTCGATCGGCGCCACGTGATCGCAGCGCCACCGGTCGAGACGGTAGGCGGGGCCGCTCTACGGACCACCAGCGCCCGGGAGGCTCGATGGCCTACCTTACGAGGTGGGTTGTCCGGCCTTCACCCGTGAGCTGCGGCAGTTCGGTGGCCCTCCACCGTATGTTCAAGCCCGGCGTTGGCGAAAGTACAACGCAAGTCTCACCGTCCAATTCCTCAGCATCTACACCATTGCGGTGCAAGGCTGCTGGGGACATGACGATAAGGTGCTTGCCAACTACTTCCGTTCGCACTCAAGCCTAATGTTATGTCATGGTTGATGCACTTGCGGTGGATTCCATCTCTTCTTGGCGGACCTGTGCCATGAGTTTGTTGGCGCCTTTACGGAAGTCACCAAGCTCATGGCGGCGAATGATTTACATCATCCCGAAGGAAGGAGAAAACTTGTGCAAAGTACATCAAAGTTCACCGGTCGCAGTACAACATCCCGATGTTCATCCGCCGCCGTGATCGGTCGTTCCATCAGAATGTCGCTTACGCAAGATCGTGAAGAAACTGGCGATGAACAAGGTCAAGGATGTGGCCGAGCTTTATGTCTGGCCGATCGATGCGTCGTCTTTGAAGAAAGGAAGGAAATACGGCGAAGATGCGGTTGCGGAAATAGCCGACTCCACTGGCGACACCGCCACCCGGTGAAAAGGGCGGCGTCATAATAGGAAGCACAAGGAAAAAGCCATGCTTGCTGTTGAGGGATCCGACAACACCAAGCGCCACCAAAGAAGACCAAAGCGGCGACCCGGCAAGGAGGTTGCTTAGGTGTAATCTGCTGCAGACCGCTAGTGAGCTGCCGAGCAAACCGGGAGGTTCAGGCGAGTAGAGCTGCTCGCTTCGCCGAGAAAGTCGAGTATGGCGACGGGACAGGAGAAATGCCGAGATGGTGCGAGGATCCGGCAGAAATGTGGCGCCAAAGGAGGCCACAGCGGCAAGGATAATGTCGGCGGGAGAGAGCCCGCCGGGGCGCGACAAGAAGCGAGGAAGGCGATGATCATAGCGAGGGACGTGCCAGTCCGGCGACCCGCGAGTTTGAAAGCCACGAGAGGCCATGTCGTCGATGGTGGCGCCTCGTTACATCGTCCACCGCTAACTCAAGCGGTGGGCGTGTGAGATCGGCGGTGGAGCCATCATTGACGCTTGCGGAAGCCTGAAATGGTCAACCGCGCCATCATCTTCAACACGAGACCACCCGGCCGCACTCACTGCGGTGGTGCTTACCGTATTGGTTTCACCAGCGACCCATAACCTCAAGGTGACAAAGATGTTGGTTGGCGGCGGGGCGGCCTGAACAGATCTACTTTGTTGTGGTCAAAGGTGCGAGATCCCGATGGAACCTCGAGGAGGCGGGCACGTTCAAGGGTTAACCGAGGGGAGCCAGCCAAAAGGAAAAGTCATGCTGCCGTGACATTGGAGCAAAGCTGAACCACAGGGGCGGAAAAGTTATTTTCGATGTAGCGAGATCCCCTTGCCTTGGCAGGATCCTCGGCCACCGTACTAGCCAAGTTCATGGCGACTTCACACCTCACGCCTACAACATGCTTTGAGAGATGCCGGGCCGATGAACATCATCACCGTCCCCTCCGAGCAAGAAAGATCGTTGATGCGCGCCGACCAACTCTCACCGGGAAGCGTTGCAGCAGCTGCCACCAAGGCACACTGCTCTGCCAGCCAGCCCCAGGAAAAGGACGGCCGAGACCCCTCGCACCCCTCGGCAAGCGCACCTCTTCGCGGTGTTGCGCTCCTGTTGAGAATGTGCCAGAGAGCTCCGGCGACAAGAGCAAGAAGTCTAGAGCCACACCACCAGAGACCAAGAAGGTGCCCGTCAAGGAGGACGGCATGGGGGGAGCTTTCACCATAAGTTCCACCCTCGGCAGCAAATAGGAAGCAGGCTCGTTACCTTCCTGCGGGCGAATGTCGATGTGTTTGCATAGCAAGCCTCAGAGCATCCCGGCGTTCGAGGGGCGTGATTGAGCACCACCTTATGCATGCATCCTCATGCGAGGCCCGTCAAGTAGAAGGTCGGGAAGCAAGCTGCGGAGAGGCAGAGGAGTTCATCGCACGAAATCAGAAAGCTATAGGCGGCAGGTTTGGTGAGAGGAGTACTCCATCCGGCGTGGTTGGCCAATCGGTAGTAGTCACGCCAAGGCAAATGGGAAGTGGAGGATGTGTATTGATTACATAGACATCAATAAGGCTGTCCAAAGGATCCTTCCGTTACAGCGCATTGACCAGATTGTTGACTCCACGGCTGGGTGTGACCTGTTATCGTTCCTTAGCGCCTACTCGAGGATACCACGGATCTTCATGACAAAAGAAGGCGAGGAAAAGACAGCATTCATCACCCCATGTAGTGCGTATTGCTTTTTACGGATGCCTTTCGGGTTGAAGAGTGGCTCAACCTTTGCAAAAGCAGTCCAAATTGGTTTTGAGCCCGGCTACATAGAAATATGGAAGCTTATATGGATGACATAGTGGTCAAAACCAAGGACAAAAGCAACCCTTGTGCAAGATCTGGAGGAAACATTAGGAAACCTACGCGCAAGATCAACCTCAAATTGAACCACGAGAAGTGTGTCTTGGCGTCCCGTCCGGCAAGCTTCTCGGGTTCTTTAATAATCCCAGGCGGGATTGAAGCAAACCCAGAAAAGACCAAGGCCATCGAGCAGATTGAGGAACCCAAAGCGGATCAGGGCGTCGTCGGCTCCTTGGTTCGCGTTGCTGCCATGAGCGGTTCATCTCCAAGTCAGCGGGCGTGCCCTCCCTTTTTCAAGATCTTGAAGAAGGCGGGGCCGATGGAGTGAACCCGAGGCGGCAGATCTTTGTAGAATTTGAAGAAATACCTCTCCTCTACCCAGTGCTGGTTGCGCCCAAACCACAAGAACGTTCTTTGCTTTATCTAGCGGCAACAAATCAAATGGTTAGCGCCGCACTAATGCGCCGAAGAGAGTCGGCGAAGAACAGCGGCGTGCGAGAGTCAGCAGATGGCAAGCCAGAACCCTCTCCGACGAGAGCTCGATCCGGCAAGAGGCGGAGTCCCCGGAGGTGACACCAGTGGCAGCGACAGGACCCGCTTGACGGGTGAAGAGGCGCGAAGAAGAAAATGGTACAACACCAGTGTGCTGTCAGCTCCCTCTTGCGGGGGCTAGGTCGAAAGTACTCGGTGTGCAAAAGCTGCTCTTGAGCCTCCTTGTAAGCCGGAAGCTGTGCCATTACTTCCAAGCATGCGAGATAATGGTGGTCACCCGCCTCCCATTACAGCGAGATCTTTGCATAACCGGATGCAGCGGGAAGGATGGTGGAATGGGCCTGGGCTGCCAAGTTTCGGTTTGAAGTTTGAAAGTACCTCGGCGATTCAGGAGGCGAGTCTTGGCGGAGTTTGTTGCGGAATGGACCTCAACGCCCGATGAAGAGGTACAGAGACCATTCTCCCCACAAGGAAGCGAGCCGCAGAAGCATGGATCATGTGCTTTGATGGTGCCTTCTCGCTGCAAAGCGCTGGTCTTCCAGTGTGCTGCTTTCGCACCACGGAGGCACCTCAAGTATGTCATCAGATACACTTCCCGGAGATGTCAACCAACAACACCGCTGAAGTCTGAGGTTTGCTTGCGGTCTCGGGATCGCGGCGGAGACCTCGGAGTTAAAAGCTCAACATCGAGGCGACTCACAACTCGTCGTCGAGGCAGATCAACAAAGATTATCAAAGCCCGTTGATGGAATCTTACGTAGATGAGGTGAGAAATTGGAGGAGAACTTTGGCGGTATACAAGCGGAGCATGTCCCTCGGACGGAGAATGACATACGTCGACTACTGTCAAGCGGCGCTGCCCTCAAGCTACTGTGGAGCGGTACTTTTGTGCTTGATTAATTAAACCACCATCCGTTGAGTCGTCGACCCGAGGCAGAACAAGCGAAGAAGTTAGGCTCCGGCAAGTACTTCCCAAGAGCTCCCGGAGCTGCGTGAAAGATGTTGCAGTGGATGCCCGATCTGCCAGCGGGACAACCGACTCCGGCAGGACCTCAGTCATGGCCTTGGGCGGCGCTCCGTGGCGGAAGAGATCCTGCTGGTCGCTTGTCGTCCGAGCCACGGGCTCCGGCATGGGCGCGCACACCGTCGATTCCTCCACAAAGGAGAGCTTCACGAGGGCGAGGAAGAGGCAAAAAAGTAGCCGCCGATGCGCTCTGTACCAATTCGTTGATAGCGTGTTATGCGAAGAAGACGAATGAGGTGAAGGTGAAATGCATCTCCGGGAGGAAGGACTAAAGCTGTTGGCGGAGATACATGGAGGCATATGTGGCTCCCACATAGGGTCGAGGGCCCTTGCCCGTCAAGGCTTTCCGGCAAGGTTTCTTGGCCCACCGCCCTCCGAGGATGCGGCGACACTAGTAACCAAGTGTGAAGCATGCGGTTCCATTTGAAGAAGCTTCATCAACCAGCTCAAGCCCTTCAAACCATCCTCTCTCTGGCCCTTCTCGGTGCAGGGGCTAACGACATCTTGGGCACTTTCCCCGTGTTGTAAGGGCTTTGAGTACTTATGCGTGCAATCGAAAAAGTTCACAAAGTGGCGAAGTGGAAGCGGTGAGGAAGGTGGCGAGTGATCAGCCATCAAGTTCTTCAAGGGGCTAGTGTGCGTTTTGGAATACCAACAGGATCATCACCAACAATGGCACACAGTTCACAATACGCCTTCATGCAATACATTGAGGATCTCGGCAGCGGATTTGTTTTGCCTCCATGGCACATCCACGAACAGCGGCCAAGTGGAAGGCAAATGCTGAGAGTTCTGCGAGGCCTAGAGCGAACTTTGAGCGAGCTGCGCCAAAAGTGGAAGGCCTATTGGGTGATAAGTTGCGGCGGTTCTTTGGTTGATCGAGCGGCGTAAATTGAGCCACCGGCGGACACCATTGCCCTGGTCTCTCAGGCGAAGCGATTCTCCCCACGGAACTCATATCTGAGTCACCTAGAGTGCTAAACATGATGAAGCTTGAGCAAGAAGCGATTGCGGCAAGATGATGACGCTCCTTGAGGAAAGATCGTCTCGAAGGCGGTACTGTGAGGCAACACGCTACCGGCAAACCTGCGCGCTACCATAACCGCAAGGTCCATGCCCATATCCTTGAGGAAAGCGACCTTGTTCTTGGCCGAGTTCGGTCGGCCAAGAATTCCAACAAGTTAGCCTTAAAGTGGGAAAGCCCTTATCGGGTAACACGAGTCACCGGGCCAGGCCGATCAGGCCTGGAACCGAAGATGTTGTTCGATGAGCAACTCCTAGAACATCGAGCATCTCATAAGTTTACCCATAAAGGCGTAGCTACCGGGCCTCCGGCAAGCCACCCTTTTGTACAAGCCTTGCGGCAAGGCATGTAGCCTTGTACAAAGCAGGCGCAAACCACGAGCATAAATAAATGAGCGCTAGCGCCCTAAGTTATAACATGCATGCTAGGTTGAGTCTCCTCCTCGGTTAAGGTTGATAGTGCTTGGCGGTGGCTAAGCCCTAAGCTTAGAGGTCAGTGGCGTCACGTCTGTCATTCTTCTCTGTCCTTTTTGGTTCGCGAGGCACATAAGCATTCTTTGCCGAGCTGTTTGGGAGAAGGAACAGGACCGATGCCCGACCAACAAGCCAAAGTTGCGGGGCTGTAAGTACAAGGATCCATCCACGGCGAGCCAAGGTTGCAGGGGCAGCGATCGAGATAAGTATTTTATCCTCTATCATGGATTTCGTTATGAGCGGGGAATCACGAAACCTCGTTTTATTTCTAGGCTACCGTGCTCCCCTTTAGCCGGCACCCAAGGATTATCACCTAGGTCTGAATTTGGTGCGTGCAGCGGCAGCAAGGAAATGAAACAAGGGCCTAAGCCCACCTCCCTGCCTCCGCCAAGAGGCGTGAGAAAAGGCACCGAAGTGGGGGCGGCAAGGGCTGTTGCTTGCGGGTGAAAAAGCGTTTATCCTAAAAGGTAGCGAGATTCACTCCTTGTCGTGGGTTCCACCTGCGAGCGAAAAACCAGACAAACATCCTTTTCATTAAAAAACATCCCGTACAGTACAGTTCATCTGAAATGAAAAACATGAATAGAGGATTACAAGTTCTAAAATTAACAAAGGCCGAAGGCTTACAAGACTAAAGAGATAAGGTGCCCGTAACCCTTTTCATGTCCCTCTCCTCGAGAAATGGAATAAAAGCGGGGAAGGGCAAAAGGCGCCTAGGCCGAGCTACAGTGGCGAAGACACCTAGAGAACATCTCGGTGGCCGTCCAAGGCTGGATGGTGATGGCGCGCAGGGAGGCGGAGCTCGAGGCAGGCGGCATGATGTCAATCTGTGACGAAGGCGTCGGTGCCAGCGTACTCCGACTTGATGGCCTTGCCGCCGCCCTCTTCCTCTTCCGCAGCCTCCCAACGCCCGCCACCCAAGGAGACGACCCCGAGAAGTTCAAGGAACCGGCAACACAGATGATGGGGTCGCCGGGGCCGCTCGGAGCGGCGCCCGACGCCTAGTCAGACCCGTCATCCTGCCGCCCGCTAGCCTCGTCGTCGCTGTCGTTATCTTCCTCGCCACTCTTGCTCGAGGAAGAATCTTCATCATCAGAAGAGCTCTCCACGCAGCACCTTACGCGAGTCCCGAAGTGCCGAAGATCTTGGCGGAGAGGCCATTCTCCATTGGCTTGAAATGGAGAGTGAGCCCCTCCGTCAAGCTGTGGAAAGCGGCGAAGGTCTTCCACCCTCGGTGGAAATACATGGCGTGAGGCGGGGAACTCGACATCGGCCCATGTGCCCTTGTTCCCCCAACCCCTCATATGCAGCCTAGCGCTGCGGCGGATCAGCTCCATCTCCGCGCAAATAGAGTCGGGGAGGCGGCTGACGGCGTGGTGGCTGGCGTAGCTGACGAAGAACTTCGCAAGGTTGTCCCGGCGTGGCCCTCCGGCGGAGGATCTTGGCGGGCGAAGCGATCTGCCGCCCGTCCTCCTCTCCCTCTAAGCGCCACGATGGTCTCGACCTGCGCCCCTCCCCCTCCTTCTCGGCGGTCGGATCCGCCCTCGAGCTCTTGGGAGGCGTGCGTTGTCGAGCAAGACCCTCGCCGCACCGATGAAGCGTCGCCCGCCCCTCGCCATAGCCAGAAGAAAGGAAGCAACAATGGGGAGGCGAGATGGCGAAAAGTTGAGCGCCATTCCTCCGCTCCCCTCTTTATAAAGGCGGGGGCGAGACAACGCCCCTCTCGGCCAATCCGGCCCGTTGAAGTAACAGACAAGCGGGGCCGTCGACCGCCATCCCGCTCCATTGAAAGCGTGGGAATCGAACCACCCGCCTTCGACTTCCCACATCGCGCTTTTGTCATTAGCTACCATCATGCATCACGATGAACATGGCAGCGAGGATAGGCGTAGTGGGGCCAGCGTGGGCGGCAGTTTCCCAGCGAAAGCGATAAATGAGCAGCTGACCCTGCGGTCTAAAAGAGACCGCATAACCGCCTCTTTACTATCCACTGCGGGATAGCCTTGACATGCTTCCGTCATGCGCGCCGCGACACTACAAAAGAGACACATCCGTGACATTTTGGGCGAGCAATTTTTTCTGTCATACATATGACACTTCTATGGCGATAATTGTGACAAAACCGGTATCATCATAGATGTGGTGGGCTCCTACTTCTATGACAAAAATCATGACGAGAAAATGGGCTTTTTCGTCACAGGCGGGCGGAGGCAGCTGCATGACATTCTTTGGGCCGTCCATGGCGGAAAAAGCGTGGTAGAAGCGAGGAGGAAAATTTGGGAGTTGCGGTTATGGTGGGAGGTCGGGGCGGCGATCAGCGTTCTCTCGTACGTGCGTCGCACATGTGTGCGGCGTTAGCTCTATCTGAACCCGGCGGCGTTGGGATCTAACGAACCCGGCGATTGCTGCAGAGCTACACATTCTGAACCCGGCGATCGATCGATGGCTGTTTCTTGAACATTATGGGCGATTCCTTCCTCTGCTGCTAAGCGAAGCCAATCGATTGGATGAGCGATGGCGTTGGGGGAGGGGGTTGGATGAGCGGTGGCCGGTGGCGTTGCCTCTGGATGAAGCAGGACCCGTGGTGTGGAGGCTGGATGAGCGATGAGCGGTGAAGGGGTGGCCGTGGAGGGTGGTTGAGCAGGACCCCATGGTGTGGAGGCTGGATGAGCAGTGAGCGATGGAGGGGTGCCCGTGGAGGGTGGTTGAGCGATGGCGGTGGAGTGGCGGCGGTGGAGCTGGATGAGCGAGGAGCCGTGGAGGCTGGAGGAGGTCGGCGGTGGCAAGTGGAGGCTGGAGGAGGTCGACGGTGGAGATGAACAGCATCCCGTGGAGTCCGTTTGCGGTCGCCACACCTCCCGATGAACATGACCCCGTTTTGACCGTGGGAGGTCCGTTTAAATCCGTTTTGCGATCGCCACACCCTCCGATCAGCGGGACCCCGTTTCGGACCGTGGGAGGTCCGTTTCCTCCGTTTTGCGATCGCGCACACCTCCGATGAAACGGGATCCCGTTTGAGCGTGGCTGGTCGAACACAAGGCCGTTTCCTCCGTTGTGCGATGCGCGGGCCTCGTTTCCATCACTGTTCGCCTAAGCCCTCCCGATGAACACGACCGCATTCCGTTCCAACCCGGCCGGTTGGCTCCCAGCGTTCCGTTGCCTCCCGATGAACACGGCGCATTCCGTCGCCTCCCCATGAACCGGCGCATTCCGTTGCCTCGCCATGAACACGGCAGCAGCGCTGTTTCTCCGTTGACCCAGCCATATGCATTATCGCGAGTGGCGTTCGAGACCCTTCCGTATATGCGTGCGTGGCGTATTTTCTTTCTTGCACCCTACGCGGCTATGCGTGCGTATACATGCTACGTCGCGCCTCTACTCGACACGTCGTGCCTCTACAATGACCGATATGTACATACGTTCGCGACCAGAATGACAATGCTACGTGCGCTTGACCAGGTGGGTCCCGTATCGGGCACTTCCTTACTGCGAAGATGTAGCTAGTGGGTCCCAGCGATCGAAGGCGAATCATTTTTTGCCGGACGCGCTGTGTGCGAAGATGTAGCTGGTGGGTCAGCCGGTCGAAGCGAATCGTTTTTTGCCGGGCACTTCCTTGCGTGCGAAGGTGTATTAGTGGGTCAATGACCCGCGAAGCGAATCGTTTGTTTTGCCGGCCGCACTTCCTTGTGTGCGAAGATGTAGCTGGTGGGTCCCGTGATCGGAAGCGTTTTTTAAGTGAAATATAGTGGCCCGTCGGTGGGTCCCGGTGTCGGTGGAGGAATCATTATTTTCCGGCGTAATAAGGAGGCACTTCCTTCTGCGGCCGTGGACCCGGTGTCAACCTCTCACGTACATTCCATGTCGATGGAAAGTCGTTCCTTGACCACGTTGACCACGCGCCGAGAGCACCGAGGCGGTGGATGGCGGCGAGTGTCGTGGATTTGTCACGTCGAGATGTCCTTAGCGTCGAGGACTTAGTCGAGGCCAACGCATCTATGTGGTAACGAGAGGGTTGGCGGAATCGAGAGCATAACACAAGACGAGGATTTAGACAGCTTTGGGCCCGGAAACATCATCCGGTAATAGCCCTACATCTTTGTTTGAGGCTAGGTCTCATTATGATCATGAAGTCGCCGTAAACTGGCTCTCCTCTAGTTGTGTCTAGCCCTAGATATTGTTGTTTGCTTGTAGCTTGTCCCTCTTTAGGAGCCCTGCCCTCCTTATATAAGTTGAAGGGCGGGTTACATGTGAGTCCTACTAGGATTAGGACAAACCTATCTTTAATACAAACCGGATACAAGTCAGGTCTTAACTCCTTGTAAGACAAATATTCCTTATGCCTTTCCTTATAAACCATTACCGTAGTTGAACCGGCCTTCATGAACCTTGATCAGACCACTTGGGTCTTATCGCTCCTCACTGCCTACTGTAGTAAACCGCCGGGTAGCTAGTGAACCGCCAAGTGTCGTGGGTTCTTGAGTAAACCGCCAAGTCCGGCCGGGTTATACTTCCGGCCGGTTTTACGCCGCGGGGTATATCCCCGACATTAGCCCCCAGTTTAATTTGGATTTATCCATGTTAAACTGATCCTGTGAAATAAAGAACAAACTTGACAGATTATGCTCCGGGTTAAGAATTCTTGTAAACCGGCATCTGATCATCCTTAAATCCTTGTCATTTCCTCCTTCTAGAAAATCCGGTTTAATAGGCCAGCTTCATAATCAACTTGTTGACATTGGTTTCTCATAGAAAATATATTGTGAAGAATAACTCTTTGATTCAGCTCCCAATGCTTAAAAACAATATCGGTCCTTGAAATAGTCATCCAATCTTCAGCCGGTTTAAGGACGTAGAACTTGCCGGTTTATCACTATCACTTGTAGTTAACATCCAGCTTGAAAATATACCTCTTACATACCTATCACTTGTAGCCCCTAGTCTTTGAAGCAGAACAAAGTGGTGGCTTAAGACTTTGCTTCAATATAAATCTGCCACTTTCAAAGAAATCCATGTTGTTCATCCGGTGACTAGTAAAACTGAATACTCCATACTATATAGCCCCAAGTGCGGGTTGTCATGCTTGCAGCAACACAGGACTTATAATTATCTTATACTCATAAAAACTTCAACGATTGTAGCCCCCAAGGGCGGGTCATTATGTAATAATGAGCAGGGACTTTATAGAGTATAATCATGTAGATTTGAGCAATGATGTGTAGCCCCCAAGGGCGGCTCGATAAAATAATATTGAGCTGGGACTTAATATATACTTCAATGAAAATAACATCATATGATGTAACCCCATCATGGACTTGAATCCACGTCCACAAGGTTAAGAGCCTTGTGCTTTACCAATGAGCGATGGACCCTTCAATATAATGAATAAAAAGCTTTGTACCTTGAATTGTTTGCAGGGAGCAATTGGTAGCCCCCAAGGGCGGCTCATTATAATGTGATGAGTCGGGTCTTCAATAAGATAAACAAAGAATGACTTTGCATTAGCCCCAAGTGTCATGGTGCATGCTTGCGGCGACATGAGACTTGCATATTTGATGTAATCTCAACTTAAATAATGTAGCCCCCAAGTGCGGGTCGTAATCCTGCGACAACTCGGGACTATTCCTTCAATTGTAGAATAAATCATATCTATTGATAATATGATAGCCATTGCGCTAAGCGACTTTGAAAACCTTAATCATAATACTGGTTATTGATAACCATAATAAAATCCAGCCATGTTGGCTATTTGAAGATTTGAAGAATATAATCCAATGATTTATGGCGCATGATTCAATGGCGCAATCCAAATATAAGCTGGCGACTTATAGTCCAAAACCAGGCGGGTTAACAAACACGGATAATTTCTCATCATATCTTGGCGACTTATCGTCTTAAAGCCAGACCGGTTTAATAAACATCGGATAATTTATCATCATGCTTTATTCAACTTTGTCTACGCATACAACAAGTTTAAAGTGTCTGGCGGTTTACCACCGGACGGGTCATAATACCCAACATATAACCTGGGTTTATAACCAAGGTTGCACTTAAGAATAATCAAATATGAAATATATCATACCTGTGATATTGAATCACATTGCTGGTTTACCAACTTTTTGTAGTAAGAGTGATACCCCAATCTTGAGTAATGATAACTCCTTTCATCTGCGCGGTTGATGATAAACCGTGCGGGTTATGATAAACACCGGTCTAACCATATATATCTGGCGACTCGTAGTCAAACCAGACCGGGCTGATAGTCTCCGGATTATAACTTGATCATGTATTGACAACTTGTAATTGAAAGTCAAGCCGGGTTAATGAGCGCGGTTTACTCCATAATAGGATGGTAATAGAAAATCAAACCGGGCGGATGGCCTCTGGATTAAGATTTGACCGTGTTAAAATCAATTTGTAATTGTGATCGAACCGGATTAACAATGTCGGTTTAAAAGCGCAACAAAATCAAATAACAACTATGAAAAATATGGAAGCAAAGGCAATGATAAAACCGTTTGCAAAAAAGAGGCTTTCTTGAGCCGATCGGATGATGTTACCATGGTCGGACATGACCAAGCTCCCAATAGGTGTAGCTATGGTTCAAGTCAGCCAGGTCCCCAAGCTGAAACCGTGGCATTATGCCGATCAAGTGGCGTGGCAATGGTTGGGTTGACCAAGCCCCAAGTGACTCTGTGGCCTTAGGCCGATCAAGGCGTGACTAGTTCAGACTTGACCATGTCCCCAAGTGATCTGGTGGCTTTCGCCTATCAAGAGGTGTTGCATTGGTTCGGACACGACCAAGCCCCAAGTGACATAACATGGTGCTTTGAAAAGCTAACCCAAGAGGTAAACGGAGGCGCTTTAAAAGCAGAACCTCTGTGTAACCCACATGATGTAAAAAACGAGACCCGCTTTATAAGCGAAGCCCCATGTGATCAATAATATGTTAGGCCAATAAGGCAGGATACCCATGTTTGAACCGCGCATCATGCAGCGGGTCTTCTTGGTACCCTTTAACTTTTTGCAAGAGATAAATCCTTCTTGAACGGATGTTAAACGGAGGTTGAGAGCTTCAAAGCTTTGTGGAGACATCTTTCCTTGAACGGATTTTAAACGAAATCTCCATTTTGAGCGGAAATTTTCTAGCAGCCTTTAAACTTGAACTTGCGACAAGTTAATTCTTTTTGAACGAATTTCTTAAAGCGGTTTGAGAGCTTGAGTTTTGTGGGCAACAGATTTCCCTTGAACCGGATTGTAAACAGAATCCTTTTCGATGACCGGAACTTCTTCATTGAGTAGGATTTTGTAACTGTCATATACTTTATAAACCGAAGATTTTAAAGCGGCCTTTAAATTTTCATCAATATAATGATAGCCTCTGGGACGGGTTATCTTTCCCACCATCGTCCTGCGGCTCTTAAATTTCTTTGGCTGGCAAGATTTCTTGGGTCATGTCATCGTAGCCCCGAATCTCAAAGGTGACTCGAGGAGTTGGCTTGAGACTCTCCATATTTGACCGTGATATAAACCGGCATAACTTGTATATCATTGGTGTTGATAGCGATGTGAATCCTGAAGGCTGAAGTAAGCTATGACGGGTTATAAATGATCCCGTATGAGCCGTGTCGACAATTGACCAATGGTCCCTTCAATGGTGATTTGAAGTTAACCAAGCTGTAGTGGCGGCGACTTATCGCTTGCCCATTAAGCCACCAGTCTGCGGATGGCGGTTGATAGTATATGATAATTTGCTTCCATTTTATTAAAAGAAAACCGGGCTACCCAAGTTGTGACTTGCTCATGCTCAATAAATAGCTCATGCGGACATATGCGGCCGGTATGTTGATGTAGACCAGGCGCGAGAGGCGGACAGCGAAGACGACCGCAGACATCGAGGCAGCATAGACACATGAGTCGACGCGGTGTTGTAAGTCGGTGCGAACGAACAAGTTGTCCTCCGCGTTGTAAACCGGTGCGGACGCATGAACATAGCGAGGCAGATGAAGCGAAATCGCCTTGGCGATGTAAAGCGGCGTGGGCGATTGACCAAAGGCATTATAAGCGGGCGCGAAGTCCGTTGAGCAGGGCGACCACCTGTACCGAATGATGTTGCACGCCTCCATCTCCAGCGGTATAATGGCATAAAAACTTATCACATGTAAAAATATTACGGGCAAAGTAATTGTTCTTTTGACAAAAACAATAAGTGTTAATAAAATAATCTTTAGAGCGGATATCACGATGCCTGTGAATGATAGATGATAGCAATGCTCCATATGGTGGGCGAGTTAATTGCGGTAGCGATAAACCGCAGCGACGGCGAAGTCAATCGGTCGCGGTTCGGCAAGCGTATGTAAACCGGTGCGGATCGTGAACCCGCCACCAGCGGCGGAGGCGAGTCATCCATGGCGTTATGGCCGGTGCGAGCAGGCGAGTTGATGTAAACCGGGCCACGAGGGCGGCGACTTGAGCGCGTTCATCCATCAGGCGATATAACACGGATGAAACGCCGGTGCGAACGTTGTCATCGCGTGCTGCTGCACGCAATATAACACCTCATTTGTAATGAACAATTGTCCTGCATCAAAAAGTATCGCAAGCCAAAGTAATTGTTCACATAAAATTAATATGCGCTGAAATAAACCGGATGGATTTCACGATGTTTATGAGCGCGGATAATCTGCGTAAAATTCTTGCATATAGTAGTGGTAGTGCCCGCAATACTTGTTTGGACTATAGCGCATCTTCTTATAATGACCAACACAAATCGCTGGGACTCGTGCTCGGTTGAGTTGGCAGAGTGGTCTTTAAAGTAATTATGCATGCATGTATTTCCTTTCCACGTGAATGCCCTAATGGAAAGAGACCTCACAGCGGCTTGTCTCTGTTTGCTTCTCCATTCACAATCTCCACGTCGTGAGGATAACATCAGTCTGGGAATGGCGGTTTTGCGGCAGAGGTGAATTAGCGGGGCGACTTGACGTCGAAGTGGAGGAACCCGACAGCGAGGCCTAGGAAGGGGACGACGAGGAGCCGGGGAAGACGCGATAGTGGAAGCCCGAGCGGAGAGGAGTACAAGGGTTCTTGGTTGGCTGCGGTGTGAGGCTGCCGTCGCCCTTGAGGGCTGGCTAGCGGTGGGAATAGTAGGTGGCGGTGAGGCCTCCGCAGGCACAAGACCGACCCGGGGAGGCGGGAGCATGCGTCACGACCCGCGCTGCTTTGGTATTGGAGCAAGAAGACCAGAGGTTGAAGAAGCACTACTGACCGTTGGATGGATATCGGACTTTCCTTTGGAGCTAGAATCGTTCATATTGACTAAAGTTGACAAAGGCCCCGTCGATCAACTTAGTAGGCCCTAAGTCAGCCTCCCACCATGGTGGGTCCCAACTAGCAAGGGGAGTATTCATTTTTTTGTGCGTAACAAGGAGGCACTTCCGGTGGGTTCGAGCTGACAGCGCGGGGAACGTTTTTAAGTGAAACAAGTTGGCCCGTCCGGTGGGTCCCAGCAGTCAGGGGAAACATTTTTTTGCGAAATAAGGTGGCCCGTCCGGTGGGTCCCTGCTGTCAGGTGGAGGAATAATTATTTTGCGCGTAATAAGGAGGCACTTCCTTGCGGCCGCTGGACCCACTGTCAGCCTCTCCATGTCTGATACTCTTCCGATGGAAGTCGATCGTTGACCACGCTTGAGCACGCTTGGCGAGAGCACCAGGGCGGTGGTGCGGACGACAGCGAGGCCTAGGAAGGGGCGGCGGGCCGAGGAAGACACAGCAGTGGTAGCCAGCGGAGAGAATCTGAGGTTCTTGGTTCGGCTGCTGGCGTGAGGTGTCGTCGCCCTGAGAATAACGAGGGTGTGGGTGAGTAGAGGATACCTGGGCCAGCGGTGGGAGTAGTAGAGGCGGTGAGGCCTCAGCGGCATCACTGCCGGCCACGAGGCGAGGAGCAGCGGCATGACCGGCGCTGCTTTGGCGGTTGGAGCAAGAAGACCAGAGGTTGAAGAAGCACTATGGCCGTTGGATGGACATCGTGCAGTCCTTTGGAGCTAGAATCCTTCATATTGACTAAGTTGACAAAGCCCTCCGTCCCGTCAACTTAGTTGGCCCTAAGTCATCCTCCACTATGGTGGGTCCCATCTAGCAGGTGGGTATTCATTTTTTGTGCGTAATAAGGAGGCACTTCCTTGCGTGCGAAGATATAGCTGGTGGGTCCGACATGTCGGTGAGAGAGCGTTTTTCACAAAATCTGAGAGGCCCTTCGGTGGGTCCCAGCTGTCGGTGGAGGAATCATTATTTTGCAGCGCACAGTCCACGACCAATGGATGTCGTTCGTTGACCACGTTGACCAGGCGGCGAGAAGCACCATGGCGGTGGGCGACGGCGAGGCCTAGGAAGGGAACGACACGGGCGGGAAGACTCGGCAATGGTTGCCCACGGTGGGGAGTCTGAGGTTCTTGGTCGGCTGCGTCGCGGAAATAACAGGAGGTGTGGGTGAGTAGAGGAATGGCGGCCAGACAATGAAGTAGGGTGGGCGGTGCGGCTGTGCGGCAAACACAGCCCGTCCACGAGGCGGGGCGAGCAGTCCCACCGGAGCTGGTTTGGCGGTGGAGCAAGAAGATCAGATATTGAAGAAGAAGACGGCCGTTGGATTAACATCCAATGGTCCTTGCTGCTAGAATCGTTTGTGGACTAAGTTGACAAAGCCAAAGTACCGTCAACCTAGTAGACCCACAAGTCAGCCTCCAAATCTGTCCCAAAACGACATACAACCCGAAATTTCTAGCGATTCAAATTAATTTTAAATCTAAATATACCTTAATTTAAATTCAATGAAATTTTACCCGCACAAAAACAATGAAATTTAAAATATCAAAATCAAAAAGAAAACAGTATTTGGGAACTAATTGCTGTTTGCTGTATTTTTTCATTTTGACCCATTTATTATTACTTATAGCCCATTTCTTATTACTTATAGCCCATTTATTATTACTTATACCCATTTCTTATTACTTATAGCCCATTTATTATTACTTATAACCCATTTCTTATTACTTATAGCCCATTTCTAGGCAAAATGCATCCTCCTCGTCTTGAAAGATTTCCGCCCAGCAGGCATAGAAAACAAGTAGGCCTATGTTGGTTATTACGCAAAAAACAAAATAGCTGGCTAGCCATTTTTGAGAAAGGAAAAAAACTGAGCTGGTCATGTGCTAAACATATGAAATAAAAGCACAGGCTAGGCAGACCACGAGTCCCTTTACAACCCAGTTGATACCCTTCTCCGTCCGAAAAACAAAATTACTGCGCTTCTTTGGGTCCCTCTTGTCATCCTCACCATGTACAGTCATCTCCTTATTCCTCTCGGTTGTTGACCATGTTGACAACACGGAGGGCGGCGTCAGCGAGCGAACCAAGGCGGAGGGCGATGGTGAGGCCTCGGACGAGGAGCGAGCAGGAGCAGGGGAAGATCACAGCCAGCCGTGGGAGGCGGGAGCAAGTGGTCCGTCGGCGCTGGTTTAGCTTTGGCGGCTCGAGGAAGAAGAGGATGAAGAAAGCGACAGGCGTTGAATGTCAATCGAGCAGTCAGAGGTTGGCACAATCGTTTTTGACTAAGCGGACACCAAGTAGCATACTTTTTATATATAGGAAGAAAACTGCGAGGAAAATGCGTTCGTCGCCGTCCTCCTCACGAGGAGCGTTAGCCACATAAGTGACTAGCACCCTTGGTTTTCAACCGAGAGGTCTTGGGTTCGAGTCGAGGAACTCTCAATTTTTCCTCCTTCCTTCCTCGCAAAAAAGGAAAGAAAATCAAAGACTTGGGAAGGCGTCTGAGAACAAGCTAGTGTACCCGATAAAGAGGCGTTGCGAGTTTTAGAAAAAGAAAGATGTGCTCTTGTAGCTGGTTGAATCAAACCTAGACTATGACTATATATGGTGCTATGCTACTCGCAAGTAATGGCCCGACATATCCAACGTTCGCTTCTCCTCTTCTCTACTTACTCGCCTAGCATCGAAGCTCGGCATGCAACCATGTCCGCTGGCTGCTCGTCCACTGCTCTTGACGAGCAACAACCAGATATCGCCAAGTCGCCACCGTACCATCGCTTGTGGGTCTCATCACACCCCCCGGCGGCACGCCGCACCGCAGCCGATTGCTCATCGCAACCCGCTGCCGTTGGTGTGGTGCCCTGCTGCAAATCACTCGAGTCATCCGTCGCGTCTCAACCACAATCCGCAACCCTGGCGAGTCTTCTACAAATGCCGAATCATGGGGTAATAATATGTTTAAGTGTTGTTCTTACGCTTTTAGTTGCTGATTTTTTAATAGTTTGGTTGATGATCTTCCAATTTGATTAAATGCGAGAAAAGGGAAGATTCGTGTGATTTTTATTTACGGGAAGTTCTTGATGTGGGGAATGCAACTTCGCTGATTATTTGGTTAGCGAGGAATCCCAATACCAGCAGGTTGGGGTGTTGGACAAATGGCGGAAGGAGCGCAGAAGAGGAAGATGCGAGCAGAAGGTTAAAGATCGGTTCCTCGATCATGGCCAAGCAACAAGCTGCTGAGCGACCTTGGCAGCAATGAGGAGATGAAAGAGCTTGTGAAGATAATGGGCAAAATCGATGTGCTCTGTAGGATGATTGTCTCTTTATTTGCGGTGTATGTAGCTTTTCGTGATGTATTCGATTGGCTACAACATGAGCACTTTGCTGAAACTAGTAATGAATGAAACCTATGTAGCAGGCTGGGCATAGTGTTGTGAACATCTAATGATTTCTATTAACGGAAATCAGGGGGTATCTCCTTTTGCTCATATAAATAAATAAACAACAGAGGGCCTGTCGGGTCAGCTTTGTTCTCATTCGAAGACGTCGAGCAAATTGCAGTCCAACAGCAAACTATGTCATCAAATTCAAGTTTCACAGCCAAATATGAGTACAACTAAACAACAATGTCATCATGTTTTAGTTGTCATACAATCACCAAACACAAATCAGCATACATAACAAGTGATGTTCTCACAGCAAAATACTAAACAACATGTTCATCAGGTTTCAGTTGTCATAGCAAACACAATTTCACATAGTAGATAAAAAACGTCTTCTGACAGGCAAATAAGACAAAAGCAATGTAATCATCATCCGCAGCAGCATCGTCAACATCTTCGCCATGTGTATCAGTCTGAATCGTAATTCCCCACGGTGTCATCTTCTTCTTTGTCCTCAACGTCCTCGAACGTTGGCTTCTTCTTGATCAACTCTTGTATGTCCACAGCACGACATGCAATCTTTTTGCCGGCGTCATTGACGTGATGGTTCTCAAAGATATTAGGAACATCGTGTTATCTTGTACATCGGGAGCGATGTAAGCATCATCTTGTTGTGCAACTTCATTAAGCGAATTCCTCTGCTCAAACCTTTGCAATACTCTCCGATCATCGCTACGTGCAAATGTGTCTTCCAAGAAAAATATCTGTGTTGCTTGATTTGCCAAAATAAAAGGCTCGTTGATGCAGTACGCCGCCTTGACATTGATGGATTTGAAATAATCATCAGCTCGGGTTTTGCGATCTGGAAAACAGGTTATACCAGCGACAAACACAACAAAACCACACACCGATGATCCTCGAAACTAGAGATATACTGCAAGCTGAACAATGTACATTATGTTAGCATACATTTCAGTTGTCTCTTTGTCATCGTATCCGTGCTCATGATGGCCTTGTTTTGTGTCTTCTGCCTTCGTCTCGTGCAAGGGTGTTGTAGCGCACATCTCCAACAGCGCAATATTCATAATGTCTTACCCGAGTATCAGGACCCATTGCTAGTGAGTAAAGGGCATCATCAACTGCCTGCCCATCCTCCGGCATCTTCTTAACCTATGTACTCAATATATTAAAAAAACTGGCAGTGCACTTCAAAAGCTTACATGGTTCTTGAACCATTTCGCAAATCCTACCATAACCAGTTTGTCAATGTTTCTTGGATTTTGCGGCAGTAACTCCTCTTTGTAGATGCTGCACAACATAGTGATCGTGTCAAACATCTAAATATATAAGAATGTGCTGCAAGTTTAGTAGATTACGATGTATAAGCTGCAGTACTGCACTTACTTGATATAAGGTAGTATCTCAGGACAGTTATTCAAACCATTTTGTCCAAATCTTTAGGTTTGTCCTCTTTCGACTCTTCCTGTAACTCAAACAGAATAATCGAAAACATTGAGCCCGGGATTGTCTTCACCCACCTCTTTGCTAAGCTGATCAGCTGTTTCAATGTATTTTGAGCAGAATGTCAGCAGCAGTAGCAATGTAGGCCTCTGCAATGGAACCCTCGGGTCTAGCTCTGTTCCTAACATAGCCCTTGAAAGTGCCTAGCCGCCTTTCAATAGGGTACATCCAGCCATCTTGTCTTGGACCTCTAAGTAGTGCCTCATCGGGTAGATGAACAGCCAAATGCACCATCACATCAAAGAAGGCTGGAGGATATATCTTCTCAAGGTCGCATAGGATAGTTGGTATCTTGTCTCTAAGGCGCTCAAAGCATCTATCACGATATTCCCTGAAGAATTGTCCCAACTCTGCAAGCTGCTCTTGTATAAGTCGAGGCGGCCCAATCCTCTAAGGATAACAGGTAAAACCCTTTGAAGTAGGGCGTGGCAGTCATGAGTTTTCAACCCTTGTACCTTGTTTCCATCTGCTGACTCTCCTTTCGGGGTTGGAAGCAAATCCATGTGGGAATCTCACACGTGTGAGGACCTCGCAGAATTCTTTTCTTTTACCTTGTCCAAGGCATTACAGCTGGTGCCATATCCGTGGTTTACCTTCATCTTGCACTGCAAATCCTTTCGATACCAGTGTGTCAAATCAATCCTAGATTTTAAGGTATCTTTCGTCTTGCCTTCAATGTTAAGAAGTGTGCCGATAATGCTGTCACATATATTTTTCTCGATGTGCATCACATCAAGATTATGCCGCAGATCCAAATCTTTCCAATACTCCAAGTCCCACAAAGTGGACCTGCGGGTAAACAATAATCTCTCTTCTACCATGCCACGCTTCCTTTTCCGCTACCATTACAGGATGGTTTCACGGTGTAATATACTGACCTTCTCTAATTCCACTTGCAACTCATCGGCGGTGAGCCTCTTTGGCGCATCACGGTTTTCATGCTTTGCATTGAACACATGTCTTGGTATTTTCTAGGATGTGGCTTGTCCTTGGCAAGGAAACAGCGGTGTCAATGTAACAGATCTTGCTAAGTATTGCGTATGACAGTGATTCTGTCTGCGAACACATGCATTGTAACCATGTGTCGTTCGCATACGACATAGTGCCCAAAGCCGGATAATCATGGATGCACCAAATTACAACAGCATGAGAAAGAAATCAGCTGGTGGGCTGCTATATAGGTCTCGGTGAGAACACCCTTCCATAGCTGTTGAAGTTCCTCCACAAGAGGCTCCATGAACAAATCAAAATCCTTTCTGGGACTTTTTGGACCTGGGATGAGCAAGGCCCATCATGTAGTTTGATTCTTTGGTGCAGACATTTGGAGGCATGTTGTAAGGGATAACAAGCACTGGCCACATGCTATATGTGGCGCTCTGGTGGCCAAATGGGTTAAATCCATCTGAAGCTAAGCCAAGTCTAATGTTTCTCGGGTCAGCAGCAAACTCTTTGTGTTTATCATTGAAGCTTTTCCACTCACTACCATGAGATGGATGGCTCATTACATTCTGATCTCTGTACTCCTGGTTCCTAGAATGCCACAGTACATCCTCTCTTGTTTGAGCATCATGAAACAACCTCTGCAATCTTGGTGTAATTGGAAAATGTCTCGGAACATTATGAGGAACCCTCTTCACAGCATCGCCATCTTTCCATCTTGATGATTTGCATTTCGGGCATTCACTTAAGTTGGCATAATCCTTCCGGAACAGAACACAATTATTCTTACAAACATGGATCATATCATATCCAATTCCAACTGCACGAAGGAAATTCTTCATTTCTTTGTAGGTGTGTGGCAGCTCGGCGCATCTGGGAAAGATTTGCGGAAAGCAGCCAACATCGCATCGAATGATTTGTTGGTCATCCGCTCAGATGTCTTCACACGAAGAAAGGTGACCATAGCTGAGAATCTTGACAGCTTATTTCTGGGGTGACAACAAGCGTTGCATTGTTCCAACATGCGGGCCCACCGTTTTCTTCTGCAGGTGAAAGTTCACGGAATGCACGAGCATTTCGTAGCATTGTTTCAATGTTGGTCAAACTCACTGGCTCCGCCACCACCACCACCTCCTCCTCCTCTTCCACCTGAGCATCAGGCAGATCAAGATGGTGATCTGCTGCTTCCACGTAGTCAATAATATTGACGTTCACAGCTTCACCATGATGAACCCACTAGTATATGTGACCGACATCCCATACAAGTGTAGATGATTTTGCACAGTTGGTGGGGTCTTGTAACTGAATTCATACAACTGCTACAGGCGAGCACATCTGATTTCGGACCACCGTACTCAGCTCTGATAAAGTTCATGAAGTTTTCAACCCCCTCGACATATGCAGCGGAGAATCTTCAAGCAGAAGTTATCCAAGTCCTGTCCATTTGTTAGACATACAAATTAGTTTTTCTACTAGATATTACAGGAAAAACATATATGCTTTTTTATGAAGTCCAGAAAAAAAAAATACCTAGGTCGATGTCTAAAGCTATGGCAAGATATTTGGACGAGTAGATCTAAGTAACGAAATATATGTAAAGCTAATTCAGCAAACAGATTTGAGTGCTAAATTATGGCAGGCTGTTTCAGCAGTCAATGAGGCCGAGCACACAACTATCGAAGGCCATCGCAGCAACAAAGATTGAGTATAAAACGGTGTAGAGCTATTTCACCTAACAGATTGGTTACTAGACCATGGCAATCTACGTCACAATAAATATATGGCAGGATATTTTAGCAACTAATCGGCCTTGGCATGCCATCTCAGCTAAGCAGATTGAGTGCGAGCAGGGCAAGGAAGCTTCTTAAGCGAGCATATTGACGATAAACTACTTGACAAGCAGTGAGATTAACAGCGTCTATCGGCTAACATTAAGCGCTACACCGACATGAGCGGGTCCTCGGTCTAGAATGCGCGCGTACGTGGGAGAAGCTGACCGCCGTGCGTCTCCACCTGAGCGTCGCCCGGTGAGGAGGCGCTGACCGCCGCGCCTCCACAAAACGTAGCAGAGGTGGCGGCGGCTAGAGGATGACAGTCTCTGAGCGTCTTGTGGGGCGAGAGGATCGCCGTCGTCCCTCGACGAACAGCGGCGCCGGCGTGTCGGCAGCGGGGAGGGTGGCTTTGGCGGAGCGAATGGAGTGGAGGGGGCGGGGGGGGGTTTGGGGAATATTTGGACGAAGGCGGTTGAATCAATTTGGGGGAATTTTTGTGTGTGGGGGAGGATTTTTCGCGGTTGGCGGGGGGAGTTTGGCGCATGGTCCGTTTCTCCAAGTGCAGTCCCACGTGTCAGTGAAGGGGCAAGCCGAAGCGCGTTCCATTTTCGTGAGCCGTGTGCAGGACCGAACGTGTGTGGGGTGCAATGCGACCGCGACAGGAGTGCTATGAGTGTACCGCCTTTTTTCCTTTTAAACTAGGTGCTTCACCCCCTCAAAAAAAATGTTGCTTCGCGCGATCCATCGATAGTACTACTAGTAATCCGGCCAGGTCTTTTCCCGCGTGATATGCTGGGTGGTTGGCTTAGTTGGGTTTTTTAGATTGGTCTCGGTTCAATAAAAAGCAGAGTTGGTGATGATGGTGTGCATGTCATCCTGCAATATAGGCCGTCCGATCTATATCTAACGGATAGGAAGGAAACTATGACAATTTACCCGCACTCCTCTCCACATTTGCAGATAAGGCTTTCCCTCGTTCATCCTTTTCTCCCACAAGATCTTGATCTTTCGTGCAACGCATGGGCATCTTTCTAGTACTCCTACAATATGTATATTATTGTGAAAGTTCATATGCACCGGCCGAGATTAATGCAAACACGGCAGATTTTCATTACATTTGAACTTTTATAGGACAAAAAATAAAAAACCCGACCCTAAACCTATTCTCTGGCGGCGACCGGCGTCCTCCTTCGTGATCTCCATATGCAGGCGGGGTTCAAGACCCGTGAAGTGAAGGTGTGGTGTCCGGCGAGGAAAAGTAGAACACGGAGATGGACGGCCAGTTGGCACACCATGCCTGCCGCCTCCATGCCCTACTCATCCTCGGAGAGTCCCGACCTCGGCGGTGCAGAGCGTTGGACGGCGGCAAGTAGGGCCAGCGTGGTGGCGGTGCTCCGTCGTCGGCCGCCAGCGTGGACACCGCTTGTCTGGCGACTTGGCGAGGGCGGCGACCTCGAGCTTCATCCCGGAGACAAGCTCTCCGCAGAGCGTTCGCACTTGCGGTCATGGCGGATGTGGTGCGGGTAGGAGGGCGATGCGCTATGGTGTGGAGGTTAGCTGGGCGTTGCCGCTTTAAGTAGTGCATTCGGTGAGGCCAAGCGTCGGTGCGTCATTAAGTCGCGGAGTTGGTTCCTCGGGCACCGATCCTCTTAACAACGACATCTGAATGGGCGACATGAATGCGGGCAGCTGGCGCCCGCTGGGAACGCACGCAGCGTGTGGTGCGAGGGCGAGGGCTTTGGTGTGGCGGGGTAGTCAGCTGCGGTCGTGGCAATGTTGGAGATGCCCTTTGCTCAATCGATCCCGCATGTCATTGAAAAAGCAAGGCGACCCGACATGGTCTCAAGTCCGAGAGGATGCAGTTGGCGCTACACGACTCAGCGGACGCGTCGCGGTGCCCCGTGCATCCTCGACGAGCCGGGTGTTGGGGTGTGTTTGGATTGTGGCCAAAGTGCACCTTACCAAAATTTTGGTCATGACCCAAAGATTGGTCTTTGTTTGGATGGTTGCCATTTCTTTGGCATGCCAATGAACTCTAGCCAAATCTAGTTCATTTTTCTTGCCAATGTCAGCCAAATCATGGGCAACCAATACCTTAACCAAAATTTTGGCTACCCAATGCTTTGATGGGGCAACCTTGGGCACAAACCAAACATACCGTTGGTCGTACCACAACACTAACGCCATCCTCGGCACACTGAAACCGACCGTGTCTATCGACGATATGAGTGTGTCGCTCACCGCGGTCGCCGTGTCCAGAGGCGGTGCTGGAACTGCGCCCCGTTGTTGGCCCCAACGACCCACGTGAACGGTTGTCGATGGCGAGGAGGTCGTGGGCCAGCTCCTCCATTGGACTAGTCTGCGCTATGTCGGTTTCCCTGTTTTCCCGGCCATATTCGAGCGTCAGTGCTCCGCGTTGCGCATTAGGCCTTTCACTATGTAGGCCAAGCGAGACAACTTATTGTTTATTTGATCCGTTCAAGTGTAATCATGTGGCGTTCGCTTATTTCTCACCCTAGTCCTCTTTCAATAGATCTCCGGACCCCGAGATGAAATCGAGAGAGAACGAGTGGGGGCACGTGATACCTAAGGCGGATTCAAAATTTTGAACCGGTGATCATAGCATCCGCAAATCATATATAAAGGGTATTCAATGTTCGTTTCGTTTTTGAACATACAATATACTCCCTCTTATCATTTCTACTTTACATAGTATAAGTTTTATGTGTAGTCAAAGTATCTCTACTATGATAAAAAAGGTATCAACATTCAACAACGCCCAATCAATATTGTTAGATTCGTACGTACTCCTAGATTTGTACTCGAGATGGTTTCCAATTTGAATATTGACAAGATTAGTAGTACTCCTTTCACATAGGTGAGTAAGTCATCTTAGGCTATGCACCATGACCAAGGAGGAGGGGAAAACGAGAGACATTAATGTTTATTTGCTAATTAATAGTATTGCATGCAATAAACTAACCACTGCATGTCATGTTTGATAGTCTCAGGTCATTAAAAGCATGCACACCCTCATCTCTTATTGGTTCATATGTCAAGAAACAAGAAAGCGAGGTAGAAGTTAATGCACGCGCCTCGTGTTTTGGGATTATTTAGTTTTAAGTAAGATGACTTACACACTAGGCGGAGGAGTACATGAGATGTATAATGTGAAAATTATATCATTGGAAACTCCTTTCACATCTGAAATTGACCATATGCTTTGTGTAAGTTGCATGTCATATATTATTACTCTAACATTTGGTCAAAGTTAGCCTCGAAAAGCGCATTAGACCCTGTATGCTTTGTGTAAGTTGCATGTCATATATTATTACTCTAACATTTGTGTAAGTTGCAGTCATATATTATTACTCTAACATTTGGTCAAAGTAGTATAGTGGAAGTGGATCCTCGGCGTAGGTATCCTGCCTTACCCTCCCTTTCGGTCACTTCTTGGCGGACCCCATGCTTGCTAGGCCCGCATATACATTACTCAATGGGTTCGCCACGTCGAGGATCCTCATCCGTAGTATACTCCCTCTTTTTTATTTACTCCGCATAAAGCGGAGGGTGGTGGTATAATAAATGGCCTTGGGCGGGGAGGGGAGGGGCGTCGGTTTGCTCTCAAGCTGCGGTCCCTGGCGGCAGCGCAAAGGCAAGCGCGTTCCATTCGGTGGCGGCGTGGAGGTCCAGCGTGCGGGCTGCTGCTTGAAGCGGGACAAGAGCGATGTCTGATCAAAAGCGGATGGATCGGTCGTCACGGAACCACTATTCACACCAAAACCTTCGCTGCTCGGCCGCCAGCCCGTGCCGTAAAACCACACCAAATCTCAGCCCATTCCCCACCTTTGATCCCTAGCCGCATCAGCGTCCCTAGTTCACGGAAATCCATGGTGCACCGCACGATCACTTACTACAAGATCTTGGCGCGGGCGCCTTGCAGAAATCATGGCGGCGGTCGGTGCCACAGACCTCCATTCCCAAGCTCGCTTTGCGGCGGGCCAATCTGCGAGTTCTCGGAGCCAAGCTACGAGGAGGAGGAAGCCGTTCAATGTTCATGGGAGGTCGCGGCGCGAAGGCCCCGATGGGTATGAGGCGATGGGCGTCGACTTTGTGCGGCGTCCAGGTCCCCCATGGTGCAAAGCGGACCAGCGGTTCAACATGGCGATACTAAAGGAGGACCCGAGGCGAGGCTCAACTCGATGTGGGCGCGCGCATGCCGCTGCCATCGAGGCTCTCTGCGGCGGAACCGGATGTCGTGGATGTGAACCGGCGGCGGAGGCTCAACTTGAGGCAGAGCGCGGATGCCGCTGCCATCGAGGCCCTCCTGCAGCGAAACCGGACGTCCTGGACATGAACCAGGCGGCGGAGGCTCGACTTCGGCGCAGAGCGCGGATGCCGCTCTCGCCAGCGCCTCCTGCGGGCGGAACGGAAGTCTGGACTTGAACCGGGCGGCGGAGGCTCGACTCGGCGCGGAGCACGCGGATGCCGCTGCCATCGAGGCCCTCCGCGAGGCGGAACGGGCGTCCTCGACTTGAACGGGCTATGCTCTCGTCCGTGCAGAGCACCCGCGCTCCGCTTGAGCAGTAGCTGGAGGCCGAGGACAACCACGGTGCGGAGACACACGTCGGCAGCGACGGCTGGTTCGCGCCGGCAGCCAAAACGACGAGGCCGCCTCTTTTCGCGGCGGTGATAGTTTTTCTTTATGTTGTTGTTTTATGGATCTTTTGCTGTGTAAAACATACTATTTGTTATGCAAGTCGCTGACTTGGGTTGATCTACCATTTCAGGCGGTTGGATGAATATCCTCGTCTCCCAACCCTTCTTTCCTTCTTCCTCACCTCTTCTTCTTCCCCAACAGACCACCGACGGGCGTCGGATACTCCCCAACATGCGGTTGGATAAACATACTCTATGAGCGAACATTATGTGTCAGCGATAGTATGGCTGAGTTTGGTTTGTTCACATGCGACAACACATGTCGGTGAGGTGTGTTCCCTTGGTTGGGTTTAGGCGTGCTGAGGAGCGTTGTGTGAGGGTGCTGGTCTTGGGCTTGACGTGCAGGAAGCGTGTGTGAGGGTGTGGTGCGACCCGCGACAGCCCGTCTTGTAAGTGTACCTCCTTCTCATTTTGAAAACTTTAGGCAAGCTTGGCAAAAATGTGTGGCGAAGTTTGGCAATGCAAGGCCTAGACCCAAACAGGATAAGTACGTACGTACTAGGAGTACTAGTGTTAAAAAAGAAAGGCGGGTCTTTCCTTTGCGGGATTTAATCGATACAAATCCTCGTTTCACGTGTCAATTAATGCGTATTTTTTCTTGAAAGACCAAAGAGCTAACCATCTCACTCCTCATCGCTTGATTAATGCAGCGCCATGCAAACGAACCTTCTCACTTCCGCATGCATGCAGGGGCTATTTATGTCCTTGGTTGCTAACCCCATCAATTTTGCCTCGATTAGTGTTAGTGGCCCTTTGCAAATTGTAATTTTGATATACTGGCCTGTGTACAAAAAATGGAGGTAGTAACTATATTTGAATTCCTTGCCCATTGCGGTGGCGTCGGCGACTTTTTTTTTTGTGGTTTGGCGAAGTCGTTTGACGAAGAACACCATTGAGGAGACCACGGTAAGTGGATTACAAGTGCCGCTGCAAGCGGGACAACCGCCTTATTTGCATCAGGAAGTCCTTTACTAGTACTACTACTAGGAGTACTAGTGCGGTGAATGGTTTCTCGAAGAACACGATGGATAAGCGAGTCGTGAAGAGTGAAATGACGGTTTGCCGTCGTGCTTTGTGATTTGGCGCCTCACTTTGCTTTGTGATTTGTGATAGAAGGGACAGGGGAGTAGACTCTGTGCTCTATAGTGTACTACATGCGTCCAAGCATGGGAGAAAGAGGAGAGGCGTAGCATTTTCTATTCCTTCAATCAATCAATCGAGGAGCTTGGTTCCATCTTTTGGCTTTAGCAACACCGTCCACAATGGTTCCCACGATGCCAAAAGCTATTTTCACATTTAGCTACTGTTGGAAATATGCCCTAGAGGCAATAATAAAAGTATTATTATTATATTTCCTTGTTCATGATAATTGTCTTTTATTCATGCTATAATTGTATTATCCGAGGAAATCGTAATACGTGTGAATACATAGACCACAATATGTCCCTAGTGAGCCTCTATTTGACTAGCTCGTTGATCAACGAGATAGTCATGGTTTCTGATTGTGGACATTGGATGTCATTGATAACGGAATCACATCATTAGGAGAATGATGTGATGGACAAGACAATCCTAAGTATAGCACAAGATCGTGTAGTTCGTTTTGCTAGAGCTTTTCCAATGTCAAGTATCTTTTCCTTAGACCATGAGATCGTGTAACTTCCGGATACCGTAGGAGTGCTTTGGGTGTACCAAGCGTCCTGGCGTAGCTGGGTGACTATAAAGGTGCACTACGGTATCTCGAAAGTGTTTGTTGGGTTGACACGGATCGAGGCTGGGATTTGTCACTCCGTATGGCGGAGAGGTATCTCTGGGCCCACTCGGTAATGCATCATCATAATGAGCTCAAGGTGACCAAGTGTGCGGTCACGGGATCATGCATTACGATCTGAGTAAAGTGACTTGCGATAGCGAGATTGAGCGAGGTATTGGGATATCGACGATCGAATCTCGGGCGATAAAATACCGATTGACAAAGGGAATTGTATACGGGTTGCTTGAATCCTCGACATCGTGGTTCATCCGATGAGATCATCGAGGAGCATGTAGAGCCAACATGGGTATCCATATCCGCTGTTGGTTATTGACGGAGAGCCGTCTCGGTCATGTCTCGTGTCTCCCGAATCCGTAGGGTCTAGACACTTAAGGTTCGGTGGCGCTAGGGTTGTAGAGATATGAGTATGCAGCAAACTGAAGTTGTTGAGTCCGGATGAGATCCGGACATCACGAGGAGTTCGGAATGGTCGGAGGTAAAGAATTATATATAGGAAGTGCAGTTTGACCATCGGGAGAGTTTGGGGTCATCGGTATTGTCGGGACCACCGGAAGGTCGAGGTCCATCGGGTGGGGCCACCTATCCGGAGGGCCCGTGGGCTGAAGTGGGGAGGACCAGCCCTGGTGGGCTGGTGCCCCCTTGCCCCCTGCGCCTAGGGTTGGAAACCCTAGGGTGAAGCGCCTCCACTGCCTTGGGGCCTCCACCCCACAGCGCCGCCCCCTTGGGAGATCCCATCTCGGGGCGGCGCCCCCAGAGGCCTATATAAAGGGGGAGGAGGGCAGCCGCACCTGAAGTCTTGGCGCCTCCCTCTCCCTGCTACACTTCTCCTCTCGCGAAGCTCGGTGGCTCTGCGAGAACCTGCTGCATCCACCACTGCGCCGTCGTGCTGCTGGATCTTCTTCAACCTCTCCCTCCTCCTTGCTGGATCAAGGTGCGGGAGGCGTCATCCGCTCCGTCGTGTGTTGAGCAGCGGAGGTGCTGTCCGTTCGGCACTTGGTCATCGGTGATTTGGATCACGACGAGTACGACTCCTTCAACCCCGTTCTCTTGTACGCTTCCGCTCGCGATCTACAAAGTTATGTAGATGCACTCCTATGACTCGTTGCTAGATGAACTAATAGATGGATCTTGGTGAAACCATAGAAAAAAAAATTATTTTATGCAACGTTCCCCAACAGTGGCATCATGAGCTAGGTCTATGCGTAGTTCTCTATTGCACGAGTAGAACACAAATCTGTTGTGGGCGTAGATGTTGTCAACTTTCTTGCCGTTACTAGTCTTATTTTGCTTCAGCGGTATTGTGGGATGAAGCGGCCGGACCGACCTTACGTGCGCTTCGTGAGGCAGGTTCCACCGGTGACATGCACTAGTTGCATAAGGTGGCTAGCGGGTGTCTGTCTCTCCCACTTTAGTTGGAGCGGATTCGATGAAAAGGGTCCTTATGAAGGGTAAATAGAAGTTGACAAATCACGTTGTGGCTTTTTCGTAGGTAAGAAAACGTTCTTGCTAGAACCCTATTGCAGCCACGTAAAAGTTGCAACAACAACTAGAGGACGTCTAACTTGTTCTTGCAGCAATTGCCTTTTGATGTGATATGACCAAAGTTGTGATGAATGATGAATGATATATTGTGATGTATGAGATCATGTTTTTTAATGTCTGAATCACGACTTGCATGTCGATGAGTATGACAACGGCAGGAAGCCATAGGAGTTGTCTTAATTATTGTATGACCTCGTGTCATTGATTCAACGCCATGTAATTACTTTACTTTATTGCTAAACCGTTAGCTATAGTAGTAGAAGTAATAGTTGGCGAAACAACTTCATGGAACACGATGATGGAGATCATGGTGTCATGCGGTGACAAGATGATCATGGAGCCCGAAGATGGAGATCAAAGGAGCTATATGATATTGGCCATATCATGTCACTACTATATAATTGCATGTGATGTTTATTATGTTTATGCATCTTGTTTACTTAGAGACGGTAGTAAATAAGATGATCCTCATAATAATTTCAAGAAGGTGTCCCCCCTAACGTGCGCCGTTGCTAAAGTTAAATCGTTTGAAGCACCACGTGATGATCGGGTGTGATAGATTCCACGTTCACATACAGCGGGTGTAAGACAGTTTTACACATGCAAAACACTTAGGTTAACTTGCGAGCCTAGCATGTACAGACATGGCCTCGTAACACGAGAGACGAAAGGTCGAACATAAGTCGTATGGAAGATCGATCAACATGGAGATGTTCACGATGATGACTAGTCCATCTCACGTGATGATCGGACCACGGCCTAGTCGACTCGGATCATGTAACATTTAGATGACTAGAGGGATGTCAAATCTGGTGGGAGTTCATTAAATAATTTGATTAGATGAACTTAATTATCATGAACATTAGTCTAAAATCTTTGCAAAATGTCTTGTAGATCAAATGGCCAGCGCTCATGTCAACATGAACTTCAGCGTTCCTAGAAAACCAAGCTGAAAGATGATGGCAGCAACTATTGGACTGGGTCCGGAACACGAGATCATCCTCATAGCAGCCAAGAAACAATATGTCCTAGAAGCACCGCTAGGTGAAGCACCCATCCTAGAGAACCAAGGCGTTATGAATGCTTGGCAGTCTCGTCTTGATGATTACTCCCCGTTCGGTGCGGCATGCTTTACAACTTAGAACCGGGGCTCCAAAAGCATTTTGAGCAACACGGAGCATATGAGATGTTCGAGGAGCTAAAATGGTTTTCCAAGCTCATGCCGGGTTGAGAGATATGAAGTCTCCGACAAGTTCTATAATTGTAAGATGGAGGAAAATAGTTACATCGGTGAGCACATACTCAAAATATGGGTTGCACAACCGCTTTGTCCCACTGGACATTAACCTCCCGGACGAGGCGGTCATTGACAGAATCCTTGATCGCTCCCACGAGCTACAAGAGCTTTGTGATGAACTACAATATGCGGGGATGGTGAAAACTATTCCTGAAGTATTTTCAATGCTGAAGTTAGCAGAGGTAGAAATCAGAAGGAACATCAAGTGTTGATGGTCAATAAAACCACTAAGTTCAAGAAGGGCAAGGGTAAGAAGAACTTCAAGAAGGGCGGCAAGGATGTTGCAGCGCCCGGTAAGCCAATTGTGGGAAGAAGTCAAAGAATGGACCCAAGCACGAGGCTGAGTGCTTTTATTGCAAAGGAAAGGGTCCTTTGAGCGGAACTGCCCCAAATACTTAGCGGACAAGAAGGCGGCAACACTAAAGGTATATGTGATATACATGTAATTGATGTGTACCTGAACAGTACTCGTAGTAACTCCTGGGTATTTGATACCGGTGTCGTTGCTCATATTTGTAACTCACAGCAGGAGCTGCGGAATAAGCGGAGGCTGGCGAAGGGCGAGGTGACGATGCGGCGTCGGGAATGGTTCCAAGGTCGATGTGATCGCCGTCGACACGCTACCTCTACATTTGCCTACGGGATTAGTTTTAAACCTTAATAATTGTTATTTAGTGCCAAGTTTGAGCATGAACATTGTATCTAGATCTCGTTTAATCTGAGATGGCTACTCATTTAAATCCGAGAATAATGGTTGTTCTATTTATATGAGAGATATGTTTTATGGTCATGACCCGATGGTCAATGGTTTATTCTTAATGAATCTCGAATGTGATGTTACACATATTCATAGTGTGAATACCAAAAGATGTAAAGTTGATAACGATAGTCCCACATACTTGTGTACTGCCGCCTTGGTCACATTGGTGTCAAGCGAATGAAGAAGCTCCATCTTGATGGACTTTTAGAGTCTCTCGATTATGAATCATTTGACACATGCGAACCATGCCTCATGGGCAAAATGACCAAGACTCCGTTCTCGAACAATGGGCGAGCAACCAACTTATTGGAAATCATACATACTTGATGTATGCGGTCCAATGGCGTTGAGGCTCATGGAGGATATCGTTATGTTCTCACTCTCGCGGCGACTTAAGTAGATATGGGTATGTCTACTTGATGAAACACAAGTCTGAGACCTTTGAAAAGTTCAAGGAATTTCAGAATGAAGTAGAGAATCAACGTGACGAAAGATAAAATTCTTACGATCAGATCGTGGAGGAGAATATTTAAGTCCACAATTTGGTACGCACTTAAGAAAATGTGGAATCGTTTCACAACTTACGCGCTGGAACACCTCGCGTAGCGGTGTGTCCGACGTCGTAATCGCATTCTATTAGATATGGTGCGATCTATGATGTCTCTTACAGATTTACGCTATCATTTTGGGATACACTCTAGAGACAGCTACATTCACTTTAAATAGGGCACCGTCTAAATCCGTTGAGGCGACACCGTATGAATTATGGTTTGGAAAGAAACCTAAGCTGTCATTTCTAAAAGTTTGGGGATGCGATGCTTATGTCAAGAAACTTCAACTGAAAAGCTCGAACCCAAGTCGGAAAAATCGTCTTCATAGGATACCCCAAGGAAACCATTGGGTATACCTTCTACCTTAGATCTGAAGGCAAGATCTTTCTTTCCAAACGGATCCTTTACGGAAAAGAGTTTCTCTCGAAAGGAGTAAGTGGGAGGAAAGTAGAACTTCGATGAAGTACTACCTCTTGAACGAGAAAGTAGTGCAGCTCGGGAAAATGTTCTGTGGTGCCTACACCAGCGGAGAGGAAATTAATGATGATGATCAAGGTACTTGGATCAAGTTGCTCTTGAACCCGTGGGTCCACAAGGACACGTTCCACACAGTGGTATGGCAACCCTGTCACGGAAATCATGTTGTTAGACAACGGTGAACCTTGAACTATGAAGAAGTGATGGCGGGCCAGATTCCAACAAATGGCTTGAAGCCATGCAATCCGAGATAGGATCCATGTATGAAAACAAAGTATGGACTTTGACAGACTTGCCGATGATCGTGACGATAGAAAACAAATGGATCTTTAAGAAGAAGATGGGCAGCGGATGGTAATGTTACCATCTATAAAGCTCGACTTGTCGCTAAGGGTTATCGACAAGTTCAAGGGTTGACTATGATGAGACTTTCTCTCCGTAGCGAAGCTGAAGTCCGTCCGAATCATGTTAGCAATTGCCGCATACTATGATTACGAGATATGGCAAATGGGCGTCAAAGCGGCATTCCTTAACGGCTATCTTAAGGAAGAAGCGTATATGATGCAGCGGAAGGTTTTGTTGACCCTAAGAATGCTAACAAGGTATGCAAGCTCCAGCGATCCATTTATGGGCTGGTGCAAGCATCTCGGAGTTGGAACATTCGCTTTGATGAGATGATCAAAGCGTTTGGGTTTATCTTGAGACTTATGGAGAAGCCTGCGTTTACAAGAAAGTGAGTGGGAGCTGTAGCATTTCTCATATTATATGTAGATGACATACTTTTGATGGGAAATGATATAGAACTTTTGGACAGCATTAAGGCCTACTTGAATAAGAGTTTTTCAATGAAGGGCCTTGGAGAAGCTGCTTATATATTAGGCATCAAGATCTATAGAGATAGATCGAGACACCTCATAGGTCTTTCACAAAGCACATACCTTGATAAGATATTGAAGAAGTTCAAAATGGATCAGTCCAAGAAAGGGTTCTTGCCTGTATTGCAAGGTGTGAGATTTAGCTCGGCTCAATGCCCGACCACGGTAGAAGATAAAGAAGAGATGAGTGTCATCCCCTATGCTTCAGCCATAGGATCTATTATGTATGCCATGATGTGTACGGACCTGATGTAAACCTTGTCGTAAGTTTGGTAGGATGGTACCAAAGTAATCCCGACAAGGAACAACTTTGGACAGCGTCAAGAATATCTTGAAGTGCTGAAAAGGACTAAGGACATGTTTCTCGTTTATGGAGGTGACGAAGAGCTCATCGTAAAGGTTACGTCGACACTAGCTTCGACACAGATCTGGATGACTCTAAGTCAGAAACCGGATACGTGTATATGTTGAATGGTGGAGCAGGAAGCTGGTGCAGCTGCAAGCAGAGCGTCGTTGCGGGATCTACATGTGAAGCGGAGTACATGGCAGCCTCAGAGGCAACGCATGAAGCAATTTGGGTGAAGGAGTTCATCACCGACCTAGGAGTCATACCCAATGCGTCGGGGCCGATCAAACTCTTCTGTGACAACCTTTGGAGCTATTGCACTTGCCAAGGGCCCAGGTTTCACAAGAAGACCAGAGCACATCAGCGTCGCTTCAAATCCATTCGTGAAAATGTTCAAGATGGAGACATAGAAATTTGCAAAGTGCATACGGATCTGAATGTCGCAGATCCGTTGACTAAACCTCTTCCGCGAGCAAAACATGATCAACACCAGAACTCTATGGGTGTTTGATTCATAACAATGTAACTAGATTATTGACTCTAGTGCAAGTGGGAGACTGTTGGAAATATGCCCTAGAGGCAATAATAAAAGGATTATTATTATATTTCCTTGTTCATGATAATTATCTTTTATTCATGCTAAAATTGTATTATCCGGAAATCGTAATACGTGTGAATACATAGACCACAATATGTCCCTAGTGAGCCTCTAGTAGACTAGCTCGTTGATCAGCAGATAGTCATGGTTTCTGACTATGGACATTGGATGTCATTGATAACGGGATCACATCATTAGGAGAATGATGTGATGGACAGAACAATCTAAGCATAGCACAAGATCGTGTAGTTCGTTTTGCTAGAGCTTTTCCAATGTCAAGTATCTTTTCCTTAGACCATGAGATCGTGTAACTCCTGGATACCGTAGGAGTGCTTTGGGTGTACCAAGCGTCACAACATAAGCTGGGTGACTATAAAGGTGCACTACGGTATCTCCGAAAGTGTCATTGGGTTGACACGGATCGAGGCTGGGATTTGTCACTCCGTATGGCGGAGAGGTATCTCTGGGCCCTTTCGGTAATGCATCATCATAATGAGATCAAGGTGACCAAGTGTGCGGTCACGGGATCATGCATTACGATCTGAGTAAAGTGACTTGCGATAGCGAGATTGAATGAGGTATTGGGATACCGGCGATCAATCTCGGGCAAGTAATATACCGATTGACAAAGGGAATTATATACGGGTTGCTTGAATCCTCGACATCGTGGTTCATCCGATGAGATCATCGAGGAGCATGTAGGAGCCAACATGGGTATCCAGATCCGCTGTTGGTTATTGACCGGGAGCCGTCTCGGTCATGTCTCGTGTCTCCCGAACCCGTAGGGTCTACACATAAGGTTCGGTGGCGCTAGGGTTGTAGAGATATGAGTATGCAGCAAACCGAAAGTTGTTGAGTCCGGATAAGATCCCGGACGTCACGAGGAGTTCGGAATGGTCGGAGGTAAAGAATTATATATAGGAAGTGCAGTTTGACCATCGGGAGAGTTTGGGTTGATGGTATTGTCTTTGGGACCACGGAAGGGTCGGGGTCCACCGGATGGGGCCACCTATCCGGAGGGCCCGTGGGCTGAAGTGGGAGGACCAGCCTGGTGGGCTGATCGCCCCCTGGGCGCCCTGTGCCTAGGGTTGGAAACCCTAGGGTGAAGCGCCTCCACTGCCTTGGGGGCACTCCATCCCCCAGCCGCCGCCCCTTGGGAGATCCCATCTCGGGGCGGGCGCCCAGAGGGGCCTATATAAGGGGGGGAGGAGGGCAGCCGCACCCTGAAATCTTGGCGCCTCCCTCTCCCTGCTACACCTCTTCCTCTGAGGCTCGGCGAAGCTCTGCGGGACCTGCTGCATCCACCACCACGCCGTCGTCTGCTGGATCTTCTTCAACCTCTCCTCCTCGTTGCTGGATCAAGGTGCAGGAGGCGTCATCCGCTCCGTCGTGTGTTGAGCAGCGGAGGTGCTGTCCGTTCGGCACTTGGTCGCCGGTGATTTGGATCATGGCGAGTCGACTCCTTCAACCCCGTTCTCACATGCGCTTCCGCTCGCGATCTACAAAGGTATGTAGATGCATTCCTATCACTCGTTGCTAGATGAACTCATAGATGGATCTTGGTGAAACCATAGAATTTTTTTTATTTTCTGCAACGTTCCCCAACAGCTACACATTGTGGATGCCCTTAACCGTACCTCTTGGTTTTGCTCCTGTGTGCTATCTATACAAATCTCAATTATATTGATCTAAAAATTATAGAATCAAAGATTAGTAAAAGGAGGTGATTTTGCGCAGCGGATGGCGGGGAGGTTTCTTATTTTGGAGGGCGTTGTCTGGCGGTTTGCTAACATGCGGTCCCACGTGTGGTGCTTTACCAAGCTGATCCGCGTCCCACATGAGGCGAAAAAGCGGCGAAGCAACACATGGTTAAGTGGAAGAAGATGAGGAGAAGCGGATTCAGCAGCAGGTGAAATGATGGTTCCTTCGTCCTCAACTTCTTTTTTAGCATTATTACTTCGTCCCTCCAACTTAACTGCGGGAAAGTTGCAGCTTTGTGATTTGCGCCTCATTGCTCATTACTACGCCGGCGCCATGGTAGGGTGCTTCACCCGCTGCTCTGCCTTGTATTCGATATGCACGTGGACCCGGTAGCTTGATGTCCCACATGTCGGCAAAAGGACTAGAAGATTTATAAGCGGCGCTCCACTCTTCTGACGGAGGTAGTAGCGACACAATGGCCCGATGAGCTGTCACTTGTCTTTGTATAGTACTATAGTTTTTGTTTATACGATCCATCGATACAAACCGATTAAACAGGAAAGGGCAGGATTTTTCATGAGTAGATAATCTTGGCCATACATTTCAAAGGCAATTTTAATGTATGCAAACTGAATAATTATAAGTAACAATATGATATCTAGTAAAACTAAAACACATATGATTTATTGTGTTAGAGTGTTGTAGTAGTGTTGTATTGCATAGTTGTTAGATGTAACATGCGAGCGTGTAGAGATGTAGTTTTGGAGGGCCTGAGAGAGAAAAGCGTATCGGTCACGAACTTCAGAATAAGCTGATTACGGTCACTATATCGTTTCGGTGATTATCCGGTCACTTGCTCACGATTCAGCATCGGATTGCACTCTGTTGACCGGCCAAATAGTCTGCGTGGCGCCATGTTGACTAGTTAAATTGACCATGTTCCTTGTGGGTCCCACCTGTCGATTCGCATAGGGAAAAGGTCGAGATAAACACAAATTCTGCTTGGTAGCGACAAGGCTCCAACCCGTGCGCTGGAATCACCTGGTTGTGTATGTATGCATCGAGGGCTGATGTGTGCGCATGCGTGTAGGTTGAGCACTTGGCGTGAGAGTGTGTGTTGGTCGTGTGGTGTCTTGGTGTGTGCATGCATGTGTGCGTGTGTGCGTGTGAGTGTTGCGTGCGTGCGTGGCTGCGTGTATGCGTGTGAGTGTTGCGTGCGTGCGTGGGTTCATGTGTTTGTGTGAGTGTTGCGTGGATGGAGTTACGTGTGCATGCGTGCGTGTGTATAATCACCACAACAGCTCACGTGTGTTAAAGCAGACGGCTCAACATACCAATACAAAGGCCACCTTGTCCGCTGTGCCTGTGGTCATGACTTGAACCACCGTCAAAATATTTTTTTGTCGTTTGTTTTCATTCTTACAAGCAAGATGCCATAGTTTCTTTCCTATCCGTCAGATATAAATCGGACGACCTATATTGCAGGATGGCAGGCACACCATCATCACCAACTCTGTTTTTATAACGATGTATTTTATGTATTTTATAATAGTGTAGATGTAGAGTAGATACAAATTCGGCAATTGGGCACGATGTTAGTGAGATAATGTGATGCAACACTAAAGGTGCCATGTGGAGCGTTTAAGCTGGTCAACTAGTCATGTCATGAGCAAATACAAAGTTATGCGGTGAGCCCGTGACTGTATAATAACCACTAAGCGTAAGCGGTGACCTAATGAGTGGATTATGAAGTCCAATGTATGTATTGTGCTTTCTCTTCAAATACAATGATCGTCATTGCATATATCATGAGAGAAAGATGAAACAGCGTGAATTTTACGGGGCTTACTTTTAGAGGACACGGAGATAGTTTTGTGTGCATACGTGAAAGGCGTCTGAGGGTATCCGATGGAGAGAGATGCTCTTCGTTTCTCTTTATTATGACTAACTTTGTATATAGTATAAAAATATACAAATTCACGGTCTTGGAATAAATATCATTGTGGGCACCATGCAATACAAATTAGCGTTAATACTCCTCCATATAACTTTGTAATGTTGTATATATGTAGAAACTCTAAAATAATTTTTGGCCACACTTTATTCAAAGGAATGTTCTATCTTGAAATAATCGTGAAGAGATGGCTTTTTAGATCAATGGGTGCGTGATGTAACATGTGTGAATGTGTAGTTGATGCATTTGGCGGGGCCTAGAGAGGTATGTGTGTGTATTACGTATTGAGAGAGGCATGGATAGAGGGGCCGACGGGGTGGGAGAGATAACACGTGAAATGAGAGTGGTCTAGAGAGAGAGAGCGAATATGGCGTCACGATAAGATATTCCATTCCCTTGAGTGTGTATATGCAAGGGGAGGAATAAGCGGTACCAGGAGAAATTTTTGTGTGTGTGGTGTTTGTGTTGGTATGTGTGGGTGTGAGAAGATAATGAGGCGTGGGGGCGGAGGGTGTGTCACGCGTCGAGGTCCGTGGGTCGTCGGTGAGGCCCTTCGTTCGGTTCCGTCCTGCGCCACATTGGTCGGCCCATGACACATTTAGGAAGACCCATGAATGACTAGTCGTACAAGACAAAGATAGCAGAGCTGTGAAGGACTCTGTGTCCTTGACAAAGCCGGCTAGGATTTGTAACCCTAGGTTCTTGGACTAAGGTAACCCCTTTATCTCTAATATTACTATTCATCCAACCTAACTTTAAGGGCATCCTACAAAATGCTCTGCTAGAATCATACTAAATCGATTAGGAAGAGGTGTGAGATAATGCGTGAGAGGCAGGCGTAAAGATAATGTGCGTCGTGAGACACGTAGGCATGTCCATGTATGTAGAAAGGTCGATGAGGATTGTGCGTGTGTATATTTGCGTGAGGAAGAGTGCTTGTGATAAAGGTTAGTGGAAACAGTTGTAAATGGTTACGAGAGGAGGGAGGTTATATCTAGAGCATGTGTGCGAGAAAGACACCTCGGGAGAGAGTGTGTGAGCATGTGTGAGAGACCACCGATGGAGAGTGAAACTACACGTAAAGACTGCTCTACATATTGATTAAAGATATAAATTGTATCCAAATATTAGGATGGGATCATGATATTTGCAATTAAGCGTAAGGGCGGTCATTGATCCATCGGACATCTAGATTCTATCAAATTTGAGCATGTCTATGTTATTATTCGACACAATTGATCCACATAGTTTGTATTTTGAACTCCGGACAATGCATCACTTTAGCAATCGAATATAAGCGTGAGTATAGTTCATGTTGTGTGTGTAAAGCACATTATACATCTGAAAGTTACACAATGGACATTTATAAATAGCTACCTATGAACTAGCATACATTTGAATTCAACCTAAGGTGGTTTAAAAATCAATTCAACATGAAGTCCATTCAATTATTTGAATTTGATATCATGGCATTTGTAAACCATACCTAAACTATGGGGGTACCAATCTTTGCTCTAATTTTGTACATAATAGCATATGTAGTCGTGTACAAAATAGATTCAAATTAGCTCCTCCATTCCAAAATAATCGTAGTTATAGGATTTTCAAGTGTCAAAATTTCAAAGGAAGCGGATAATTTAATGAGGTTTTCAAACATACAAGGTCAAATATAACGTTGTCTATTTAGGTCAATCCTCATAGTTCAAGGGTACTCTAAGCGTGAATGCTTGTGTTTCAAAATTTCAAGCGAAGTGCAAAAGAGCCTCTACTACTTGAAACCGCGTGAGACCAATGTTTGGTAGTACAAAGGAAATTTTGTCTAATAACTCCGACTTGTGAAACCTACGGCCCGACGTCCAAAGGTCTAAATGGGGTAGGTTTGTAGCTTCATCTAGAAGCCACATAACCGCCTCGAAAAACATTCATACACAATGGCCATTGTAACACCCGGAGTAACTTTCCATATTTGTAACTCAATTCTTGCCATTTTCGGCATTGATATATGATATTCCCTTCGTGGTTGGGTTTTTCCTCTTTTGCATTTTGTTCATGTCATGCATTTTATATCATGTCATCATGTGCATCGCATTTGCATACGTGTTAGTCTCATGATTCGAGCATTTTTCCGTTGTCCGTTTTGCAATCGGCACTCCTATCTCCCGGCGGTCCTTTTACATTTTCCGTGTGCGTGTATTAAACCTTCTCGAAATGTACGAGGTTTGTCTAGTGGCCTTGGTATACCACCGTAGACCACCGGTCAAGTTTGGTCATTTGGAGCTCGTTTGGTACTCAGCGGTTAACCGCACTTCATAAAGGCCTCTTTTAAGTTGCAGCCCAACACCCCTTCAAAACAACCCAATAACCCATCTAAGTCACTTCCATGCTCTCCGTCGTTCGATCACGATCGTGTGCGAAAACTACACCTCATTTGGACTCTCCTAGCTCCCTCTATGCCTATTTAAGCACCTCACGAAAATCCGGATCAATTCCACCCGAAACCCTAATTTTCCAACTCCGCGCCGCCCGGACACGTCCGGCGAGCAGACGCGATCCGCCGCCGCCGCCCGCCAACGGGAACCGCCACGTGGCCGCCGCCACCCGCCTCCATGGCAGCCCTTGAAACCCGTCGCGAGCCGCAGCAGCCGCCGCCGCCGGGCGAGGCCCGCGCTCCGCCCAGCGCCCGGCAGCCGCCACCAGCGCCGCCCCGCCCCGCCGCCGCCATCTCCCGCCGCCTCTCGCCGCCGCCGCATTTCGTTCCGTGCCGCCGCCTTTGCCGCCCTCGGTGCCCGCCGCCCATGCGCCCGCCGCCTCCTCATGGCCACCTTCCCATGACCGCTCGGCCCCTCCGCCGCCTCCTCCGGCGAGCCGAAGCCGCCGCCGCCCTCGACCGATCCGGCCGGCCCGATCCGGCCTCGGGTCGCGTGCGCCCGTTGACTTCTCCCCCTCACTTTTTCTTCTAAGTCCTTAATCTCATGATATTTTGTGTCATTTTCAAAGTGGTATATCTTTGCATCTGTAGATCCATTTTGCGTGTATAATATGTCAAAATGTTCGCCTCGAAGAGTAGATCATTTCATCTCATTGCATCATTTTCATTTGAGCTCATCTTGATGCCCGAAATGCTGTTGGAAGAGTGCTATGTGATGTTAGTTTCTGTTTAAGTAACAGAACTTGCACTTTTGTTATTTTGCCATGATTAATGTGTGCACCCTATGAATTTGAGTCCTACATGTGTTTTGAAATATGCCATGCCATATTTCCAGGGGTGTATTCCATGTATTTTTGTGATCTATGTGGTGACTAGCACAAGCATGCAAAGTAGGTGTCCTGCTGTTACTGATTTCAGCCCTGTTTTAGCTGATTTTGATGCCATGTTAACTTGATGATACCGAGAGATCTATGCATATTTTGAGATACTTCATTAAGGATGTTTTGTAAAACATGTCTTGCTCTATCCATCCATGCCTTTACTTGCAATTATGGGATGCCATAGCTTGAGTCAATCGAGCTCTACTTTTGCTATCAAATGTTTCCTGGCAGATTGTTTACATGTTATTCAATTTTGCCAAGCTTGTTGTGGTTGATCCATTTATGCTTTGTTATTGTTCTTGCCATGTATGTCTTATATGCCATGTCTTCTTGATGTATGTATGCTTAGTTTATCATATAAGGCTCTGTAGTGAGTGCATTGAGCTTGTGAACATGCCTACTCGTTATCAGTTTTTGACATGTCATGTTGCTGAATCTGTTAACGAAACTTTCGATATTGACATGGGTGTTACTATATTTTATGATCCTTTTTGACTTATGGTCAGTAAGGGACTTTTGATCTATGCTTTGAGTAGATTCATGCCATGCAATGTTTTGCTATTTTAAGTTCCTGTAGCATGTAGTTTTGTTGCTCTGAACATTGCAACCTGATGCTGTTTTGCCATGTCAGCCTGATATTTTGTGCTCTTTTGCCATGCTTGGTTGAACCTGTTATGATGTGAACTAGCAGAGCTCAGTGCTCATCTTTTGTCGAGCATCTTGTGTAGATCACTGCCATGTGCTTTGTTGACAGGTTTGGGTGCAGTAGCTTATTTAATTGTTGCTTGCTAAGTGACATCATGCTGTTAATGGCAGATTTGCGCCATTCTTGTTTTGCTTGTCATTTCCAAACCGTGCATCCGATTCGGTGATCTTTATATCGATTTCAACGAAATCATCTCATCTTTCAGTGGCATACTTGGTTTGCCAAGTTGATGCCTGGTTCATCATTTGCCTTCGGGCGCATCGCATTGCATATCACGTCCGCATATCATGTCATGTTTTGCATCATGTTGATTGTGCATTGCACCGTGATTTATTGTGGTTCCTTTGTTTGTGTTGTTGCTTTGGGTAGAGCCGGAGGCGAGTGCGTGAGCGAGGAACCTGTTGAGAAACGCTTACGAGGATCAAGCTTTCGACAACTCGAGAACATTGCGAGCAAGATGACCATACCCTCGAAATCACTTCTATCTTTGCTATGCCAGTTGCTCGCTCTTTTTGCTATGCCTATGCTGCGATGCCTACCACTTTCTATATCATGCCACCCATATTGCCATGTCAGCCCCTAACCATCCTCTTCCTAGCAAACCGTTGATTGGCTATGTTACCGCTTTGCTCAGCCCTCTTATAGCATTGCTAGTTGCAGGTGAAGCTGAAGTTTGTTCCATGTTGGAACATGGAGATGGTGTTCCTCTTTGGAACATGTTTACTTGTTGGGGATATCACAATATATATCTGCTAATTAATACATCTATATACTTGGTAAAGGGTGGAAGGCTCGGCCTTATGCACAGTGTTTTGTTCCTCTTGCCACCTAGTTTCCGTCATACGGTGTTATGTTCCTTGATTTTGCGTTCCTTACGGTTGGGTGATTTATGGGACCCCTTGACAGTTCGCTTTGAATAAGACTCGTCCAGCAAGGCCCAACATTGGTTTTACCATTTGCCACCTAAGCCTTTTCCCGGGTTTCGCGAGCCAGGGTCATCTTTATTAACCCCGGGCCAATGCTCCTCGAGTGTTGGTCCAAACTAAACCACTTGCGGTGCCACCACGAGGCAACTTGGGGCATCTTCGGTTGCCGTCGTAGTGTTCATCCGGATGTGCCACGAGAATGAGATATGTGCAGCTCCTATCGGGTTTGTCGGCTGTCAGGCGGCTTTGCTGGTCTTGTTTTATTCTTTGTCGAAATGTCTTGTAGTCCGGGATTCGAGATTGATCGGGTCTTCCGGTAGAAGAATATCCTTTGTTGACCGTGAGAGCTTATAATGGGCTAAGTTGGGACACCCTGCGGTAATATCTTTGAAAGCCGTGCCCGCGGTTATGAGGCAGATGGGAATTTGTTAATGTCGGTTGTAGAAAACCGAAGTTGACCTCAATTAAAATACACATCAACGCGTGTGTAACCGTGATGGTCTCTTCTCGGAGTCCGGGAAGTGAACGATGTTGGAGTTATGTCGGCGTAAGTAGTTCAGGATCACTTCTTGATCGCTATTAGTTTCACGTCCGTGCCTTGCTCCTCTTCTCGCTCTCTTTTGCGATGTTAGCCACCATATATGCTAGTCGCTTGCTGCAGCTCCACTTTACTACCCTGTCCTTCCTATAAGCTTAAATAGTCTTGATCTCGCGGGTGTGAGATTGCTGAGTCCCGTGACTCACAGATACTTCAAACAGTTGCGAGTTCCGGCGATGCGGTCAGGTGACTCAGCCGAGCTCAAGTGGGAGTTCGACGAGGCGTGGTCGTTACTATGTGTCTTTTCCTGATGATCAGTAGTGGTGCCCAGTTGGGACGATTCGGGGATCTGTGTAGCATTTGGGGTATCTTCTTTTATTTTGGTTCCGTAGTCGGACCTTGAGTGTACTCTGAATGATGGATGTTTATTTATGTCTTGTGTGAAGTGGCATTGTAATCCAACTATGTATCTCTTTCCCTTATATTATTACATGGGTTGTGTGAAGATTACCTCACTTGCGACATTGCTTTCAATGCGGTTATGCCTCTAAGTCGTGCCTCGACACGTGGGAGATATAGCCGCATCGAGGCGATACAAGTTGGTAATCGAGACTTCCCGACTTAGGAGCCCCTACTTGATTGTTTCTTTGGCGTTGTTGAGTCTAGAATGGAAAATGTTTTGAGTCTTAGGATTATATATATCGAGAGTAGGATTCTTTTTACTCCCAGTCCTTAAAGCTCTGTGAGGTCTCTGGCGTAGAGTTTTGACTATTCTCTCCTCAAATTTCACTAAATTTTTTTAGGATCACGTGGGTATGTTGGAATCGTTCCGATGGTTTTGTGGCGAGAACATTGTTCTTGGTGCCTCGACATTTAGGGGTTGTGGCGGTGTCCGGGAGTTGAGCTACGAGGTGTTGTCGTCACAATTTTATCGTTGCGATTCGGAATACGAGTTTTACCGACATCGAAATCTCTTTTGTGCGATTGTTGGTGAGATAACCACGATAGCCCGATCTTGTGGCGAGTCTTGAGAATATTGCCATGACTTGTATAACGGATGTTTTGAAGGTCGAGGTACCACGATTTCGAGGATTTCTTGGTTATGTGTTGACGGATGGATACAATTGGATCTAGGTATTGTTAGTTTGGGTGATATATTTTGTGTCCCTATATCCCCAACACCAGATTGCATAACCAGAAAGTTTGGGAGTTTATAGGTGGGAATTCTAGTAGCTTACGGGATATTCTTTCCGGCGGATGTATGATTTGAGATTGGGGTTCAACGTCTAGTGGTCCGCCCATTCACGGTCGATTCTGATGGTGTGAGGCGTCTTAAAGAATCCTTGGCTATGCTGATTCGGGGCGTCTTGTTTGTCATTCGTGGCGTCCGCTATCGTCGTGTCGTGTGGGCCCCACCACGAACACTTTGGCGAAATCTCTATCATGTGTTTGTTCGGCTCATTCTAGAAGTCAATCTTTTGTTTTCAGTTGTGATATTGAATTGTTTCTAAGGCAGATGTTGTTTCCATATCTTTATCTAAGTGGCTTCTCACCTTAATGGGCGTGTGATGATTAACTTTTGGAATTCATTCGTTCATTCTTGTTCGAATATTTATTGTGAAGACTATATGTTGCAATTTCTATCCGTTGATTCTACTTATATTTTGTCTATCAAAGGACTAACGGATGTCACCCTCTTGAGGATGGCTCCGCCAACTCGTGCGAATCCGGATCGCAATGATGGGGATCGGTCAGACCCTCCACCTCCACCTCCACCTCCGCCTCCGGAGGCTGGCAAGCTATCATGGCAGCCACCAATGCCAATGCTCGAGATGATTTTGCAGCTCTTGCAAGAAGCGTACTCGAGGCAAGGCAATCAAGGAAATCAAGGTCAAGGCAACAATCAGCCGCACTTTGCTACTCTCGATCGGTTCCTCGCTAATCGGTCGAAGTCTTTCGGTTTTCGTGTCGAGGCCACGAGCGGCGGCGATTGGCTTGTGGACATCTGCAAGCACTTTGATTGTAGCAATGTCGGACACGAGGACTTTGTCAAGTTTGCATCGTTTCAACTCAAGGATCAAGCTGCTTTGAGTGGTACCAGCAATACAAAGATTCGAGAGGAGGTCGTGTCATTACAGGATGAGTTCGCCGTGATTTGAGCTCATCACATTCGAAAAGTGTTGTTGAGAGCAAGCGTGAGGAGTTCCGCAATCTCAAGCAGGGCAACATGTCGTCTATCAATACAATATCCAGTTCGAGCTTCGCTCGTTTTGCTAAGCAAGGCGTGCACGATGAAAGAGTATGATCTATCAATTCGAGAGGTGGTGCGAGAGAAGATCTGCAATTAGCTCTTGTGCTTTTGAGCGAGATAAGTATGATGATTTCTACAACATGGCCTTTGAAGCAAGAAGCTGCCCAGCTCAAATGTGAGGCTTCTAAGAAGAGAATCGGGGATGCAGTTCAGTCTTCTTCTTCCTCTCAAGTGGCAGCTAAGCAGCAGAAGTTTTACCTCCCTCATCCTCCGTTCCGTCGGCCTTATCGGCGAGAAGAACTCGGTGGCGTGGATCTTCCCACCCACCCAACCCAAGCTATCGAACAAGTCTAATTCTCAAGCTCCAAGGTCAAGTGCTCCTTACCACCGTCCGCTCTCGGGTGACTTGCAACAAATGTCGTGAAAGGTCACTATCGAACAAGTGCTTCAACGAGGCGCCTTCCGCCTCCTCCTCTGTGAAATCTTCCGGCAATGCGGTGGTCAAGCATAATCCAAAGTATGCCAAGGTCAATATGATGAATGCAGCTCAAGTAGAGAGATTCTTACGATGTGATAATGGGTAATCTCTCGATTAATGATATTCTGCAAAAGTCTTATTTGATCTTTGGTGCATCGCTTTCTTTCATTTCGAGACCTTTTGTTGCCAAGCATGAGTTTGTGACGGAAAAGATTCCTATTCCGTTGAAGATTGTGTCCCGGGTAAGCAAATGACATCTAATGTTTGCGTCCGGATGTTTCTATCAAGATGGGCGATTATAGATTTCTGTCTAAACCAGTTGTTCTCGGTGACTCGGATATTGATCTTATTCTCGGAATGGGTGGCTTTATCGGCACAAAGCTCGGCTTGATTGTGCTGCGGAAATTCAATTGACTCACTCATCTAATGATGTGATCATCTATGCGCTTCGTGATGAAACCATTGGTTGTTTTCTCTCAATGAGAAAGGCGAACTGAATGCTATCTCTCAATTCGATCGTTTGTGAGTACCAAGATGTCTTTCGGAAGAGCTTCGGGTATGCCTCCTCATCGGCCGATTGAGTTCGTTATCGATCTTGAGCACAGCCTTGAACCCGTTTGCAAGCGTCCATACAAGATTGGACTGATGAGCTGAAGGAATTGAAGAAGCAGCTCGATGAACAAGAGCGTCAGGTTTGATCGGACGAGTTCATCTCCTTGGGGTTGTGGTGTTCTTTTGTCGGAAGAAGGATGGCGCGGACCGACTTTCGTCGATTACCGTCCATTGAATAAGAAGGCGATCAAGAACAAGTATCCACTTCCCAACATCAATGAGCTTTTGAGCAACTCAAAGGTGCTACAGTGTTCTCAAGCTTGACCTTCGTATGGGTTATCATCAGTTAGCATTCGTGAACAAGATATTCCCAAGACAGCATTGAGAACAAGCTTTGGTTCTTATGAATATACTGTCATGTCTTTCGGCCTTGTCAATGCTCCTCCAACATTCTCTCGGATGATGAATTTCATCTTCAATCCCTACACCAACGAATTCGTCTTGGTCTATCTTGATGATATTTTGGTCTTCTCCAAGAATAAGAAGGATCATGCCAAACATTTGCGATTGGTGCTAGACAAGCTCAGAGAGTACCAATTCTATGCGAAGTTCTCCAAATGTGAATTTTGGCTTGATGAAGTGCTTTATCTTGGTCATATCATCTACGCCAAGGGCATCGCTGTTAATCCGAGAAGGTGTCGCAATTGTGAATTGGGAACCTCCTCGGAATGTCAAGCAGCTCCATGATTTTCTTGGTCTTGCAAGCTATTGCGAAGATTTGTTGAGAACTTCTCCAAGATTGCAAAGCCTCTTTCCAACCTCCTCGAAGCATGTGAAGTATATACGGTCTCACAGAGTGTGGCGTTGCTTTCAATACCCTCAAAGAGAAACTCGTCACAGCTCTGTCTTGACTCCTCTGATGAATCCAAGCCATTTGAAGTTTTACGTGATGCTTCTATTCAAGGTCTTGTTCTGTGTTAATGCAAGAAGAGAGTTGTGGCTTATACCTCTCTTGATTGAAGCCCAGCGAAAAGAACTACCCCCTCACGATCTTGAGTTGGCGGCGATTGTCCATGCATTGATAACGTGGAGACATCTCTTGTTGGGAAGGAAAGTGGACATTTTCACCGATCACAAGAGTCTCAAGTACATCTTCACTCAGCCCAACCTCAACCTCGAGGCGGACTCGATGGGTGAAATGATTCAAGAGTACAACCCAAGTATTGAATATACTCAAGGCAAAGCCAATGTCATTGCAGATGCTTTGAGCAGGAAAGCTTACTGCAGTCTAATCCTCAAGCCCTTTCAGCGGATCTCTGTGAAGCTTTGGCAAGCTGAATCTTCAAGTTGTTCCTCAAGGCTTTCTTGCCAACCTCATAGTCTCTCCTACTTTGGAAGATCAGATTCGTGAGGCTCAACTTGGATACCATGGTGAAAAAGGTGAAGCGTGGTATCGACAAGGGCATTTCCAAGTACAAGTGCTTCCCGTTGATGACAAAGACACTCTGTTCTTTGAGGACGGATTGTGGTTCCTAAGGGTGATATGAGAAAAGTCATTATGAGCGAGGCTCACAATTCGCTTCTATCCATTCATCTGGAAATGCGAAGATGTACCATGACCTCAAGCAGTCATATTGGTGGACTCGAATGAGCGCGAAATTGCTCAATTCGTGAATGAGTGTGATGTCTGCGGAAGAGTGAAAGCAGAACACCAAAGACCAGCTGGTCTCCTTCAACCTCTTGCTATTCTGAATGGAAGTTTGATCATATTGAAATGGACTTCGTGACTGGTTTTCCAAAGTCCAAGCGTGGAAATGATGCTATCTTCGTTGTCATTGACAAGCTTACTAAAGTGGCTCATTTTCTTCCTATTAAAGAATCCATCACAGCAGCTCGGTTGGCGAGCTATACACCTCGGGATTGTCTCCTTGCGGCATTCCACAAGTGATCTCTTGAGACCGTGGCAGCATCTTTACCTCCAAGTTTTGGGATTCTTTTGAAGGCCATAGGCACCAACATTCGTTTCAGCACTGCTTTCCATCCTCAAACAAGTGGCCAAGTTGGCGAGTTAATCAAATCCTTGAAGATATGCTCGGGGCTTGTGTCATTTCTTTCGGTATGAAGTGGGAAGATTGTCTTCCATATGCGAGTTCTCCTACAACAATAGCTTCCAAGCGAGTTGGGCAAGGCCCCATTGAAATTCTCTATGGCGAGAAAGTGCGTACTCCTCTCAATTAGTGCAGGGCAGGTGAGCGTAACTTCTTGGCAATGACTTGATCCGAAGCGGAAGAAATGTGCCAAGTCATTCGTGAGAATCTCAAAGCAGCATAATCGCGCGGAAAACTATTATGATGATAAGCACCGTGATGTGGCTTTTGAAATAGGAGACCATGTCTACCTCGCGTCTCTCAATGAAAGGCACTCGTAAACCCGGTATCAAAGGAAGCTTGCACCTAGATCGTGGGTCCTTTCAAGATCATTGGCAAAAGCGATCTAGCCTATCAACGAGCTTCCATCCAACTTTGCAAGCGTGCGATGTGTTTCACGTGTCACAACCGCAAGTGCTTCAAGACTCTGAGCACTATCAACGAAGAGATTGACCTTCAACAAGATCTCTCTTATCATGAGCACCCGTTGCTATTCTTGAAGAAAGCCGGCGCAAGACTGCAACAAGTCTATCAAATTCCTGAAAGTGAAGTGGTCACACCATTCCGACCGAGAAGCTACACAGGGGCGCGAGGATCACCTCCGTTCGAATATCCGGAGTTCTTTCGGTCCTAGATCTCGGGGCGAGATCCTCTTGTAGTGGTGGAGTGTTGTAACACCGGAGTAACTTTCCATATTTGTAACTCAACTCTTGCCATTTTCGGCATTGATATATGATATTCCCTTCGTGGTTGGTTTTTTCCTCTTTTGCATTTTGTTCATGTCATGCATTTTATATCATGTCATCATGTGCATCGCATTTGCATACGTGTTAGTCTCATGATTCGAGCATTTTTCCGTTGTCCGTTTTGCAATCGGCACTCCTATCTCCCCGGCGGTCCCTTTTACGTTTTTCCGTGTGCGGGTATTAAACCTTCTCAAAATGTACGAGGTTTGTCTAGTGGCCTTGGTATACCACCCGTGAACCACGGTCAAGTTTGGTCATTTGGAGCTCGTTTGGTACTCAGCAGTTAACACTCTATCATAAAGGCCTCTTTTAAGTTGCAGCCCAACACCCCTTCAAAACAGCCCAATAACCCATCTAAGTCACTTCCATGCTCTCCGTCGTTCGATCACGATCGTGTGGAAAACTACACCTCATTTGGACTCTCCTAGCTCCTCTATGCCTATTTAAGCACCTCCCGAAAATCCGGATCAATTCCACCCGAAACCCTAATTTTCCTCCTCGCGCGCCGCGGACACGTCCGGCGAGCAGACGCGTCCGCCCGCCGCCGCCCGTAAGCAGGAGCCGCGTACGTGGCCGCCGCCACCGCCTCGCCTTGCCCGCCCTTGAACCCATCAGCAGGCCAGCGCGCCCGCCGCCCGCCGGGCGAGGCCCAGCGCCTCCGCCCAGCGCCCGGCCGCCGCCGCCCGCCGCGCCGCCCGCCGCCGCCGCCGCTTGCGCCGCGCCTCTCTGCCGCCGCTTCGTTCCGCCGGCAGCGCCCGCCGCTCCGTCGCCGCCCTGCGCCGCGCGCCCGCCGCCTCCGCCGGCCACCTTCCCATGGCCGCTCGGCCCCTCCGCCGCCTCCTCCCGTGAGCAGCCGCCGCCGCTCTCGCCCGATCCGGCCTGGGGTCGCGTGCGCCCGTTGACTTCTCCCCCTCACTTTTTCTTCTAAGTCCTTAATCTCATGATATTTTGTGTCATTTTCAAAGTGGTATATCTTTGCATATGTAGATCCATTTTGCGCGTATAATATGTCAAAATGTTCGCCTCGAAGAGTAGATCATTTCATCTCATTGCATCATTTTCATTTGAGCTCATCGTGATGCCCGAAATGCTGTTGGAAGAGTGCTATGTGATGTTAGTTTCTGTTTCGTAACAGAACTTGCACTTTTGTTATTTTTGCCATGATTAATGTGTGCACCCTATGAATTTGATTCCTACATGTGTTTTGAAATATGCCATGCCATCTTTCCAGGGGTGTATGCCATGTATTTTTGTGATCTATGTGGTAACTAGCACAAGCATGCAAAGTAGGTGTCCTGCTGTTACTGATTTCAGCCCTGTTTTAGCTGATTTTGATGCCATGTTAACTTGATGATACCGAGAGATCTATGCATATTTTGAGATACTTCAGTAAGGATGTTTTGTAAAACATGTCTTGCTCTATCCATCCATGCCTTTGCTTGCAATTATGGGATGCCATAGCTTGAGTCAATCGAGCTCTACTTTTGCTATCAAATGTTTCCTGGCAGATTGTTTACATGTTATTCAATTTTGCCAAGCTTGTTGTGGTTGATCCATTTATGCTTTGTTATTGTTCTTGCCATGTATGTCTTATATGCCATGTCTTCTTAATGTACGTATGCTTAGTTTATCATATAAGGCTCTGTAGTGAGTGCATTGAGCTTGTGAACATGCCTACTCGTTATCAGTTTTTGACATGTCATGTTGCTGAATCTGTTAACGAAACTTTCGATATTGACATGGGTGTTACTATATTTTATGATCCTTTTTGACTTATGGTCAGTAAGGGACTTTTGATCTATTCTTTGAGTAGATTCATGCCATGCAATGTTTTGCTATTTTAAGTTCCTGTAGCATGTAGTTTTGTTGCTCTGAACATTGCAACCTGATGCTGTTTTGCCATGTCCAGCCTGATATTTTGTGCTCTTTTGCCATGCTTGTTTGAACCTGTTATGATGTGAACTAGCCAGAGCTCAGTGCTCATCTTTTGTCGAGCATCTTGTGTAGATCACTGCCATGTGCTTTGTTGACAGGTTTGGGTGCAGTAGCTTATTTAATTGTTGCTTGCTAAGTGGCATCATGCTGTTAATGGCAGATTTGCGCCATTCTTGTTTTGCTTGTCATTTCCAAACCGTGCATCAATTCGGTGATCTTTATATCGATTTCAACGAAATCATCTCATCTTTCAGTGGCATACTTGGTTTGCCAAGTTGATGCCTGGTTCATCATTTGCCTTCGGGGCGCATCGCATTGCATATCACGTCCGCATATCATGTCATGTTTTGCATCATGTTGATTGTGCATTGCACCGTGATTTATTATGGTTCCTTTGTTTGTGTTGTTGCTTTGGGTAGAGCGGGAGATGAGTGCGTGAGCGAGGAACCTGTTGAGAAGCGCTTACGAGGATCAAGCTTTCGACAACTCTGAGAACATTGCGAGCAAGATGACCATACCCTCGAAATCACTTCTATCTTTGCTATGTCGGTTGCTCGCTCTTTTGCTATGCCTATGCTGCGATGCCTACCACTTGCTATATCATGCCACCCATATTGCCATGTCAGCCCTAACCATCCTCTTCCTAGCAAACCGTTGATTGGCTATGTTACGCTTTGCTCAGCCCTCTTATAGCGTTGTTAGTTGCGGTGAAGCTGAAGTTTGTTCCATGTTGGAACATGGAGATGGTGTTCCTCTTTGGAACATGTTTACTTGTTGGGGATATCACAATATATATCTGCTAATTAATACATCTATATACTTGGTAAAGGGTGGAAGGCTCGGCCTTATGCACAGTGTTTTGTTCCTCTTGCCACCTAGTTTCCGTCATACGGTGTTATGTTCCTTGATTTTGCGTTCCTTACGGTTGGGTGATTTATGGGACCCCTTGACAGTTCGCTTTGAATAAGACTCGTCCAGCAAGGCCCAACATTGGTTTTACCATTTGCCACCTAAGCCTTTTCCCCGGGTTTCGCGAGCAGGGTCATCTTTATTAACCCCGGGCCAATGCTCCTCTGAGTGTTGGTCCAAACTAAACCACTTGCGGTGCCACCACAGAGGCAACTTGGGGCATCTTGGTTGCCGTCGTAGTGTTCATCCGGATGTGCCGAGAGCGAGATATGTGCAGCTCCTATCGGGTTTGTCGGCTGTCAGGTGGCTTCTGGTCTTGTTTTATTCTTTGTCGAAATGTCTTGTAGTCCGGGATTCGAGATTGATCGGGTCTTCGGTAGAAGAATATCCTTCGTTGACCGTGAGTGCTTATAATGGGCTAAGTTGGGACACCCTGCAGGGTAATATCTTTGAAAGCCGTGCCGCGGTTATGAGGCAGATGGGAATTTGTTAATGTCGGTTGTAGAAAACCGAAGTTGACCTGAATTAAATACACATCAACGGCGTGTGTAACCGTGATGGTCTCTTCTCGTGAGTCCGGGAAGTGAACACGTGTTGGAGTTATGTCGGCGTAAGTAGTTCAGGATCACTTCTTGATCGCTATTAGTTTCACGTCCGTGCCTTGCTCCTCTTCTCGCTCTCTTTTGCGATGTTAGCCACCATATATGCTAGTAAACTTCTGCAGCTCCACTTTACTACCCTGTCCTTCCTATAAGCTTAAATAGTCTTGATCTCGCGGGTGTGAGATTGCTGAGTCCCGTGACTCACAGATACTTCAAACAGTTGCGAGTTCCGGCGATGCGGTCAGGTGACTCAGCCGAGCTCAAGTGGGAGTTCGACGAGGCGTGGTCGTTACTATGTGTCTTTCACGATGATCGATAGTGGTGCCCAGTTGGGACGATTCGAGGATCTGTGTAGCATTTGGGGTATCTTCTTTTATTTTGGTTCCGTAGTCGGACCTTGAGTGTACTCTGAATGATGGATGTTTATTTATGTCTTGTGTGAAGTGGCATTTGTAAGCCAACTATGTATCTCTTTCCTTATATTATTACATGGGTTGTGTGAAGATTACCTCACTTGCGACATTGCTTTCAATGCGGTTATGCCTCTAAGTCGTGCCTCGACCGTGGGAGATATAGCCGCATCGAGGGCGATACACCGACTAAGCACACATGCTTGTGTGGCGAAATCCCTCCGCCCACTATTTGGGACACACAGGATTACCTTCCTACCCTCGACCATGATGGGTCCGAAATTTAAGAGGGGGCAAAGTTTGTACTTTCCCCAAATTTCAAACAAGCGCGTCCCATCTTCATTCAAAAAGCCAAAAAAAAGCGCGTCCCAGACCAAAACATGGTTCCCCCACCCGTCGATTCCCCATTAAGTACTCCGTGGGCGCCAAAACTACCTCTCCACCAGCCCTTGAAACCCGGCGTCCTCCGTCGCCACCCATCCACCCATCAACGCCGCCCACCTCCATCACGCGGAGCCGATACCCGACATCGTCGTCCACATAACCTCAACGCAACACCCTCCATGGCTAGTAGTTGAAGCCGAGGCCGAGCCGTCCATACCGAGCAGTTCAACCACGCCGTCCTGCGCCTCACCGCTGCCGCTCCAACCGCCACCCTCCACCGCACGGAGCTGTTCCTGCTCGCCGTCCTTTGCCGCCTCGGATCTGCTTCCCCTCCGCCGACATACGTACCACGGCAACACAATCAACAATTTGGCCATGGGTTCGTCAAGCCTGCACCCTCGAACATCGGTTTCCCGGTAAAAATAAGAAGATCGTCGCGACATGTGGGTGACCACACGGCAACGAAGAAGGTACTCCTCTTCCCTTATTCATGCAAATCTTCGTCTCTGCTTGCAGTATTCATCCCAGAAGACACTAGTTGACCGCTTCTTCTTGATACTAGATGTTCCTAGTAACTTCGCGATGCACAAGGTTTCTCCTCATATACTATTTCACCTTAGCTAGAGGTACATCGCCCCACAATTTCAATTTCTGGCGAGTTGATTCCCAATTAGCGGAAGCATTCCCGGCGTAATAGGCGCTAGTACAACTATTACGCCCGGTGAAGCAGCGCCTTGGTGTTTATCTTAAGGCGTCTGCGGCCTAGAGCTATTGGCGCCCGATCTGGAGGTCGGCGGGATTAAAGGATGGCTTGGGCGCTGCCAAGCTGCAGGTGAGGTGTGAGGTCGATGGGAGGGCGAGGCGGCGGAGGCACTGGTCTGGGCAGTGGTCGTGGCGGTTCAAGAAAGATCGTCTTGATGGTGGCGGGAGGTGAGCGAAGGCCATCTGCCCGTTCCTTATAGATCGGACGGTTCATTAAAAAATCGGTAGCCTATTTATTTTCAGATCATTGTTATCTTAGATATGACCACATGTGGTGGTGTCTTTGGAGGAGTACACTGCATTTCTGTGCTCATATATTACAAAATCATCTGAGTAGAATCTAATTTTGTTTGCCATGCAATGTTGTAGAGCTATCATATGTCTCTGTCATTATTTTTCAGCCACCTGCTATCTGCTACTTTTACGATTGCACTAGTCTGCACACACTTCATCCATACTCTCACTATTGTGTTTTTATGCAAGGGTATTTGAGTGCGCGAAGGGAAGAAAAAAAGAAAAGAGACAAGTCGTGCCAGCTTTCTCGCAGCTAAGCGCGACCGTTATCGCTTTAAAGGGTGTAGTGTCGGAGATGGAGGCGGTAGCGTTGCTCTGGAGTTGATGACCTGCTCGCAATGAACCACCATCCCAGGTGCTTGCTTTAACTTCGCGGTGTCATATGTGGTTGCATGTTCCATATGGTGTCTAGCTTGTATTTGAAAGGCCGAAGTCGGTCTTTATTAAGATAAGGAAAGATATTTTTTACATGAACCACCATCCTGTGAGCACCAGAAGACAAATAGCTAGTCAGGGCACTAGCCGAGCCAGTGACAAGCCCAGCAAAGACAGGTATCACCTGGAAGCCAACTAAAAAGCCGCGATGGTGGCGAAGCAGCCCTCCTCCCACCAGGCTCTCAGGTCCTAGATGATCATGTTCACCACTCCAGCCGGATGTCTAGCTTGTATTGCTTCCAATTTGGTTAAATTGCATCTGCTTAGCTTACACATTATACCTTTGAATATGACATGCCTTTACATTTTTTGGTACATACTAGTACATCGTGTATTAACCATGTTCTTACATCAAACTAATGTTCTTGTGTATCCCTCATCAATCACTTATGATGAGGCGAGGCAGGCAAGGGACTACTCCTCATTTAAAGAATGCAGCGTCGGCCTCCGACATGATTCTCAACAAGCAGAAATGCTAGATGAAGATAGTGAGCGTAGCTCTGTAGTTGATTACAGCATTTCCCCTACACTAGCATCGCATGTGCTTGCTCTAACTTGGCAGCATGATATGTGGTTGCATGTTGCATATGGTGTCTAGATTGTAATTCTTCCAATCTGGTTAAACTGTATGTGCTAGTCTGCTTAGCTTATACTCCTGTAAATGTGACATTATACCTGTTAACGTGACATGCCTTCCTGTATTTAGTACATAGTACATCTGTCTATTAAGCATGTCCTTACATAAAAATATTGTTTTTGTATCCGCATCAATCAATATGATGAGACACCTTTAGTATATGCGGTGCGATATTAGTTGCATCTTTCATATGATTTATAGCATCGCTGCTTCTAATTTGTTGAAATTCCATTTATGATGGGGCGCTTTTAACATTGGCGAGTCATATTGGTTGCATCTTTCATGTGGTGTCGAGCTTGCATTGCTTCTTACTTGCTGGAATGGTTTACCTTAGTTTACACAAACAGTTGTGAACATGCCATGTCGTCATTTTTTCGTACATATTCCATCCTGGTATCATGTGTTTGCCTTACATCAAAGTAGTGATTGTCGGTATCATGCATGAATGAGTTACGAAGAGAATTTTATTGGTTTTTCTTGTCGGTTTTACTTGACAATTCAAAATCAATAAAGCGGAAGGAAGGTAGCAAGGCAGCGGATAAAGGTGCTCCTTCAAGCGGAGGGCCTCTACAATTTCTACTCCTCCACACCCCAAGATGATTTCCAAGACAACACATGCATAGACACTCAACAAAGCTATGTTTATGATGAGCACGTCTCCCCTAGTGCAGCATCACTTTGGTGCTCCCTCTAACTTGGCACTGTTATATGTGGTTGCATGTTATGTGTGATGTCTAGCTTGTATTGCTTCTAATTTTGTTGAATTCCATCTGCTTACTTTACACATTATACTTGAATAAGACACATGTTCTGTTTCTAGAACATACAATAGCTGTCTATCACACCATGTTCTTACATCAAATTACTACTGTTGTGTAACTGCAACAATCACTTATCATAAGACACGTTTGACTTGAGTGTGATATAGGTTACATCTCACATTCTTTTCTAGCTTGTACTACTAATTTGTTGAAATAACACTTATGGCAGAGACAGTTCTAACTTGGTAGAGTGATATTAGTTGCATCTTTCATATGGTGTCTTGCTTTCATTGCTTCTAATTTGTTGAAATGCCTTCCCTTAGTTTACATCATAAGCTGTGAATATGCAATCTGTGAATATGCAATGGCACTAATGACAAGAGACCTCTAACATGGTAGTGTGATGTTGTTTGCATCTTGCATATGATTTATTTCTTGTATTGCTTCACATTTGTTTAAGCGCCATTTATCTTTGAGACAACATTAACTTGGCGGAGCGATATTTGTAGCATCTTTCATATGGTGTCTACCTTCCATTGCATTGCTTCTAATTTGGTGAAATGTCTTCTTCTTAGTTTACATCATAGTTCTGGTTATCTCTTCCGTCCTATTTTTCATACATATTACATCCTCCTATCATGTGGTTGTCTAATATCAAAGTTCAGTTAAATGCGCATCACGCATCAATTTGTTACGAAGAACTAAATTGTTATTCATTTTCTTGTCGACTTGACTTAACATAGCGAGAGAAAGAGGAACAAACACAGAATGGCGAGGGAATGAGAAGCGGATGAATCCTGCAGATTCTGCCGTCTTGATGGTGCAATAGAAGGTGAAAGTCCAGCGGAAAATTCTACAAACACGGCATCCCATGCTACACGAGCTGAAAAGAAACAAATAGCTGCCACCAAACAAGCGAGAAAACCCTAGTTCTTGCAACACCTACCACAGTACTACGGTTGCACGACATACTCGTCGTCAATGAAGCTAGCGACACGTTCCCAAGCTCCTTGCCACGACACTACTTCCCAAGCATTCTTGACACAAGGCGAGTTGGCAATATCAGATGAACCTTGTGAGATTCAACGACAAGAAGGTAGTTCTCTGGAGTCAAATTCTGATTGCATGCTTCTTTATATGTAGTCTCATAGTTTGATGTACACTAACGGTTCCTATGTTCGTTATTGGACTAGCACCTAGGCGCAGAGGAAACAAACATCGGGGATAATGCTCGATGGTTAACTAAATCTAGAGGAGGAAGAATGAAGATCCGTTTTGAGGCATGTTTAAAAAGGCCACGTGATGCTCTGAGTCATCAAGTTAATATCGGAGGCAGCGGTTGCCGTTAGGTGTCATGTCGTATCCTCCCAACATGGATTGATGCAGGAATGACAAAAGCGAAACCAGTTCAGCACCTTCCTCGACCATTTATACGTAAGTATGGTTCGTATGGAAACTAGTAATATCGTCTTGCTCTGTCCCATACTTTCTAGGTTCTTGATAATGAGACTCCCATAATTTTCAACAGATGAGGTTCAAGTTGGATAGCCAAGATGATGCAACGAGACAAGCTTGCACCCATGTTTTCAAGTCTGCTCTGCGATAGTATCGGTATATCTTGAGAAAACTCACTTTGAAGGCAAGGCTAACGGTGAACTTTCCCAAACATCTCGATGGAAAATATATCGGATGAAAGGCTGGAGGGCCTTGTTAAACACTGGTGCGATCCGAAGTATCGGTACATTATATATGTGATCAAATCACATGTTGAAGTCCTATTGGCGCATGTACAACACAAATCTATCTTCTTGTAGGTGAAATGTTCAAGAACAAAGGCCAACCGTCGAAAGTGAAATTCCAACAGATAGCGGGATCTCGTAGCTATATTGCTGCTTGCGAGGCTCTTGTAATTAGCTGTTGTTTCACTCTTTCGCTGTACCATATTATCAGATCTATATTGACTTGTTGAAATGCGGAGGAAAGTCCATAAGGACCAAAAAGTACTGAACCAAATCTGTGAAATCTTCAAGGACTGTCACACCAGCAAGAAGAAGGGTGTCGGTGTCAAAACCGGCGGATCTCGGGTAGGGGGTCCCGAACTGTGCGTCTAGGCGGATAGTAACAGGAGACAAGGGACATGACGTTTTTACCCAGGTTCAGGCCCTCTCGAGGGAGGTAATACCCTACTCCTGCTTGATTAATATTGATGATATGGGTAGTACAAGAGTAGATCTACCACGAGATTAGAGAGGCTAAACCCTAGAAGCTAGCCTATGGTATGATTGTTGTTACATCCTACGGACTAAAACCCTTGGTTTATATAGACACGAATAGGGTTAGGGTTACGAGTTGGTTACAATGGTAGGAGATCTACATATCCGTATCGCTAAGCTTGCCTTCACGCCAAGGAAAGTCCCATCCGGACACGGGGCGAAGTCTTTAATCTTGTATCTTCATAGTCTAGGAGTCCGGCCAAAGATGATAGTTGGCTATCCGGACACCCCTAGTCCAGGACTCCTCGGTAGCCCATGAACCAGGCTTCAATGGCGGCGAGTCCGGCGCATATTGTCTTGACATTGCAAGGCGGGTTCCTCCTCGAATACTTCATAGAAGGTTTTGAACACCGGATAGTGTCGGCTCGCAAAACAAGTTCCACATACCGTAGAGAGAATAACTTTTTGCACAGATCTGCTGGCGTATTCAGCGGCGTGACATCACACCACAGCCAGGCCTTTATCTGAATCGTTTTACTATTCCACCTCGGTCGTTTAGCGGCGGTTTCCTTAGCACGTCTTATCAAAGCGTGGATCGTGCCCCTTATTCAGGATTCTCATCAATACGGATGTGGGTAACCCAACGCGCCATTGATTGCGGCGCTTGGGAGATAGCGAGTTTTATCAAGCTGGTGGGGGCGCATAACCGTCCGTCCATATAAGGGATAAGGATCCACCCTTTTCACCTCGCCTTCCTCCTCCTTGCTCATCCATTTCCGCGCACTCTGAGCTCCATCGCCCAAATCCGCACATCCTTCCTCAACCGTCTCCGGCCATGTCGGGGCGGGAGGCGGTGGATGGTCTCCTCCGTCACGGAGGCCAAGTAAAAAAAGCTGCGAAGGCGGATACTTGTCAAGCGACATTGCACATCGGCTGCCCGACAAAGGCAGCTCATCACCAGGCCCCATGAGAGGTGGTGTTCCTCCCCACTTCCCAGCGGACTAGGGTTTCCACTTCACCCATTTGTCCAGGGGCTCATGTTCTACTCGGCCTAGATTTCCACGATCGGCCCAATTTCATCCTCAACATCTCGGCGTTTATCGTGGTGTGTGAAACCTTCCTCTTCATCTAGCCCCACTTGACATGGCTGAAGACCTTCAATGTCGGGCTGAAGGTAGTGGGCGGCCAAGTAGTCTTGGGCGCCATGGTTGGCAAGATGGCCAAAGTCCTATGGCTCGAGGGCTCCTTTGTGGAACCGTAAAGGGGTAACAATCGGGGTGGTTCTACATCACCGAGCATACGACTCTCAATGGCGGCCCCAATTCGATATGGCTTCCCCCCACGGCTCACGTCATGGAAAGAGCGGGCGGACATGGGGGATTCGGATGAGCTATCCGGACTCCAAACCTGCGTCCGAAGCTTTGGTGGACAAGAATCTCGGGCTTGTCAAGCGTAATCAGGTGAGGCTCATCGCGGATTCTCCCATGCCAACAACGGGCCTTCAAATTGTGGGTGTTCGGTCCGGCACAACACCCAACTCTGAAAAGGCTCTTGACACTCGTGCGAAGATGCACGGAAGAGTCTTGTTCAAGGCGCGAGGCTCCCACATCCACTATCGAAGATCGCGGATTCAGCTCATGCGTCAAGCCAGCGAGGTAAGTTATTTACCCTTTATGGGACTCTTTTTCATAGTTTGACTCTATGCAGGATCTAAAACTCCCTAACCTTTGACAGGAATGGCTGGTGAAATCGAGCAGATTAAGCTGTCGAGCCCCTTTGCCAGAAGACCCAGCGGACGCCCGATTGGCGGGGCTGCTGGTTCCGGCACCTCATGTGGTGCGGAGAAGAAAACCAGAAGGAGGCCACGGGAACTCGAAGGAGCTCCGGCGCCGAGGCTGTCGGACTCATCGCCCGACAACCACGAGGCGGAATCCTCCTCGAGGAAGAGGAGGAGGAAAAAGCCTCTCCCAGTGAGAGAGAGAAGAAAGGAAGGCCCCAGCTGGGGAGGCGGAGGATCGTGAAGGAAGGACCCTTCCTCCGGACTTCTCCGCCAGCGCCGACAATGACGAGGAGTGGCCAACAAGGACCAAGCCTCTGGCGAGATCGTAAGTGTCTGGATACCCAAGTTTTTTCATTGCATAGTGTTCTCTAATGCGAACAATCATGCAGCCTGCCCAGGGCAGGCTCGCCACTTCGTCGGCGGGTCCCTGGTCGTCGGAAGTGGAAGTACTTCACTTCGACCGCCTCCTCACCTCATCTTTGGCGGCCTTGAGTTGGGGCCCCAAGGGGGCCTGGTCAAGGAGGTGGCGCGCGGGAGGCGCGCAAGGCAGCCTCCAGATTCGAGCACGAGGCGAGACCCCGGGGCTCTAAGCCCGACCCTTGTCCGAACTCCATCCGGAACCTTCAAGCGGTTCGAAGTCAAGCAAGCGGCCCCTTCGTAGGAAGAATGTCGCGGTGTCCTCCATCAACGGAGGCACGGATGGCTTCTTGGGCGCTTAACAGGCGCCTCCATCGAAGAACACCGCCTTTGTTATGAGTGTGGTGATCCGGAAAGTTCGATCCGCCAAGGCGGGCTGGTGGCTTATGCCAGCCTTCTAACGGGCTTTGAGGTAAGTTTAGAATATGTAAAAATATTACGCATAGGCGGTAGCCCACGATGCTTAGTTTGGTGTTAGGAAAGAAAAGCGGACTAAGGATCTAAAAAGATATCTGAGAGTCTAACATAAGTATGTCAATATGGGAATCAGAGCTCTTGCTGCTGACCTCTGCCTTGCTTGCTGCGGAGGTCAATGCATTGAGCGAGCCTCGGCGGTCCGAGAACCAGCTCGGCCTTGCCAAAGCAGCTCGAGGACATAGAAGGTAAATAATACCTTAGTAAAGAAATACCTTATAGAAAGGATTCGGTTGCAAAAATGGCGGGAATAACGTGGGTATTGTAGGGGCCCACGAGCAGGTGGCGACCACGAAGAAGCGGTGTCATGGCCGGCTCAAAGCGACCGCGGGCGTGCCAGCGAGAGAAGCGGGAGGAGGCGGGTGGCGGAGGTGAGGCAAGAGCTCCAGGCTCTCGTGGAAAAATCGAGAGTTTGGGCGTGACTCGAGACTCGAGAGTCGAGGCTCGCCTAGGCTCTTGAGAGTGCCAAAGCCGCTAAGGCGAAGCCCGAAAGCCCTCAAGAAATTAATTCATTAAAGAAGATAGCGGCGGGTAAGGCATTCTTTATGCAAAGCAAGCATGTGAAAGTGAATTACCTATTACTTACCGGTTCGGAGCTCTCCGGGAGCATTCGCGAGATCTGCCCGTGGTGTATGCGATCTTGCGCGTTCTACCGCGCCAAGGAGGGAGCTCAGCGGAGAAGGTGTTCTGGTCTCGGTATGCTAAGGCGGACATCCGGTGCCCCTAAGCGACCAGCTGAAGCAGCTGGTTGAGCTCCACAAGGTCGCCGAACAGGCCATGAAGGGCCTTATAGTTAATTTGTGACCATTGGAAGCCATGCACAGGAGCTACTTTGGGCTAGTCTGGTGGCTGGTGGGCGCTTGTCCATGGATTGAAGTCATCAAGCGCTCGTCTGCATTGAAGGTGCCCGTCGGGCCCTTGCCCGTGCTAAAGTGCCTGGGGCAAGCTGGATCTTGGAGAAGCTTGTGATGGGCCAGACCCACGAAGGGCAAGGAGCATCATGCGCTCGAAATGTACTATGAGGCGTCTGAAGGGTGCCGCCGTATAAGCGGAGAGTGCTCCAAGGATGTAATTTTTGAATAGACTCGCATTTGTTATCATGTCGCTGAAAACTTGTTCATATCGCTAAGCAACACTTGTTAATTTAAAATATTACCTTACATGCGGCCGTTTATCAAATTTGAGAGATGGCAAGTCGTTGGCTTCAGCCCCCATGCGACGAGTCTTTGGGGTGTTGGGATAAACTTGGCGCTCTTGTTCCCATTCTTGGGTCCGTCGAGGCGCTCAGCATAGCGAACAAGGCAACCAGACTTATAATGCTTGAACACTCTCACTTAGCCATAGAATTCTATAATTTTAAATTTGGTGAAGCCCCTAGTATTCGGAAGACCGAGTTGAGGCGCTATCACGCCTTGGCGGACAATGCCGGCTCCTCGCTCTAAGCGGCATAAGTCTTTAGGGACCGAAAAACCTCTCGAACAGCGACCGGCTCTCGCCCTATCATGGCGCTCAGTTTTAGCTTTCTCCTTTGAGCTGCTCAACCCAGCTCAACTAGGGCACAATCGCGGTGGTTCTCCCGGCGCTACCTTAGCCGATATAGCGGGCGTAAGGTACCAAAACATGGGGCAGGAAAACCCACCTATTGACCCAAGACATGATTGAACCGATGCATATAATGCTATAAGTTGAGGTGCCGCACTTGTGAAAGTGTTGGACTTATCACACCATACTTTTGGGGTACTTACGCCCTGGTGTATTAGCCGTACCAAAGTGTCTGGTGCAACATGTCATGAAATGAACACATATATAGGTAAAGAAAGGAGTGCAATAATAGGCAAAAGCTATGTATTGTTTATTCAAAAAGGCGCAATAAAAGCGAGCGATACAAATAGTCACGATAAGCAAGGGATGGGACTATTTAACATGTCCCCTCGAGGGGTAAGCTGCGGGATGGTACATAAAATAGGTATAATGATCGTAGTAGAGACCACTGGACACTCGGCGTAGCTTCTTTGCTTCCTGGCTGTTGCATCGTGAGTTGGTAGCGAATGCGGACGGGGCTTACGGAAGCGAGTCCTGAAAGTAAAAGTAAGAAAAAGAAAAAGGAATGACACAAATGGGAGCCCTAGTGCGGTCTAGCCGCGTGCAGGCGTGCCGTGGTCGTGGCCCTCCCTTAGGCCCATGATGTCTCGGGCGTAGTTATGTCAGCGTAATCTTGGCTTTGCAGTTTCGCGAGGGCTAGGGTTGGGGCGGATTGCTCTCGGTGCTTTCGGATCGTGCGAGGCGGTCTTGTTGTAGGTTACTCGGGGCGGCAGCGGTGTCCGATTGTTTATTGGTCATTGGAGAATTGCCTTAGAGGTTGTTACGCATACGCAAGGCGGCGTATGCTCCTCCGTTCGAGAGAGAGTTCGGTGTTTCCATTGGCCGTGATTATGCCTCGAGGCGTGGCATCTTGAGCTTGAGGTATCGTGGTGCGGCACCACATTGAATTTTGCGAATGATGTTCGTCCGGCGGTGTGTGATAGCGCTGCGGAGCGGGACTATGTCGAAGATTAACTCTTAACGCCGGAAGTTATCCGAGGATCGAAGACCACTTGAGTGTGGCGAGCTGTACTATTGGCCTCTACACCTGGTATGGCGCCTTTAAAGGTCGTCTTTGTGGGTTTAATCCTTGAGGGTCTATACCCATTTTGCGCGCGATATCTGATAAAGCGAGTTCGAGCTGCTACCGCCGTCCATCAGGACTCTGGTGAGGTGAAATCCGTCGATGATTGGGTCAGAACCAATGCGGCGAATCCGCCGTGAAGGTTGCTAGTGGGGTGGTCCCTTGATCAAAGGTGATCGGGCGGGAGGACCATGGGTTGAACTTGAGGCGGTGGCTCCATCGCGTATCGTCCCTTAGGCGCGCTTCCGCTCCCTTTTGGGTATGTGGGTTGCGTATATCATATTCACCATCCGCACTTGTGTGGGAAAGCCCTTCATCCTCTATTGTTCGTGGCGGGGCTCTTCCTCGTCATCGCTATACAGCCCCTTGTCGTTGTTTTGGCGATTAGCTTGCCTTGCTTGAACACCCAACAATCCTATCGGTGTGGTTGGCTGGTTTTTGGGGTGCCATGTATCGCTGGCGATCGAGTATTCGGTCCAAGTTGGATGGGCCTGGTATTTCTTTTGAATGGCTTCTTCCGCTGACGGGTTTAGAGCCTCTGAATCCGGCATTCTTGCCGTATCTTCAGCATTATCACCGTTAATCGGCGTTTATGCTTGTTGCGGCGCGACCTGCCATTGCTGTCCTTGGTATCCGAACTACCGGGGTGTTTGGCCAAGTTGTTGCTTGAGCTAGCCAGCTGTCCTCTCCAGCATAAAGCGGGTCATGAGTGTAGTGAGGGCTGCCATGGATTTGGCTTTTCCTGTCCTAGGTGCGGGCTAGCCACTCGTCGCGGATGTTGTGTTTGAAGGCTGCTAAGCGCCTCTGCATCCGGACGGTCGGCGATCTGTGGCGACCCGACCGAATGGATCAAGTCTACGTGCTCGGTGTCATCCTGGATCGATAATCTTGACACCACCACAGTGCCGAAGGATTTATAATGAGTAGCAATCACACACTTATTACATCGTTTGTCGAGAAGGACTTATTACAATAAATATGGCTTAAGGCCATCTAATAGCGTTAACAGCGGAAGACTTGGAAGATAAGTGAGTCCATCAACTCCGGTAACATCCTTGAGTATAGAACCACGACCTAAAAGCACCTTACTGCGTAAATGCGAAAAGTCGCAACATGAAAAGTTGCAGCCAGCAGGTTGACACATGGAATATCTTGGCAATGTAACACATAGAGAATAATGAATGATAAGCACTGTACTACATGCATATGTGGCTGGTGGAAAAGCTCTCTGATTCTGAGTTTTGCATAAAGCCAGTTTTTTCCTCTGCAAAGGAATAAATTTGTTTAACTATCATGGTGGTTGTTAAACATTGAGAATGGTTGACAGCATCCTCAATCCCAATTAAAGGTACTCATTAAAAACCCAACAATATTAATTAGAGTAACATGTTGAGATTCACATGATATTCAAGTACTAGATACTCAAGATGTCCATAACAGGGGACACGGCTAATCATGATTAGTTTGTACACTCTGCGAGAGGTTTCGCACTTTTCCCCACAAGACTCGATCGCCTCCGTTTGGTTTCTCGCACTACATGGTGTTTGAGAGCGGATGGCCGAGACATAGACTTTCGAAGCATTTGCACCTTACGATGGGTAGACCGTACCACCTACAACCCCTACATCAGCTAGTCTACCCTTTGTAAGAGTTCACACGACTTAATCAACTATGCGAGCCCATAATGGCTTGTGGCTGCTACGGAAGTTACTAGCATGAATAATCTTATGATCCCTTTGAGCACAGGTGGCGGTCCGAAGAAAAGCAGGCAAGTCTGATAGAAACCAGGTGCCTCAATCCACCCGGATGTGTGTTTAAGTTGCCACCTTAGATAAACCATTAATAACAATCTCACATCATCATGGAATTCACTCACCCAATCCACGTCTACTAGCATAGCATAGCATAATAAGCGAACGTAGAAGTAACTCCCAAGGTCTCATAAGTAAAACAGGTAATAGGTACTACCTCAATCTACTTCCCATCCCACAATTTAATTAGATCCTAATCATGCAATGTTTGAGGATTGATCTAATGCATAAAAACTGGGTAGTAGAAAAAATATGATCAAGTGTTACTTGCCTTGCTGATGATCCACGAAACCTAGAGACTCGAAGTAACAAGCGGCGCACTCCGGGTGATCTATCGCAGAAAAACAACAAGCATACAATAAGTACACATCTAATGCACAGGTAAATCTCGAATAAAAGATCTAACCAGAAAGTTCAACTTAAGAACCCTGGTTGCAAAAGAATCGAATCAAATAAAACAGCGAAAGTCAAGCGGCGAAAGAAAACAACTCGATTTTAGCAAGTTGAAACTAAGTAAAATTTTACAGTAGCAAAACTTTGTTTAAGTTGATTATTCGGAGCGGCGGTTTGAAACAAAACTCAGGCGCTTGAATCACTGATTCCGATAAGCGGCGAGAAGATAGACTAGAAAGAAAATCGGATCGAAATCGCTATCGAGAAAAATAGCGGAATAAATTCGATGAGAAAGAAAAGCAGCGAGCGGTTGAGCGAGCGGACGTTCATTAACGAAACAAACCGGTGATCACGTTCGTTAGGAATGAGCGGTCCGTGACGCTTGCTAAATAAAACCGGAAAGAAAAACGGCGAGAAAAACCGATCTAGGGTTTGGAAAGAAAACGAAAGCGAAAAACCGATCTAGAAACCGGAGCGGAAGCGGAGCGATTCTGAAAAACCGAACGAGGAAAAGAAAAAGGTGGCCTTGAGGCTAGTACCTCGATGAGGTGGGGCTCGGGCGGCGTTAGATGTGGCGTGGCGTGGGTGTGGCTGGTGGCGGAGGCGGTGTGGGGGCGGCGGCGGGTGTGGCGGCGCTGCTGCTGCTCTGCGGAGAGAGGAGAGCTGTGGGTTTGATGTGTTAGAGGGGGTGCTTGGGTATTTATATTTTGGAGGGAGGGTTTTGCTTGGGGTAGGGACAAGAAATAGACTAGGATTAGGAAACAAGAGGAAAAGATCTAGAAACAAAAGCGGAATAAGCGGAAGTAGGACAAGAGTCCTACTAGGATTGGAAAAGGAATGGCGGCTCCCTGGCTCCTGGCCTTGTGCGATGGCCTTAGCCTCTTGGCGGCCGGTGGCTTAGCGGCTTGGGCCTTTGGCCCAAGCGCTCTGATTTTTAAAAAAATCGGTTTGCATGAGAAAAATCTGAGAGAAAAAATCTAAACGAACTACAAAATTAATAGTAAACTTTCCCCGACTCCTAAAAATGAGTCGAACAAAATGAACTTTACTCGGGTCAAAAATGCAATTTTTTGAAAACACGCATTTTTCCCTAAGGCAAATAAACTCCGAGAAAAATCCAAAATTTGATTTATTTATTAAATCTTCATTTTTTTCCTAAATTTTGGGAAAGTCATATTATTCCCTCTCTTATTTTTGATATTGGAAAAATATTTGAAGATAAAATAAATAAATCCAATGATCCCCTTTTCATTGTTTTGAGAGAACTCAAATCTGAAAATATTGAAATCTCCAACTCTCTCGAGGGTCCTTGAGTTGCGTGAAATTTCTAGGATCAACAAAATGCAAGAAAATATGATATGCATGATGATCTAATGTATAACATTCAAATTGAAAATTTGGGATGTTACAAACCTACCCCTTAAGATGAATCTAGCCCTCGAGATTGGGTTAACTAGAAAATAGGTGAGGTGGTCTTTGAGCAAATCTTCTTCTCTTTCCCGGTGGCTTCATCCTCGGTGTGGTGGCCCCTTGAACCTTGCAAAACTTGATAACCTTGCTGCGAGTAACTCTGCTGGCATAATCGAGAATCCTGACTGGTTTCTCCTCATATGTTAAATCATCCTTCAACTGAATTTGCTTCAAGTGGCACTGTATCTCTTAGCGGTACTTCCGCCATCTCGGCGTGACATTTCTTCAGCTGAGAAACATGGAATACTTCATGAACTCCTGACAGTCCCTCTGGCAATTCCAGCTTATAAGCAACTTCTCCCATGTGTTGCAAAATCCTATATGGTCCAACGAAACGTGGTGCTAACTTTCCTTTAACTCCAAATCGCTTAACTCCTCGAAGTGGGGATACTCTAAGATAAATTCTGTCTCCAACTTCATATTCTATCGCCTTGCGTTTTGAATCCGCATAGCTTTTCTGTCTTGACTGGGCTACCTTGAGCCTATCGCTAATCATCTTAACCTTCTGTTCAGACTCCTTAATCAAATCTGGTCCAAACAACTGACGGTCTCCAACTTCGTCCCATGATAACGGTGTCCTACACCTCCTTCCGTACAAAACCTCGAAAGGTGCCATCTTCAAGCTGGTTTGGTAATTGTTGTTATAAGAAAACTCTGCATACGGCAAGTTATCATCCCAACTAGATCCATAATCTAGTGCACAAGCTCTCGACATATCCTCCAAAATCTGATTGACTCTCGATCATCCATCATGCGTGGGTGAAAAGCTGTCTTGAATTCTAGCACTGGTTCCTAACGTTTCATATGGCGATTCCAAAATTTTGAGGTAAATTGGGTTCCTCTATCGTCGATACTCCTCGGAACTCCGTGCAAACACACAATTCTGGTCATGTATATCTTTGCCAACTTAGCACTGCTATAGGTAGTCTTAGTTGGAATAAAATGAGCTACCTTCGTCAAGCGGTTGACTATAACCCAAATCGAATCATAGCACTGAGCAGTCTTTGGCAAACCTGTGATGAAATCCATGCCTAGTTTATCCACTTCCATTGGGTATTGGCAATGGCTGCAACAATCCTGCTTGCCACGATGTTACGCCTTCACTCTCGACATACGTCTGGCTGCTACATACTCGCAATATCCTTCTTCATTCCGGTCCACGAGCGTTTCCTTCAAATCTAAATACATCTTGGTATTTCCTGGGTGAATCGGTAGGGTGAATCATGTGCCTCTTGCAGAATCAACTTCACGATCTCCGGGTCATTTAGCGCGTAATCGGTCCTCAAACCATAGGGTATCGTGCTCATCCTCACGAAATCCCTTAGCTTTTCCTTCGCTCATTTTCTCCTTTATATCATAATCTCTTTGTCCTTTTACGAGCTTCCTGATTTTATCCATCAACGTAGACTGAATCTCCAATGCTGCTATGTAGCCTCTGGAACTATTTCCAAACATAGCTCTCGAAGATCTTACGCTAGCTCCTTTGGTATTTCTCCGTCAATAGCGTATTGACATGGCTCTTTGCGGCTCAATCGTCGGCTACTACATTAGCCTTTCCGGGATGATAATGCAATCTCATATCATAATCCTTGATGAGTTCCAACCATCTCCTTTGTCTAAGGTTTAACTCATACTGCGTGAAAATGTACTTCAAACTCTTGTGATCCGTGTATACTTCACAATGATTTCCAATGAGAAAATGTCTCCATGTCTTCAATGCATACTGTGGCTGCTAACTCCAAATCATGTGTGGCATAATTCAATTCATGAGGTTTGGTTGTCGTGAAGCATCTGAAACAACTCTTCCTTCTGCATAACTCCTGATAGACAATTTACATGAGCTCTCCTCGGCTCATGCCGTGATACATACTTAATCCTTCTTACTTCTGGTGTTGTGAGCAAAATCGCCTTACTTGCGCAATCGATGTTTCCTCCATACATCGACAGCCAATCCATACCGAGAATCACATCAAATCCTTGGGATTCCAAAATGATCAAATCCGTCGGGAACACATGCCTTCCTATACTTAATGGCACTTGAAAACATCCTTGTCAGCCTATATACTCCGCTCCTGGTGAGCTTACCAGCATAGGGGTTTTAAGAATCCGAGTAGGCAGGCTATACTTTTCTATAAATCCCATTGATATGTATGAATGCGATGCACCAGTATCGAAAAGAACTAGTGCAGTAAAAGACTTAACCAAAAACTTACCGATTACTGCATCGGGCTGATCTTCAACCTCCTCCACGGTAACGTGGTTCACTTGTCCTTTATTGAAAGGGTTTGGCTTCTTTCGAGTTTCCATTTCCTCCTTGGCCTTGGGACACTCATTTGCATAATGTCGGTCTTGGAACACTTGTAACGGTGACATGGCTCAAGTCTTTCTTGGCTAGGGTTGTTGGTGTGGTCCGGTTCGGCGTTGCTTCCTCCATTCCCATTACCATTTTGTGGCCATTATGGTTGTGCGAACTACCTCCTCCATGGGTATCTGAAACTGAAATCCTGTTTAGGGGTATAGCAGGGCTTCTTTGGGCTCGAGTTATACTTCCCTGCCCATACTTCCTCTTGCGGTTCTCAATTTGCTGCTGCTTTCCTTCTATCATGAGGCACGGTCTACCAACTCCTGGTAGTTATTGAAACTTACTACCATCAGCTGCATGCTTAACTCATCATTCAGTCCTTCGAAACTTCTCACCTTAGCTGCGTGCATGCTTAGCGTCATACAGGGCATAACGTGCTAACTTACTAAAATCATCCACATCTTGACCAACAGTCCTTCCTCCTTGGCGTAAGTTCTTGAAACTCACACTTCTTCATGGCCTTAGCTCCTGCTTTGAGACATGGGCGTCTGAAAGCTTCTTGGCCTGATCCCATGTGGCGGTGTCTCTGAGGGTAAGTGGCTGTGAAATTCTCCCACCATCTTTGCTGCGGGTCCTTCAAGCTGGTGTTCAGCAAACTTCACCTTTTCTCCATCTGTACATCCTGCGGCGGTCAACTCCTCCCTACCTTACAGAGCCAATCATACTGCTACTATCGGCTCGGTGCTCTTTGGAAAACACGGCGGGTTCAGACTTAAAAAGCAGGTCAAGTGATCTGCGGTGGTGGTGGTGGTGGGTTGTTGTTGTTGTTGTTGTTGTTGTTGTTGTTGTTGTTGTTGTTGTTGTTGCCTTGGTTCTGTACCAATGTTTGGATCAAAGTGTTACGCTCTTGAATCAATGGCTGATCTCTGGCGGGAAAACAAACCCGAGGTCGCGTCTCGGAGGCATCGATGGGTTTAGAAAAGGCGAAATTAAGAATAGAGTGAGGTCTAAGGAGAAAACACTACCCAAATGCTCATGAGCAAATGCACACAAAATCACTTCATTCAATTCAAACAAAGGGCTTAGCGATCTAACTATCGCAAAAGTCGTGTACTATGATGTTTACATGGAGGAATACTACTAATATGTGGGGTCATCTACTAATTTGAACGGTGGAAGACTCCATGATGTATGCTCGACCGTCTTCAAAGTCGGGTTCACTTGGATCCGAATCGGTGTAAATCGATGATGATGTAGTTGCTCGGGCAGCCGGCGTACTTGTCTTCATTCTTGGCGCCAATTTCTTCTTGAGTTCTTCAATCTCATACTTAAGATCGTTATTGTGTCTTGCTACAGCTCTGATCTCGTCCATATAGTCCTTAGCGTGTAGACTTGAGTTCTCCTTCAAGTTCGATGATCCTTCCTTTGCATTCTTCAACTCTATCATATCATTGCACATCTGGTTCTCCTGGCGTCGAATGTCTGGTTTAACTCTGGATGAAAGTTGCAATGGATCATCCTTCAAGTGAAATCCAAAAGGTGTGCCTTCATCTGGTTGGGCGTACTTGATCTTGGCGTCCTTCATCCTAAAGAGTAGAAAAGATGAGGAGTTAGAAAATGGGATGAGAGTAGTGATCTATGGCTTTAACTTAGTGTTCGTGTCCTCTGATCGTGTGCTCGATACAATCTACTGTAGCGACCCGACCGAATGGATCAAGTCTCGTGCTCGGTGTCATCCACGGATCGATGTCTTGACACCACAGTACTTGAAGGATTTATAACGAGTAGCAATCACACTTATTACATCGTTTGTCGAGAAGAGGACTTATTACAATAAATATGGCTTAAGGCCATCTAATAGCGTTAACAGCGGAAGACTTGGAAGATAAGTGAGTCCATCAACTCCGGTGACATCCTTGAGTATAGAACCACGACCTAAAAGCACCTTACTAAATAAATGCGAAAAGTCGCAACATGAAAAGTTGAAGCCGAAAACAGGTCGACACATGGAATATCTTGGCAATGTAACACATAGAGAATAATGAATGATAAGCACTGTACTACATGCATATGTGGCTGGTGGAAAAGCTCTCTGATTCTGAGTTTTGCATAAAGCCAGTTTTTCCCTCTGCAAAGGAATAAATTTGTTTAACTATCATGGTGGTTGTTAAACATTGAGAATGGTTGATGACATCCTCAATCCCAATTAAAGGTACTCACTAAAACCCAACAATATTAATTAGAGTAACATGTTGAGATTCACATGATATTCAAGTACTAGATACTCAAGATGTCCATAACGGGGACACGGCTAATCATGATTAGTTTGTACACTCTGCGAGAGGTTTGCACTTTTCCCCACAAGACTCGATCGCCTCCGTTTGGTTTCTCGCACTACATGGTGTTTGAGAGCGGATGGCCGAGACATAGTCTTTGAAGCATTTGCACCTTCGATGGGTAGACCGTACCACCTACAACCCCTACATCAGCTAGTCTACCCTTGTAAGAGTTCACGACTTAATCAACTATGCGAGCCCATAATGGCTTGTGGCTGCACGGAAGTTACTAGCATGAATAATCTTATGATCCCTTTGAGCACGTGTGGCGGTCCAGAAAAAAAACAGGCAAGTCTGATAGAAACCAGGTGCCTCAATCCACCCAGGATGTGTGTTTAAGTTGCCACCTTAGATAAACCATTAATAACAATCTCACATCATCATGGAATTCACTCACCCAATCCACGTCTACTAGCATAGCATAGCATAATAAGCAAGCGTGAAGTAACTCCCAAGGTCTCATAAGTAAAACAGGTAATAGGTACTACCTCAATCTACTTCCCATCCCACAATTTAATTAGATCCTAATCATGCAATGTTTGAGGATTGATCTAATGCATAAAAACTGGGTAGTAGAAAAATATGATCAAGTGTTACTTGCCTTGCGATGATCCACGAAACCTAGAGACTCGAGTAACAAGCGGCGCACTCCGGGTGATCTATCATGAGACAAACAACAAGCATACAATAAGTACTCATCTAATGCAGGTAAATCTCGAATAAAAGATCTAACCAGAAAGTTCAACTTAAGAACCCTGGTTGCAAAAGAATCGAATCAAATAAAACAGCGAAAGTCAAGCGGCGAAAGAAAACAACTCGGTTCTAGCAAGTTGAAACTAAGTCAAATTTTACAGTAGAAAAACTTTGTTTAAGTTGATTAGTCGGAGCGGCAGTTTGAAGCGAAACTCAGGCGCTTGAATCACTGATTCCGATAAGCGGCGAGAAGATAGACTAGAAAGAAAATCGGATCGAAATCGCTATCGGAAAAATAGCGGAATAAATCCGATGAGAAAGAAAAGCAGCGAGCGGTTGATCGAGCGGGCGTTCATTAACGAAGCGAACCGGTGATCACGTTCGTTAGGGCGAGCGGTCCGTGACGCTTGCTAAACAAAACCGGAAAGAAAAAACGGCGAGAAAAACCGATCTAGGGTTTGGAAAGAAACGAAGCGAAAAATCGATCTAGAAACCGGGCAGAAGCCGGAGCGATTCTGAAAAACGAACGAGGAAAAGAAAAGGTGGCCTTGGTGAGGCTAGTACCTCGGCGAGTGGGGCTCGGTGGCGTTAGGTGTGGCGCGGTGGCGTAGAAGCGGCGGGTGGTGGCGGCGGTGTGGGGCGGCGGCTGGTGTGTGCGGCTGCTGCTGCTGCTGGAGGAGAGGAGAGGTGTGGGTTTGATGTGTTAGAGGGGGTGCTTGGGTATTTATAATGGGGAGGGAGGTTTTTGCTTGGGGTGGGGAAAAGAAATAGACTAGGATTAGAAACAAAGAGGAAAAGATCTAGAAACAAAAGCGGAATAAGCGAAGTAGGACAAGAGTCCTACTAGGATTGGAAAAAGGCGGCGGCTCCTGGCTCCCAGCTTGCCTTGTGATGGCCTTAGCCTCCCCCTGGCGGTGGCTTGGCGGCTTGGGCCTTTGGCCCAAAGTGCTGAAATTTTTTAAATCGGTTTGTAGCAGGAAAATCTGAGAAAAAAATCTAAGCGAACTCCAAAATTAATAAAGTAAACTTTCCCGACTCCTAAAATGAGTCGAACAAAATGAACTTTACTCGGGCCAAAATGCAATTTTTGAAAACACGCATTTTTCCTAAGGCAAATAAACTCGAGAAAAATCCAAAATTTGATTTATTTATTAAATCTTCATTTTTCCTAAATTTTGGGAAAGTCATATTATTCCCTCTCTTATTTTGATATTGGAAAAATATTTGAAGATAAAATAAATAAATCCAATGATCCCCTTTTCATAGTTTTGAGAGAACTCAAATCTGAAAATTTGAAATCTCAACTCTCTCAGAGGGTACTTGAGTTGCGTGAAATTTCTAGGATCAACAAAATGCAAGAAAATATGATATGCATGATGATCTAATGTATAACATTCCAAATTGAAAATTTGGGATGTTACACGATCTGATTTTTCTTTGTTAGGAACCGTGTCCAGAATTGTCCGGCCGATTCTTCTGGCTGCTGAATTATATGGCTAAGGTCATCGGCGTCGGTGGTACGCACATATGTGCCTTGGAAGTTATCAAGGAATGCGGCTTCAGGTCCTCCCAACAACCAATTGATTCTATTTGGCAAGCTGTTAAGCCAATGCCGAGCTGGTCCTTTAAGCTTGAGTGGGAGGTATTTGATGGCATGTAGATCATCACCACGGGCCATGTGGATGTGGAGAGATAGTCCTCGATCCGGACCGCGGGATCGGTGGTACCATCGTATGATTCGATGTTTACGGGTTTGAAGCCCTCGAGGTTTGATGATCCATTACTTCATCATGAAGCATAGTGGGTGTCTTGGCGCCTCTGTGTTGGGCTATATCACGGCGTAGCTCATATGAGCTTTGTCCATTGTGTTCGGCCGGCGGGTTTCTTGTATCGGCGTGGCGGTAATCATCGAGTCGTTGGGTGCCCGCAATCTATAGATCGGTCTTGTATGCTTTGCCTTATCCTCAATATATCTAGCAAGTCGGCGCGTTTTCCGTGCCTTGGTACTTTTTAATGGCGTCAGGCGTGGCTTGGCGGAGGCTGAGGCCTCTCTGCCATGACCAGCTGGGTGGCGATCTGCCATGTCGTCTTGCTGGTGGCGTGGGTGCTTCCTCCTGTGATCGAGGCAACGGCCTGCGTTTGGGGTAGCTTTTGGAGGGGCGTTCGAGTTCATACTCTTCGGCTACAAGGACTTCAGTCCATATGTCCGCTAGCAGGTCTTGGTCAGCTCTAAGCTGTTGCTGCTTTTTCTTGAGGCTGCTTGTCGTGGCCATAAGCCTGCATTTGAAACACTCCTATTCGGCGGGATCCTCAGGCACGACAAATTCGTCGTCGTCGAGGCTTGCCTCATCTTCGGAGGGAGGCGCATAATTATCGTCTTCTACCTCTCTTTCTGTTGCACTGTCGTGCGGACTTGCTTCTCCCTCCTCTTGCGCTGAGTCCCTCTTTGGAGAAGTGCGTCTTGACCTTGTCAAGGTATTATTGTCTCCGTGCGGAATCGCCGTTTTCTTGTGGCGGGATTTAGGCGGCGCCCGCTGGCGTCGGCGCTTAGGCTGTTTCTTGGAGGGTCATCCTCCGCTGTTCCATCGCCGTTCCCATCTTTTGGTATGTCCACCATGTATATGTCGTATGCGAGGTTGCCTTCGGTGCCACATGGCGCTGGTTCTTGGTCGTCTCAAGCATCGTCGTCCATACCGTCGATGTCTTGGTCGAAGTCGAGCATGTCGGTTAAATCATCGGCGGTGGCTACAAAGTGGGTGGTGGGTGGGCGTTGAATTTCTTCATCGTCGCATCAACCTTCTGACCATAGTCCGGCCGAGGCTCTCGGATAAAGAGAGACTTTAGTGAATTCAGGATGTCGCCAAAGGGTGAGTCTGAAAGATGTCATGGCGGTGAACTCCATGACGGCGCCCAATCGGATTCGATTGGCGGTATGGAGAGGTTGAGTCGGAGAGAATCGGCACCTTGGAGTCACGGTCTTCGCAAGGACAGGGATGGAGTTCGGCTCAATCGCCGTTGATATTGTAGCCCCCGAGGCGGTGTCCAACCACTCGTCCTCGGTCGGGGGAACCGGCTCCAGATTAAGGGTCGGGCGGGGACTGAGTGCGGCCTCGGGCCTTGTTGGCGGCGAGCTAGATCGTACCATCGAGGCGGTCTGCACGCGCTCAGGTATGGCTCGAATCCGTCGAAGATCAAGTCTCCGCAGACATCGGCCGTATAGTTCAAGCTTCCAAATCTGACCTGATGGCGGGCGTAGCTTCGATCTGCTCGGATGGCCGCGAATTGGCCCGCGTGCAAAAGCCGCCGAATACGTAGATCTGTCCGGGGAGAAAAGTCTCACCTTGGACTGCGTCGTTGTTGATAATCGAAGGAGCCATCGGGCCTATCGGTGACGACACAGAGGAACTCTCAATGAAAGCACCAACGTCGGTGCCAAAACCGTCGGATCTCGGGTAGGGGGTCCCGGACTGTGCGTCTAGGCGGATGGTAACAAGAGACAAGGGGCACGATGTTTTTACCCAGGTTCGGGCCCTCTCGAGGGAGGTAATACCATACTCCTGCTTGATTAATATTGATGATATGGGTAGTACAAGAGTAGATCTACCACGAGATCAGAGAGGCTAAACCCTAGAAGCTAGCCTATGGTATGATTGTTGTTACGTCCTCGGACTAAAACCCTTAGGGTTACAGTCGGTTACAATGGTAGGAGATCTACATATCCGTATGTAAGCTTGCCTTCCACGCCAAGGAAAGTCCCATCCGGACACGGGACGAAGTCTTCAATCTTGTATCTTCATAGTTTAGGAGTCCGGCCAAAGATGATAGTTCGGCTATCCAGACACCCCCTAGTCCAGGACTCCCTCAAAGTGCATGACTACACCAGTCAAAGCTGCTGTTGTAAGTCCTTAATCCTCATGCCTTTTAACTACTACTTACTCTGACTTGTGCCTTGAACTGCTTGGTTTGCAACTAATGTCTATTATTCTTTTCAATTTTATACACAATTGTCTTAGCGTATCATTGCACCTTACAAGGTTTAAAAGGGATGAGTGATGTTCCTTTGATCTTGACCCGTAATCTAGTTACGTGATGGACTTGCCCACACAGCGTTACAATTACTGTTTATGCATTTCTCGGTTGTTTTGTGATATGAATGATGTCATACTATGCTTACCGTATTATAAACTTCGTCTCTTTATCCTTAGCCCTCAATACAATGTGAAGAAATAGACAATACATTAGCGATGGTACATGGTCATATGTTTGGAACCTGGTTTTATTATGTACTTTGCAATAAAATACAACTAATATTTTACATGGGTTCCCCAGAATAAGTTCTGTATATAGACCAATCCTATTTTGTTTGGTTTTGCTGCCTCCTTAATATCTTACATTACGGTACTACTAATGTAAAACCTCAACTTTTTGAGCTATGGAAAAAATGGTGGAACCGCCACCTTACGAAGGTGGCGAGGCAACTATAGCTGCAATGTCGGCTCTTGCTGCGATGGGTCGATACACTGTCCACTAATAGTGCCAAAAGCACGTTCTGCATATCTTGGGTTGGTTGTTAAGGCAATACCATCCAAACTGCCTCATGATCAAGATATGCAAGCTCAAGGCAATGTTTTATCTGCGCTCCAAACACAAGTCCATTCCCTATGAGAGGCTCTTTGTGAAACAAGGAGAAACATTGCTCAATGTCGTCCAAGATATGCATGGTTTTGAAACCAGACTATCGGACATTTGCTATGTTGTTCGAGAGCCTAGGGAAATGAAGGCGAGGTTATGGTGCTCCATCGGACAATACATCATGAAAGCATGTGATTAGGTCAAATGAACCGAGATTACGAACTTACGGTGGTGCATTTATCGCTAGACTATTAAGTTTTATGCCAACCTTCCTTTTGTTATATAGTTTTAATTTGTTTTGGTGCGATACAAAATTTATTCTTAATGTGCAGCCACGGTGAAGAAAACAACAAGCCATTTTTGTATAGTGTAGGGTGTTCCCTATATTTGCCTTGGTGGCGATCTTTGATGCCAGTGGATGTAATCTGTGCAATCGCCTTAATAGCCTAAGCGTTAGTTTGACCTTATTTATTTCCTAGTCTTCTTTTCCCTGGTTTGCTAGTGGCGCAACTACCCATGAGCCATATCACGGCCGTGGGACCCATGGGTCTCCTACGGGCCATCGATAAATGGGCACATGTCGATGGGCCTCGGGCCGTCGATAAATGGGCTTTATGTCGGTGGGCCTCGGGCCGTCGGATAAATGGGTCTACATGGGCCGTGTCAGGCGTGGTGGTATCGGCCCAGCAGTAGCGGGCGTTAACGGCCGTGGGACTGCAAAAGCTTAATTCTATCACAGGCAAAGCGGGTGCGTTAATGGGCGAGAATATGGGGCGGTGTCGGTGTCAAAACCGGCGGATCTCGGGTAGGGGTCCCAAAGCGTGCGTCTAGGCGGATGGTAACAGGAGACAAGGGACACGATGTTTTACAGGTTGGGCCCTCTTGATGGAGGTAAAACCCTACGTCCTGCTTGATTAATATTGATGATGTGTGTTACAAGAGTGGATCTACCACGAGATCAAAGAGGCTAAACCTAGAAGCTAGCCTATGGTATGATTGTTGTTAGTCCTATGGACTAAAGCCATCCGGTTTATATAGGCACGGAGAGGGCTAGGGTTACACAAAGTCGGTTACAAAGGTAGGAGATCTATATATCTGTATCGTAAGCTTGCCTTCCACGCCAAGGAAAGTCCCATCCGGACACGGGGCGAAGTCTTCAATCTTCTATCTTCATAGTCTTGGAGTCGGTGATGATGATAGTTCGGCTATCCGGACACCCCTAGTCCGGAACTCCTCGGTAGCCCTGAACCAGGCTTCAATGACGAGAGTCCGGCGCATATTGTCTTGACATTGCAAAGGCGGGTTCTTCCTCGAATAATTTATAGAAGATTGTGAACACCGAGGATAGTGTCGGCTCTGCAAAAATAAATTCCACATACCACCGTAGAGAATAATATTACACAAGATCAATCTGGCGGCGTGATACGTGGCGTGGCGTCGCACCACTACCAAGCCTTTACTCAAATTGTTTTTATTGTTCCACCTCAGTAGCGTTTAGCGGCGGTTTCCTTAGCACGTCTTGTCGAAGCGAGATCGTGTTCCCCTTATTCAGGATTCCCATCAATACGGACGTGGGTAACCCAACGCGCCATTGATTGTGGCGCTTGGGGATAAGCGAGTTTTACCACGCGAGGACACATGTTTTGTCCGCCCATATAAGGGATAAAGATCAACCTTTTACCGCGCCTTCTTCCTCCTTGGCTTATCCATCTCCATGAACTTCGAGCTCCATCGCCCAAGTCCGCACTTCTCACCTCAACCTTCTCCAACTATGTCCGGGCAGGAGGCAAGTGGATGGCCTCCTCCGTCACGGAGGAGCAGATCCAGAAGCTGTGCGACACGGATATTGTCCAGCAACATCAGCGCATCGGCTCCCGGCGAGGCTCGTCCCAACCCAGGCCCCATGAGAGGGTAGTATTTCTTCCCCATTTCCTCCATGGACTGGGCTTCCCTTCATCCCTTTTAGGGGCTCATGCTCTACTATGGCCTAGATTTCCATGATCGGCCCGAATTTCATCCTCAACATCTCGGCGTTTATCGTGGTGTGCGAAACCTTCCTCTACATCCAGCCCGCCTTGACGTGGCTCAAGACCTTGATGTCAAGCGAAGGTTGTGAAGAACAGCCAAGCGGAGTCTTGGGCGCCATGGTGGGCGGATGTCCCGCGTTCGTGGTGGAGGCACTTTCGTGGAAACCATCAAGGGTGGCAATCGGGGTGGTTCTACATCACCGAGCAGCGTGACCCTGATTGGGCAGCGGCCCCAATTCAGATCTGGATTCCCCACGGCTCTCGTCATGGAAAGAGGCGGGCCTGAAGTGGGGGATTGAGGCGAGATATCGGACTCAAACATGCGTCCGAAACACGGTGGACAAGAATCTCGGGCTTGTCGGCGTAATCAAGTGATGCTCATCCGCGGATTCTCCCATACCAACAACGGGCCTTCAATTTGTGGGAGTTCGATCCGGCATAGCACCGAACCTTGAGCGGCTCTTTGATACTACGTGCGAAGATGCAGAAGTGCTGTTCAAGGCGCCGAAGCCCCGCATCCGCCAACAAAGATCGCGGATACGCTTTCGCGGCATCAAGCGGCGGTAAGTTATTTACCCTACGGGACTCTTTTTCATAGATTGACTCGTGGGATCTAAAACTCCCTATTCTTGACGGGACTGGCTGAAGAGCGTCCGAACAGATTAACTATCCGGCTCCTTTGCGGAAGACCAGCGGGCGCCCGATTAGCCAGGGGCTGCTGGCTCCGGCACCCATGTGGTGCGGAGAAAAAACCAGAAAGAGGCCACGGGGAACTCGAAGGAGCTCCGGCGCGAGTGCTGTTGGATTACGAGCGGAATCTTCTCCTGAAGGCGAGGAGGAAGAAGAAGCTTCTCCCCGGTGAAGGAGAGGAAAGGAAGGCCGTCCCAACTAGGGAGGCGGAGGGTCAGAAGGAAGAACCCTTCCTCCGGACTTCTCCACCAGCGTCGGCAGCGGCGAGGAGCATTGGCCTACAAGGGCCAAGCCCTGGCGAATCGTAAGTATCCAGACTCCGAATAACTTGAAGGTTTTTATTTTAGCCACATAATGTCTTTCTAATGCCGCATACAACCCTGCAGTCCATGAGATGATCTTCCCGTTTAATCGGCGGGTCCTCGGAGTCGTCGGATATGGATTCCCTTCATTGCCTCCACCCCGATGCAGCAGACGGCGCCGAGTGGGATCCGGAAAAGGAACCACCGGAGGAGAATCCACAGAGGTGTCACGAGGACACCCTCCGGACTGTGTGCGGACTCAGCCCGGAGGCCACGGTGGTTCCATGATCCGTGGCGACCCCTCGTAAGAAAGGGCAAGACTATGACGCCCGGCTGCCTCCGTCCAACCGGAGGTGCGGATAATTCTTTGGGCGCTCAGCGGCGCCTCCATCGAAGAACACCGCCTTTGTTATGAGTGCGGTGATTGAAAGGTTCGACTCATGCAGCGGCGGGCTGACGAAGCTTCTGATAGCCTTCTAACGGGCTTTGAGGTAAAATTTCAATATATGTAGAATGGTACCGCATAGGCGGTAGCCCTGATGCTCGGTTCGGTGTTGGAAGAAAAGCGGATGAGGATCTTTAGAAAAGATAAGGGAGTCATATAAAAATATGTCAATATGGGATTGCGGCTGTCTTCTTGACCTCCGCCCGCCTTATGCTGCGGAGTCAATACTGAAGGAAAACCTCGGCGGTCGAGATCGAGCTCGGCCATGCCCAAGCAGCTCGAGGAAAAAGAAGGTGAGTAATACCTTATGAAAATTGTACCTTCTGAGAAAAGGATTTGGTTGCAAGAAAAATAACAAGGATAACGTGGGTATTGTAGGATCCACTAACGAGGTGGCGACCACAGAAGGAGGCGGTGGCGTGACGAGCATAATCTGACCCTTGGGGCCTGCAGCGAGAAAAGCGAGGCCTTGGTGGCGAGAGGTACAACAAGAGCTCCAGGATATCGTGAAAAAACATGAGAGGTTGGGCGTGACTCGAGACTCGAGTCAGAGCTTACTGTGACTCTTGAGAGTGCCAAAGCCGCTAAGGCGAAGCCTACAAGGCCCTCCGAGGAGATTGAGGCGGTGAAGAAAATAGCAGCGGGTAAGGCATTTTCCATGCAAAGTAAGCATGTGAGTGTTAATTACTGTTGCTTACAGTCGGAGCTCTCGGGCGTTCAGATCTTCCTCATAGCGTGTCCGATCTGCCGCATTCTACCAGGCCGAGGAGGGCTCGGCGGAGAAGGTCTTGGTCTCAAAATCTGAGGCGGACATCAGTGCCCTTAGCGACCAGCTGAAGCAGCTGGTCGAGCTCCTAAAGCGGCGAACAGGCCATGAAGGGCCTCATAGTTTGTGGCCTAAGGAGGCCATGCACAGGAGCTACTTGACTGGTCTTGTTGGTGATGGATGCGTGCCCGTGGGTTGAAGTTATCAAGCATTCGCTTGTATTGAGGGTGCCGTCGGGCCCTTGCCAGCGCAAAGGTGCCTTTGGGGCAAGATGGATGCCAGAGCTCGTGGCGGACCCGCCACGGAGGGCAAGGATCGCCATGCGCCGAGATGTATTATAAGAGTGTCTTTGAAGGCGCCCGCACTATTGCGGGTGAGTGCTCCAAAGATGTAATATTTGAGTAGACTCGCATTTTGTTATCATGTCGCTGAAAACTTAGTTCATATCGCTAAGCAGCGCTTGTTAATTTAAAATATTACCTTTTGTGCGGCTGTTTATCAAATCGAGAGATGGCAAGTCGTCGGCTTCAGCCCCATGCCACAGTCTTTGGGGTGTTAGGGATAAACTTGGCGCTCTTGTTCCCATTTTGGGTCCATCTAGGGAAGCGATCAACACAGCGAACAAAACAACGGACTTATAATGCTTGAACACTCTCCTTAACCATAGAATTCTATAATTTTAAATTTGGTGAAGCCCCTAGTCTTCGGAAGGCGAATTTGGGCGCTATCACGCCTTGGCGGACAGTATCGGCTCCTCGCTCTAAGCGGCATAAGTCTTTAAGGACTGCTTAAAAACCTCTCCAACAGCGACCGGCTCTCGCCTCATCATGGCGGTCAGTTTAGCTTTCTCCAGAGGCGTTAACCCAACTCAAGCTGGGCGGAATCGCGATGGTTCTCCCAGTGCTACCTTAGCCGATATAACAGGCGTAAGGTACCAAAACATGGGGCGGGCAAACCCAACTATTGACCCAAGACATGATTG